>OY728129.1:442628686-443878686 GCA_963277665.1 Viscum album
AACATAGAATGATAAGACTATAAAAACCAAATTCAATCTAACTCAATGTAGGAAAAATATTTATGCCGATAACCAGAGTAAGGATTTAGAGTTTGAAGTGGGGATCATGTCTTCTGGAAGGTATCTCCATGGAAGGGCGTAATTTTTTTGGAATTAATGGGAAACTAGTCCAAATATACATTGAACATTTTGATATCATATATAAAATTAGAGATATAGATGCTGATTTTTCAATTCCACCTAGCCTTCCTAAAATACACAATGCATTCCACATCTCATTAGTAAGGCTGTAAATGCAAAACCCAACGCATGTATTCATGTATGAAGCAATATAATTGGAACATAATTTTTCTTACTATGAGGATCCTATCTACATTCTTCACACTAAAAAATAGTTGTCAAAGAATAGTAAAACACAACTAGTAAATATACAATTTAAAAATCATAAAATCAAGGATTATAAGAGGGAACTAGAGGAATTTTGGATGAAGAACCATCCAAATCATTTTATGGCATCACATTCTAGAATTTTTTATGATGAATTTTTTTAGGGAGGGGGAATATAACACCCTGTGATTTTATGGTATGCATCTTTTTGAATTGAATATCTTTGATTGTTTAAGCTTATTGAAGTACCGAGTTTAAAACTGTAACATTCTTTTAAATTTGGGCATTGGAATATTAATGTGACCATTATGAATAATGATACAGACAATAGAATAATAAAATCATGTATTAAAGAATAAATATTACTTTATTATATAATAAATAATAACGTGACATAATTACATCATTAAATAAGTAAATAAATTTTTTAATAACGATATGTTAAGTGTTGGTATTTTGGTGAAACATAAATATTTTTTAATGATAATATAATTAATATATTTATTTAAAATAAAATATACTTTTATAAAGAACATTCATAAATTAATTTTTTTTTCTTATGAATTTAAGATAGTTTAATGAGACTTTAATTAATTTTTAAACACATAAAAGAAGCTATAGTAGTTAAATATGGATATTTAATGTAAATGAAGAGTTTATTAAAATTTAAATTCCTTATATTAATAAATAATTATCATAATATGTGGTAAAATTTTGTATTCAAAATTTCAAAAAATGGTTTGGGTCAATTTTGAAAATTTTCTAAAATAGATTACTTTTTGATTAATAGTGAAATATAATTATTTATGGTATTTAACAGAAATTTATTATTGTGCATGGATAATATAAGGCTATTGTGAGACCATAATCTTGAATTATACTCCCCCCTTTAATGTATTTATTCATTCAAATCAATAATATTTATATTCTTGTGCCATGATGATAATCTAATGAATAAAATAATAATAATAAAACACCAATCACCTCCACTATAAATTCCACATCTCCCCACCTCTTCACCAAAAACATCCAATGTCTTTAATTTTGTACAATTTCTACGAAATTTGACTTATAAACCAGTACCCCATTATTTCCTATTGATGCTATCACCCAAAATTTCATTTCAATGATTCTCATGGAGGTTCTCAAGTAAGGTATTTACAGAGGAAAATTATTCTTTCATTCATTAAAATTTATTTCAATTTATTATCATTTCTTATTTTTTCCACACCTCTTATATTCCAACATGAATTTTGACTATAGTATATTATATATAATTGATTATTATTATGTAAATGGGATATCCATCAACAATTCATTTCTATTCTCTTAGTTATATTCTAAACATTAAAAAAATTGACTCTATGGTGATGGTTTACATCCATCATGAACGAGTAATAATTTTTTAATACCACAATAAAATATAGACATAAACCCATTTTTATGATTATAAAATACTATAATATATGTATAAAAACATATTTAATGTTTTTAAAAAATATATATACATAATATTTATTCACAAGGCAAAACTATTTCATGATGATCCCAAAAAGTTCCAAATTATTTTAAATGGTTACCATTAACACTCTACCAAATGAATTATTCTAATATATTGTAAAAAATGTTATATAATAACATTAAATATTATATAATATAATTAATAACATATAGATTCAATACTAATTTTATATGATCTACCGTACATCTATACAAATGGATCAGTCAAGAAAATCAAGGAAAAAACACATCTAAATAACATAATTGAATATTATAACTCATAAAAAGTCCATAAAAGAATTTAATAAAATTAAAATAAGTAAAATAAATATTTAAATGGTTATAATTTAATGTATTGATTAATATAATTTAATTATAAAGGACATTAAGTGCAATTGTAGAACCTTTTCGGTCATATGATAAAACATTCTCCCCAAACAACCATTTTCATTCAGGTTATACTTTCTCACTCATTAACATAATTTAATTATTCATTATTTTTATATAATAATTTAATATTGCATTTATATGTTCCAAATTCAGGTATCCTGAAAATTTAATCAATTTTTTATGTGAAATGCAAGATTTTATAACCTTCACTACTCAATTAATTTATGTTAACCAAGCCTAATTTAAGATAATTATTCGGATTCATACCCATTTTTAAAAGAACTCCATATTATGTTTTAGGACACCATTATGGTTCTAAAATTACTCATTTTTTCATGAAAATATATTTTTTCATTTTTTATTTGTAAATTTCTTTTACATTGTCTTTTTTAATTACTCTTAAGTATATTCCCTTAAACCACACTAAATCGGCTCATTTGTAGAGATTCTTAAATGCTCTTTTTAAATGTTTTCACTTTAGTTGCAAATAATTTATTCTGGAAATATAATTTTATTATTCGAAACATTTCTTTTCTAGGATATATATTTTAAAATATGATATTATGAAATGTACGTATGATTTTCTAGAAGAATTAATTTTTCCACTGTAAAATTTTTTTCATTCACTTTAAAATTCCATAATGAATTAATTAGTATATTTTCATATATTTAAACAGTCATTATTATATAATATGCTTAACTAGGATTGATATTTTATGATATGAACTACAATATTTTATTAATTTTTTTATAATCAATTTTATTGAGGATGTATTTTCTTGACACAATTCACTATATTACTCAGAACAATTACTTGTTATATATTCCAATTAAGAATAGTTATTTACATTTCATATGTATATATAGTCTGTGATTAAAATCATTAATACGAGGATTTCATTAGGAAATGTATGTGATGTTTAGTGGATACTATATCTACTCTATTGATATATAGGTCTCATGAGAGAAAAACAATTGGGATTTTCCTGAGTCCTTGCCCGTTTATTTTCAGATGTCTTGGTTGACACCTCAATGGTATGTTTCAGATTTCTATAATTATGTATAATATTATCAGTATATTATTAATTTATAATCCATGTGATTATTCAAGTATTATATTTTCCATTGTTAGGTTTTGTTATTATAATATAATGTATATGGATCAAATAAATCAAATTTATTCCTTCCATATTATGTTCAATAGTATTATTTAATGGACTATGCATTTAGTAATTAACCTTTCCTTATGTTTATTTTTGATTGATTAATCTGTATTATATTCTCTTAATATGCGTATAAGCTCATCCCTTTTTATGTTTTATTTTTCTCGTGGATTTGAAGTTGTAATTATGAATGATATGTAGGGACAATCAAGGAGTATATGAGTGTTTCAATTATAGTTTCTATGTTTCATTTCTCTTCAAGTTGAAATGTATTAATTATTTTTTTATCTAGTTTTAAAAAATTATTAATCTATTAATTCCTTTTGGATGTAAAATATTGTTCATATTAACAATGTAATAATGTAAGACATTGACTCTGGTCTACTGGGGTTGGGGTCCTTACATAAATACTGATTAGAAGATCCGGAAAAATATATAGAAATATACATTTAATTGAATATCTGAAAATGGAAATTGTTTTAGTTCATAAAAATTTGTATTTTTCACTATGTTACTACTCATGTAAGGAGACTAAGGATTTGGAATCTATGATTATGAATAATTGTGGTACTCTATCCATGTAGAGTATTGAAAAATACCAATGCTCTAGGATTTGTAAAGAATGAATGAAGAACACATAATTGTGGGATATAAATACTTCCTTTCCCAAATGGATGCTCAACCATAGATTCATGTAAATATCCCTAACTCCAAAATGGATAATGTTGATCTGTAGAAAAACTATAAAATAATCTATAGTACAACTATGATAAAGATGATTTAATAAGGTTTGTATCCTAGATATATGTTCCATGAAAAATGACGAATTGTATTTTGGATGATGCACATAGCTCATCCTTTTATATATTTTCAACATTTATGGAGATTTATAGTGATATAAATCCAAACACATGTTTGGATAACATGAAGAGAGAGATTTCATATTACATATCTAGATTCTTGGTAATCCATTATGTTAAGGATGACAGAGAGACATATAATGGTATGTTATAAACATATCCCATAAAAGTATGTATATAGGGAAACATTACCCTATAAATCATTACCGGACTCCCCAAAATGGTGAATGTAAATAATAATTTTTTGGTTTTAGTTTATTTCCTTAAAAATTTAATATATTTTACTTCCATTAGTGAATATTTCTCTGTAGAAAAAATCACCATTATGTTCATAAGGAAAGTGGTGAATGTGTTTAGAGTATAATTATTTTATTGTATATATTCATGTTCTAATATTCACAATTATGATATGGGGCATAATTTGTTTTGAATTGGGGATAAAACTAATGTTTATAAATATATTTCACCTTAAAATTAAGGTCATTATAAGAGGATAATTCTATCTCTATAGGTCCAGAGAAGAAAACATTTTATGGATGTCTAAAGATATTTTGATCACCACCACCATATACCTTTCTCATATAAAAACATTATCTATATTAAAATTTAAATGGAACAATATGAGGGACTAAATATCAAGAGATTCACAACTCCAAAATAATGACATTAAGATAGATAGAGGAAGCTAAAAGGTATGGCCCTTATATAATAACTAATGGAGAATGTTGAAACAAATCAGTAACACATGAAAAAAACACAATTTTGATAGATGATCTATAAAGATTATTTGTGATGAGATCTAGTGTTTTATATTTATGATATGTCATTTCTTTTAATATATCTACGAAATTGATTTATTATATTTTGGAAGAAAGAGATGATGGGATATAAATAAACCAGTCCATTCATGATCAATGATTTTGTCAGGGTTATATTCTATCTCCCAATTATCAGTTTATTCCTCTCCAAACTATATGATTTGTCTCATGTATCACATTTTATAATGCATACACTTTTCCCTTCAAATGTGATAATCTAGGAATTATTGTAACAGGAACATGATATCTCATATAAGGAAAAACATATGGATATTTTAAATTGATGAGAAAAAGTGTAAAAGAACAAGTCTTATTATCCAATGAGTGTTCGATAGTAGAGTCAAACTTTTTTGGAAGATATGAGGGATCCTAAGGATGTCATGAGGTGAAATTTATAATAATACCAAATATATATTTATAAATGGGACATTTTCTATAATTTATATATTAAATATTATCAATAATTTTAAAATAATTCCTAATATAAGATAATTTGATTTCGGATAAGAATATATTTTACATAATATGTCATTATATTATTGTAATGATTAATTAATAAAATTGGGATGAATATTTTTAGAAAACATAATTTTTTTATTTTTAATATTTATATTAACTTAATAGGAATATTTTATATTTTTAATAACTAATTAGTTTTTAGGTGAAAAGTGGAAAATATATTTCATTAATGATCTTACTTTTATGAAATTTATTTATTATATGATTACATCATTGATAATGGAAAAATATTTTATGTTAAAGTATATAGTTTAAATTATATTTAAGTATTTTAAATATTTTTTTTGAATTTATATAATCTTGTTCTAAATTTATCAAATTTACATTGCATTAAATGAAAATTATTTAATTATTTAATTTTAACAAAATTAAATGATGTTCTCTATTTTTTTTAATTTAAACTCATGTAATTATAATATTTAATTTTAATTCATTGGTATCAATTTATTTTATTATCATATATTAATTAGAATACTTTTTTCATAAAATAATGTTTTTCAGAAATATGGGTTATTTTCCACTTACATAGGCTCTTATTAAAATTTATTTTCCGAATTCTTTGTATTTTTATTTGATAAATTATAATTAGTATTATTAATTAGTTGATTAAAATTATAAAATATGTATCATTTAATTTTTAGTCTTTCAAGTTATATGAACAAGTTGAAAAATGTTTCTCTATTAAAAATACCAACAAATTTTAAAATTTTAAAATTTAATGGTTTGTGGTTTAAAAAATGTTCAAAACATAATTGGAAACACATGTAAGGACCAAAATACAAAAATAAAATACCCCAGACTACACATTTTTCCTTCAAGATAAAATGATCATTTAATATATTTGTGTAAATATTGATACATTATGGTGGTTCCCAAAATTCAACTTTTATTATATTATATATGGATATCACTTCCACACTTAGAATAAACAATTAACTATATAAATCCTTACTAAAACACTACTATTTTACTATCCCTACTACCCTTTTCTACTATCATAATTACATATTGATTCGTATCATTCATAATACATTCATTTTCAAGAGAGCTACCAATGAAATATAAAATCTCTAATATATATATATATATATATATATTATCTCCTTCATAAGTTCTTATTAAAAAATTTAGATTTTATAATATATTATCACCAAATATTAGGTTTAATTTAGAATCATTAGTATGCTGATTTATTTTAATAATATTGTTACAACATTTATTTATACATTTCCATACACCATTAAAAAACATAATGTCAATTTTAACACAATGTAACTAAAACACATATGGACTGATATTATTGAAAAAAATAAAAATATGTTTTTATATTATATAATATTACATTATATAAAACTAAATTAATGAATGGGTAATTATAAAAATTTAAAAAGTATTCACAAATGTTTAATGGTATTAATAAGAAATGTTGAAAAAAAGATTAAAAAAGATATCATACATGAAGGGAGTTGATATTAATGATCGAAATAAATAGAAATCTAAATGAATAAGGTTTTAAAATAGGAAATTAATATGTTAAATTTTATGATATATGAGGTAAAATAACTATCATAAAAAATATTCATGGTAATGGTCTTGGTAACTCCATATCCTTTTACTGAGTTATACAATTTATTAAGGAATTACATTTTCCTAGAATTTCATTTCTAATTAGGTCATGTATTTTATTTTTGGTGAAATAGAATTATTAATTCAAATACTCATTCATGATTTTTTTTATTATCACATGTTTTCAAGTATTATTAGATTTATTTTGAAATAATACCAAGAGTTTGATGTTTACATCGATGATTTAAAAATGATTTAAAGAAAGATATATTGTAAATTAGTATTCATTTTACTCTTTATATAAAAATATATCTATATTTAAAAAAACTATTATTAAATTCTAAACCTCCATTCATATATTAATAATTTATCATTATTTGGTGATCATGTTTCATTATATAAATATATTAATTTATTTTTTTATTTAATTTTTATAAACCAAGTTTTACTTCCACGGGTTCCTCATGAAAATTAATAGATATAGTTTTGGATGTTTTGAAAGTTGTTCTTACTTATAGATTAATTAATTCCTATTTATTATTTTTTATGATGGACATATATGTAAGGATGACCATGTTTGGGGTATTACATCTTTCTATAATAAATTATATTATGTTTACATCTCATAATATAGTAATGCAAGGGGATGAAGAATTTTTTCACAATAGTGTTGGCATGATGGGTTTGCTCACATTTCTTTTCTCGGAAATAATGAGTTCATTTACATATGTGTGATAATAATGAGTTTTCTCACACATTATTTCTTATTCTTCTGGCACTAATATATTTCCATGTTTTTTAATGTTATATAATATTTTCAAGATACATTTAATTTCCATGAAATTTAAAATTTTCATGATTTTCCATTATCTATACAGTATAGCACACATTTTTCTCATTGAAAAACATTAAATGAATATTTTGGAGTGTTTTTATCCAAGCCTTATCTTTTATAAAACCATGTATGATAATATATTATTTTATTTCCATATTAGTTATTTTGATCCATTATTATGATATTAATGTGTTCATAATTTTTTGATCATGTAATGATATGTTTTCTACTTACTGATCATCTATGAATACCCACCTCCTATATTTATAATCCATCGGTCATGAATATTATTATTTGTTTTTTTATATCTATAAAAGTGTCCATAAGAGATTCATTCTGGAGAAATTTTCACAAGTGTAATAAAATAAGATGACTATGTTACTAATTTCAAAGACACTAAAAATTTTGGATTTTGAATTGTGTGATAATTGTGAGATATATTATTTCAATTATATGATTAATAAATTATTTGTGTTAATTTTATCATGGGGACTATTAAGGATATCCATTTCAATTCACTCCACATTTATCACTAACATGATTAATCTTTTATCTAGATATTGTCAAATACTAGATATAATATTGCCCAAAATTATACTCAAAGTGAGTAAACATTTAATCATGAAAATTCATTCATAATATGCATAAATCACAAAACATTATTCCCAATCTATGACATAATATTTTTATCCTATGTCCTTTATGGTCATTGTTTATTCAAATCTATAAATTCAGTTCATAAATATAATTTGAATTAAACCAAGAAAATCTCTTGGTAGTGTCAGTTATTTGGGAAGTCTTATGACCACTCCTACTACACTGATAATGAAAAAGATAATAAAAAATCTACCATTTCAAGTGTTATTTCTTCTTAATTAATAAATTCCAAAACAACATCCACATTCTACTTTCCAAAAATGGATGAATTTTATAGGAAACCACAAAATCAAAACATTTACATTACATTTGTATGTTATCAAATAAATAAAATTATCCATAGGATTTTTAATAAAATTCATAAAATAATTTAAAAAATAAATTAACAATTCTCTAATACCATTTGATTTCTCCTAATCATAACTTAATTCAATAAAACATTATTTTAGATGAGAATTAAATACATATGAAGTGAGAAAATCCTCAAACTATAATGTTTTTTTATTTTGAGACTAGATACACAATCAATTAGTTCATAAATCATCATCAAAATCATTTACATTGTTCCCCTCACATAGATCCCTGCTTATGCATACCCTAAAAAACCATTATTTATTACCTAGAAAAATGAAAAAAATGAATGTGTTAGATAATATACTCAGTAAGGGTAATCATGGTAGATATATATCAATGATCATATAAAATCATGAGATGAATAAAATGGTTTGATATCATGATCATAACATAAAAATTACATACCCAATATATCATATGTCATCAGTATGAGTCGTGGAATAGATATATATCATTTAAGAATTTTGGAATAAAATGAGTGAAGAATCATCATAAATATTTTGTGATCCATGATACCATATTATAAGAATTTATAGTTTTAATATATATTTTTTGGAACAATAAAAATAACAAATATAAATTTTTTTTTGGTATTCGCACATTCATTGTGGAATTACCAAAATAAGATAACACTTATATTATCTTATGAGTAAAATATCAGGTTATTACATCATTCTCTTATGATTTGACTAATGTCACCATCTCTTAGGTGTTTTTTAAAACCATCGGTTCTAATTAATTCTATATACACTTATCTTTAGGGACATTCATTACATATTCATCATTACATTTAGAATTGGAGGGACAAATTGTAAGATCCCGTATTTTTCAATGTATGTATCAGTTTGAGTTTTTCGTTAACATTAATTTCAAGTTAATTTGACATCTTATTTAAACTTTAGTGCTTATATTTCTATTATTGAGGTATTTCGTATGGGAAAAAAATCTTTGGTTGTGAGGAATCTTGAGAAAACCTGAGAAGATCCAAAAGGATATCATTTTTGTGGAAAATAAAAAAATCCCTGAAATGATTGGTTATATGAATTAATTATGTTAGGGTAACTGGGTCTGGTGCTTCATTGGTCCATGGAATCTCAAAAATATTTAAATGGGGTTTATGATTTTTATATGGAGGATGGGATGAAAATCCATTTGCAGAAAATTTACAGGCATTGTAAATTGATTAGGCGTCATGTCATGATTGACGATTTATTATAAATTAATATTAGGTGATGTGTTTTCAAAGTATTACATTAAATCAAATTAGATGATTATTAACTGAATTTCATGACATGTAATACCATATCAATTAGTTTAAAATTATGTGTTATGGTCGAAAATTCACTCTAATTAACTACAATATTTTTCTTCTCGGCCATAGGGAACCTTCCATGCATCTTTGCAGTTCTAACCTTCTTTTTGGAAGTCTCAATAACACATTTTATCCCTAGAATGTGGATTTATTCCATCATCACCAATATATTATTTTGTTCCCAAATCATTATGATGATATACATTACAATGTGCATTGTTGGATTTGATTATGGACAATGTTTTTCAAAGAATCTTGTTGCGATCAGTCGCACCTTTATCTTGTTTAGAATTTTACATAGGAATAATTTTTGAATCATCAGTTAAAGGTAGGGGGTCTAGATAAAATAAATATGATTTGATAATTTTAATGTATATGAAATATTTTGATTATTCCAATCCATCATGTGTCTGAATCAAAGAAACAATGAATGATATTCTACCATAGAATATTTTGATTTCAATTAAATTTTGACGTGGAAAAAGGATACCGGTTGGGTGAGTAAACAATGAATATAATTTAATTAGATAAGGGATTAATGTGTGTTTATTATGACATGATACATTAGTTTAATTATTGATATAAAACCCATATGTTATATCTTATTTCATGATTTTCTGAATATAAATCATGTTACTACATTCTTCTCTTATGAATCTGAAAAATTCATACCAAGCAAGGTTTATACAAAAAATCATAACTGAATACATAATTTCAAATGAAATTAAAATTGCCTAATTCCACAATGAAATAGCATAAAATATCCCCAGTGACTCTACATGACATTGGGTCATCGCCCACATGTTGTCTCCAAAACTCTGCCACAAGGATGGAAACTAAAACCCCAAACTGCGATCACCCAAATCCTTTCCATTACCTTTGTCAAGAATAATAACGTCTAATTACACCCAAGCGGTGTATTTAGGGTGTGAGACATATTACAATAGTATACCAACCAATTATTCCAATGTTCATGGAATACAAGTTGAAAAAGAAAGCAGTTTAAATAAGTAATGAAAAGCGGTGACAAATTCCATGAAATGCACCTTTCAATTGAAAATAGTTGTCAAGATAAAACATTCATAATGATGAAAACTTTAAGTTTTAATGTTAGATACTGAAATTTACTTCCAAACACACCCATATAAAATTGAAAATATGTAAAATTCAATGAGCAATAAAATAGGGAACACCTCGAGTTACTAGGTTGTCCGGGGCGCCATTTACCTCATACCTCGTTGTAATGTAAACATAGTAAAATATGTTCTCATGCCCGATACACTGGAAGGGAACATACCCATAACCATGTGGTCCCCAATAATCATCCATATTTTTTAGTTCAAATTTTCATTATACAAATTCTAGGAGAATCAGGGACAAAACCCTTCTCTTCCACTGGTCGTACTAGTACATATATGTCGTACCTAGTAACCCTTGATTCCCCCTTTGTGATCCAACAATTTCAGAATGATGCATAAATATATTTTCATATAAAACACCACTAATAATCTCATATAATTAGTAAAATAGGTATAATTATTTTAGACCATATAAAACACCCAAATAAATAGATTGATTTATAATGAAAAAATTTCTCAAAATCCCAGATTTTTTCATCCAGAACTACTTAAAAACCCCACATTGTGCACTATGTGAATTATTTTAAGTTATGAAAATAGAAAAGGCAGCCCAATAAGTTTCAATAAAACCAAAAAAAATCAATTTATGTGTATCCCCATTTTAACCAATAAATGATAACTATGTAAAACCTCCATTTTCACACAAACATGTCACATAAAGTTTACGTATTCTAGAAACACCATTAAAACCCATTTTCACAGAAACCAAAAAAGGGGATGAACATTAATAACATGATTTTATTCCCTATTTATGTTCAATAAAATAAATTATTTATTTATATGGCATCCCCATATAAACCAATAAAACATTCCTATGAAAAAAGCCAATTTCTCATAAAACTGGCATTTAAAATTCATTTGAAATACAAACACCAAAAACACTAATTTTTTCATTAATAATAAAATGAGATAAACATTTAAATATGATATATATACAGCCTTCTAAGAAAAAAATATTTCATAAACATGAAATAACCAACTAATGTAATGAAAACCTTTGAATCTTTTATGTGAAAACTCAAACGCACCACCGCCGCATCTCATGGAAGGTAAAACAGAACTGATACAAGAATTTCAGACCATTATACACAAGATCAAACCATAATTTCAAATCGAAACATGCTTGACATTATGGAACTCAATATTATGGGATGAACCCCTAAGAAAAAGTGAGCAAGAAGGATGAAAACCCACTTACATGGGGGGTCATGAAAAACTCCCCAAAATACATCAGAATATGAATTTTAGAATAGCCAATAATTCAGGTGAGTTTTGAATAAGGATTTTGAGGTCATTTAGAAACTAGAATGGTGAAATAGAGCTAGAAATGAAGTAGTTATGATGGAAAGACATTACCTCTTCAAATATAGTAGATTTGAGAACCCATATGTAGGGATGGCTTAATTATCGATGCATATGATCTCCCAAGTGGGGGAAAGATAATGGGGGCTCACCTAAGGATTATAGATTCGAGTCATAGGTCGAATCCCCGAAAAAAGTGTAACAAATGAATATGTCTCTAAAGAAACAAAATTTATATTCAAATATATAAATGGGCTTCTAGGAAGGCCCAACCCCTTAAATAAAAACAGTAATCCACCATGATTATGAATTCATAAATGGTCCATATTTATATGGTGGTGTTAATTGGTTGGGGGAGACCATGTTGGATTTATAATGGATGAAAACCATTGAAAAATGGATGAGTTATAAAGGGGAAAATTTTAATTTTAAATATGGAATTGGGATCACTATTTATCACAAATCAAGAAAACTCACCCATTCCTCTAAAAATGCAATGGAAACCCCCCCAAAAAAATAATGAAATTAAATTTAAAATAACATTAAAATATGTCATTTATGTGACAATTATCCCCACCATGAATGAGTTTTTTCCCTGAAAATTCAACATGATGATTCATATGAAAATAAGAAAGGGTACTCTTCCCTAACCCATGAATTCCACTCCCACGACCAATGTTTATCACAACAATATTAAAAAATAACTTGGACCAGCGGAATAGACTTCCCCTAAATCACCTTCTCTTGAGAGTCCACTATTTTTACTGGCCGCTCAAAGACTGAAAAGTCAGGCTCAATCACCAGTTCCTCCCATCTCAGCACATGGGATGGGTACAGGTAGTATTTTTTGAACTGGTAGACATGGAAGACATCATGGACGGATGTCAGTGGAGTAGTTAAATCTAACCTATATTCCATCTTTCCAATACACTCGTTGATCGTAAAAGGGTTGACATATTGTACCGTCAGCTTCCCATGCTTTTTTAACGACAATGGTTCATACGAGGGGCCACATTACAAAATACCATGTAACACATAGATGAATCTAGGTCTCGATGCCTCTGGCCTTCATATGAATTATGAAGACTCTAATTTTTCAATAAGTGCAACATAATAAACTTGAATTTCTCAAAATTCTCCTTCACAAGGCTTGACCCCAATACTGAAGTCTGTCTAACTTCATCCCAAGAGAGTGGGGACCGATAAGGCCGACCATAGAGCACCTCAAAAGGAGACATTTGAAACAAGTATTGGTAACTGTTATTATATGAAAACACATCTAATCCCATATGGCTAACCAAAGAACCTAAAAATTAAAAAACACATGCATGGAGCATGTCCCCCATAATTTTATTTTCCAACTCTATCTTACCATCCATTTGATAATGGTATTTCGTGCTCATCTTAATGTAATACCCTAAAGAATCTTGAAGCCCTTCCCAGAACCGAGAAGTTAAATGTGGGTATCTATATGAGACAACTACTAATGGAACATCATGGTGTCTCACGACATCCCAAAGATAAAAATAGCCCAACAGATCCCCAATAGTTTTAACTTGGATTAGAATGATGTGGGATGATTAGTACAGATGATCAATCACCAATCAAATTGAATTCTTAACCCGAGGTGTATGAGGTATGTCAACATTACAGTCCCTGGATACCTTGTCCCCCTTCAAGGTAGAAAGGTCTAATGGGTTGAGAAAACCAGAGGGCATTTGATGCTCTACATTCACTTACAGGCTTGTGTAGCATCTCGACACAACGTCTGCTTTTCCCGCCGCATAACTGGCAACCATAACAGTCATAGTAAATCATAATAATTATTTGTGCCACCATGATGGAAATCCAACTAATACTAGTGTCTATCCTACATCACAACCTTTCAATGAAATAACGACACTACTGAACAGCTCTTGAAAAACAAGAATCCCTCGGGAGACAACGACAAATCAGAGGACGTCTCCCTACCTTGACAAAACTACCACAACGACTAAAAATTAATTTAAATATGGTGTTATCACTAAATCAAATCCAAAAGGGAATGAGTCAACTAGAAGCTTTCTACGAACTAACCTCCACTATGCTCCCTAGTCCCCACATGCATCTGAGCAAAGAGTCTCATAAATGGCCACTCATCGGTGGACTTCCTCAAAGAATGCATTAGAACACTTATTCTTAATACATCAGCAACCACATTACCCTTTCCTGGGGTATAGATAGTGTCAAAATCAAACCCCTGCACATACTCAATACTACGATCCTAACTCAAGTTGAGGTTCTTATACAAAAAGATAAAGGAAAATATGTTGTGATCAGAGTAGACCACAAACTTCTCCCCAAAGAGGTAGTGATGACAATTATTCAAAGCATGCATCCCCGATGCCATCTCTATGTCATGGATCTGGTAGTTCATTTCGTGTGGTCATTGTTGTAGAGATACATATGCCACCCTGTGATCATCCTATATAAGCACACACCCATGACCCATACCTGATGCATAACAATAGACCAGATACCCCATTCCAGCCACTAGAAAAATCATCATGGGGGTGGTAGTCAACCGCTACATCATATCCTCAAAGGATTCATGACATTCTAGGGACCATAATAACATCACCCCTTTCTAGGTGAGAGCGGTCATTAGTAAAGCATGTTGAGAGAAATCTCAAACTAATCCCCTGTAATTAATAGCCTGTCCAAGGACACTCTGTATCCTGAAAACATTCTTCAGTTTCTCCCATGACATGACTACACTGACACTCTCACAGTCCATAGAAATCCTTTATCAAAATATCTGGGCCTTCACATTCTCGTTAGAGTCGAATTTAAGAGATTACCGAACCAACTCAGTGAAAAGGTTCGCATAAACCATATTAGATATATTCCATTGATCAAGGTCCATGAACTCTCGAGACCTCGCCTATGCCAACGGCTCAAGGATGTATAGTTCATTGAAGACAGCCTTGAAGTCTCCCTTGCATATCTACTCATTCTTCCTGTTCTGAAGAACCTATTTCTACCAACTACGGCTAAGACCCTCAAATAATAAAGAGGCACAGTTCACCCTATGCTCCTTGGGTGTACCCCGGAACTCAAACATTTTCTCGATCTTCTCACGCCATTCTTCTGCTTTCTGGGGTTCTATACTGCCACAAAAGGCAGGAGGCTTATTTTTCAGAAACTCGTGGGGCTTTTCCTTTCCATGACCTGTATCATCCTCTCTAATAGGAGTTGTAATAAGTGCTTGTCCATGTCCTAGATCCTGTACAACATGAACCACAACCTCAACTAGCCTCTGATCAATTTGTGTGGGAGAACACTCTCCAGCTTCTCCTATGGGCGCATGAGAGGTTTCTGGGGAGGCATGTTGTTACAAAATGAAATAGTCCCAAAAACAATAGTCAATACAACAATATTGAAAATTTTAATCAAATACATCAAATATAAATAATATAAACACATTACATTAATAAAATAAACAACTACTCCACCACCACCAGATGTCCACATGTGGTCTGCAGCCCGCACATCTCACATGGATGTGAAGTCAATCAGACAATTCCAGCATCCCCTTGTGACTGAAGGTATTCCCCTAGAGGTGCGTCCAGGGAACCCTAATCTTGACCATAACCTCTATCCCAATGATTCATATCATTGTTTTATCCTGACCCTTAAAAAAATAGAAATATTACTCGAAAACATTAACCTTATTTGATTCCCTTTTGTCACAAACTGAGTCTGGTCACCACCAATAACAGCACCAAACTAGGGTTGTGGTAACTATTGAAGGGAATTCCCTATCCCCAAAGGCTAAAAGAAGTGCTCGGGTATTATTTATCTTGGTTTGGGAAGGATTTACCCAAATATGAATACATAAAACATCAAAAACATTTGATAAACTGTATCAGAAAAATTCATACCAAACATGGTTTTTACAAAAATCCATAACTGAATAAATATGTTCAAATGAAATAAAAATGGTCAAAATAAACTATGAAACATCTTAAAAATATCCCCAAGGACTCCACATGAAAATGGGTTTTCACCAACAAGCCTTCTTTAAAACTCCACCCCAAGGATGGGAACTAACACCCCGAACAACAATCATAAAGCCTTTCCTTAACCTGAGTCAAGAATAAAAATGTCTACTTACACAAAAGGGGTGTAAGTAGTGTTTGAGCCTAAGTGAAATATTATACCACCAAATTATTTTAAATTTCATTCAACACATGGTTAAATTAAAGCAATTTAAATATGCAATGAAAAGCTACGACGAATTCTGAGAAATGCAACTTTCTATTGAAAACTATTTTCAAGCTAAAACATTCAGAATGTTAAAAAATTTATGTGGTCATGATAGATACTGAAATATAATTCCAAACACACGAAAATACATGTGAAAATAACACAAATCCAATGAGAAACAACATCGGGAACACCCCAAGTCACTAGATAGTCTCGGGCCCCATGTACCTTGTACCCAGTTATAATGTAACCATAGTGAAATCGGTTCTCATGCATGAACCACTAGTAGGGAAGATACTCATAACCTATTGGTCCCCAATAATCATCCATATAGTTTAGTTAGATTTTTCATTATAAAAATTCTATCTAAAATATCAACAAAACCCATCTGTCCACTAGATGTACTAGTCCATATCTGCCCCATCTAGGTACCCGAGTTTCCCCCTTTGTGATCAAACAAATTCAGCGTGATACATAAATACATTTTAATATAAAACACTTTTACCAGTCACATACACTCATTACAGTATCTATACACATTTTTAACCATTTTAAACACCAATAAAAACACATTGATTTTTAATGAAACAATTTCTCAAAATCCCACATTGTTTTGCACCGAAAACTCCTTGAAAACCCCACATTGTGAACTATGAGTACACTTGTAAGTTCCCAACAGAGAAAATGCATCCCAATAAATTTCAATGAAATCAAAATATATATTTTATGGTAGCCCTATGTGAACCATAAAATGATAACTTTGTAAAACCTCAATTTTTACACAAAAATGGCACTTAATGATCACATATTCCAAAAACACAATTAAACCCCATTTTTTCCACAAAAACCAAAATTTATTAACATTAAAAATACTATTTTCAGCCCTATTTCAGTTAAACATAATTAATTAAGTATTTATAGGCCAACCCCATATAAACCAATAATACATTTATATTAAAACCCCCAATTTCACATAACGTTGGCATTTGAAATTCATTTTCAATACAAACACCACAAAAAATAATATTTTACGGAATAATAAAATGATATAATCCTTAAAATATGATAAATAAAGCATGATAAGAAACAATCGTTGCATAAAAATGGAATCACCTACCAAATTAATAAAACCCCTTGAATACATTATGCTAAAACTCAAACGCCCCACGGTCGCACCTCAAGGAAGGTAAAATAAACCAAAAACCATAATTTCAGACCATGAAACCCAATATCAAACCCTAATTTCTGAACCGTACTTTTTGGAAATTAGGAAAATCAAGAATAATGGATGAAACCCTTTGAAAATTTGTGCACGAAAGATGGAAACCCACTTACTTGAGGGTTCCTGATGAATTTCCCAATATACTCCTGTATCAGAATTTCAAAACATCCAAAAAATATGGTGACGTTTGAACAAGGATGAGGAGGTCATGTAAGAACTTGAATGGGGGAAAAGAGTGAGAAATAAAGTCTTAAAATAGAAAGAAGTCACCTTTTAAAATCTCGATGATTTGAGAACCCCAATGCAGGTCTGCCATAATAAGTGATTCATACAAGCTCCAATGAAGGGGAAAATTTAATGGGGGAGCGCCTAATGATGTCAGCTTCGATTGGGAGGTTGAATCACCGAACTAGAGTAAAAAAGATAAAGTCATTAAGAATAAAAAAGTTATCTTTAAAACTATAAATTGCATTCCGAACAGGCCCAATTCATTTACTAAAAACACAACTCCACCAAGATTACAGATTTCTAAATGGTCTAAATTAATATGGGAGTGTTAATAGGTCAGGGGAGGCCAAGTAGGAATTAGAAAAGATGAAACCCATTGAAAAATTATTTAGTAATGATGGAATCAAAATTTATTTTTAAATCTGAATTTGGGCTCAAATTTTGGCCCAAATCATGAAAATAAACCCATTCCTCCAAACATGCATGGGAAACACCCAAAACAAAGGAATAATGGAAATTAAATTAAAAATACCTTTAAAATATTTCATGGATGTGACAATTGGTAGCTAATGAGATCTCTTGGGAGAGACATTTTCTAGATATCTTCACTATGAGATTAGGTAAGAGGTGAATGTTTCTTTATTAGCAGTTTTTGTAACACCCAAAAATTTCATAGTATGTTATTTCTTCAATGTAATTCAATAACATGCACTACACGCAACAATGGGTTCAGGTGCACCATGAATTACCAATCTAGCCATTCGAAAGAGGTTATGAATAGTATTAACGAAATTTTGAACTTTATATAATCCTTATAATTTTAGATTGCATATTATGAGTTTCTTAGACGTAATGAAAAAAAAATCTTTTTTCAGATAAAACAAGTCTTTTTAAAAAAAATCAATTTTACCGCCTCTTAATGGTGAGCCATTTTTAAATCCAATATTATAAACTTATATATATTCAATTTGAAAAAATAATCTTCTTCTTTAGAATAAGGACATAATAATTTAGTTTCATTAATGTTTTGCTATTTTCCGGATAACTTTCATATTTGGGTGAATAGTGAAAAATAATATATTTTAACTAAAAACAACTTTTGTAATCAAAATAATTATTATTCTTAAATTATATATTTTAATTTTTTTTATGTTTAAATAGATTATATTTTTACCATTCAATCAAATGTTATTCATTGGAAATAATTTAACTGTGAAATTGAACATAAACAAATATCAATTTTTTGTAAGTTATTGTTTCTTAAAAACACGCTTTTTGGTTTAGACAATGAGAATTAATAAATGCAACTTCATTTTTTTGAATTTGGTAAAATACACTTAATTTTTAAATTTAGAATATCATAATTATATTAGGGTTAATGTTTGTTATTTTTCAGAAAACATTCAAATTTTTATGAATAGTTAAGAACACTGACTTATAGGTTAAAACTTACTATTTATTTCAATAATTATTTATTTTATTTAAAATTATTTTATGTTTAAATAGATACATAATACCTATATAAGTTAAATATAATTCATTGGAGTCATTTTATAATAAGTTTAGATGTATAAAATTTTATTGAACTTTTTACTGTCTTTTACCCACCTCCTAGGAGCATTTGCAAAATTACAAAAACCATAATTTAACCACCTTTGTGTGTTGAATTTCAAATATTCGAGAGACACAGTTGATATCAATAAGTAAAATTTTGTTCAATAAGATGAAAATAATTTTAGGTGAATAGTAACATTTTACTTTTATTTACCACGGTTAAAAGTAAATTGGGAAATTAAGGGTAAAATGATATTATTATTACCCTAACACGTCCTAATTCTATTAGTTATGTTTAATTCAAACAAAAATAAATTTATAAATAAAATATGATCTTTTAAGTCCACTTGGAATAGATTAGGATATTTCTTATTATTTAATTCAAAGAAGAGTTAAAACTGTTAAATTCAATGTTTAATAACTGAACCATTTTTAATATAGGGTGACACATTAGATAAATTAGACTATAAATATTTCATATATATATAAACATATTTCCTACATAATTGTAGTTTATTTTTATTTTTTATACATTAAATAATTAAATTTATTTATGACACAATGATGATGAAATAATTACAGTATTAATAAATGATTAAAATAATTGATATTACAAATATCCAAATAAATGTATTTTGAGACTTTTTATGGATTCCACTAATTTTATAGGATAATATGACATTTTCGGGTTGGTTAGATATTTTTTTCGAAGTAATAATTTTGTTATTAATTTAGAAAAAATAAAATACCAAACAGTGTCGAAACTGACATAAATTTTTTTTAAAACAAATATTATATTATTAATTGGTATTCTATTATTAAAATCTAAGGCTCGGCCAAAGGGATAAAATACAATTATGTAGGTAATTAATTAACCACTTGGGGTTCTATTGGATATTTATAGTATGTTAATTTACCATATAATATAAAAATACAAAGAGACATGATAAATGTCAAACTCTTTAACATAGAGTTAAATATAAAAGATAAGGTTATTATAGTGATCCAAACCTATCCAAAACCTATTGGTTGAGTGGTTTTCGACCCATACCCACCTTAGACATTACATAATACATTTTAGAGCCATTAGAAACCAAAAATGATTTTATTATAAAATAACAATTTAAGTTTTTCCTAAGGTACCCCTCACCCCTCTTATAAAAGGGAACTTTCCCTTCTCTCGAATTCACACCTCCAAATCCATTTGGACCGACCAAACCCTACCCAAATAAATACCCAAATATTCTCCCTTCATCTTATAGGCCTTAGTTTGGTAATAAATCCATCATATGGAGCCCTTTTGATTGAATCAAAAGGAAGAACCTAAAAACGAGGAAAATATTTCACCACCACATTCAAGTTATTTTCTTCTTCCACTTCCACTTTCTTTGTTGTTTACATCCTAAAATAAAAACTATTGTATCTTATATATACTATTATGTTATTATGAAAATTTACTTACAATATTTATTATTCTATCCATCCTTTGAATGACATGTCAACATACCTGTGTACATACGGCTTACCTTCTCCACGTCGTGGTGTAATTGTTATTCAATACATTATTATTTGGATGGGTATAATAATGATGTTTAATTGATGTAAATAATAACTATAACATGATACGGATTCATTATATATGATATAACATCCAATTACACACCTCTAGGTAGATGATATTGTCGCTTGTGCATACGTACGGATTACCTTCTCTAGGACGCGATGAGATTCATTTCAAAATTCACCATTCATCAATGATTATAAAATTATATATTACTAAAAATTATGTAATATCTATCCTAATAATTCTTCTAGATATATATATATATATGTACTTACATATATCTTATTCACTTACTTCCGTTCAATACGATATGAAAACAGAAACAACGTTTATGCATACGTACAACCTACCGTCTCCATTAATTGTGTTTTCCGTGTCATATATCTATCTATTATAAATATTTATATTATAAATACGTATGATTTATAAATAAATGTTTATATTATTTATGTATTTAAATCTTGATTTATGTGATACGATCAAGAGTAACATGTTAAAACACGTACGATAGAGAAAGACAATATTACCTGAAATGATAATTTAACATGGAAATTATTATTAAATTGATAGTATAAAGTCATAAAAGAATCTTGTATGATATAATAAATATGAATATTGTTCTGGTATAATCTAATAACATACAATTTTCAGTATACTAGAGGATAAACATACCCTCAACCAAAGGAAAGTGCAAGGTAAGGGGTTTTCATCTCAATCCTTATTCTCATTAGATTCATGATATATTGCCACTATTACCTTTTGTGTGGTGTATGTACTATCCATAATTGTATTCTTTGTGTAATACAATTAAATTTATATGGATTTACATATTCATTTTATGATACTTCTTTCATGGGGTGTATGTTTCATATTTTACCAAATTGGTAAGGGTTAATTTCACAATCTTTTTATTATCCGAGGTTGTTTTTACTAAGTATCTACTGGGAAATATTTATTATCCATGTCCATGTTTCGTGAAAGAGGTTTCAAATGGATTCATTTAAGAGGTTTTTTAAAAACATAATTTTACATGTTTTAAATATTTATTTTTCTAAATCATTCCCATTAATGTCCATGTTTTCAAAATGGGTTTTAAGGATTTATATATATGGAAATAAATGTTTTTAAAATGTTAATTCCTTTGAAAAGTTTCAAAGTGGAATGAGAAAATTTGATTCAAAAATTTCATTCAATATCTTTCTTTTTAAATTCTATTACTTTTAAATGTTTTCATGAAATGGGGATATTTCTCTCAAAGAGTTTTACAAATTATTTTCATCTATGTCAACATCCTTTGATGGATTTTAATCATGATTTAATAAGATTTATTATTATAAAATTCTTCCATATTGTATTGAAGGTTTTGTGATATTTTTGATTGTGGATGTGTCATTTTTATATCATTCAAGGTTTTTTGATAATGTATTGACATTTATTATGATAGTTTTAATACGAATTCTTATATTATGTTTAAACCTTTTCATATGAGGAATACATTGGACTTAGTAAGGGATGGGTGGAGCTTGCTATAGATCCTCGATTCATCGATAGGTCTCATGAGACAAACTAGTGTCTTGGAACAATGATTTGACAAAATCTTATTTGTAGTCTTGAAACAAGGCCTTCACAATGTGGTTATTAAAGTCTCTCGTTATTAATTAAATCATTAAAAAAGTGGCAATTGATATTTCATGTGATTATTATACTAGTAGAATATCAATGTATATAATTAAATGGAATTATTTGTTTTTATCATTTCCATATTATGCTAATGTTCATGTATACAGAAATTTTGTTTTAGTCTTATACCATGCCTTAAATGTTTGTGCTTATTTATGAATGTTCCCGTTATATCGTTATCCTTACTGAGAATCTTTGCTCACCCCTTTCAATGTTTTATTTTTCCTAGGATGCGAAGAAGTTCATTGTGATTGATATGTCAGGTTAAGCTAAGGGAATAATGGCATTCATAAAGGATTATATTTGTTGTGTTGTATGTTATAAAGTGTAATGTAACATTCATGTATGTAATATATTTTCCAATAATGCTAAACTGATCGGTCCTTCAGAACATGATTCCTTGTAATCATACCAATTTATTAAAATAATGCACCGACTCTGGGCTTCGGGGATTGTGGCATTAAAGTTTTTATAAGAAGAAGTTTAGTAATAACCTTGGAAACTAGATTTAGATAAACACTAATTAGAGAAGAATACCCTATGATATACTTTGAGTATTAGTATAGAAGGAATTCGTAGAATATTGGTACTGTAGAAATTTTATGTGTTTTCCAAACAATACATCCATGTCTAGATATGAGAAGGTAGAGGCGGCTCTGGCACAGATTTACCTAGGGGTAAAACCCAAAAACACCGCTTTGAGCTAGACTCAAACGGGAATTGGTGCACGACAATGGGTCTTACTGCACTCTTGGTTACGACACCCTCGAGTTATATGATTAGGTTTATTATCATTTTCATTACAAACCACTTTTAAGGGTGTATGGGTATATACCTCTTCAAAGAAAACATTTTTGAAATTACAAATTATATCCATAAACTATTCAATTTACGATAGGTAGTTTAAATGTTTGGAATTATGAATTATGATTCATAATATGACTTAGTGTATGACATTGTTTAGAAATGGCGCCCAGTAGAAGGAATGGGATCTCCATCAATACGTATGATCCAAAGAGTAAGAAGGGTCATATCAATCATGGTATTAAGCCAACATTTATAAGGGAAATATTCTCCCATGTATTGTCAACATATGAAGAAATAATATCACGTGTTAGTAAGATAAGTAAAGAATTTTCTATGTCCTAGTTCTTTGAAAGAAATTAAGAAAAGAAAGGTATGGTAGAGAGAATGTTGGATTAATGGATGAGGGGAATGAATTATTTTCCCATATGTGATAAATGTGGAAATAATCACCTTGGTAAATGCTTTAAGGGAATGATAGTTTGTTATAAGTGTGGACACCAAGTACATGATTGCAAGGATAAGAAATTGTTATCAAATGTTAAATGCTTCATCTACAAGGCGTTGAGACACTATGAAAATCAATGTCCCATTCATAAGAATATACCGCAAATGATGTTATTGGATAATAATCAAGTTTTAATACTACCCTAGATGAAAATAAATGACTACTGTTCTTATGTTGTTTTTATATAATTATTTCATTATAGTGTTGTATCAAAAGTATACTGGTTATATAAATTATTGAGATTAATAAGGATTGTACTATAGGAAATTTTTTTGAGGATTCCAGATTATATGGTTCTATGAAAAGCGACTTAATAGTAAGGTACACTTAATGAAAAAATATATGGTTGATGGAAAGGTAATCGTTAATATGGTCCTGATAATGAGGTAGTGATTCTAGAATAAGAGATTGTTGATTTTGAAAAATTATATTGGATATTCAGTACTACCTTTAAAATGATTAATGATTTGTATATTCCATCACTGTTGGAGTTTACAACCTTTTTGGATAGAAGGAGTATATCAAGTTTTCTATAAGGAATAAGGGAGAATGAATTAAAGAAATATGGTTTTATGGTAATTCAGGATGTTGCAGTGTTTTAAAATAATAAACGATTAAGGTATTCACATGTTATTACTTGACAAAAAGGATATTCATTTTTATTAAACTCCTTATAAATTTTGGAATAAGATTTTGGATTGATGTATTTTTGATAAGTCTAAAGGTTGGAATGGATAAATTTTGAGATTAGATAATATTGTTAAGGTTATTTTTTGATTTTTATAAAAAGGACAACCTAGAGGTTAGGCGACAACTATTCCGGTCCGACAAGGCCGTGGGACTTCAACCAGTAACTGAAGAACGACAAGGGTGATCACTTACGACTGGACTACGTGATGTACTAGTTTGTATTATTATTTTTTAAATAGTCTGAAAAATGAATTGTAAATTAATTATTTTTGGAACCCTATACAATTAGGATAAATATAATATTTTTTTGAATCTTTGGGAGTGAAATATGAGTATGTGGTAATAATTAGTGTAAGGATGATACTATACTTTTAAAGTATATATATATATATAATATTATTCCTCTTATAAAGACAAAATATTATTAACCAAATTTCCGATGTGGGTTTTTCTACAAAGGTATTTTCTATTTTCAATCTTTTATTTTTGAAGAGCAATTTCAAAATTGTGAGGATGAAATTTATTGAAGTAGGGAAGAATGTAACACCCCAAAATTTAATAGTACGTTATTTCATCAAAGTAAGTCAATAAC
The DNA here is from genome assembly GCA_963277665.1 of Viscum album. Lineage (NCBI taxonomy): Eukaryota > Viridiplantae > Streptophyta > Magnoliopsida > Santalales > Viscaceae > Viscum > Viscum album. The sequence continues at coordinate 442,654,579 of OY728129.1, forward strand.
TTGCACTATACGCAACACCGAGTTCAAGTGAACCATGACTTACCAATCTCACCGTTCAAAATATGTTATGAATAGTATTTAGTAAATTTAGAATGTTATATAGTCCTTATAATATTAGAATCCATATTATGAGTTTCTAAGACGTAATGAAAAAAAAAACAAATTCTTTTTTCAGATATAAGAAGTATTTTTTTAAAATGTAATTTTACCGCCTTTTAATGGTTAACACTTTTTAAATCCAATATTTTAAACTTTTATATATACAATTTGAAAAAAATAACTTCTTCTTTAGAATCGGGTCATAAGAATTTAGTTTTAATAAATTTTTGGGGTTTTTCTCATAACATTCATATTTTGGTGAATAGTGAAAAATACTATATTTAAACTGAAAAAAACTTTTTTAATCAAAATATTTTTTAGTGGTAAATTATGCATTTTAATGGTTTGGATGTATAAATAGATTATATATTACTATTTAATACAATGTTATTCACTTGAAATAATTTCACTTTGAAATTGAACATAAATAAGTATCAATCTTTTGTTAGTTATTATTTTATAAAAACAAGCTTTTTGGTTTGGACAAGAGGAATTAATAAATGAAACATATATGTTTTGTATTTTGTAAAATAGACTAAATTTTTGAATTCGGAATATCAAAATTATCTTAGGGTGAAATTTCTGTATTTTTCTAAAAACATTCAATTTTGGGATTAATAGTTAAAAACACTAAGTTATAGGTTAAAACTGACTTTGTACTTAAATAATTATATATTTTATTTTAATTTATTATAAGTCAAAATAGATATATAATTCTTATATAAGTTCAATATAATTCATTGGAGTCATTTTATAATAAGTTTATATATATAAAAATTTATTGAACTTCGTTGTGTCTTTTACCCACCTCCTAGGAGCACTTGAAAATTTACATAAAACCTAATTTTACCTCTTATGTGAGTTGAATTTCAAAATTTTGAGAGACAGAGTTGATATCAGTATGTAATATGTAGTTCAATAAGATAAAAATAATTTTCGGTGAATTGTAATTTTTTATTTTTATTTACCATGGTTAAAAGTAAATAGGGTAATTAAGGGTAAAATTGATATTATTATTACCCTAACACATGTCCTAATTCTATTAGATAATATTAATTCGACAAATAATAAACATAGGAATAAAATATGATCCTTTAGGTTCACTTCGATTTTATTAGGAAATTTATTATTATTTAATTCAAAGAAGAGATAAAAGTGTTAAATTCTATGTTTAATAACTAACCCATTTTTAATATAGGGTTACACATAATATAAATTAAAAAATAAATATTCATTATAAATCTAAAAAGTTTTCTTACATAATGGTATTTTATTTATAGTTTTTAGACATTAAATAAATAAATTTATTTATGACACTATCATGATGCAATAATTACCGTATTAGTTAATTATTAAAATAATTTATATTATAAATATCCAAATAAATGTAATTTTAGAATTTGTATGAATTAAACTACTTTTATAGGTTAATATAACATCTAAGGGTTGAATTCATAAATTGTTTTAATGAAATAATTCTGATATGAATTTAGAAAAAAACCAAATAGTGTCAAAATTGACATAAAAGAGTTTTTAAAACAAATATTATATTATTAGTTGGTATCATATTACTAAAAATAAAAGGTTAGGAAAAAAGTTGTAAATACTATTATATATGTCATTAATTAACCAGTTGGGGTTCTCTTGGATGTTTATAATAGGTTTATTAACCATATAATATAAAAAGACAAAGAGACATGGTAAATGTAAAACTATTTAACTAAGAGTTAAATATAAAAGATAAGGATACTATAGTGACCCTGGCCTATCTAAAACTTATAGGTTGAGTGGTTTTCGACCCATATGGTAACACCCCAATCTTCTACGGTACGCTTTTCTTTGAATAATGTGATAGCATGTGTTGTACGCAACACCGAGTTCTAACACACCATAACCAATCAAACTAGTCGTTATGAGTAGTAATACCTAATTTTTGAAATTATATATATTTTATATTTCAAAATGGACTTCATTTTTGGAATCGGAATTCTAAATTTAGCCTAAGGTGATATTTTGGAACTTTTCGGATAACATTAATATTTTGATGAATAGTGAAAATTAATAAATTTTAATTAAATACAACTATTTTAATCAAAATTATTAAATGTGATAAATTTTGAATTTGAGTGGTTTTAAAGTATATTTAGAATATATTTTTACCATTTAATACAATTTTGGTCATTGTACATAATTTTACAATTAAACCGGACATAAACATGTGTCAATATTTTGATAGTTATTATCTCTTAAAAACACGCTTTTTGTTTTAACAACGGGAATTAGTTTTAAATTAATTTCTTCCACTTCTGTGTTTTGAATTTGAAAAAATGGATTCCATATTTGGAATCAGGATATTCGAATTGTGTAAATAGGTGACTTTTATTTTTAGACATTTTGAATAATTACTTCGGTAAATATTTTATTTACCATGGTTAAGGGTAAATCTGGTAAATAAGGGTTAAAAATTAATATTATAATAATACTAAATTACCCAAAAACGTGTCCTAGCCATATTGGTTGACACCGGTTCGACCATAGGCATCTTTGGGTTGATTTTGGGACCCCATGGAGCCACTTGTAGGTGATAGGGACACTTAATTTTAATTAAGTTAAAATAAGTACAAAAATGACATAAGCATATATCTTTTAGAAACAATTTTTTTACTTAGGGTTATATATGTTGGATTTTCAACTATAAATATTAATTAGAAATCTAAAAGTATTTAATACATAATTATATTTTATTTATAATTTTTATGCTCTATATAATTTAATTTATATTTGACACAATTGTGATGCAGTAATTACCATAATAGTGACAATTAAAATAATTGATATTATAAATACCCAAATAAATATAATTTGAGATTTTAAATTAATTAAACTAATTTTCTAGGATAATATGATATATTAGTATTGATTTAATTTACAATTTTCGAAGTAATAATTCTGTTACGAGTTTCAAAAAAAATCAACTATTGAATAGTGTCAAAATTGACATAAAAGAGTTTTTAAAACAAATATTATATTATTAGTTGATATTAAATTCCTAAAAATATAAGGTTCGGCCAAGAGACTTATATAATTATAGTTATATCATTAATGGACCACTTGGGGTTCTCATGGATGTATATTGTATGTTTATTAAGCATATAATTTAAAAATACAAAGAGACATTTTAAAAGTGAAACTAATTAAACAATCCACTTTGGAGCCATTAGAAACCGAATATGAATTTATTATAAATTAATATTTCAACTTTTCCAAAGGTGCCCCTCACCCCTCTTATAAAAGGGCACTCTTCCTTCTCATTTCTTCACACCTTCAAAGCCTTTTGGTTCAGCCAAACTCTACCCAAATACTCTCTCAACTTCCCTCAATACAATCTAGAGGCCATATTTTGAAAATAAATCCAACCTAAGGAGCCCTTTTGATCAAATCAAAAGGAAGAACCCGAAGAAGAGGTAATATTTTCACCACCCCTTTTCAAGTTCCTTTCTTTTTCAACTTCGTCATTCATTATTATTACCATTCTAAAATAATAACTCTAGTATCATATATATAATGCGATGTTATTATAAATATGGTACAACCATATTCAGTATTCTATCCACCCTTTTAATAACATGTCACCATATGTGCGTACGTACAGCTTACCGTCTCCACGTCGTGGTGTAATTGTTATTCAATATATTATTATTTGGATGGGTATAATAATGATGTGTAACTCATGTAAATAATAAATATAACATGTTAATGATTCTGTATATATGATATACCATCTATTTTTATATTATTTTAATATAAAAAGAATGATATTGTCGCTCGTGCATACGTATGGACTACAGTCTCCATGAACGCGATGAGATTCATTCTCCATCGTATCCATTCAAATATAATTATCATTTGATGATTTCAAAATGATTTTTAAGGTCTTGATATCATTCTGGATATGAATAACATACAACCTATCTATTACAAACATGGCTTACGTAACAAAACATATAAAAGAAAACGAGTAAGCTAACACCCGATACAACGATAATACTAAGATATTATTAACAAATCAATGTAAAAAGATCATATATGATATCATATTAATGTATATGATTGTTGTATAATTTAATAATTATTATTTCACCATTATACAGGAGGATAACCTACCCCAACCAAGGAAAAGTACAAGGTAAGGGTTATTTCACAATCTCTTCATTATCCAAGGTTGTTTATACGTAATAATCTACTGGGATCTCTATATCATCCACATCCATGTTTCTTAAAAATATATTTCAAAACATTTTTACTATTTAAAAGAATATGGTTTAAAGTCATTTATACCCTTGTTTGGATTTTTATAAGAGTTTTATAAAGGAATCTTTCAGTCGTTTTCCAAACAAGGTGCTTTTAACCTTTTCGACAGAATTAAGGTAAGAATGTTTTTTTAACTTATACGGCGGGTGCGGTTATTTTTCACCATTATAAAATCGTCTAAGATTCCCTTACAAGCTTATAAGAATATTTTCAATGAAATTGTTTTATTTTATAAATATATGACTCTTAAATTATTTCAAAAATAGAAAGAGATATTTCTCTAAAAAGTGTTTTGATTTCATCTCTATCAACATCCTTTGATGGATTTTAAGCTTATTTGAAGATGATTTATTATGATACAAAACTTCTATATTGTATTGAAGGTTTTGTGATATGTTTGACTGTGGATGTGCTATTTTTATACCATTCATAGTTTATGGTGAAAGTATTGACATTTCATATGCTAGTTTTAATACGAATTTTTATGTTATGTTTAAACCTTTTCATATGTGGATGCATTGGACTTAATATGTGATGGGTGGCGCCTGCTATAGCTCCTCGATGCATCGGTAGGTCTCATGAGACAAACTAGTGTCTTGGCACAAGGCCTTGACAAAATCTTATTTGTAGTCTTGGCACAAGGCCTTGGCTATGTGGTTATGATAGTCTGGCATTATGCATTCCATCATTATGAAAGTGGTTATTGATATTGCATGTGATTATTAGATTAGTAGAATATCCATGTGAATAAGTAAATGGAATTATTTCATTTTATTTTTTCTATTCTATGGTTATGTTCATGTTTAAAATGCATTTGTTTTAGTTATACATTTCCTTAAATGTTTATTCTTATTTATGAATGTTTCCGCTATATTGTTATCCTTACTGGGAATTTGAGCTCACCCCTTTTCTATGTTTTATTTTTACCAGGGTATGAAGAAGTAAATTATGAATGACCTGCAGGGATAGTATGTGGGGACATGAGTGTGTAATATGAAGAAAAGATGTTGTTGTAGTTTTCATTTTTATGATGTAATGCAAGACTTATGAATATATCTACTGTTTATAAGGCTACTAAACCAATCAGTATTTCGAGATTTAATCCTTCTTGTGATCATGCCAATGTTTTGTAATAATGAACTGACTCTAGGTAACTGGGGTCAGGGCGTTACAGTTGGTATCATAGGAAGTTTAGTAAAAACCTTGGAAGCTAGATTTAGATAAATTCTTATTAGAGAACATAGATTTAAGATAGAATTTGAGGATTAGTATAGAAGAACTTCCTAGAATTTTGGTATTGTAGAGATTTTGTGAGTTTTCTGAGCAATACATCCCTGTCTAGATATGAGAAGGTAGATGCGGCTCTGTCACAGATGTACCTAGGATTAAAACCCGAAAACACCGCTTTGAGCTAGACTCGAACGGGAACTGGTGCACGACAACGGGCCTCGCTGCACTATTGGTTACGACACTCCCGGGGGATATGCTTAGGATAACTCTCATTTTCTTTACAAATAATTATGAAGGGTTTATGAGTATATATTTCCTAAAATAAAACATTTTTATGATTATGGATTATATCCATAAATAGTTCAATTTATGTTTAGTGTTTTATAAGTATGAGATTATGTATTTTGATTCACAAACTATTCTAGTTTATGCCATTGTTTCGAAATGGAACCTAGTGGAAGAAATGGAAACCGTATCAATGCACGCACTCCATGTAGGGATTTCCCTCCTACTCAAGATAATTATAGTGGAGCTGGTGATGCAACTGGTGCCGATCAGCTAATCACCATACTGGGATAACTCACTCAGGTTATGAATAATAAACGTACTCGTATAGAGCACCCTGATCCGCAACGTGGAGGATCAATGTTAGATCGATTCATGAGGAAACAACCACCAATGTTCAATGGGAGTACAAATACATTAGTATCTGAGCAATGGATAAATTCCCTAGAGAAAATATTTTAGGCTTTGAGGAGTAATGAATGGGAAAAATTTATCATGGCAGTTTACCGCCTCACTAGAGATGCTGATCAATGGTGGTCATTGATTCAAAACTTGAAGGACGATGATGAAGAATCAATTATGGAATGGATGGAGTTCAAAGATCTGTTTTTAGAATAATACTTTCCTCGCGACCATCGAGCTGATATGGAAAGGCAATTTCTGAGTCTGAGACAGAAGGAGGATGAGAATGTCGCAAAGTATGAGGCTAAATTTACAAGGTTAGAAAGGTATGTTGGAGATTATATACGTAACCCAAGAAGTAATATTGATCGTTTATTTGATGGGTTAAAACCATTTCTCCATCGAGCATTAGTCTCACAATTCTTTTCATCGTAAGAAGACATTGTCTCATGTGCTATCAAGACCGAAAAAGAATTCTATAAGTCTTATGACTTTAAAGCAAAGCAAGAGAAGAAGAGACCTGCTGATCAATCTGGGAATGGAAATAAGGGGAATAAGGGAAAGGCTGAATATCCATCCTGTGGTAAATGTGGAAAGAAACACCCCGGTACTTTCTTAAAGGGAACATGAGTCTATTACAAGTGTGGTGAAAAAGGCCACCAAGCTCGTGATTGCAAGGGGAAGAAGGAAGCTACCAATGTTCAGTGCTACAATTGCAGGGAGATGGGGCATTATGAAAATGAATGTCCTACGTGTCAGGAGAACTTATCTCAGAAAAGTCCAAGGGATCAAGGCCACGCTTATGCTATCACTACTGCGGAGGTAGAAGCTCCGAAAGACGTGGTGGAAGGTAATTCAATGGTTTCCTCAAGTTTAGAAAATTCATTATTTGATTCTGGATCATCACATTGTTTCATATCATCCAAGTTTGCAAAGAAAATTAGATATTTCCAATTTGATTTAACAAGGTAGTTGTCTGTTAAAACTCCTAAGGAAAGTATCATTGCAATAATGTTTTGTGAATTAGTCCCCATTAGAGCACATAAATGTTCTTTATCAGCTGATCTCTTCGTCATACCTATGATTGAGTTTGATATAATCCTCGGTATGGACTGGCTTTCGGTCTATAATGCGAAGATTTATTATAAGAAGAATGAGGATATGATTCTTGATGATGATGATAAGGAACACCTTATCTTTAGAGCAGAATCGTAACCACCTAATTCCTATTTAGATCCACCCCCAGTAGCTCAACTAAATTCTATTATTGGGGAGGAAGAGAATGAAATAACTATGGGTGAGGAAAGGAATGTTCAAATCGAGGATGTACCTATTGTGAAAGAATTTGTAGATGTATTTCCGGAAGATTTACCTGGACATCCTCCAGAACGAGAAGTTGAGTTTTCCATTGATTTAATTCCTAGATCAAGGCCTATATCAAAGACCCCTTATAGAATGGCCACTGTAGAATTAGTTGAACTAAACAATCAACTAGAGGAATTGAGTAATAAAGAATTTTTTCTCCCAAGTGTTTCTCCATGGGTAGCCCCTAACCCTTTTGTTATAAAGAAAGATGGATATATGAGGTTATGTATTGACTACAGGGAGATCAATGCTATAACAATAAAGAACAGGTATCCCCTACCTCGCATTGATGATTTATTTGACCAACTGCATGGAGCTCAATACTTTTCAAAGATTGAACTTCGATCTGGATACAATCAGTTATGTGTGAAGAAGGAATACATTCCGAAGACAACATTTCGAACCAGATATGGGCATTATGTGTTTACAGTAATGCCTTTTGGATTGACTAATGCACCCTCTGTATTCATGGATCTGATGAATAGAGTTTTCAAGGAATATCTCGATGAATTTGTGGTTGTATTTATTGATGATATCTTGGTATAATAAAAAAGATACGAAGATCATGAAAATCACTTGCGAATTATCTTGAAGACTCTGAGAAGGCATGAATTATATGGGAAGTTTAGCAAGTGTGAATTCTGGCTTCAGGATATTTCGTTTCTTGGCCATATTGTCTCTAAAGATAAAATCTTTTTTGATCCATCTTCGACCAAGGAAATCCATGAATGTCCAGCATCTATGAGTATAACTGAGGTACGTAGTTTTATTGGTTTCACAGGTTATTATCGACGTTTCGTCCAGAATTTTGACCGATTGGCTAACCCATTAACGAAGCTCACACATAAAGGGGTTAAAATTGTTTTGACAAAAGTGTGTGAAGAATTTTTCTATGAACTAAAGAGAATATTAGTCAATGCTCCTATATTGGTTGTACCATCGGGGAATGATGGGTTCGTTATTTATAGTGATGCATCGAAGAAAGGACTTGGTTGTGTCCTTATGCAGAATGATAGTGTTATTGCCTATGCATCACGATAGTTGAAAATTCATGAACAAAACTATCATACTCATGATCTCAAGTTAGCAGTTGTGATCTTTGCTTTGAAGATATGGAGGCACTACCTCTATGGTGAAAAATGTGAGATTTATACTGATCACAAGAGTTTGAAGTATATTTTCTCACAAAAAGAACTCAACATGAGGCAAAGGAGATGGCTTGAATTACTCAAGGATTATGATTTCACGATACACTACAACCCAAGGAAGGCAAATAAGGTGGAATATGCCTTGAGTAGAAAAGATCATGGAGTTTTGAACAATATGAGAATTGAAAGGGATCCAATTTTCATGGTTCTAGTGAAGATGGACATGGGAATAACCAGGGAAGGAGAAACATCAATGGTTTTTCAAATGGTTTCCAAACTATCTTTACTAGAAAGGACTAAGAGTTCTCATACTAATTATGGAGAATTTCAAAAGAAGATTAAAGCTGTGAATGATGGGAGATTGAGAGATTTTGTGTATGAAAAGGGAATTATGAAATTTGGGAAGAGACTTTCTGTTCCCGATATACCTGATCTAAAAATGGAATTGCTGGATGATGCTCATAGTTCCATTTTTTCTATACACCCTGGGAGCACCAAAATATATAGAGATTTTAAAGAACATTTTTGTTGGGAAAATATAAAGAGGGAGATTGCTGATTTTGTGTCAAGATGTATGGATTGTCAACAAGTGAAAGCTGGAAGGAAACACCCTGGAGGAGTCATGCAACCTCTTCCCTTACCGAAGTAGAAATGGGACAATATTACGATGGACTTTGTCATGGGGCTACCAAAGACTCCTAGAAGGAATGATGAAATATGGGTTATTCTTGATTGTCTTACCATGTCAGCACATTTTCTTGCTATAAGAGAAGATCTACCACTGAAACGTCTAGCAAGACTATATATTAATGAAGTTGTGAGACTTCATGGAGTACCCATATCGATTGTTTCTGATCGTGATCCCCGTTTTACTTCAAGATTCTGGAAGAGTCTTCAGAAATCCCTGGATACTAAACTTCATTTGAGCACTGCCTACCACCCTCAGACAGACGGAAAATCAGAATGGACTATTCAAACTTTAGAAGACATGTTGAGATCCTGCTCACTTGACTTTCAAGGTATGTGGGATCAGTATTTACCTCTGGTAGAATTTTCCTATAACAATAGATTCTATTCGATTATTCAGATGGAACCATATGAAGAATTATACAGAAAGAGATGTCGCACACCAACCATTTGGGATGACGTTGGTGAAAGAAAACTTGTAGGTCTAGTACTGGTGGAGGAAACGATGGAAAAGGTGAAGGTAATCCAAAATCACATCAAAGCAGCTCAAAGTAGGCAGAAGAGCTATGCCGATAATCGAAGGAAGGATTTGGAATTTCAAGTCAGTGATCATGTTTTTATGAAGGTATCTCCATGGAAGGGAGTGATACGTTTTGGTAAGAAAGGTAAATTGAGTCCCAGGTACATCGGACCTTTCGAAATTCTTGAACGAATTGGGGTTGTAGCTTACCGATTGGAAATGCCGCCAAGTCTCTCCAAAGTTCACGATGTGTTCCACGTATCTCTATTGAGGAAATAAATGCCTGACCAAAAGCATGTACTCACCTATGAAGAGCTAGAACTAGAACCCGATCTGTCTTTTTGTGAAGAGCCTGTCAGGATTCTTGATACAAGAGAACAAGTACTGAGAAACCGGACGACGCGTCTGATAAAAGTTTTGTGGGGAAATATAAGATGGAAGAGGCAACGTGGGAACCTGAGGAACTTAAGATGATGAACCACCCGAGTCTTTTCATGTGATAAGTATTCTAGAAATTTCGAGGACGAAATTATTTGAAGGATGGGATAATGTAACACCCCAAGCTTCTACGGTAAGCTTCTCTTTGAATAATGTGATAGCGTGTGTTGTACGCAACACCGAGTTCTAACACACCATAACCCATCAAATTATCCGTTATATATAGTAATACATAATTTTTTAAATTATATATATTTTATATTTCAAAATGGACATCATTATTGGATTCGTAATATCGAATTTAGCCTAAGGTGAAATTTTGGTACTTTTCGGATAACTTTAATATTTTGATGAATAGTGAAAATTGCTAAATTTTAATTACAAACAACTTTTTTAATAAAAATAACTAATAGTGATAAATTATGAATTTGAGTGGTTTTAAAGTATATTTAGAATATATTTTTATTATTTAATACAATTTTGGTCATTGGACATAATTTTACAATTAAACCGGACATAAACAAGTGCCAATCTTTTGATAGTTATTATCTCTTAAGAACACGCTTTTTGTTTTCACAATGGTAATTAATTTTAAATTAATTTATGCCACTTATGTGTTTTGAATTTGGCAAAATGGATTCCATATTTGGAATCAGGATTTTTGAATTATGTAAATAGGTAACTTTTATATTTAGACATTTTGAATAATTACTTCGGTAAATATTTTATTTACCATGTTTAAGGGTAAATTCGGTAAATAAGGGTTAAAACATAATATTATAATAATACTAAATTACCCTAAAATGTGTCCTAGTCTTATTGGTTGATACATTTTCGACCATAGGCATATTTGCGTCGATTGTGGGACCCCATGGAGCCACTAGTAGGTGATAGGGACACTTAATTTTAATTAAGTTAAAATAAGTACAAAAATGACATTAGCATATATCTTTTAGGAAAACAATTTTTAAATAGGGTTATATATGTTGGATTTTCATCTATAAATATTTATTAAAAATCTAAGACGATTTCCTACATAATGATAGTTTATTTATAATTTTTAGACTTTAAATAAGTTTATTTATTTATGAAACAATTATGATGCATTAATTACCATAATAGTGACAAATTAAAATAATTGATATTATAAATACCCAAATAAATATAATTTGAGACCTTTAATGGATTAAAATAATTTAATAGCATAATATGACATATTAGGGTTGATTTAATTGACTTTTTTCAAAGTAATAATTCTGTTATGAGTTTCACAAAAATCAACTATTGAATAGTGTCAAAATTGAAATAAAAGAGTTTTTTAAAAGAAATATTATATAATGAATAGATATTAAATTCCTAAAAATCTAAGGTTCGGACAAGAGACTTATATCATGATAGTTATATCATTAATGGACCACTTGGGGGGTCTCTTGGATGTATATAGTATGTTTATTAACCATATAATATAAAAATACAACGAGACATTGTAAAAGTGAATCTAATTAACTTAGAGTTAATACATAATGATAAGGTTAATATAAGTACCCAAACCTGTCTAAATTATATTGGTCGAGTGGTTTTCGACCCATAACCACCTTAAAATTTAAATAATCTATTTTGGAGCCATTATATACTGAATATTAATTTATTATAAATTAATATTTCTAGCTTTTCCAAAGGTGCCCCACACCCCTCTTATAAAAGGGCACTCCTCCTTCTCATTTCTTCACACCTTCAAAGCCTTTTGGTTCGGCCAAACTCTGCCCAAATACTATCCCAACTTCCTTCAATACAACCTAGAGGCCTTATTTTGATCATAATTCCAACCTAAGGAGCCATTTTGATCAAATCAAAAGGAAGAACCCGAAGAAGAGGTTATGTTTTCACCACCCCTTTTCAAGTTCCTTCCTTCTTCCACTTCTTCATTCATTGTTATTACCATTCTAAAATAATAACTCCAGTATATTATATATACTGTGATGTTATTATAAATATGGTACAAACATATTCAGTATTCTATCCACCCTTTGAATAACATGTCACCATACGTGCGTACGTACGGCTTACCGTCTCCACGTCGTGGTGTAATTGTTATTCAATGTATTATTATTAGTATGGGTACAATAATGATGTGTAACTCATGTAAATAATAAATATAACATGTTAATGATTCTGTATATATGATATACCATCCATTTATATATTATTTTAATATAAAAAGAATGATATTTTCGCTCGTGCGTACGTACGGACTACCGTTTCCATGAACGCGATAAGATTCATTCTCCATCGTATCCATTCAAGGATAATTATCATTTGATGATTTAAAAATGATTTTTAAGGACTTGATATAATTCTTTATATTAATAATATACAACCTATCCATTACAAACATGGCTTATGTAACAAAACATATAAAAGAAAACGGGTAAGTTAACACCCGAAACAACGATAATACTAAGATATTATTAACAAATCAATGTTAAAAGATCATATATGATATCAAATTAATGTATATGATTCTTGTATAATTTAATAACAATTATTTCACCAGTATACAGGAGGTTAACCTACCCCAACCAAGGAAAATTACAAGGTAACCGTTATTTCACAATCTCTTCATTATCCGAGGTTGTTTATACGTAATAATCTACTGGGATCTCTTTATCATCCACATCCATGTTTCTTAAAATTGTATTTCAAAACATTTTTAATATTTAAATGAATATGTGTTAAAGTAATTTATACCCTTGTTTTACTTTTTATAAGAGCTTTATAAATGAATCTTTCTGTCGTCTTCCAAACAAGGTGCTTTTAACCTTTTAAACAGAATTAAGGTAAGAATGTTCTTTTAACTTATACGAAGGGTGCAGTTATTTTCCTCCGTTATAAAATCGTCGAAGCTTCCCTTACAAGCGTATAAGAATATTTTCAAAGAAAATGTTTTATTTTATAAATATATGACTCTTAAATGATTTCAAAAATAGAAAGATATATTTCTCTAAAAATAATTTTGATTTCATCTATGTCAACATCCTTTGATGGATTTTATGCTTATTTGAAGTTGATTTATTATGATACAAAACTTCTATATTGTATTGAAGGTTTTGTGATATATTTGACTGTGGATGTGCTATTTTTATACCATTCATAGTTTATGGTAAAAGTATTGAAATTTCGTATGCATGTTTTAATACGAATGTTTATGTTATGTTTAAACCTTTTCATATGGGGATGCATTGGACTTAATATGTGACGGGTGGAGCACGCTATAGCTCCGCAATGCATCGGTAGGTCTCATGAGAAAAAATAGTGTCTTGGAATAAGGCCTTGACCAAATCTTATTTGTAGTCGTGGCACGATGCCTTGGCTATGTGGTTATGATAGTCTGGCATTATGTATTTCATCATTATGAAAGTTGTTATTGATATTGCATGTGATTATTCGATTAATAGAATATCAATGTGAATAAGTAAATTGAAATATTTCATTTTATTTTTTCCATACTATGTTGAAGTTCAAGTTTGAACGGCTTTTGTTTTAGTTATACATTTCCTTAAATGTTTATTCTTATTTATGAAAGTTTCCTCTATATTGTTATCCTTAATGGGCATTTGAGCTCACCCCTTTTCTATGTTTTATATTTCCCAGGGTATGTAGAAGTAAATTATGAATGACCTATAGGGATAGTATGTGGGGATATGAGTGTGGAATATGAAGAAAATATGTTGTTGTAGTTTTCATTTTTATGATGTAATGTAAGACTTATGAATATATCTACTGTTTCCAAGGCTACTAAACCAATCGCTCTTTCGTGATTTGATCCTTCTTGTGATCATGCCAATGTTATGTAACAATGCACCGACTCTAGGTAACTGGGGTCGGGGCATTACACATCTCGCCCTTATCCTTTAAATAATACATTTTTGATCCATAAAAAACTGAAAAAAAAATTAATTATAAAATTATATTTTATGTTTTTCCTAAGGTTACCCTCACCCCTCTTAGAAAAGGAAACTCCCCGTTATCTCAAATTCAAACCTCAAATGTTATTTTTCTCCACCAAACCCAGCCCAAATATGCTCCCAACTATCCTCCCATCATCTTAGGGGAATTATTTCTGTCCTAAATCCAACCTACAGAGTCCTTTTGATCAAATCAAAAGGATGAACCCGAAGAAGAGGTAAATATTTCATCACATCTTTCAAGTTCTTTACTTCTTCCACTTCCTCTTTCATTTTTGTTTACTTTTAAAATAATAACTCTAGTATATTCTATATATTGTGATGTAATTATAAATATGAAATAACCATATTAATTATTCTGTCAATCCTTTGAATTACTTCTCACCATACGTGCGTACATACGACTTACCATCTCCACGTCATGGTGTAATTTTTATTAAATACATTATTATTTGGATGGGTATAATAATGATATTTAGTTTATGTAAATAATAAATATAACATGATAATTATTTTGTATATATGATATACTATCCAATTCCACACCTTTATGAAGATGGTATTGTCGCTCGTGCGTACGTACAGATTACCGTCTCCACGACGCAATGAGATTCATTTCCAAGTTCACCATTTATCGATTATTATAAAAATATTTATTACTAATAAGAATGTAATATATTTCTTAATAATGCTAATGGAGATATATATATATATATGTGTAATTATTTACTTCCATATATCTTATTCACTTACTTCTGTTCAATACAAAACGAAAATAGAAATAGCATTTATGTGTATGTACGGCCTATCGTATCCATAAATGGGTTTTCAATTTCATATATCTATCTATTTTAAATATTTATATTCTAAATATGTGTGATATATAAATCATTTTTTATATTCGTTATGATTGTAAATCTTGATCTAAATGATACAATCAAGACTAACATGTTAAAACACATTTGATAAAGAAAGCGATTATTAACCAAAATGTTAATTTAACATTGGAATTATTATTAAATGGGTAGTATAGAGTCATAAAAAATCATCTATGATATAATAAGAATGAATATGGTTCTGATATAATCTAATAACGTAAAATGGTCATTATACAAGAGGGTAAACTTACCCTCAACCAAAGGAACGATCAAGGTAAGGGGTATTCATCCCACTCCTTATTCTCGTGAGATTCATGCTATATTTCCACGATTAACATTGGTGTGGTGTATGTACTGACCATAACTGTATTCATTGTATAATATAATTTATTTTATGTGTATTTACATATTAATTGTATGATACTTCTTTCATGGGGTGTATATTTCATAATTTACCAAATTGGTAAGGGTTAATTTTACAGTCTCTTAATTATCCGAGGTTGTTTTTACATAAGTATCTACTGAAAAATATTTATTATCCACATCCATGTTTCATGAAATAGTTTCCAAAGGGATTCTTTTAAGGGTTTTATTACATCATTTTAAATGTTTTAAATATTTATTTCTCTAAATCATTCTCATTAATTTCCATGTCATAAAAATGGGTTTTAAGGATTTATATATATGGAAATGAGTGTTTTTAAAATGTTAATTCCTTTCAAAAGTTTCATAGTTGTTTGAGAAATATTGATTAAAAAATGTCTTTTAAGGTCTTAATTTTAAAATTGTTTGACTTATAAATGTTTTCATGAAAAGGGGATATTTCCCTCAAAGAATTTATCATATAATTTTCATCGATGTCAACCTCCTTTGATAGATTTTAAACTTGTTTGAAGATGATTTTTTATTTAAAAAACCTTCCATATTGTATGGAATAATTTGTGATATGTTTGACTGTGGATGTGTTATTTTTATACCATTCACCATTTATGGATAAATTATTGACATTTAGTATGCTAGTTTTAATATGAATGTTTATATAATGTTTAAACATTCTCATATGAGGAATGCATTGGTCTTTTTATGTGACGGGTGGAGCCTGCTATAGATCCTCGATGCATCGGTAGGTCTCACGAGACAAACTACTGTCTTGGCACAAGGCCTTGAGAAAATCATTTTTTTAGTCTTGGTACAAGGCCATGACTATGTGGTTATAATAGTCTAGCATTATGCATTCCATCATTATTAAAGTGGATATTTATATTGAATGTGATTATTCAACTAGTAGAATAACCATGTAAATAAGTAAATATAATTATTTTATTTTATCTTTTCTATATTATGCTGAATTTCAAGTTTAAAAGGCTTTTGTTTTATTCATATACATTTCCTTAAATGATTATGATTATTTACGAAAGTTTCCACTATATCGTTATCCTTACTGAGCATATGAGCTCACCCCTTTCTATGTTTTATTTTTCCCAGGATGCGAAAAAGTGAATTGTGATTGATATGCAGGGTTATGAAATAGGAATAATGGCATTCATAATGTATTATATATGTTGTGTTGTATGTTATAATGTGTTATGTAAAATTCATGTATGTAATATATTTTCCAAGACTACTAAACTAATCGGTCCTTTGGGACATGATTCCTTGTAATCATTCCAATGTATTAAAATAATTCACTGACTCTGGGATTCTAGGTTCAGGGCGTTTCAGTTTTGAAGACATGACAAACCAGACACTGATCCTGGATGGAAATCTACTAGATTCCAATGAGAGGTTCCCTTGATATTTTTTATTGAAAACTTGGAGCTATTGTTAAAGTATAAAGAAGATCCAATTTGACAGTTTCTACAATGGTAGTAGTGGTCCTATCATTAAGGTTTTTGGATATCCATCTTCAGACTATGTTTCGTTTCAATTATATCTGTGTGTCCTATTTATATATAATAACATGTAGTGTAACCAACCTATAGTTTAATGTCATATATTTTGATGGTTGGATCTTCATTAGAGGTTCTGTATGAAAATTCCTTATAAGACTGATGACTGGGGATGGGGAAAATAACTTGATTCTGGATGGGGATCAGCTACCCCTCAGTAGGATAGTATTTGAAGTTTCCATGGATTATTAGGGTGAGGAAGGTATCATGGTTCCCCTATAAAAAATAAAAATACCAATAAAGGGAAATCGATCATTGTATTTAGCCATGATCTTAGATAAGAGAGACATTTCAATTTCATATTTTGCATAATACTCTGGCGAACATAGTTGTGGCAATGTGTACTATCATAGGTATGATTCCTATATCATCTACCATAACTTGTTTTTTTACATAAGAGCATCATATTATTTTTTATCTTCACTTTTTACAGACGGATTGGTATTAGGTAAAGAAATCACATAATTTTCTCTGATAATCACCACACCATTGGGGGTGTTATCTGAGAGTAATAGACATTAAAATGTGTGCTCTCTAGAGATTGGTGGTTACTATTTCTTTTGAAACCATTCACGATTGAATCTTTTGGATTCAATTTGATACACGGTAAGGATTTTAATGTTCTATAACAGACCCATATTGACTGTTACATTAATAGATTTTCCTTTATATCGATATAAATAGGGAGTTATTCTCACAAAGGGCATTTTTATTATCAGGCATATCGTAATGGACTGATTCTGTGATGATTGGATTCTCACAAGGATGAGTTAGATGATATTTCTCTAGATAATGGTGGAATGTTATGGGATTCCTTTCCTGTAGTGGTAGACCAGTTCCTTGGATTTTTCATAATGCGTTCAATTGCTGACCGATTGAGTGATACATTAAGTTCATAATTGATTTTGTGTTGGGAGATAACCAATTTCTTCCTCACCCTATGGAATAGAACTAGAAGAGTGTTGGGATACTAAATATTACTGGGAATTCCCATAATATAATGAATTGATACATATTGGTACATTTCATTGGGGTTATTTATTTGTATTCTCCAATATTACATATGATTTTTTCCACTTATGTACAATCTCTTAGTTGAGAGGTTCTAATATCTTATCCTATATTTATTTATGGTAAGGATACCAAAATATAATTTTGATACTAAAAAATTCCAATGATTTATTTTTAGAGTAGGGTTGGATTTTATGAATTTTTAGTGATGTTGTTTGGGATGACCAATGCCCTAGTGGTATTCATGGAATTGATTAGTAAGATCAATCATACTTTAATAGATAGTTTTGTGGTGGTTTTTATCGATGAAATCTTTGTGTACTAACAGTTTGAATATGATATTTCCAAATAGTTTGATATCATCCAGATTACATTGAGCGAGCATTATCATTACTACAAGATACCAAAATACATTTTCTGGATTAATTTAGAGTACTTCAAGGGACAATTCATCTTAGAGGCATGATTTTCATTGGACTTAGAGAATGTTGTACCCATGGTGTCATGGAAGGAATCAAAGAATCTTCAACAATTCAAATAATTCTGGTTATAGAAGGTTATTATTTTCTCTTTAACAAGGATTTATCATGTAATGTAACACCAATGTCTTAGTTAAAAAGGAAATGGGTGAGGTTTTTCTATTATTATTTTTGTATTAGGACCTTTAATGATTGTAATGATAGAATGACCTGAGCACCTAACCTCACTTATTATATTCTGGGTAATGCTTATGTTGTGTACTATGATTCACATGGAGTTGGACTTGGAACAATTCTAGTGCATGAGGATCAATTTATTTATTATGGATCCAGATAGTGGAGACCACCTGAGAGGAATTACTCTATACCCTATCTAGAGTTATAAGTGCTGGTAAATTCCATTTGATTTTGGATCCATTACATCATGGTTGAGATGTTTGTAGTTTTTTCAGTGAGACGTGATCCTCCAACAGAGGAACTGGGTATTGTATTTTCATTATATCGACTTCAAGATGTTGTATACAACAAGAAAGGGTAAATTATCTATTGATTCTTTTAGATATAAAATAATAAAAGTGGACATGTAGGAATCTTGTACTGATTGGTTGATGATGGACCTCATCTCAATAATGCATATGGAGGTTTAGGATTCTAAATGCCAAGTACCATTGACAATGAAATATGTTATACAAGTTATTTTGGACTGAATAAATATCGATACAGTTTTTGATCCATAGGGCCTAGTTATATGAGACAAAATATATGGTCGGATGTCACCATCAAGATGGTCGCTTGGTAGTGGATATTATATTCTTTTTTTAGGATGAGTGTTGGTTCTTATGGGATTTTGTGAGGATTTGATGATGATGTTTAATGATTCCATATTGGTGGGGAATCCTAATTTTAAAATTTTGTATCGTGATCTATATATATAGTACTATTGGTCATGAATGAATAAATAGGTAACAAGCATCATGGATATATGCTACACAATTTAGTAGTTGAATGCAAAGAGTTAGAGGATATATATGATTTTACAGTATTCTACCATTAATAACTAGAAATGGGAAGTATTCATATTGGATTTTATGATATGATTATCCAATAAATCCAATAGAAATAAGGTTTTATCAGTTATTGTGAATTGAATAATGAAGGTATTAGGATTCTTATATATTAGGGATACCTTTAATTCAGATGATCTAGGGATTCAATATGTGTGTATGGTAGTTTAGTTACATGGTCTTCCAAGGTGTATCATTTTATAAAAATATCTATATTTCACATCACATTTATAGAAGGGTCTTCATAAGACTTTTAGAACATGGGTTATTTTTAAAACAACCAATCATCCTCATATTACTGGAAAATCTGAGTGGAAAATTCATGCTATATAGGATTTGTAATGAGCCCATGTTTTGAATTATGGTGCTTCATGGGAGTAACATATGTAACTCAAGTAGATATATATACAATTCCCTTCCATGCATTGATATTAATGGAATCATTAGAGTACGTTTTATGGAATTCTATTTTGTTATCCTCATTGTTGGATGGAGGCAAGTGAGTCATCACATGTTGGGACTAGTCTTATGTGTGAGACATCTAAGTAGGACTTGTTTACTAGACAGATGTTGCAGACTATGAAGTGTGGGCCGAAATCATATGTTGACCATTAAATATGAACTCTGTAATTAATTGTTGTTAATCAAGTTTTTCTTTTCAGGGATGCCTATAGTTCAGCATCACCGTGTAAGGAAATAGAGAAATCATAAAACTAGGTTTGTCGGTTTCATTGATATAGTGGAAAGGGTCAGTCCAATAATGTAATTTACATCCCTTCCAATTCATTAAAGTTTCATACATGATGGGTATCATAATTAGTGGCTACATAGATAAAATCAATTCACATCCCATGTGATAGGTGTTGCAAACGTCGAGCATTCTGCTAATGCATCCTTTTATTATAAATTGATCTGGATTTTGTATTGCAGTGAGAAAAATCATTGCGGTTGGATTCTACCAATTGTTTAAGTTTACTGGAATCATAGGTGAGTTTAGGAGGATACCTAGTAGAGGTAATCAATTATGGGAACATAGTGACTAAACATGTTAACTGAGACCTCATAGTGATTCCCAAAGAAGATTCGGTACGATATGTGTTGTGACCAATTTGTGTATACATTTTCATTCATTTTATTATCTATAAAAATATGTTTTCATCAAATAAATATTATTTTGGAGAAAAAATACTTTATCTCAGTGTTCATAGTAATTTTTAGATTTCTTCCTACCAAAGTCACAAATCGGGAGTGATCAGAACAAAAATGAATTTATACACGGTGTGTACTTTATAAAAAATACCATATATTGCCTTCATGAAAACATTGGTGTCTGAATATTGTACTAAACCCAAAGTGTAATGGTGCTACATGTCGTGTACCCGCACCAACCGGCCATTGAAACATTCATAGTCAAAGTGCAGGGGGAAACTATTCTGCTAGAGGTGTAACCAATGAAGAAGATACCTTACCAATGTTCCGAGTGTGTACATTAGGGTACATTTAATGTAACATAAAAAGATCTACATAGAGATTAAACCCTATATATTCCTATGGGAAAATCCTTGGGGAGGATCTTCTACTCTATTAGTAATCCTCTCTATGATCCAAATTTTTGTTTTTCCCTTCCATTTCCACTTCGGTTGTAGTGTAATTATCCATCTCTATACCACCACATACCTCACATTTCCATGGTAGGGATTGAGATTCATCTCAATCTATACATCTTGACCTTGGTAATAATAGATAATTTTCTTATGTTGGGGTTTTCAATAGATTACGAGTTTTTTTTATTTATATACTAAAGTGTTGTTTTTACTATGATATTTCCTTTCAAATAACTTTAATGGATTCAAAAAAATAATAATCACCATTGTTGTCATATAATACCACGAATGAAACTAATGGAGAAAATTAATGGAATTTAAATGATCAATATCCTAACCAATAGTTTGTATCATTTCCACTCTTTAGGGGAGAAATAACTATGTCATGTTTTGAATAATTAATCTCCAGATGAAGGGATTAATCATTAAAACTTAATTGTTTGTTTTAGGAAAAAGAGGAAATAATTTTTTTAATAATTGTGGTATGTAAACAACATTTATAATTTTAATATTCAGGAATGATTATTTCAATAAACATAAATTGAATTGAAACCCTGATATGTTGTTTTATATTTTTTATGTCTATTCATCTATATTAATTTAATTTTTACAAATAGTTTCACTATATCACTCAACTACCCTTAACTATTTCATTTTGATTAATTGAATGAGATTCATTTAACTTCAGTTGGATAATTTCTTCTCTATATTCCTTTTGGGATTGACCTTTACTTATGTGATCATCTTAGTTAGTCAAATCATAATGTAAAAAACAAATTCATCCAATTTAATTGCACCTTGCAATGGGGTCATTATCCAATTATCGGATGTCGAGGTTGATCCCCAAAGAAAAATATATAAGAAATTTACTAGTGAAATTTGAATGAATCTTAATCAACAATCTAGACATAAATTGTTAAGGTAACATGAATGTAATAATGAATCTATTTTTGATAATTATATTAAAATAGAATAATCAAGAGAAGAAACTGAAAATAGCATGTTAGGTTTACAATTAATTAAGGTGTATTGAAAAAATAATTCCTTATAAATATAATTATAATTTATATATGTATACAACCAGTATTCAAATAATTTTTTTACTTTGTCCATGAACCAACAATTAAAATTTTAAATGATTAATCCCTTCGTTTAGTAATAAATTACACAAATAAATTTATAGTTATTTTACCCCAAAAAGTGGCAACGAGATCACATAATGGTCATGTGTTCGACCATTGAAATACATTTATTTTCCACTATTTGTATCTTTTATGGTTTGATACGAAATAAATGGTTATTTTGGAATATAATTTAGAAAAAAATCTAAATGGAAGATCATAATTAAAATAAAACATAATAATTTAAATCACAAGAATCCAAAATCTTATTATAACCCCAAAACCAAAAAACTACACTCTTTTGACTATGATCAAGGTTTTCATATTGAACCGAAACTCAATACCTACCATGGATATGTGAGCAGGAAGGGGAAGGATAGAATTAGAATTACAGTAATACCAAAATGAAAACAGATTGGAAAATCCCAAATTTTTATTTGAGGGATGTCGAATGGTTGAGCAGTAGAAAATCATCCTGATTTTCCCACATGAATTCATAGGGATGCCTCTTGATTTATATATATTTTTATTACACAATATGTACCCTAAAATACAAATCATTATCATGGTTTAACTTTATTTTTAATTGGTCTCTCCTCTATTAGGTGATGCCTTCATTGATCCTTGACATTGAACATAATGGCAGTCAGTTTGTGCGGGTGAACATTATGCAACGTCGCCCACATGGTGTGTAGTTTCAAATTTATCCCCTAGCTGATTTTATAAGTCCATACACAGTGTGTGTGTGTGTGTTTATAAAGAACAAGTGATTTGCATCTTCTTTTTCATTTCTATTACTCACAATTTGTGAATTTGGCTAGAAATCCTCCAAAAATCTCTATGAACACCAAAATAAATTTTTTATGAACAATATAATATCTTTCTTTTGATATCATATTTTTATTCCTAATAACATTATATCAAAGGTATACACAAATTGGGAACATAAAACTCCCTCATTGTTAGAAATTTTCATTCCCTCATGAAAAAAATCAACATCTAATTAATATATTTTAAATCCCAATAAGGAATGAATTCAATTAATTATACAAATAAATACTACATCCATAGAAGTTGATTTTAATGTCACAAGTAAACATTCAATTTAAAATATATTTTAATCGTTCCAAATTTATAATTCAATTAATAATTTCCATTCACTTATATTAACAATGTTAAACTGTTCCTGAGTACAAATGACACTTGATGATTTAGATCAGTAGTAAGTAACACACTCTTCGCCCAAGATAATGTTATCAGAGTTCTATTACTCTAAAACATAAGAACTATATCCCTAGGATTGTGATTATTCTCATTGTCCAGTTAGAAATCAATAGAAAAATAAAATGTCCATCAATGAAATTCAAATGACTCCGAGGCATTAGGGAGATCAATATTAACCAGAAAAATAATTTTAGATGCCCCAAAAAAGATTCTAAATTAATTAATAATAAAGCATAATATTAAAAAATAATTCTCAAGGAAAAATTAAACTATAATCAAACACTCTAAAATTTCTCCATCACAATTATATTCCCATTCCAAAATAGGTTTGGAACCCATCAATAAGTGTAATTAATGAATTTTGTCCCCTGTTGAATTTTTCCAACATGATTATTATTATTTTAAATCAAAGGAACCACTGAGAATACAATGAAATGTTATTTGGGAACCCTCTTACGCAAATAAAAAATATGCACACTCCCCCACAATTAATTTCATGTTTGCTAACTAATTTTTTTCCAGAATAGCCAAATTCTCTTTTATAAGCTCAAATTCACAATAAATAGAACTTAAAAATGAATTATTGAAGGAAGGATATATAGTTTTGTAATGAGGCTTCCAATTATGGCCGCTCATGGTTTTTATGGATATCATGAAGATCATATGCACATTAGGTCTCAAGATCAAAGGGGATTAAAATATCTATCAAATATCTCAACTACGTTAATGTAATTAAAAATATTCAAATTTTGAAGTGAAAGAATCACATGTTCAAGTAGTTATGCATAGAAAAAGAGTCTTTCAATATAGATGGTAAAAAAATAATATCTCAAAAGGCTTATAATACCCCTAAAAATAGGGAAAATAATGGGTAAATCAGGTCATGATATGAATTAAATGATTAGTTAAATAAATCTTGATGGCTATGAATTTAAATAATATATAATATTACGATAGATATATTTTTAAAATATTATAACATTAAAATAATCAAGTAACCTATAAAATTACAATTTATGTCATTATTGTTTATAATTATGTTTAATCAGAAAAATTCCACATTTTATAATATTTTTACACATAAGGATGTCAATTATATCAGGTTAATGAAAAATACTAGCATTTCACCCACACATAATATTAGACATGTTCCCCCATGTTAAACAACAAGTAAGATAAGAGGATGTGGGAACGAACATATAGGACATGATGAAGAGAAATATTGAAAGAAGGAATAAT
Organism: Viscum album; assembly: GCA_963277665.1. NCBI lineage: Eukaryota > Viridiplantae > Streptophyta > Magnoliopsida > Santalales > Viscaceae > Viscum > Viscum album. The sequence continues at coordinate 442,679,598 of OY728129.1, forward strand.
ATATAAAATAATTGAGAGGAATTATAAAAAGTAATAGTACCTTTATGTTGAGATCAATAATATTTAAATATTATGAATTTTGATTCCCATAATGATCAAGATATCCTATGTCTATTTAGGAAAGCGAAAAAAAGAATGAAGGTATATAAATTGATACATTATGAGAAGAACAAAATAGAAATATAATGAAAGAAATGTGTATAAATAATATGTGTGTGGCCTCAGAAAAAAAATCCTCTTTAACAAAGGATTTCACAATGGAGGAGAATATACAGTAGCAGATGGAGGGACTATCTATACACTTTCTGTCATGGTATCCATTGGAATGTTTGGTCTTATAGTAGTAGTGGTAGAGTCTGTTCATGTAGTGGGGAGGATAGCTGAATCAAGGGGCAATGCTATGAATTGAAGTGGCACTGCCGAAGTGTGAGGATCAGGTGAAAGAGTAGGCTACTATGTTAGTAGAAGGCCTAAGTACTGAATAATGAACTTTATCATTCCCACATTCTTTTCTTGGTTTTAAACCGATGCATACTTCTATCTCGATAACATGGCTCTATAGAGGGAAATTTGAATATCGGACAAGGCTGATGGAGTGGTCAGGATATGGACATGCAATAAGATAAAGGTATTGAAGAAGACTATGGAAGGTGTCACGACCCGTCCTCGGGGCCCGTGTCGTGACTACCCCAAACCCGCCTTCCATAGGCCAGGGGCTAGCGACTAGCACCAAAGGCATAAGTCCCGATAATAGGGAAGGAATTTCCTTTATTAAGTAAACAAACACCACAGAGTACGCAAGTTAATGTAAACACTAAGTAAGAAGTAAAATAATCGTGCAGAAAGTACAAGGGGCCAGAAATACAAGCCCAAAAGAAAGGTACAACTACAACTGAATGTAATGTACAACTCAAAGGACAATAGCTTAAAGGTGACTAGCCACTCATGGATCATCCTCCGGCTTCCTACCTGAAGGGTAGGTACAGATCTCCTCCTCAGCACTCCACATCCGTCCGTCTCCTCAGGGTACCAACTCGTCGTGATATCATCCTCCGGGCACCGACTCGTCGTGATATCCACCTCTGGGCACCGAAACGTCGTGAGATCCTCCACCGGGTACCGTCCAGCTCTACAAGCCTCAACCACGATCAGTGATGTCCGTTGTCTTCAACCAAAACAACGCAGTACGGGCGAAGCACAAGCAGGGGTGAGTATAAAATACTCAGAAGGGAACCCGACACCCCCTATGGTCTCCCTGAATCCACGAAGGATAAACCAAAATGAAAAGATACAATCACGAACTATCATCCAACACTACAAAGGTATTTGCCCATACATATACCTAAGTCATCAAATCCAGTTCAGCTCCAACTCACGAGCTCAGGTACAATCCAATCCACTCAGGAAAGTATAACTTAATCCACACAGGAAAGTACGACCCGATCCACAATTGAATGAATAATCCAATCCACACAAGATATCAAGTCAATCACATCGAAGATAATGATTGAAAGTCAAGACTCAGCTCACATAGGTATCCATTTACGAAGAGGGGTAGAGATAATTAGACGTAGCCTTTGAATCATCTCCTCTATCGAACCCACATAGGATCCATGTTTAGTAGTCATCGATGCCGAAACCACGGAGGATCCAAGTACAGTAGTCATCATCGTCGAACCCACAGAGGATCCCAGCACGGTAGTCGAACCCACGGAGGATCCAAGTATAGTAATCATCATTGTCGAACCCACGGAGGATCCCCGCATGGTAGTCGAACCCACGGAGGATCCCGGTACAATAGTCGTCCTCGTCTAACCCACAGAGGATCCCAGTACGGTAGTCATCCTCGTCGAACCCACGGAGGATCCTAGTAGGGTAGTCGTCCTTGTTGTAGCCAGCTCTAGGGATCCCCGCACACAGCATGCTCGATTCTAGGAGGGTCCAATCCACAAGGCAAGGGGGGTCAATACATCAACTGACACGAAGTACGGAGTTTATTTGTCCCAAATTTCCATCTAGTCTAAAGGAACACAACGTGATAGACGACACATCAATCGGACGCTCGGTCTAAGAGTTATTGGATTTTTCGTTCCTGGGGCCCAGTTTGTTTTTAAGTCAACACCAACCTGACTATACTTCAACTATGTCCAAACCTTGAGCAGAGTAGGCCAAAATAACCGTCTCCCTAATTGGAATCCCAATAAGTCGAAGGCATGTCAACCGGACGTCCAGAGCTCATGTTAAAAGCATTTCCACTCCGAGGGCCCTGTTGGTTTCATGTTCGAACCATCTTGACTATACCCAAAGTTCTTAGAAACCTTGAGTTGAATAGAAGGAAAAAATAGTCTCGATCCTAGTATATCTACGCAACTGACGGTGCGTCGATCGGAGGTCCATAGCCCATGTTATGGGCGGTTGAATGGATTTGTCAGGAAACAGGGGGTTCGGGACTGGTCCGACCCGGCCCGACACCCCCGGGTCAGCCCGAACTGGGTCATCCCGATCCGGGTCCGTGTCCGGCCCGGTTGGCATGGGTCGGCCCGACTGACGCATCCCTGCCCGGCCCGACGCGGGGGTTCGGACAGGCGCAGGAGGCCCGGCCCAGCGCGGGCGGTCCGGCCCGGCACGACCGGTTCAGCCCGATTGGGCGCCCGCGCGCTGAGCGGACGAAGAAGGGGAGAGGTTGCTGCCCCCTTCGAACCGAACAGCGGACCCCACGGGGTCCGCCCTATCCGTTTACCGGGGGTTTCAACCCCCGGTTCTCCAGGGTAGAGGCCGTCATTTATGGCCGGCCATTCGACTCATGAGGGACCCGCGGGGGTCCCGTCTCCAAGGTGTGCAGGCATCTGGCATAGGCGGACGCCTCCCAGAACCACCGTGGCCCTGGGCCGCTCCTCTTGGCCATCAAGTGCCGCGTGACGGTGCCAAGGCCCTCTGTCGCAGCCCGCCACCACCGCGGCCCTTCGCTGCGGCCTGCTCTTGGCTGCGGCCTCTTTCAGCTTCTCTAGCGCGGCGCGACGGCGCCACGCTCCTTTGTAGGGGCCCGCTACGGCCGTGGTTCCCTCATTTTCATGCGGTGTCGTTGCACCATGCCACCTCTGTTCCAAGCCACGAAATTACAACAAGAATGAGGATGAGGTTCGGCCGTGTTTGTGTGGTCCAACCTCCTCCCGTTCTACCGATAACAAGCATCCAAGAACGAGTAATCACAACGACAAATAAAGCAAAAATTTAATTGATTAAAATTTAACTTAACCCCTATCTCAAAGAAGTCGTCGAATGATGATCATAGAGGGAAACAACATCGCGAGGTGAAGCTCTGTATACTTCGATGGAGAATGTCCAAGGAGGAAGCGACGTCTCCCTTCCAATGACGCGGAGAGAAGATTGAATAGTGTGTCGGTGTGTGTCCAAAGAGGGTATGGAATCTCACACCGGCTGTGGAGAGGGGAAAAAACGTCACGTCGCCTCTCCTTGGTGTCGGCGTTCTTCGCATTCTTCAACAGGGAAGAAGAAGTTCCTCAGACTTAGAATTCAATCCTCAAAGTATCCACACAACTATACATCCCAAAAATAAAATAAGGCTTTTGCATTATTTTATTACTCATGTAAACATTTTTCAAAATTCAAAACATGAATTCAACTAATTAATTAAACTTGAGTTGTCAAATTAATTAGGTGCTTAATTTTCATGCATTAATGTAGAAGAGTTACAAATTAAAAGTAAGATGGAGTAAGGGATTGTGAGGGGTTAGGCTAGTGTGAGCCCCACCCCATATTTATTCACTCAAGGGTAGTTACAACATGTGGGTCCCTCCCAAATTCCACACATAGGTTATAACAACTTAGAATATGAAATAAAATTATAACACAATTTTATTTACTTCACATTTAAATCCTCTTTTTAGAACAACTCCTCCAGAGCCAACGCACCTTCAGGAAAGGTCCTCCTAATAAAAAACTAACATGTAGTTTCATTGGTGCCCTCAGATTTCAATTTCGAGCACCGGTTTAAAAGTTAGAAAAACATGCTTATTCGTTCACTGAACGTACCCAAGATAAACTTTGGAAAATTGAGTCCGGGCACACTGGGCCTCGGAATCAAGTGCCGTCAAAAAATGCGGACTCGTAAAATTTCAATGAAATTAAGAAAAAAAAATCTTTGAAATTTCAGGGTCTTTACATTACTCCCACCTTAGGGATTTAAGTCCCCATAAAGATTCAACACACACTAAGGAAAAAAAGTGGTACTGAGCATGAATCTGAGCCTTCCGCTCCCATGTGCTCTCCTGGAGTTTCTCGAGCTACCAGTGAAAGCGTACCAGAGGAATCGACTGTCCACGTAGGACCCACTATTGTCGATCCTAGATCTCTACTAGAACCTCCACAAATGGAGCCCCGTAATTGATTTCCAGCTCACCATGGTCGATGTTATGCGTCGGTCCATGCACGTATTTCCTCAAATGAGATACGTTGAAGATGTCGTGCACCGGATGTAACTGAGGTGGTAATGTCAGGCGATAAGCCACCTCGCCTATCCTAATGAGAACCTGGAATGGTTCAATGAAGCACGGAGATTACGTGCCGCCCCGACCAAATCTCCATAAACCATGTCGAGGTGAGACCCATAAGAAAATGTTGCCACAATTGTAAAGACCCGTAAAATTCAATGGAATATTTTTCTTAATTTTCTTTGGGATTTTACAAGAACGCAGTTTCTGATGGCACCTGATTCCGCAGCCTGGTGTGCCCGGAATCATTTTCTGAAATTTAGCTCGAGTACGTTCAGTGAACGAACGAGCGGGGTTATTCCTAACTTTTGAACTGGTGATCGGAATCGAAATCTGAGGACACCGATGAAATCGCAGTGCTGGTAATTGCTTAGGAACACCTTTTCCGGAGTTGTGTTTTTTGGGTGTGGTTATTAAAATTCTGGGATAAGTAAAAGAATAAAATAAAATGGTGCAACCAATTTTTATTTTATTTAAAGTAGTTTAACATATGCTAAGTGGTTAGAGTGGGACACACTATATCCTACTCCACTAGGTAGGATATTTGTTGGGTGGGGCCCACACGAGCTCCACCTTTTCAACTTCCTCAAACCCCCTCCTTTAATTAGGTAATGCACCCGCACACCCTTTAAATGAAAGCCAACTCTAGTGTTTAACTGAATATTAAATGCCTCTTTAATTGGGCTGTTTAAACTTCTCAATTAATTCAATTAATTGAATGATTCAATTTTTGAATTTCAAAACGTTTGGCGTAAAAAATAAAATAAGGCAATGCTTATTTTATTAGTTTTTCTTGGTTGTGCGAGAGGATTTTGGGAGAATTTCCTCCAAGTCTTGAAGTTCTCCTTCCTCGAAGAAGAACGTGAAGAACGCAGAGCCTTCGATGAAGAACTCCATCACCGCAAAGGGGAGTTTGTCGTACCGTCTTCTTCCCTCTACGCAGCCGATGAGAGACGCCATCCTTAGAGATCGACGATGCGACGCCGAAGAATGTTTCTTCGCGACACCAATGATCCTCCTTCTACAACGCCTTTTTCCTCGACGTTCAATTACACGACGAACCTTCGTTCCACCTTTCCTTATAGGTAGGGGTTTGGTTTTATGTTTTGAATAATTTTTGTGTGTTCATCGATTAACCTTTAGCTGCATGCTTTCGATTAATGGGAGGGGGCCGAACCGCACAACACGGCCGACCCCCCTCCCTTATTTTTTTGTTGTCCTTCGTTGTGAATTGGAACGGAGGTGGCGCGGTGCCATCACATCGCGCGGAAATGAGAAAACCACGACAATGGAGCGTAGCGCTGGGGAACCACGAAGACACCGCGGCCGGAGCGGGGCCAAGGCGGAAGGGCAGAGAGCTATCGCGCCGCACCGGTCGGACCAAGGCCGCAGCCTAGGGTCGCGGCAGAGCAGGGAGTGGCGGCCGGCTACCGGCCGCCGGTGCTAGAGCAGGAGGGCAGGACAGCGGGGTCTCACGGTAGCAACACGGCCGGCCAGCAGGGCCGGCCGAACGAGGAACCATGGGTCGTAACCCCCGGTCGGCCGACGGAGCCCCCCCCACCCACATGGGGGCCGCAGTTTGCCAAACAGGGGGCATCCCCCCACCTTTCGCTCAGCCATTACGGTCGAGCCGCCTGGCCATGCCGGTCAGGCCGAGGGCGCCAGGCCGGGCTGGGCCGTGCCCTTTTGGCCCGGACCCGGACCCGGGTCTGGTCGACCCGGTTCGGGCCCACCCAGGGGGTATCGGGCCGGGTCGGACCGGGCCCGAACCCCCTATTTCCGGACCTCTTTCGGTATTTTTCCCATATCATGAGTTGTGGTCCTCTGATTTATGGACCGTCAGTTTTGATGCAATACATGGATCGAGATGTTCATTTCGGTATATTTCACTCAAGGTTTCAAAAGACTTTGGGTTTGGCCGGGTTGGTTCGAACTCGAAACCAACCGGGCCCTCAGAGCGGAAATACTTATAACATGAGCTTTGGACGTCTGATTGACGTGCCATCGACTTTGATGGATTCCTCTTAGTGAGACAGACCTTTTGGCTTACTTAGCTCGAGATTTGGATGCATTTGGAGTGCGGTCGGGATTGTTTTGACTTAAAAACGAACCGGGACCCTGGAACGAAAAGGCCAATAAATCTCAGACCGGGCGTCTGATTGACGCGCCGTCTGTCATGTTGAGTTCCTCTTGTCGAGACGGAACATTGAGATACATCATCTCCAGAATTTGTCTCAGTTGATGTATCATCCCCTCGTCTCGTAGAGAGGAACCTCCCGAAACGAGCTTGCTGTGTGCGGGAACCCTAGAGTTGGCTACGACTGCGACGATGATAAAGATATTACGGGAATCCTATGTGGGTTCGACATCGACGACTACAGCACTCAGCGATCCTACGTAGATCAGTGCTACCGATCTTGTGTGGGTCAGATCCTACGTGGGTCAGCGCTCAACGGTCCTGTGTGGGCCAGCGCATACCGATATAGTGTGGCTTAGATCCTGGATGGGTCATTGCGGGGGTTAGTACCTATCGATACTTTGTGTGTCATTGCGTGGGTTAGTACCTATCAATCCTTTGTGGGTCATTGCAGGGTTTAGTACCTATCGATCTTGTGTGGGTCCGATGGCTTTGATGAATCAGTGGCTACATCTGATCATCTCTGTCATCTTACGAAGAAGTATACCTATGTGAGATGAGTCTTGACTTTCAATCCTTATCATAGATAAGATTGACTTGATATCCTATGTGGATTACGTTATGCATTCCTATGTGGATTGGGTTGTGTTTTCTTGTGTGGACTGGGTTGTACTTGGGCTCGGATGATGGTGCCGAACTAGAATTGATGACTTAGGTATATGTATGGGCATATACCTAAGTAGTGTCTGATGTTATTTTTTTATTGTATATTTTTTTTTTGGATTATTCATTGTGGATTCTGGGAGACCTTCAGGGGTCTCGGGGTCCCTACTGAGTAGCGTATACTCACCCCTAGATAGGCTATGCCCACACTACATTGTGTTGGTTGCAGACGACGGACAATGCTGATCGTGGTTGAGGCTTGCGGAGCAGGTCAGTGCCTGGAGGTGGATCACTGGGCACGATGTACTCGGAGTGGACGGCTGGACCCGAGGAGTTGTGGAGGCTATCTGTATCCACCCGTCAAGTGGGACTTCCAGTGGACGGATCAACGTTGAGGCTTTAATTTTCAGTTGTTGTACTCTCTTTTTCAGTTGTACTTTACATTTAGTTTGGGTTTGTATTCTGGCCCACTTACTTTTCTGCACTTACTATTGTACCCATTTTTACATAGTATTTACTTCTGCTTACTTACTATGTGGTGTTTGATTACATTAAATAGACAATGCATTCCCTTTTATCGGGAATTACGCCTTGGTTCTAGTCGTCAACTCCTGGCCTATGGAAGGCAAGCTTGGGGTAGTCACGGCACGGGCCCTGAGGATGGGTCGTGAAAAATTGGTATCAGAGGAGTTCGGTTATACCACATAACTCAGGACTCTGATCTTTTTCTTTGTAATGAAGTAGTGTTAAGAGTATTGAGTGTGGTTATCAATCTATGGATTCCAGTGTCGACTTAGTGCACGAAAACATTGATTGCATGTGTGTTTAATGTTTTCTTTGTGATTACTTTGTGTCAGCTCAACAGGTATACTATTCTGATCGTGGCACACCTGTCTCTTTTCATGAATTCCCCACGATGGTATCCAGCTAGGGTACCGGGTTTTGTACGTGACGACATCCCACCGAGTGATGAGGCCTCGGTGTAGGCCCCTATTACTACGGAGGCACTGGTAGTACCACTACCTGCCGAGCCACCGATGCTACCAGCCCCAGCCGCTGAAAGTACATGTCGCCTTGGTGCACTACATGAGTTTCAGCGTCAGCGACCACCCAGGTACCATGGGGAGACAGACCCTCTGGCAACCGAGGATTGGCTGGAGGGAGTTGTACGAGTTTTTTGTTTGGTAGGGACACTAGAAGACCTCATGGTGATCCTTACAACAAGTCTCCTGCACGCGGCAGCAGGAAGATGGGGGATCTTGATGCTCCAGATACACGACAAGGCATCTCTCCTCTGGATAGACTTTGATAGCCTCTTCCGGTCGGAGTTCGTTCCAGCCACCCTCCATGCGGTGCACATCCAAGAGCTACTACAGCTGCGACAGGGCAGCTTGATGGTCGCCCAGTACTCAGTGAGATTTACCGATCTCTCATGTTATTCGACGAACATGGTACGCCACCCATTCTTTCAGGCCTGGACCATCGAGCAGGGATTAAGGCATGAGATTAGGGCATTACTTATATCCCTCATCATTCCAACACAGGCAAGGGTACTGGAGGGAGCCCTTCTCATTGAGATCTTTCTTGCTGAGCCTACATCAGCAGCGAGACCTACCGTCGGGCGGCGTGTTGCAGAGTCTTCTGCAGTTGGCAGTCGACGGATGACACATGGGTCTAGGTGGACTAGACCCTCAGGCGGACGATCTCAGGACACTGGCTCAGAGGTCCAGGGAACACAGCGCAGAGAAAGTCTTTCGAGAGGCAGACCGTGCTACTTATGCGGAGGTCAGGGCCACATGGCTTGTGACTGCCTGACCCTCCATGCAGAGGAGAAGCAGACGGTTGAGGGACCACCCAGGCAGAGGCAGAGAGTTGACCATGGCGGTCCGCAGGGAGCAGGCGGACGAGGCAGATGAGCTGTCCAAACAGCAGGTTGTGGGTGAAGCTTTGAGGCCTTACCACCACCACCACCAGGAGGCCCACCCCGACCACAAGGAGCTGGCGGGCAGAGGCAGGCACAGCTCCAGGCAGCGGAGGCCTACGACCATGGTGCACCCGAAATGATTCTAGGTACTATATGTGTCTATTCCACCCATTATGCGGTTCTTATAGACACAACAGCGAGTCATTCTTTCATAGCTTCTTCCCTTGTTAGGAGCTCGGAGATCCTGACGGAGCCGTTTGCTCGATCGTTATGGCTAGAGATTCCAACGGGAGTAGATTCGACGATTACGCACTGGTGCCGGTAGTGTGTTCTTAATCTAAGAGGTTAGAGCTTTAGCTGGGATCTTCTTGTAGCGGCGTCGAGGCCTTATGAATTCATCTTGGTCATGGATTGGTTATCTACATTCCATGCTCATATTGACTGCATTAGGCGCAAGGTGCGATGTGTTCGCACCGATGGGAGCAGGTTCAGCTTCACTGACAAGAAGGGAGCCTTTGCCGCACAGGATGGACTCATGTAGAGGAGAGGACAACCCATCACTCATCAGTTGGATAGCCTCATCCTTGGAGTAGTTGACGTGCAGAGTCCGAGCTTACCTGCAGTGGTGGATCAGTATGCAAACGATTTTCCTGATGACATTCCAGGACTACCTCCTCGTAGAGAGGTAGACTTTTATATTGACATGTACCCCGAGACAGCCCCGATATCCACCCCAGCATATTGGATGTCTCCCACCAAGCTTCGAGAGCTACTGGTACAGCTAGAGGACTTACAGGGCAAGAGATTCATCCGACCTAGTGTTTCACCCTAGGCTTCCCCGATATTGTTCGCCAAGAAGGAGGACGGGAGCTTATGACATTGTGTCGACTATCATCACCAGAACCAGGTGACTATGAGGAACATGTATCTGCTACCAAGGATTGAAGATCTCTTCAATCAGCTAAACGGAGCACGGTGGTTCTCAAAGATATACCTCATGTCAGGATATCATCAGCTCAGAGTTCGGGACGGGGACTTGCAGAAGACGGCCTTCAGATGTCGGTATGGCCACAATGAGTTCTTGGTTATGCCTTTCTGCAAGACCAATGCTCTAGAAGGGTTCATGGGCCTCATGAACAGGATCTTTCAGCCTTACCTCAATAGATTTTTCGTGGTCTTCATCGATGTCATATTGATATACTCGACCACGGAGAAGGAGAACGCCTACCACTTACGGGTTGTACTAGACACACTCCGAGAGCACCAGCATTATGGAAAGCTCTCGAAGTGTCAGTTCTGGATACGTGAGGTCCACTTCTTGGGACACGTCATCTCTGAGGCAGGATTTGCGGTGGATCCTGTGAAGATCGAGGCAGTTCTAGCTTGGGAGCCACGTAGGAGCGTGACGGAGGTACGAAGTTTCTTGGGGCTAGATGGGTACTTACAGAGATTCGTGCCAGACTTTCTAGAGATGCGGACCCACTCTCAGCTTTTACGTAGAAGGGGAAACACTTTGTGTGGTCAAACAGATGTTAGTAGAGCTTCCAGGAGCTGAGGCAGAGATTGACCGGCACACTTATCTTGAGGCTACCGGAGGAAGGAGTAGGGTACGTAGTCTATTTCGATGCATCAGGACCCGGACTCGGATGTGTCCTGATGCAGGAATGGTATGTGAACACTTATGAATCACGTTAGTTGAGACAGCATGAGCAGAACTACGCTACCCAAGACCTGGAGTTAGAAGCAGTGCTCTTCCCTCTGAAGATGTGGTGACACTATCTGATGGGCGAGCGCTTTACAGTCTATTCAGACCATCAGAGTCTCCGGTACATCATCTCGCAGAAGGACCAGAACCTGAGACAACGAAAATGGATCGAGTTCCTCCTGGACTGTGACTTTGAGATAGTCTATACTCCTGGAAAGGGGAACGTAGTAGACGATTCTCTCAGTAGGAGGACGATCATTCATCTACTTGGGGAGGTGACAATGCAGCTAGCCGCTTTGCAGATATCCTTCGTGGATAGTGATGGAGCAGCCTTTCTACAGTCAGTCACAGTCACTCCTCCACTTCTACAGTTGGTCAGAGAGGCACAACATGGGGACGATGACTGTGAGATGTGGAGTGCACAGATATCCTCAGGACAGGCACCTGATGGATTTTCTGTGGGAGGAGAGCATGTCATTATTTTCAGAGGACGTACCATGGTACATGCTACTTTATATGAGGAGGTGCTGAGAGAGTTTCACACTTCCCCTTTAGCGGTACATCCAGTAGTGGAGAAGATGTACCAGGACCTCAGACGACAACACTGATAGACGGGTGTGAATAAGGTTGTGGATGAGTTCATTTCTCGATGCCTCACCTGCCAGTAGGTGAAGGAAGAGCACCAGTTACCAGCAGGCTTGGTACAGCCCTTGGAGGTTTCAGAGTGGAAGTGGGACGGGATATCTATGGACTTCATGGCTGGAATTCCACGCACTTCCAGAGGTCATGACTCCATTTGGGTGATTGTCGACCGACTCACCATGTCAGCCCACTTCGTACCCATCAGAGAGAATGGCTCAATAGAGAGCTTGGGACATCTCTATGTTCAGGATATTGTACGACTTCATGGTGTGCCATCATCTATCGTCTCCGATTGAGATGCTCACGTTACTTCCCAGCTTTGGAAGGGGTTGCAGGAGGAGTTCAGAACACAGCTACGTCTGGGCACCGCCTTTCACCCTCAGACAGATGGTCAGACGGAGAGGACCATTCAGACTCTCGAGGACATGCTCCGTGCATGTGTCCCCGACTTTGGTCGCAGCTGGGAGGACCACCTACCCTTGGTGGAGGTCACGTACAACAACAGCTACCACTCCACCATCGGGATGGCGCCATACGAGGCGTTGTATGGCCGACCATGCAGATCACAGCTGTGCTAGATAGATCCTGGGGAGTCAGCACTTGTGGGACCAGAGATGGTCCAGGCCCCGACGGAGAAGGTCCAAGTCATCCAGGAGCAGATGAGGAATGCTCAGAGCTGGCAGAAGTCTTATGTGGAGCATGAGACGGAGGCCTCTAGAGTTCGAGGATGAAAACCGCGTCTTCTTGCGGGTCTCACCTTGATGGGGATTACAGTGATTTTCCCGAGGTGGCAAGTTGTCTCCATGCTTCATCGGACCATTCCAGGTACTCAAAAGGTTTTTCAAGGTGGCTTATCTCCTAGCTCCACCACCTCATTTTCACCGGGTGCACGACATCTTCCACATATCTCATCTAAGGAGATACGTGCACGACCTGATGTATATCATTGACCATGGGGATCTGGACATTGATGATGTGGTGACTTTTGTGGAGGTCCCGGTGGAGATTGATGATCAATAAGAGCAGGTCCTACGTGGGCTGTCGATTCCTCTAGTGTACATCAGATGGCAGCACGGGAACCTCCATGAGAGCACCTGGGAGCGGGAGGCTCAGATGCGTGCTCAGTACCCACATTTTTCCCCTAGTTTATGATGTATCTTTATAGGGACGTAAAGCCCTGAGGTGGGAGTAATGTAAAGACCCATAAAAATCAATGAAATTTTTTTTCTTAATTTTCTTTGGGATTTTACAAGAACGCATTTTCTGAAGGCACCTGATTTCGAGGCCCGGTGTGCCCGGAATCATTTTCCGAAATTTACCTCAGGTACGTTCAATGAACGAACGAGCGGGATTTTTCCTATCTTTTAAACCGGTGCTCAGAATCGAAATCCGAGTACAATGATGAAATCTCAGCGCTGATAATTGCTTAGGAACACTTTTTCGGAGTAGCGTTTTCTCAGGTGTTGTTATTAAAATTTTGGGTTAAGTAAAAAGAATAAAATAAAATGGTGCAACCAATTTTTATTTTATTTAAAGTAGTATAACCTAAACTAAGTGGTTGGAGTGGGACCCACTATATCCTACTCCACTTGGTAGGATATTTGTGGGGTGGGGGACCACACGAGCCCCACCTTTTCAACTTCCTCAAACCCCCTCCTTTAATTAGGTAACGCACCCACACCCCCCTTTAAATGAAAGTAAAATCTTGTGTTTAACTAAATATTAAACACCTCTTTAATTGGGTGGTTTAAACTTCTCAATTAATTCAATTAATTGAATGATTCAATTTTTGATTTTCAAAACGTTTGGTGGAAGTAATAAAATAAGTAAACGCTTATTTTATTAGTGTTTTTTGGTTGCGTGAGAGGATTTTGGGAGAAGTTTCTCTAAGTCTTGAAGTTCTCATACCTCGACGAAGAACACGAAGAACACCGAGCCTTTGACAAAGAACTCTGTCACCGCAAATGGGATTTCACCGTACCCTCTTCTTTCCTCTCCGCAGCCGGTGAGAGTCGACATCCTCAGAGATTGACGATGCGACGCTGACGAATCATTCTCCATGACACCAACGACCTCCTTCCGCGACGCCTTCTTCCGCGATGTTCAATTCTGTGACGAACCTTCGGTCAACCTTTCCTTCGAGGTAGCGGTTTGGTTTTATTTCGTGAATAATAATTTGGCATTCAACAATTAACCTTTAGCTGCATGCTATCGATTAAAGGGATGGGGTCAGACTGCACAAACACGACCGACCCCCCTCCCTTATTTTTTTGTTGTCCTTCGTTGTGAATTGGAATGAAGATAGCTTTGTGTCATCGCACTGTGCGGAAACGAGAAAACCGAGGAAAATGAGTGTGGAACCTTTGCGCCGTGCAGGGGAACCACCAAGACACCGCGGTGGGAGCGGGGCCGCGGAGGAGGGGCCCGGCGGCCGGCTACCGGCCACCGGCACCGGAGCATGAGGGCGGGACCGCGAGGTCCCGCGGAAGCAGCACGACCGGCCAACTAGGCTGGCCGAATGAGGAACCGGGGGTCGTAACCCTTGGCCGGCCGAAGGAGCGCCCCCCCCCCCCCCCCACATGGGGGCCGCAGTTTTCCAAACAGGGGGGAAATTCCCTCCCCACCAAGGAAAGTATGACCAAATCCACACTTGAAAGCATAATCCAATCCACACAGGATATCAAGTCTATCTCATCGAAGATAAAGATTGAAAGTCAAGACTCATCTCAGATAGGTATCCGTTTACGAAGAGGGGTGGAGATGATTAGATGTAGCCTCTGAATCATCACCTCTGCCAAACCCACGTATGATCAAAGTATAGTAGTCATCATTTCCAAACCCACGGAGGATCCACGTATAGTATTCATTGTCGTCGAACCCACAGATGATCCCAGCACGATAGTCGAACCCACGGAGGATCCAAGTATAGTAGTCATCGTCGTCGAACAAACAGAGGATCCCAGCACGGCAGATGAAACCAAAGTGGATCCCAGTACAATAGTCGTCCTCGTCTAACCCACGGAGGATCCCAATACGGTAGTCGTCCTCATCAAACCCACGGAGGATCCTAGTATGGTAGTCGTCCTCGTTGTATCCAGCTCTAGCATTCCCTGCACACAGAATGCTCGATTACAGGACGGTCCACTCCCCGATCCAAGGGGGGTCGATACATAAATTGACATGAAATCCGGAGTGGATGTATCCCAAAGTTCATTCTAGTCAAAAGGAACAAAACGCGACAGACGTCACGTCAATCAGACGCCCGATCTGAGAGTTATTGACTTTTTCGTCCTAGGGGCCTGGTTGGGTTTTAAGTCAAAACCAAACTGAATGTACTCCAACTACATCCAAACCTTGATCAGAGTAAGCCAAAAGAACAGTATCACTAAGAGGAATTCAACTAAGTCGACGACACATCAATCGGACGTCTGGAGGTCTTGTTAAAAGCGTTTCCGCTCCGAGGGCCCGGTTGGTTTCGTGTTCGAACCAACTCAGTCGTACCCAATGTTTTCAAAACCTTGAGTGTAATTTACCGAAATGACTGTCTCGGTCCAATGATCGCTACACAACTAACGGTGTGTCGATCAGAGGTACGTAGCCCATGTTATGGGCATTTTAACGGATTTATCAGGAAATAGGGGATTCGGGTCTGGTCAGACCCGGCCCGACACCCCTGGGTCGGCCTGAACCGGTTCGACCCGACCTGGGTCTGGGTCTGGCTCGGTTGTGAGCAGCCCAGCCTGGCCGGTGCGAGGGTCCGGCCTGGCACGGGAGGCCAGGCCCAGCGCGGGCGGTCCGGCCCGGCGCGGCGGGTTCACCCCGGTTGGGTGCCCGCCCGCTGAGTGAACATGGAAGGGGGGAGGGTGATGCCCCCTTCGAAACGAATGGTGGACACCACAGGGTTCACCCTGTCCGTTGACCGGGGGTTTCAACCCCCCGTTTTCCAGCGTAGTGGCCGACCTTTATGGTCGGCGGTTCGGTTCATGCGGTACCCGCAGGGGTCCCGCCTCCAGGGTGTGCCGGTGGCCGGCTGCCTCCCAGAACCACCGCGGCCATAGGCCGCTGCTCTAGGCCGTCCGACGCCGTGCCCCTCCTCTGCGGCCCGCCCCCACCTCGGCCCTCGTTAGTACTTCGGCGCGGTGCGACGGCACCGCGGCCCTTCACCGTGGCCCACTCTTGGTCACGGCCTCTTTCAGCTTCTCCAGCGTGGCGCGACGGCGTCGTGCTCCTTCACCGCGTCTCGTTCCGGCCGCGGTTCCCTCATTTCCGCGTGGTGTCATTGCACCGTGTTGCCTCTGTTCCAACCCACGAAATTACAACAACAATGCGGAGGAGGTTCAGCCGTGTTTGTGTGGTCTGAACTCCTCCCATTATACCGATAACAAGCGACCACGAACGAGTAATCCCAACGACAAATAAAGCGCAAATTTAATTGATTAAATTTGAACTAAACCTCTACCTCAAAGAAGTCATCGAATGATGATCATCGCGGGAAACAACATCGCGAGGTGAATCTCTGTATACGTCAATGGAGAACGTCCAAGGAGGAAGCAGCATCTCCCTTCCTTCGACGCAGAGAGAAGATTGAATGTCATGGTGGTGTGGGTCCAAAGAGGGTATGGCATCTCACACAGGCTGAAGTGAGAGGAAAGAATGACACGTCACCTCTCCTTAGTGTAGGTGTTCTTCACATTCTTTAACAAGGATGAATAAGTTCCTCAGACATATAATTCTCTCCTCAAAGTCTCCACACAATGATACAACACAAAAATAAAATAATGCTTTTGCCTTATTTTATTACTCATGCTAACATTTTTCAAAATTCAAAACATGAATTCACCTAGTTAATTAAACTTGTGTTGTCAAATTAATTAGGTGTTTCATTGTCATGCATTAATGTGGAAGAGTTACAAATTAAAAGTAAGAGGGAGTAAAGGAATGTGAGGGGTTGGGCTCGTGTGGGTCCCACCCCACCTTTATTCTCTCAAGGGTAGTTATAGAATGTGGGTCCCACCCAACATCCACACATAGGTTATTACAACATAGAATATGAAATAAAATTTTAACACAATTTTATTTACTTCACATTTAAATCCCCTTTTTAAAACTACTCCTCCCGAGCCAACGCACCTTCAGGAATGGTCCTCCGAAGAAAAAAACCAGCACTACAGTTTCATCAGTGCCCTCGGATTCCAATTCTGGGCACCGGTTTAAAAGTTAGAAAAACCCGCTCATTCGTTCACTGAACGTACATGAGCTAAATTTCAGAAAATTGATTCTGGGCACAGAAGTCCTTGAAATCAAGTGCCGTCAAAAACTGCAGACTCGTAAAATTCCAATAAAATTAAGAAAACATATTTCCTTGAAATTTTCATGTCTTTACAGAAGGGGTAAATAAGGAAGGTGTACTAGAGGATAAGGTGGTACCAGATCAGTTGAAACTGTGGGCGAAGGTGGATCATCTCTAACCCGAACCTCATTTGTGGTGTTCTTCATGTGAAAAAATACATCTCCCTGATGTGTGACCATCCTCATGTGTATAAGAATGAAGATTTCCATATTCTACGAAAATTATAATTTTTCATGAGGGAGAGATGACACAATAACCACCAAATGGTGTTGTAATATAGTGTCATAGAATTCACCGTTTGGGTCTCCCTGATGACAATTGTTCAAGGAGTGAAAGTAGGTGGATATGTGAAAAGGTAGATTTGGAACATCATGTCAGATAATTCACATTAGGAGCTCCATGTCACATCTATACACAGATCACATCACTTCATGGTGAGGGGAAAAGTGGATATAAAACACCTAAGAATGAAATATAGGAGAGGGGAAATGATGAGAGTTCTCTTTTGAGATGTTGGGGTGTATTTTCTTTTAGACCTAGAAATAACCCACCACATGAAAATAAGGTCATAATGCTTAGGGTGTGTAAGGGATGAAACAGTTGGTGCGGTGGTAGATTTGGTAAAAGATTCACCATTATAAAATCTCATACATGGTCAATATTAGGTGACATCCTCCCTTCCTGATTCTTATAGGAGTATCCATATCACTAGTAATATGGTTGTAGGTGGAATAATCAAACTCGAAAGTAGAAAAGAACTCCAAATATAATGTAAATAACATAGGATTGTGGGCCTATGTTGTTTCCAAGGGATGTGTGTGGCCAAGTAACCCGTAAATCTCCTCATAAATGACTAAAAGATAATGAACATTAGTATCTTGTAATTGAATTCTCCACTAGATCATGTTACATGAATACTATTATATCATGTCATCTATAGGATGTCCCTGAAAAAAATATAGGTTTATGGCTGAGGTTGTTCAGTAGCATGAGTGAGCTGTGAAGGGGCCTAATCTCGGGTTGTAGTGGGAAAGACTATGGTGGTAGTGGGTGGATCATTAGATTCTAAGGCTTAATTTTCATTCTGGAATGCTATGAAAAGATGTGTTGGCCCATTTGGAGCCATTATGATCAAGTTTGTCCTAGTTTGGGTCACAACGGTTGTATACTCTACTATTTTGGAGCTCATGGAAGTTGAAGATGGTGTAGTTTCTGTCGTTGGAGGATCATTGGTGGTTGGAGAGGGTTTCTTGGTGTCATAATTATTACTGTGTGTCATAGGTGTCGGTGATAGTATAATAGGACGCATTGTCTCCATGACTATGGGATGAAATATTGGAATATCATACACTGGTGTTGTCGGCCACTAAAGATAGATCCAATATGGTTTCTCTGTATTAGTAGTGGGCATTGGGCGCTTCCCATATGATCAACCTCTATCTATCATGATATGGATTTTATATGAAATATTGATAAAGAGAAAATAAAATGAAAATAAAAGATGTAATGTGAGAAAACCTAAAAATTAACGAACACAACTTGTAGATAATGGTTACACTATGTGTAGTTTCATCCAATTTCTAATCCATGTACTCGGTAAAGACACACTGAGTGGCCTTGTGTTCGAGAAATAGCCAATACATGTCATGTAGTGAGGATTACATGCCATGTGTTAGAAAAAGAGGTGATGGTCGGGTCAATGTCTATACACAGACTCAACCATAGGGGGTATAAATTATAGTGTACACCATGTGAAATTAATACATGACCTGTTAGAGTACATGGAATCCAAACCATGTAGCCTTATTGAAACAGAAATTTAAATCAAGGAAATAATATATTTCATGTGATGATCACACACACCATGTTTCAGTATAAAGGATATTATCCATGTGGTCTCAATAGATGACTTTCTCCTAAAGGGGAGGATGAGACATTTTACATGGAATGTAATAAATATAATAACCTTGTCCTTTTCAAATGTGATAATGGATTTTGTTTTTCCACATTCATGGATTACATTTCACAATGTTTTTCATTCATCCGGTGTACTAATGGTTTGGCCAAATCCTTACCTGATTCCCTAAATCACCTAAAACCCCAAAAAAATATTGAAATGAGGGGCGTAGAACCACTTACATTGAGTAAGGATTGAAATGGGGATGGTTACTAGTCGTAAATGGCACAAAAAAGGAGCTTGAGGTAGGGGATGTGAAGAGACATATGATAGAAACCTCAATATAGAAAATATATTGGGGATTCTACAAGGGGTGTGCCCAGTTAGGGTTTCCCAGACATTATTATGGGGCCACATGGCATGGGTTTGGACAAACACACTGTAATTTATTAAATATTATTAATTGATAAAGTATAGTATTTATAATTAACTATAAGATAATTGTAAATTAAAATTCTAAAATAAATAAATAAAAAAATTTTAAAAATGAAAAATAATTTGATACACTTAATGTTTTAGAGAAAAACATGCTTTGTGTTCAAAAATTAAAAAATGAGAACTAGAACCTATGGTACGATGATCGGGTTCTGATTCGAACTAACAAACAGCTAATCTGAATGCAATCCTCAAACACTATAGATATGGTTGCAGTGTTGATATGTTTTATTTACATTAAAATTTTAAATTATTGTTACCCATATATAGGGGGAGAATAAAATTAATGACATTAGGTTTTAATATTTAAAATATAGGGATGATGTGGGGAGATTAGGAGAGTTCGAACTTGTGTATTTTGAACCATTGTTAACGAATCTTCTAATCAACTCATATAGCATCCCACATTTTTATCACATAAACTTTTATTACATTTTACAAAACCGAGGATCTTTAAGGTTTAGTGTCTTGGAAACTAGGAACATAAAACATGAAAACATAAAACATTCTTCTTAAACACTTTAAAGGCTTCTCCTCATGTTCATCCTTGGTTCATTGCTACATCTCATAACCTGGGGACATACATCAAATGAAAGGGTGAGCAGAAGGCCCAGTAAGGGAGACAAGGGAAACATTTAACATGTGAACTTGAGATACATCAACTATGTCATGAAAAAGAACTTTAAGGCATGAGAAAGAAATCATGTGGCATATCATAATAAAAATAACTTTTTTCATAACTTTAAGATGTGGATACATCATCTAACATAGAAAATCATGAACATATCACCAAGGTCCATCCTCAAGGTGTCATTTGAAAATTACCAAGGTTATTCACCAAGATATCGTGAAAATTGTAACCTCTAGTGGTTACATCATTACCCAATGCATTGGAACTCTATCAGGGAACACCCTTATATTTTCTTTTATTATCATGTGAGACACATATATCCTCATCAAACATTTCATAAATAAACCATATAGCATAAAATAAATGGGTTTCATTTCATAATCATAACGTTTTAAAAACTGCTTTAAAGACATGATCTTTACATCACTTTAAACCCACGGAAGGAGAGAGATGGTTTCATGTATGTAAATCCCATAATTTAAAATAGAACATTTTGGTATATATGTGATTACCCCTGTAGAAATAAGAGCTTTGAGTATTAACTTTATAACATAAAATAATTTTGAGAAAAGAGAGAGTCATTTTGAGACGAAAATTATGCAGCATCACGGCTATGCTTCGGGATTTTAGAAAACATTGAAAAGAGAGGGTACATGGGTCAAACATTCATAAATGACCCATAAAACAGTAGAGGGACAGAATATAAGCGATTTAATAACATGGTAATGAAATTTGAAAATATACCATATGAAATGAAGAACATGAAAGGATGTCAAAAATAAGATTTCTCTTATGAAAATTTGGCAGCCTAATGGCGTCACATAAACTTCAACCAAAAATTTATTGATGAGATAAAATAGGGTCTGTAATCATATGAAAATAAAAGATCAGTATGATAGATATAGAGTTCATAACCCAAAATAATAAAAAGGAACTTTCAAGACTTGACATGGAATTATAACCATGAAAAGGGAGAAAGGTGCAAGGACCACTAAAAAATTCAGCAGCCTAACGACGACACTTAAACATCAAAATACTGAATTGAAGAGATCAAATGGCGTCTCTCATAATTTGGTCATAAAAGATCAGTATGATAGATATAGAGATAATACCCCAACATAACAAAAAGTAACTTGAAATAATTGACATGAAAGTAGAACTTCAAAACGAGAACGGTGAAGAACCACTTAAAAAATCGGCAGCCTAACGACGCCACCTAAAACTTAAAAATACTGAATTGAAGAGATCAAATGGGGTATCTCATAATATGTTCATAAAAGATCAGTATGATATATATAGAGATAATACCTCAAAATAACAAAAAGGAACTTGAAATAATTGACATGAAAGTAGAACTTCAAAACGATAAGGGTGAAGAACCACTTAAAAATTCGGCATCCTAACAGCGTTACTTAAAAAATCAAAATACTGAATTGAAGATATCAAATGGGGTATCTCATCATATGATCATAAAAGATGAGTATTATAAATTTAGAGATCATACCCCAACATAATAAAAAATAAATTGGAATACTTTACATGAAAATAGATCTTGAAAAATGAGAAGGGAGAAAGAACCCGTTAAAAAAATTTCTGCAGCCTAACAGCGCCACTTAAAACTTCATAAAACGAAATAGTGAGAGTAATAGGGGATCTCTCATTACGTGAACATGAAAAAGGAATTATGAGGAGTATATAATAACACCCTTTAACATAATATGATGGAGCATAAAATAAATTACATAAAAGATATTTCTTGAAAAGAAAAAGAGAGATCAGATCCCTTACCTTAAAACGTAACTCTTAAAACTCAAAGGTTGGGAACTTGAGGGCTTGGGGGAACCTTGGGAGGACTCCTTGGGAGATAATGAGACCATAAAATCTTTGGGGTAGATTAGGGAGTTGAAAGGTTGAGAGGATTGCTTGGTATTTATAGGGAAAGTGAGGGGACACGGCATTAATGGCCAAGGGAGACCTCAAAAGTGGTTTTCTCAAAAGCAGGGGCCCTCCCATGGTACTTCCCATAGAGTTAGTCCACATGGGGACCCCCACACAATACTTCATCCTCTTTAGTCGAACATACCTTAAAATATCTCATGATATCATCATGACACAGTAATGATGTCATTAAACATACCGAAACCCTAAAACTGTATTTTTACTATTCACTGAAAATTCAACATTCTCAGAAAAACCCCCAAATTTTCACATTAACCAAATATCAATGATCTGATTTCAAAAATGAACACCATTTTATAAAAATAATTTTCTAAATATTTTAAATTTTATTTTTAAATAAATACACTATTCATTGAATTTTTTTTTTTCAGAAAAATCCCCAAAAATTACCTAAACATAATATCGATGCTTTGAGTTCAAAAATGAAATTCATTTTATAAAAATAATTTTTTTAAATATTGTTAATTTAATTTTTAATTAAAAAACACTATTCACCCAAAAAAACTAATACTTGATTAATAATTTATGAAACCGTTATTTAACCATTTTATTGAATCATATTAATTAATCAAGGTGCCTAGATTATATTAATAATTTATTTAAGTGAGATTACTAATCCATTTGGACACATTACTAATCCATATCATAAAATCACTATTGATAATTTAGTATTCATAAAAAAATAAGGTTGATCTTATAAGACTCGAAATTTCTTACTGAACATAATTGTAGAAGACCAGTTTTTGAAAATCATTACACATTTTTAATTATTTAAGGTTTACATAATCATTTTTTTTAAAATATCCTTTCTCTAAAATTCACCAAAAATTTCATACTATATTTATCTGGACATTTGAAAATTCTTAAACATCATCATAGGAAGAAATCCCAATTTTTATTTAAAACAAAGGATTTCACAAGGTAGTTACAGTCTCCTTACATAGCCCCTTATCACACCAGCATAGGACCTAAGTGTAAGGTGTGCTAAGGTGAGAGAATCCGAGGGAGGCTAGGCCAACATCGCACGATGAGTAATTTCTATCTGTTTGAACTTCTCATGAAGGTGATTCTGTTCTAGCTTCACACGATGAAGTTAGACTTGGGTTTGGTCCAGAGCAAAGCCCAGTGGTGCTACCTTCTTCCCAAGTTTTGTTAGATGGGCTTCGATAGGTCCAAGACTACTAGGTGAGGCCATCGAATCTTCTTTATATAATTATTAACCAAGATTAATTGTATTTAGAGACAATAAACAAAACGTTTAGTTTCCATCGGTCATATTGACCAATGGTCATATAACAGTCAAAACCCAACGATCTCATTTTAATTATACTCATGTTATTAAATGATACATTTTTGTTGAGTATAAAAATAAAATAACACATAAAATTGGGAAACAAGTTTTATTCAAAACTTCAGGTCGTTACAATCTCCCCCTTTAAAAAATTGCGTCCTCGCAATTTTTAAAATTGGGATTTGAAATTTCTTTGAATGTCCCACATAGGAAAAGGTGTAAGTAAAAACATTACTTTATAAGAAAGAAAGGGAAGTACAAAGGTCACTCGAGTTAACCCACAATAGGATTCCATGTAGGAAAACATGGACATGGAGGAGAAAACAAAAGGGTCAAGTTCTGAGGGAGAGTTATAGAAAACATGATTAGGAGAAATTTAACCATAAGAAAATCCCGAACATATGATGTGTGTAAATGGTCTTTGATTACCTAGTAGGAAATGTAAACCAACAACGTTTTCATTTTACATTCCTTTTCATAATTTTGAGGAATTCATTTACTACATAGAACAAAAACATAATAAAATATACCTACCTTCATTTAGAGTTTCATCCTTTAATAAGTTTCTACCAAAACTAATCTTTTCTCCAAATGATGAGGATTCAAAACTACTTGGTCTCATTAAAACACCAGAATCATCTTCTAGAGAATCACATAATCCACAAAAGATTGACTATCTATTTCTTCTATCTTTAAACATTATCCCAAAAACAGAAAGGGTAAGGTAAGACAACTCTTCAAAAAAGAAAGAAACCCATAGGAATGGAAACTAATTTTAAATCTTCAAAGTTCCATGGTACTACCCAAAGTTCATCATAGACCATTCCATAAATAACGGTCCTTAAGATTCCTCAAAATAAACCAAACTAAGATTGAGACCCAAATACGAGAGGAGTTGATAACATAATCTTCCAAAATAAACTTCATTGTTCATCTCCAAACAACATCAACTACTCCTAACATCTTATAACAAAAGTAGCTAACCTAAACATGTTTTTCCCAATATAGGTTAATCATTCCTATAAGTAACCTAAATTACTATAAGTCTACCTTAAATTCATATATTCTTCAAAATATAAGTCAACCTTACTCCCCAATGAAAATACCGTTGTAATATATTTACCTCGATCATATAGGGTCTCCAAAATATTGAACGTATTCCAAAATAATAATCATCTTTTAATCCCATAATCATCTCTGTCATATTAATATGGCAATCATCGCATTTCGTATCACATTGTTTGTTGGGACATGTTCTTCCATTTCCCACCATTAACTAAGAATAGAAAGTATAATTAGGGGCTTAAATACTTAGCTAATAATCATGAAAAAGAACTTAAAGCATATAAGGATAACTTGTAGAATAAAAGTATACCCTAACGTGTGATTCCCTAGGTTCCCATCTAGGTTACCCATGATCATATATTCTTATGTGAATCTATATTTTATTTTATCTTTGTTCCTTTAACAATGTTTCATACTAAGCTTATGAATTTATCAAAGAATATCCCCCGGGAGTGTCGTAACCAAGAGTGCAGCAAGGCTCGTTGTCGTGTACCAGTTCTCGTTAGAGTCTAGCTCAAAGCGGTGTATTCGGGTTTTACCACTATGTACATCTGTGCCAGAGCCACCTCTACCTGCTCGTATCCAGACAGGGATGTATTTGCTTGGCACCCCCTAACTCGATACTCACCAAAATACCAGGAAGTTTTCCAATATATAAACTTTTCTATAGGATTCTTCCTAATGTTTTCATATACTAATTTTGACAAATAACTAAACCATACATTGATACCAACTATATCATCCCGCCTTTTTATCACATAAACTTTCATTAAGTTTTACAAAACTGAGGATCATTAAGTTTTAGTGTCTTGGAAACCAGGAACATAAAACAAGAAAACATAAAACATTCTTCATAAAAACTTTAAAGGATTCTCCACATGTTCATCCTATTTTCATTAATACATCTCATAACCTGGGGACATACATCAAATGAAAGGGTGAGCAGAAGGCCCATTAAGGGAGACAAGGGAAACATTTAACATGTTAATTTGAGATACATCAACTATGTCATGAAAAAGAACTTTAAGGCATGAGAAAGAAATCATGTGGCATATCATAATAAAAATAAATTTTTTCAAAACATTAAGATTTGGGTACATCATTTAACATAAAAAATCATGAACATATCACCAAGGTACATCCCCAAGGTGTCATTTGAAAATTACCAAGGTTATTCACCAAGATATCGTGAAAATTGTAATATCTAGTGGTTACATCATTACCCAATGTGTTGGAACGCTATCAGGGAGAACCCATAAATTTGTCTTTATTATCATGTGAGACACATATATCATCATCAATCATTTCATAAATAACCCATATAGAATAAAATAAATGGGTTTCATTTCATAATCATAACGTTTTAAAAACTGCTTTAAAGACATGATCTTTACATCACATTAAACCCACGGAAGGGGAGAGCGGGTTTCATGTATGTAAATCCCATAATTTAAAATAGAAAATTTTGGTATATATGTGAATACCCCTATAGAAATAAGAGCTTTGATTATTCACTATATAACATAAAATAATTTTGAAAAAAGAGAGAGGCATTTTGAGACGAAAATTCTGCAGCATAACGGCTATGCTTCGGGGTTTTAGAAAACATTGAAAAGAGAGGGGACATGGGTCAAACATTCATAAATGACCCATAAAACAGCCGAGAGACAGAATATAAGTGATTTAAAAACATGGTAATGAAATTTGAAAATATACCATATGAAATGAAGAACATGAAAGGAAGTCAAAAATAAGATTTCTCTTAAGAAAATTTGGCAGCCTAACGACGTCACATAAACTTCAACCAAAAAAGAATTGATGAGATCAAATAGGTTCTGTCATCATATAAACATAAAATATCAGTATTATAGATA
This sequence comes from Viscum album, assembly GCA_963277665.1. Taxonomy (NCBI): domain Eukaryota; kingdom Viridiplantae; phylum Streptophyta; class Magnoliopsida; order Santalales; family Viscaceae; genus Viscum; species Viscum album. The sequence goes on from OY728129.1 coordinate 442,705,742, forward strand.
TAGAGATCATACCCCAATATAATAAAAAGTAACATGCAAGACTTGACATGGAATTAGAACTTTGAAAAGGGAGAAAGGTGCAAGGACCACTAAACAATTCAGCAGCCTAACGACGCCACTTAAACTTCAAAATACTGAATTGAAGAGATCAAATGGGGTCTCTCATCATATAGTAATAAAAGATCAGTATGATAGATATAGAGATAATACCCCAACATAACAAATAGGAACTTGAAATAATTGACATGAAAGTAGAACTTCCAAATGAGAAGGGTGGAGAACCACATAAAAATTCGGCAGCCTAACGGCACCACATAAAACTTAAAAATATTGAATTGAAGAGATCAAATGGGGTCTCTCATAATATGGTCATAAAATATCAGTATTATAGATATATAGATCATACCCCAACATAACAAAAAGGATCTTGAAATAATTGACATGAATGTAGAACTTCAAAACGAGAAGGGTGAGGAACCACTTAAAAATTTGGCAGCCTAACGACGTTACTTAAAACATCAAAATACTGAATTGAAGAGATCAAATGGGGTCTCTCATCATATGATCATAAAAGATCAGTATTATAAATTTAGAGATCATACCCCAGCATAATAAAAAGTAAATTGAAATACTTTACATGAAAATAGATCTTGAAAAATGTGAAGGGAGAAAGAACATGTTACAAAAATTTCGGCAGCCTTACAGTGACATTTAAAACTTCATAAAACGAAATAATGAGAGTAATAGAGGATCTCTAATTATGTGAACATGAAAAGGAAAGTAATAGGAGTATAGAATAGCACCCTTTAACATAAAAACATGGATCATAAATGAAATTACATAAAAGATATTTCTTGAAAAGAAAGAGAGAGATCAGATCCCTTACCTTAAAACGTAACTCTTAAAATTCAAGGGTTGTGACCTTGAGGTCTTCGGGGCCCCATAGGAGGACTCATTGGGAGGTAATGAGACCATAAATTCGTTGGGGAGATTAAGGAGTCGAAAGGATGTGAGGATTTCTTGGTATTTATAGGGAATATGAGGGGATAAGGCATTAATGGCCAAGGGACACCTCAAAAGTGGTTTTCTCAAAAGCATGGGCCCTCCCATGGTACTTCCCATAGAGATAGGACACATGGGGACCCCCACACAATAATTAATCCTATTTACTAGACCATCCCTCAAAATATCTCACGAAATCATCATGATGCAGTTATGATATCATTAAACATACCGAAACCATAAAACTGTATTTTTACTATTCACTGAAACTTCCACATTCTCAGAAAAATCCCAAATTTTTTCACTAACCAAATATCAATGCTCTGATTTCAAAAATGAACTCCATTTTATAAAAACAATTTTCTAAATATTTTAAATTTTATTTTTAAATAAATACACTATTCATTGAAAATTCATTTTTATCAGAAAAATCCTCAAAAATTACCTTAACATAATAACGATGCTTTGAGTTCAAAAATGTAATCCATTTTATAAAAATAATTTTCTAAATATTTTTAATTTAATTATTAATTAAAAAACACTATTCACCCAAAAAAAATAATACTTGAATAATAATTTATGAAACCGTTATTTAACCATTTTATTGAATCACATTACTTAATCAAGGTTCCTAGATTATATTAATACTTTCTTTAAGTGAGATTACTAATCCATTTGGACACATTACTAATCCTAATCATAAAATCACTATTCATAATTTACAATTCATCAAAAATAATTTTGATCTTATTAGACTCAAAATTTCTTACTGAACATAATTGTAGAAGACCATTTTTTGAAAATCATTACACATTTTTAAATAGTTAAGGTTGACATGATCATTTTTTTAAAAATATCCTTTCTATAAAATTCACCAAAAATATGCATACTATATTTATCTGGACATTTGAAAAGTCATAAACATCATCATAGGATGAAAACCCAATTTTTATTTAAAACAAAGGATTACACAAGGCAGTTACGGTCTCCTTACATCGCCCCTTATCACACCAGCATAGGACCTATGTGTAAGGTGTTCTAAGGTGAGAGAATCTGAGGGAGGCTCGGCCAACATCGCATGAGTAGTAATTTCTATCTGTTTTATCTTCTCGAAAAAGTGATTCTGTTCTAACTTCACACGATGAATTTAGACTTGGGTTTGGTCCAGAGAAAAGCCCAGTGGTGCTACCTCCTTCCCAAGTTCTGTTAGATGGGCTTCGATCGGTCCAAAATTACTGGGTGAGGCCATCGAATCTTTTTTATATAATTATTAACCAAGATTAATTGTATTTAGAGACAATAATCAAAACGTTTAGTTTCCAGCAGTCATATTGACCAATGGTCATATAACAGTCAAAACCCAACGGTCTCATTTTAATTATACTCATGTTATTAAATGAAACATTTTTTTAGTATAAAAATAAAATAACACATAAAATTAAGAAACAAGATTTATTCAAAACATCGGGTCGTTACAACTCACATCACCCTCATGTGATTTATTATTTTTGAAAATATTTAAATTATTATTACAATGTGACCTACATGGAATTTTTCAAAATACATATTCTGTTGATTTGTTTAGGTAAAAAATTATAGAAATAATTCGGTTCGCCGAATCCAAAACTAGGTATTTTGGAAGCATGGGCTATGACCCTGCCAACTAGTTCAGCCACGTAATTAGTATTATTTTTTTGAAAACGTTTTATTTACATTTAAAATATTTCAAAAACCATTTAATGAAAACAATGGTTCAAAAAATTCATTAGAAAAGGTAGTTGTGGTGGATTTTAACTGGCGATGGATCAAAAACATTGTAACAACATTTCCATTGGTACATAATTCATTATTGATTATTAACTTGATTAAAATTTAAATATACAAAAATTTATATTAAAATATAAATTAAATGATAATTAAAACCGTAATACTAAGGTACACACGATGTGTTTTCATAATTTTATATTATTCAAATAGTTTCCTAGATGAAACAAGTCTTACACAAGTTGTGGGTAGAATGTACATGTCATATGTTTATTAACAAATAGAAAATAACAAACAATAGGGGGCTGGGATGGCTCCAAAAAGATCCTCTTTTTGGTCTTTATCTATACCTTATTTATAGATACATACCCATAATACCATAGTGGATGTGGCATTCACAGTGAAAACCAACACATATATCTAGTGCCTTTTATTTTTTTCCGTGATTATTGACCTTCATGTGGTATATGAAGAAACCTAAAATATCACTTTTCCATGAACCTTAGATGCTGAAGGAAAACTCTTTTCCTGGCATGATCTGTTATTTCCGCCACCACCTCTGGTTTCTACTTTGAAATTCTAAATATAAGAAAATAATCCCAACATTTTTCCAAAGGACGTTTGTAATCAACCATGGGGATAGAAAAAATGTATTGGAAAAATTCATCTTTAACACATTGTGTTGTTTCATGATTATAAATGTTTGAGTTTTGAAAATGTTTATAAATTTCTAGTGAATGACAGATGAGTCCCACATCATAACATGATTGGTTAAATGTAACAGTCTTAGAAAATACAGCATCCTAATCAAATGATTCATCTATATGAGTGATTATCTATGAAATTTTCTCACCCAGATTACAATGTTTTTCCAACAATTGGGTTTGGTATAACTAGTGTGTGGTAAATTCTTCCATCATTTATAGTAATAAGTTTACATTACTCTATTTTAGATCGAGAAGTGAAGGAGGAATATGTGTATTGAAGAATTTAAATGGGTATTCCTTGTATTGAAACCCATCATCTATATATGAAAAATATTTATTTTTGATACAGGTATGAAAAAACTAGATCATATATATACAAATATAACATAGGTGTATCCTAAGAATTTCTAGTTGAATAATGATCCTTAGAGTTTATGGTCGAGGGTCCAAAGGAAAGACCCCTGAAAAAAAGAAAAAAAAAGTTTTGGTTAAACAACCTTAATCTAAATCATAGTGTTTATTTCTGTATACCCATCTATATCACCATAATTTTTATACTATTCCCATCATTAGATGTTGTGATGTAGGATGAATATGATATACCCCTTCCCATATGAATAAATAGGTAGTTATAATCAGTTAGGATTGATCCCATAAGGGATGAAATGATGAGATTAACCAGCACATTTCTGATGAATCAAGTCAATTATCCAAATAGAAATGGTGAGATAACATGAATGGAATAGTGAAAATATTTGAGATAATTATATAATAATAGAATAACTCACAGAAACAAATGACAATAAGATGTTGGGGTATCAATTCAAGTAATGTTAATTGAAATAATTATTACATAGAAATATAATTATAAAAGATATTTTTTACTACGGGGTTTCAAATAAATAGTTGCTTCATCACCTAATAAATCAAATTACATGTTAATGAGAGTAATCCCTAGTTCAGGTGACTAATTAAGAAAATACTGTTATAGTTCTTTATTCCTAAATAGTGTTAATGGGCTCTCGTAGTGGTATTCAGTTGCATATTGGAATTACATTAGTTCTTACCATTTGATCCCTTCTTATTCTGATAAAACACGAATGTTGATTTTGGAATTGAATTTAATTAATTAATTGTAATGCAATGATCATCATGAAAACAACACTCCATAATTTAAACCACAACATACTATAATCTTATTACAATCCCCACAAATGAAAATTTCTCTCTTATGAACATGGTCATGATGGGCAGATTCATCCAAACTTAAATCACTACCATGGATATGATAAGAATACATGGAATTATAGAAGTATAATTACACTACAACTGAATGAAAATGGAAAGTAAAAAAACAAATTTGTATCAGGGGGAGGTTTAATGACAGTGTGACATCACATTTCCCTATATTTTCCCACATAAATAAAATGGGTGGCCTCTATATTTATATATTTTTATATTACATAGCATGTACACTTATGTACTCACTATGAACATGTTTCTACTATCGTTTTCCATGGTTTCTCCACTTGTAGGTTATTTGTGCACCACTCCTTGACATTGAACTCATTATCCTGAAGACCCTGAGTTTTTGTAGACCTTATTTTGAATAATTAATATTTTAATTTACTTCTTGCAATAAACTAATTCCAAAAATTATTTCACATGTTATAGACTTAGTGCATGAATTTTCATAAATTTCATGTAATATTGAATTATGTTGACCTCACCTGTTTTCATAATCCCAATTATGCTTTCATATACTTTGATAATCTCAATATAAATTTTTTCTATATATTGATTCTTTCAATATGTTCTCATGATGATAATAATATTTAAATAATCCATGAGATAGTTTAATATTTGTTTATCCATGTTTGTATAAGTTCTGAAGTAATTCTAACCCATTTGAATATGTTGTGTATGAAACAGATAAGTATTAAGTCCCTTGTCTATATTTAGCTAGAGATACCGGTACTCAGTCTACTGATAGACTTATTTTACCGATAGATAGAGTCACCGTTACACTAAAGTCACTGATATAAACAGAGTTACTAGTAAGTAGACACAAAGTCTACGGATAGAACAAACGAGCTACCGATGTGCATGTCTACTAGTAGTTACCGGAAGAGTAAGACTATTGATACGAGTGCTGAATCAAAAACCAAAGCTACAGATATGAGGAAGTCTACTGATAGTACCATTCTACCAAGCTACCGATACATAAAAAACCAGAGCTACCGATAGATAGAAGTCTATCGATAGAGCCAGTTCACAGATAGTTACCGATACAAGTATAGTCACTGATATATCAAGCTACCGATAGAAGTCTGCTGATAGTATATGTCTACAGATAGACTACTAATGAAAATAGCTACTGATGGAGAGAGCTACAGAAGGATCAAAGAGATACTGATAATGACAGCCACTGATGGATCAAAGAGTTACCGATAACAAGAGCTACCGATGGATGGTTCTACGACACAAAGTCCACCGTTCACGTCTACCAATAGAACGCTACTAATAATTGACCATCCAGTCAAACCCTATACTCTTTATACTATTTATTTATTTAGTTAATGGATACATTTGATGGTTTTAATGCAGTTAATGTTATTTAATGATTTCGGTTGCATGTCAGGGAACCGTACCTAGTACCCAAAAAAAGGAGATTATTCTTTTCTTCCAGAGCTGAAAGCTATTAAGGGATGGAAAAAGAACATTGGACGTAAGGGGATGCATGTTACACGAACGACACTAAGAAGACACACGAAGGGTGAACAAGACAAGAGATGAACAAGCATTCAAATGTGGATCATTTTTCTCTATTCTACATCCATACTCCAAGAATCCTGTACATACACAAAGAAACTTATTCTAGAGGAGAACATATAATGCATATTGAGTGAAGAACTACAAAAAAAACTTCATGCACTCAGGCTTTTAAGCTGAACCAAGAATCAAAGAAGAAAATTATGCTCTATTTTCTGAGAAAAACCAGAGAAGGACTCAGAAGCATTTCTGATAAACCAAACAAGTCCAGAGCTGCACTGTTAATCACTAAAGCATTTCTAAACTCATTTATACTTCTCTTAGTGATTCTATCATTACATTGTGAGTAGTGTGTGTACCCTGTTTCTTTTACATGAAAACTGTCTCCTGTGTTAAACTGAAGGATTATTAAATCCTCACTAAAACTCCATAACACATTTGTTTCCCACTGTGGATGGTGGTAGAGGTCGAGTAAGACCTGAATAGCTTGTGTGCTATTGTTGTTTTTCCCACAAAGAACTGTGGTAGAGGTCACTGTACCTGGATAGTATTGTACTAATGTTTACCCTCGATCCAGGGTGTGGATCAATTTATATAAATTGTTGAGAGGACTATGTCTTGGATTGAGACCGAACCTCTTGGTTAACATTGTTGAGCATTTTAATTTAAGTCTATAAGTATTACATATATATTTTACATATTCCACTGCTATTACTTTGAAATACAAAACTATTTTAAAACTAATTTGATAGTTAAATTAGAAAGTGTTTATACTTATTGTAAACTAGTAAGTTAGTTTCAAAAGTTAATTTAATCTTAAAATTAAGCTAAATGAGACCTAATAAATCTTTGAGAAACTAATCGAACCATTACATTCTTTATAGATTCACTACAGTTTAACTTTTTTTTAATTGGGGGATTTTAATAGAAATATTTTTAACAGAAATTTTAATTGGAACTCAACTCACCCCCCTCTTGAGTATCCACTATAACCAACATTTGGTATCAAAGGATTATATTTTTTCGAGGATTTTTGAAATAATCTACTTTTCAACTGTTATTTTAGTTTCATATTTAAAGATCTAAAATTTATGTTAGTTCTAAATTTTATCTCTTTACAACTATTTTATAAAATCTAGTTATGGATAGTAGAATAGAGGCTGCTACTAATAACTAGCCACCTTTCTTCAATGGTACAAAATATGCCGAGTGGAAACTAAAAATTAAAATTCATTTAGAAAGCATAGGATTAGATATTTGGACTGCTATATAATCTCAATATAAAATTCTAGAAACTGAAAGAATAACTTGGGATGAACCTATAATGACTGCTTACAATAATAACTATAAATCTATGAATTCTACATACTGTGCTTTAGGAGATGATGTGTTTTATAGAATTTCTACCTGCAAAACTGCTTATGAAATTTGGGATACATTGAGTGTCTGTCATGAAGGAACAACCAATGTTAAAGAAATGATATTGAATACTTACACTATTAAATATGAAAATTTTAAAATGAAAACTGATAAACCTATTTCTGATATTTATCTCAGTTTTAATGAGATATTCAATACAATGAGTACCTTGGAAAAGTTGGTCTAGCTAAGGAACAAATTATGAGGATACTGAGATGTATGCCAAAACTAAGGAGAGGCACCTCTATCTCAATTAGAGGGTCAAGTGACACTGGAGGACTGCCAGTAAAGGAGCTTATTGGTAAATTAATGATGTATGAGGAAGAACTCAAGGTGAATATGGAGGAAGATGATGAACCCAAGAGAAAATCTGTAGATTTCAAGTCTACTCCCTCTAAGAGTAAAGACAAGGAAAAAATGCAAATACCTATAGAGATTTTAACCAGTGATGATTCTGATTCTGATAGTGATACTAAGATGGCTCAAATAGCTAGGAGATTCAAGAAGTTTTATAAAAAGAAGAAATTCTTCAAGAAATCTAACTACAATGGAATGTATGACAAAAAGAGACATTGGAAGATGGACTGTAAGAAAGCTGACAAGAATAATGAAATAGTCTACTATGAGTTTAAAAGGAAAGGACACATCAAGGATGATTGTCCAAAATTTAAATTCAAAAAGAAATATTATTATAAGGAAAAGAAGTACAAGAAAGATAGGAAGGCAACTTGGAGTGCTTCAGAGGACATCACAAGTGAATATGAAGTTTTAGATTCTGAGAAGAATCATTCCAACATGTGTTTCATGACCAATACCTCTAAGGAACCTATTTCCCCAACACTAAATGATTATTATTCTGGAAATAATATTGACTCAGACAATGGTGAAAATATTTCTAAAGCTGACTTATATGAATACTGTAATATGCTGGAGGAGACATGCAATGAAATTAAAGACAAATAAAAAACATTAAAGAAACAGCATGCTCTCACTACTACTATTAAAACCAAACATACTATTGAAATAAAGAAGAATGCTCAACTATTAAAGGAAAATACAGAACTGAAAATGTCAAATGAGAAACTTAGAAAAGACTTAGAGAAGTTTAAAAATGGAAAAGACACATTTAATCAAATGTTAGGTAAACAAGTTGCACCTAAATACACTACTGGTTTGGGATACAAATTTGGACAGAGACAATTCACTAAAACTCGATTTATTCCTATGTCTGGACAAAATTCAGCTTATTCTAGTTCTGAGAATTCGTATTCTTTGACCAGTTATTCACAGGGTTATAGGTCAAAAAAATTTTATCTTTCAAAATTATTTTATTCTGTAAATTATATGAGACCCATAAGGAAAATATGGGTACCTAAAGGGTTGATTTCTAACCTTTCTATACCCAAGAAGATCTGGGTACTGAAATAATTTCCTATCTAAATCTGTTTTTGTAGGAAAAATTCTTGAAGAGTTCTCACAAGAAGGTATGGTACTTGGATAGTGGATGTTCAAGACATATGTATGGAGATTACTCATGTTTCAAGAGTTTAATAATGGTTGATGGAGTCTATTTCACCATTGGTGATAATTATAAAGGAAAGATCATCGGCTTAGGACAAATTGGTAACTCTAATTCAGTTATAATTTCTAAAGTTCTATTTGTTGATGGACTTAAGTATAACCTATTAAGTATTTCTCAATTATGTGATGATGGATTTAATGTGATGTTTGAAAATGATTCTTGTAATGTTTTTAATTCTAAATATGTTTTAGTATTTACTGCTTTAAGAAATGAAAAGTTTAATGCAGTTGATTTAAACTCTTTAGCTAAACAAAATGTTACTTACCGAAATGATTTTTATAAAGATTCTCGGCTTTGGAACAGAAGATTAGGACACTGCAACATCTATTCCCTTAGAAAACTGACTAGGAATAACTTAGTTAGAGACCTACCTAAACTTGAATTTCCATTTGACAAAGTTTGTAATCGCTATCAAATGGGAAATCAACATAATGATTCTATTAAATCAAAAAAAGATGTTTCAACTTCTCAACCTCTCGAGTTGGTTCACATGGACTTTTTTGGACCATCAGGAGTTTCTAATTTAAATGGGAAGCACTATGTCTATGTTTTAGTAGATTACTTTTCTAGATATTCTTGGGTATACTTCTTAGCTCACAAAAGTGAATCTTGTTCTTATTTTATTAAATACTAAAAATATGTAGAAAATCTTAGTGGACTTATGATTAAATTTCTAAGAATTGATCATGGCTGTGAGTTTGAAAATCAAGAGTTTGAATCTTATTGCTCACACAATGGCTATAGTCACAACTTTTCTTCTCCTAGAACACCTCAACAGTATGGTGCAGTAGAAATAAGAAATAGAACCCTTCAAGAAATAGCTAAAACCATGCTTAATGATATGACCTGAATATTTACTTTTGGGTTGAATCTGTGAATACAACATGTTATGTTATTAACAGAGTCTTAATCAGACCAGTTCTTAAGAAGACCCCTTATGAGTTGTGGAATTATATAAAGCCTAACGTTACTTACTTTGGATTCTTTGGATGCAATTTTTTTTTCTTAATACAAATGAAAATCTGGATAAGTTTTCTTCTATGAGTGATGAAGGAATTTTTCTTGGTTATTATTTCAGTAGAAAGGTCTATATATTCTTTAATAATAGAACGAAATGTGTGGAAGAATCTGTTCACATCAAGTTTGAAGAAACTGATCCACATGAGCCTAAAGCCTCTCTTGAAAACCTTGAAGATGATTTAAGTGTTCTGAACCCTAATGATAAATCTAAAGAACCTGCTGTAAAAACATCTGGTTCTAGACATATTCCAGAATCTACTCCTATGGAACCCAAACCTATAGATGAACATGAAATTTTTAGTCCTACCTTTACTTGATCAACATGGATTCTAAAGAATCATCCTTTGGATGCTGTTTTTGGTAATCATGATAGAGGGACATTGACTATATCTTCTCTAAGAAACCAGGTTGAACATAAAGCCTTTCTTTCAAAGATAGAACCTAAAAATATCAATGATGCTATCAATGATGAGTTTTGGGTAATGGATATGCAAGAAGAGTTAAACCAATTTGAAAGAAACAAAGTCTGCGAATTAGTTGACATACCTAAGGACACTTTAACCATAGTCACACAATGGTTTTTTAGAAACAAAGTTGATGAGTTTGGAATCATAGTTAGAAACAAAGATAGACTAGTTGCACAACGACATAGTCAAGAAGAAGGTATAGATTATGAGTAATCCTTTGCACCTGTAGCCATATTAGAATACATTAGGATCTTACTTGCATATGTTGCTCATCTGAATTTCATGTTATATCAAATGGATGTCAAAATTTTGTTTCTAAATGGTTTTATTGTTGAAGACTTTTTTTTGAACAACCACCTGGATTTACTAATCCTCATTTTCCAAATCATGTTTTTAAAATTTCTAAAGCTTTATATGGCTTAAAACAAGATCCAAGATCTTGGTATGATAGACTTAGTAATTTTCTTATTTCAAAATGATTTACTAAAGGGATTTCTGATCCAACTCTTTTTATTAAAAGAATTTCTAAATATGTTTTAATAGTTCAAATATATGTTGATGATATTATTTTTTTATCTTCTAAACATTCTTTATGTACTGATTTTTCAAAGAATATGCAAATTGAATTTGAAATGAGTTTAATTGGATAACATAAATATTTTCTTGTATTTCAAGTGTTTCAAAATGAAAATGGTATTGTTTTGAATCAATGTAAATATACAAAGGATCTTTTAAAACGTTTTGGTTTGGATAGTATTAAAGAAAGTTAAACGCTTAAGATTACTCTTTGTAAATTTGATGTAGATGAAACTAGGAAACCAGTGGATCAAACCAATTATAGAGGTATGATTGGGAACTTACTTTACCTTACTGCTAGTTGACCAGATATTATGTTTAGTGTGTGTATGTGTGCAAGATTTCAAGATAATCCAAAAGAATCTCATTTACTTGCTGTTAAAATAATTTTTAAGTGTGTTATACATATTGTAAAATTTGGTTTATTTTACCCAAAAGGAAAACCCTTTCAGTTAATGAGTTATTCAGATGCTGATCTTGCTGGTTGCAAGTTAGATAGAAAAATCACTTCTGGAACATGTCATTTATTGGGAAAGTCCTTAGTATCTTAGTGTATTAAGAAGCAGAATTATGTATGATTATCCACAGCCGAAGTAGAGTTCATTGCTCCTGGTAGTTGTTGTGCGCAAATTTTGTGGATGAAACACACTCTTTTGGACTATGGATATGACTTTAGGCAGTTGTCAATCAACTATGACAATACTAGTGCAATATATATCTCGAAGAACCCTGTGTCTCACTCTAGGACCAAACACATTGATGTAAGGAACCATTTCTTGAGAGATCATTACCAAAAAGGTGATATTACTCTTGAGTTTATATGCATTGAACATCAATTAGAGGACATTTTCACTAAACCATTGAGTTCAGATAGGTTAAGTTACATTAGACATGGGTTAGGAATGTTTAACATAAATCGATAGAAATTCTCACCAATGTAAAATTATCACCGATGTGAAATTCTCACCGATGTAAAATTAACACCGGTAGAAAACCTCACCAATGTAACCTCACTGATAGAAAACCTCACCGATGTAACCTCACTGATAGAAATTCTCACCTATGTGCGCACTATTTTAAAACATCTATCTGCCGACAGAATCTGAATAATTTTTATTTTATTTCATTTTGTTTATTTATTTTATGATTCCTAAATGATAAAACTAAAGTCAGATCTACTTCTAAATCCACCAAGACTCAAACCTTAACCCCCGATCCTTAGATCCTTAATCCTTAGAGAACTCTAAATATTTCAAACCAGCGATGGAAAAAACCAAACATCCTACCGTCAGAGATGACTCTGTTGAGCCGAAAACAAAGAAGCAGAGGACCAAGCAAGAAGAAAGTGGTAGTGGAAGTGTTGCTAGAACTAGGTCGGGGACACGACCAGTGAATCCTCATCTACAAAATCGAGTTATTGTGATTGAAAATGAACTGTGTGTAAAATGGATGCTTCCTAGCAGGTCCTTAGTGCTCGATGTTCTTGAAGATAAAAAATGGGTAGAATGTTTTTCAAACAACAATGGTCCTTACATTCCAAAATTAGTGAAACAGTTTTATGATTATGTAACCTTTGAAGAATCTGAGAATGAAAATTGAGTAACCCCTTTTTTGAATGGAAAGGAGATGTCATTTTCATTTATTGAATGTGATGAGTGCTTGAAAGTTCCACATGAAGGAGTATTTGGATATGTTGCGAGAGCCATTCCACCTATAAGTGACATTTTTGATTATGAGACTGCTTCGGAAGAGCTGACTGGTGATGGAAGTCAAAGAAAAGTTGTTGCTGTAGAAATGGATGGAGAGAACAGACTGCTGTTCAAATTTGTTCAACATGTATTGATACCGAGGAGAGGAGACTTTTCCAATTTGAGATATCCGGATATCTATCTCATGCACCTATTAAGACATTTTGTAAAGGTTAATTTGTGCATATTGTTGATGCTCCAGATGGATGATATGACTAGGACGAAATAAAAAAGAAATGCCCTATTCTTTGCTAAGCTAATCTCTGTGATGATCAAGGTAAAAGGGGTTGCTGAGTCTCAAGATGAAACAATGGTAGTAAAGAATAACTTCTATATCACAAATACAGCTTGTAATTACAAGAAAATAAATTGGAACCCTTGGAGAGTAGAATGGGTCAATGATGACCAGAGGGTGTATGACAAGTTTAATCCTGTGAATCATCTTTCAAGACCAATGGATGTGAGGGATCCAGGTCTGGGACCAGATGAAGAGGATCCAGAATACAGTGATGATTCAGAAGAGGAAGAGTCCTCTGCTGATGAAGGAGGGGACCCTGACTTTCCACCAAGCCCAGCTCCTGAAAATCTAGTTCTACATATATCAGATAAGGAATAAGCTTCTTTACAGGTTGTTGAAGAGGCTGCTGTAGAAAATGAAGAAGATTTTCATGATAGTGAAGCATCTTTGTCAGATGATTTGAGCCTGAGTCCATCAATTGGAAAAACTTTAGTACCAATTGAGGAAGAAAATTAAGTTGACATACCCTTTCATAATATAGAAAACCCTTATGCTACAGCAGTGATGGAATTGATAGTGGAAGATTCTCCTCAAGATGATAGACCTGCTAAGGATTTTGTTGTGAATGTTGTTGAGAATGTTGTTATCCTAATTGGGGATACACCCATTGAAGGGGGTGTATCGATCTAGGTTTGGAAGTGTTACAGTGGATGTTGGATTTAATGAATGGGAAGAAGACCCTGGTTTTGTAGTCTGGGGTTTGGAATATTCATATTCAGATGATGAGGCATCTCACAATAGACCTAAGATTACTTATGATGTCGATTTTGAGTTATTTCTTGAAGATGTGGTCAAAATGCATGTCCTGGATAGGCTGAAGCAAAAACCTTAAGGAATGTTTTCTGGAAGAGGTAAAGAAAATGGATGTTTCTATGGTATCTTCAATTCAATCAGTTATGACTGACTATGTGGTCAGTTTAGCCTCTAAAAGAGCTTCTGTAGCAGTTACACCTATTGATTTTGTTACCAAGGATGATTTGGATATCTTAAAAGATGAGCTGAATGAATCTTTTAGTTCCTTAATCACTGAGATGAAGTAGAGTTTTGCTGATGAAATGATTATGTTGGAAAGATCTTTTGAACTATATCTTCCTTGTAATTTATCAACATTTATGGGAGAAATAGATGAAGAAGTTAAAGACTTCCAGGCTCAAGTTTCTAGAATTGAAGCAGATCTTGATGCTCTGAAAGAATCTGTTGTTTCTTTAGACTCTTATATTAGCTCAAAATCCCAAGTAGATAAGGACAGATCTTATGTGAAGAGTGTTGTAAGCTAGATGGTTTATGTATTTGAAGGATTCAAATCCACTATGAAAGATCATATTAAAACACATAAGACCGATGATCAAAATATAATCAGTGGTTTGACCAAAAGCTTCAAAGAGACTATATATTTATCTGTTTATTCTCTTGCATCTAAAACATAGATGGATTTGAATCAAATTCGAGCTATAATGAATGAGGAGCTTGGTTCTGCCTCAACTAGTGGCTCTGTGGACTCATCTGAGCTAAGAAAAGTTGTTCTCTCTACCATATATTCAGCCAGAGAAATTATGAAGATCGTACAAGACTACATGAGAGAAGCCTCTGCCTCTCACAAATAATTGAAAGAAAAGGTGGACTCATATTTCTCCAAAATTTACACACATACCTAAATGACCAGTCATTTCAAGCTTCTGATTGAGAATATGAAACTACCTCATGTCACTCAAGACTTTAGAGAGCAAGTTAGCAAGCTAAGAGAATTGACACCAGCTTTGGACAAGTTTATGGAGAACAAGGATGACTTCATATACGCTATGGAGAGAAGGGGAGGAATCATTATGGATTTCAGAAATCTGTTGCTGCCTTTTCTGCATGTTGATGCCAGGCCAGTAATTGTCCCTCCTGCTTTGCCTGCCACTGCCTCCACTGCATCTCCAATTCAGATGACTCTTTTCAATCCATTTTAAGCCTCACACCAATGATCACACAAAGAAATACTCAATAGATCCCAGGAACAATGTGAGTTGCTCAGCCTCATGTGGTAATTTCAGGAATTCATAAGACTTCACCATAATCCTCACCACCTAAATACTCTTCTGACCCCAAGAGAAAATCTCATGTTGAGGATGTGAATTGATCAAGTGGCTGGACTATTTGATAGGAATCCTATGTATTTTGTTTTCCATCTATTTACCTTTTTGTCACTTTTAATACAATTAATTTTCTTCTATTCCTATTGATAGATTTTATTTTATTTCCCACTTTTTTATTATCATAATGGGGGAGAAATATTCTACAAAGGAGGAGAAATACATTCTATGTATTAAACGAGGAAGACATATTCACCCAGAGGGAGAAATATTAATGAATGGGGGAAAAATTTTATCTAAGAGATATCAAGATTTGCCTCTTTGATACCTCTAATTTTCATCTTCTAATACTAGTTCCTTTTCTCTCATCCTCTGATATCATTTCATCTAGTTCTGTGATATTCTCTGATACCACTACATTTTAACATTGATATAATGGATTTTTCATTTATCTCTGATAAATTTAATTCTATATCTGATAAATTATATTTTGTATCATACTGTTTTCTCTGTGGAAATTGAATTTAATTATATATCATCTGATACTATTTTTTAAGAATAATAATAATATCATAAGTTTTGATTATTAAAAAGGGGGAGATTGTTGACCTCACCTGTTTTGATAATCCCAATTATTCTTTCATATACTTTATAATATCAATCTAATGTTTTTCTATATATTAATTCTTTCAATATGTGATCAAGATGATAATAATATTAAAATAATCCTTGAGATAGTATAGTCTTGGTTTATCCATGTTTATATAAGTTCTGAAGTAATTCTAACCCATTCGGATATGTTTTGTATGAAACAGATAAGTATTAAGTCACTGGTATTCATTTAGCTAGAGATACTGGTACTCAGTCTATCGATAGACTTAGTATACTGATAGACAGATTCACCGGTACACTAAGGTCAATTATATAAATAGAGTTACCAGTAAGAAGACACAAAGTCTACCGACAGAACAGACGAGCTACCGATGTTCATGTCTACCAGTAGTTACCGACAGAGTAAGTCTACTGATATGAGTACTGAATCACAAAACAGAGCTACAGATATGGGGAAGTCTACTGATAGAACCAGTCTACTGAGCAACCGATACCAAACAAACCAGAGCTACCGATAGACAGAAGTTTACTAATAGAGACAGTTCACAGATAGTTAGCTATACAAGTATAGTCACTAATATATAGAGCTACCGATAGAAGTCTGCTGATAGTATAAGTCTAACGATAGTCTACTGATGCGAATAGCTACCGATGGAGAGAGCTACCGATGGATCAAAGAGCTACCGATAATGACATCTACCGATGGATCAAAGTGCTACCAATAACAAGAGCTACCGATGGAAGGTTCTGAGACACAAAGTCCACCGTGCACGTCTACCAATAGAATTCTCGTAATAATTGACCAACCAGTCAAACCCTATACTCTTCATACAATTTATATATTTAGCTAACAGATAAATTTGATGGTTTTAATGTAGTCAATGTTATTTAATGATTTCTATTGCATGTCAGGGAACCGTACCTAGTACCCATGAAAAAGGCGATTATTATTTTCTGCCAGAGCTAAAAGATATAAAGGGAATGAAAGAGAACACTGGAAGTAAGGGTATTCACGTTACACGAACGACACTAAGAAGACACACGAAGGGTGAACGAGACAAGAGCTGAACAAGCATTCATATGTGGAGCATTTTTCTCTAGTCTACATCAATACTCCAAGAATCCTGGAAATACACGAAGAAACTTATTCTAGAGGAGAACACAAGCTATATCTTGAGATAAGAACTACAACAAACACTTCATGCACTCAGGCTACTAAGCTGGACCAAGAATCAAAGAAGAAAACGATGCTCTATTTTATGATAAAAACCAGATAAGGACTCAAGAGCTTTTCTAATAAACCAAACGAGTCCAGAGGTGCAGTGCTTATCACTAAATTATTTTTAAAATCAATCATACTTCTCTTAGTGATTCTAACTTTACATTTTGAGTAGTGTGTGTACCCTGTTTATTTTACACACACACTGTCTCCTGTGTTAAACTGGAGGATTCTTAAATCGTCACTCAAACTTTATAACTCTTTTGTTTCCCACTGTGGATGGTGGTAGAGGTCGAGTGCGACCTGAAAATATTGTGGGATGTTGTTTGTTTTTTCCACGAAGAACTGTGGTAGAGGTCTTTGTACCTGGACAATAGTGTACTGTTTTTTACCCCTGATCCAGGGTGTGGATCAATTTATATAAATTGTTGAGAGGACTAAGTCTCGGCTTGAGACTGAACATCTTGGTTTACTTTTCTGTGCATTTTATTTTAAATCTATAATTATTACATATATATTTTACATATTCCACTGCTATTACTTTGAAATACAAAACTATTTTAACGCTACATTGATAGTTAAATTATCAAGTGTTTATACTTAGTGTAAACCAGTAAGTTAGCTTCAAAAGATAATTTAATCTTCAAATTACGTTAACTTAGACCTAATCAATCTTTCAGAAACTAATTGAACCTTTACACTATGTATAGATTCACTACTGTTTAACATTGTTTTTAAATTTGAGGATTTTAAGAGAAATATTTTTAATAGAAATTTTAATTGGAACTCAATTCACCCCCCTCTTGAGTATCCAATCTGACCAACAAATTGGACTATATAACATGCAACCTTGACATGTCTTACAATATAAGTAACACATATATTTTTACGAAACATTAATTTATTTTTATAATTATATAAATTAGATATTTATAACCCAGACATTAAACATAGTAATATAAATAGTAAATAATATTTTTAAAATATTATTCATAATGTTTTTTTATTTTTATGATATATATAAATAATGAAAGGTATATTTTGTTGTTAAGGACCTTATACGTTAAAAAAAATACTATTTTCACAAATGAACTACTTTAAATTCTATTCTGTGAAAATAAAAAACTAATTTCAAACATATTTAGAAATTTAATTTCAGATAATAAAATTAGTTTTTTATTTTATAAATTTGAACTTATCTAAATAAGAATTGTTTTGTATTTTTTGGAGAAACATTATTGTCATATGAAAATTGAAAAATAATATATTTTAATTCAAAACCGACATTTAATAAAATTTCATTATATAGTAAAATTATATTTTATTTTTGAATAAATGTTGAATTAGAATATTTTTTTATCATTTATTAATATTTATTTCATTGTAATTAATTTATATTTGTTGTTTGGTATTAAATCATAGCAAAATTTTTGATGTTTTTACTCTAAAAACCCATATTATCGTTCTGTCAGTGGGATTATTTTTAATTTTAATTTCATCCCATTAAGTGATTGTAATTTTAATAAATGGATTCCTTATTTTGAATTAGAATAATTTATTAATTATAATTATTTCCACTTATATTTTGAATAAAAATAATATTTAATGTAAAAAAAAGTAATTACAACTAATAATGTTAAATTAATCTAAATAAGAGAGAAAACCATAACCTTAAGGCCCAAAAAGACCTATACAGTTTCCCAAAAATCATTTTATGGCCATTATTCATCCATTAACCTTCTATTATAGATTATTTTTTGTTTTTATGAATTTTTAGGTAATAGTGTTTTACACCCATCTTTTTGTAAAAATTTCCTTATGTTCCCTTTTACTTCCTTATAAAACGCCACCAGACA
Organism: Viscum album; assembly: GCA_963277665.1. NCBI lineage: Eukaryota > Viridiplantae > Streptophyta > Magnoliopsida > Santalales > Viscaceae > Viscum > Viscum album. The sequence goes on from OY728129.1 coordinate 442,724,859, forward strand.
TCCCTCTTTATCACACATCTAAAAACACATTGGTACATAAAATATAATCCTAGTAAACTTCCCAACATCCCTAAATTCCTACTCAAATCCTCACATTGTTCATAATGTAATCCAAATATGTCTTTTGGCACAACCTAAAAGGAGGTAACTGATTAAGAGGTAACATCTTCTCTTAAGATCCATTTTTTTATTTAATTTATCCACACTGTACACTCCATTTATTGTATTAACGTATAACTAAAATATTTTCCCAAACATAATATGATGTATTTATATTATTTTTTCTACCTACATTTACTCACACCTCCATCAAATTAGTAACGAACATACTGTTTATGTGTACGGTGAACAACTGCCTCACTAAATGATGGTTGTTCATTTTTCCTTTGCCATATATCATGCTGGAAATTATGGTGGAAAATATTTTTATATATTCTATATGTTATATTTATATTTATTTATAATTATTATTCATATTACAACAGTCTATTTTATACATTCCATTCGATATAATATGATAATTATTTTTGAGAAAGTTTGGACTCCCTCCCCCTCAAAGAGTTGTGATTCATTCATACTCTACATGGAATGTATTAAGAATGGGTTAAGTAAATTTTTTAAAATATATGGTACAAAAAATATAATTTAATAATATATATAAATATAAATATATATATATGTGTGTAATTTAGCATCATTTATTCAATATTACAATAAAAATGGAAATAACGTTCATCCGAATATATAACGTAACGTGTCCGGGAACGGTGTATTAAATTTAATATTTAAATAATCTATCGATTATTATAATTAAAATATAATAAATAAATTATATTTATTCCATGGTATACATTATGTAAATAAATATATAAATATAAGGAAAAATATATAACAAATTTAGACACATGCGAAAGACAATGAGGTTATTACCTAATGTAAATACCTAACATAAAGTTATTAAAAGAAGCTACTATAATGTAAAAATGAAACCATATATGGAAATATATAATATATTATGGTTATTTAAAATATTTATAATAAATTTAGAATTATTATTATTGTGTTTATAATAAGTAAGAAGAGAGTCAAAACAAAATGTACGGGGATTTTCTTCTCAATTTTTATTTCGATGAGATACATGATATATTCACCACCCATTCCTCTTATGTGGTGTGTATAATACCCATATATATATTCAATTATTTATATACTTAAATTTATTGTTATTTAAATTTAAATTTTATAATATTTCTTTCATGGGGATTATGTTTGAAAATTTATCAAATTAGTAAAAATGTTTTCTCTCAATTTTCATTCTTTGAGTCTCATGTTTTATTTTTCCCGTTAATATTTTTTCGAGTTCATTATATATCCATTTTAAATGTTATATAATTATTACCTTTATTTAATAAGATATTTTATGGCTAATTTAATTTTATTTTCTTACATGGATAGTATGATCCAAATAATCCAAGCTGAACAACATTATTTAAACAATCTCATCGCATTTAGAAATTTTTAATGATTATCATTCATTGAAGAAATCATATGATCCATCACTAAAGAAAATTAAAGAATATTATTCTATTATAATAATTCCAGGTATCCTCATGTTTTATTACAATTTTTCTATATTTTTAATGTAAGAAAATACTTTTATGTTGTAGTTTATCGTCTCACTGTTTAGTCGGACAAATATATTTTATTGAAAAGACACGTTTTAAAAAATGTCTTAATTTGTTTTTAAATTTTTTTCTAATAAAAAAGGATTTAAAAAATTATTATGTTTTTAATTATTTCATTTATTATTTTTTGAAGCTATTTCCAAATCATATTTTTTCCATATGGTATTATTTCAAAAAAACTGTTTTCAATGTAGAAATAATATTTTTCTCCCAAAATATGTTTAAAAGCTAATTTAAAATTATTTTCCATAAATGATAATATATATCTATGTTACCTTTGAATTTATGTGGAAATTATTTTATGATTCCATGCATATTGTATCATTGAATGGTAATATTTTGATGGAATTGTGTTTATAATTCCTATTTCAGATTCACAGGTTATATACTTCAAAAACCTGCTCATTTTCACATGATATGATTTTGATTAAATGATTATGAAACTTTTATATTTTTTATATAGTGTGTTATATGATTACATAATTATGAAACCCATTTCATTTCATGGGTTATGATATTATTTTTTATGAATTTTAGGGAAATATATCTATGATTTCATAATGAGGTTGGTGGGACTTAGATATCCATCCATTACAACGGGTAAAGATTTATATCTTATAAGATAGACTAATATGGTCTTGGGAGTGAACCTTAACTACTAAGATGAACATCGGAGTGAACCATGAAAACCAATAAGGTATATTGAGTGAAATTTTTCTACTAATATGTATACTGGAGTAAACCAAGAATACTAAGTTGGTATGGGGAGTGAACTAATTCAACTTTGTTTTTTTGGAAGGTATTCCCTTGCTAATATGGAAATAATATTATAATCGTATGTGTTTTCTACAATTCAATGTCATGTTACTATGTTTTGTTATCATGGATTATTTCCAATATTTAATTATGATTAATTTATTTTGACTTTCAATGCTTTATTTCACATTTTATTTATATAATCATTGACCGAAATAGTATGATATTCAATTTTCATGATCATGACCTCATACCCTTATGCTCATGATTATTCTTACATATCCCCAATTTTTCCCTAACTGAGCATTTGATCTCAACCCTATTTATGTTTCATTCACAAGGATATGAATACATGTATATTTTATTATGTGTAGGGGAAGGTTTCTATGAAAGGAAAACCTATTGGTAGAAAATATAGCTCATTATATATTAGTATTTATATTTTCATGTTTTCAAAGGCACTAGACTAGTATGGTCTTCTGGATTCTATTTGAATAACATTTATGTATTTCGAAAAAAGTTATGAAATGTTAATGTATGAAAATATATTTTTGATAATGTTGGTATCTGATCAATGACTTTGATATCCTTGGGAATATAGGATGAGATAGCCTTAGTGGGAAACCTAAGGTAATTTATATGGATAATTATATGGATAAATAAATATATAGTAAAATGTCTTGGAGTTTTGGTAAAAGATATAATGAGTGGTTTCTGAGAAATACATCCTTTTCTATATAGTATATATTGATATTTCATTGGAGGATATTTACCTAGGCATAACAACATTGAAATGAGGTTTCCGGACATACTCTTGGTAATCTGGTACATGATAACCGGCCTTGATGGACAACTGGTTTGACCCTCCCTGGTGATATGATTTGAGAATCCCCAAAAATATCATGACAAATCATAAAATATTTATATATAAGTTTTATTTCAATAACCTAGGATGATCCTAGGTTTTCATAGATTAAGAATGGTGTCATAATCACACTTCATATAATTGACTTTTCATATTTATGTGGTTCCTCAATATGATAATTGTTTCTTACTGTATCCTTTTTTCGTGGATAGAACACAAGGAACAATGTTAATGGTGATTACACTAGATAATGCACCCATTTCTCTCCTATGCAACCAAATTCTTTGGGAGTTGGAATAAAAATCCTCATTAATATGATTACATATCTTTCTCAATCTATTATTTTTGAGGGATGTAAAAATGAGAAAAGGAAGGAAAAACATTCCATTGCTCATTCATGAGGCAACATCCACATCATTTCAGAGGGTCTTATGATCCACTAGTTTCCTAACAACGGACCTGTACTACTAGAATTATATTCATTGTTATTCAGTGTTCAATTCATGATAAATTCATTAAGGATGTCTATTAGTTCGTAGGTAAAGTATAAAAGTTGTGGACTCTGATCAAGAATACAAGGTAGAAAGATGATATTGAAGCCTTTGAATTGGATGAGTTCTAGAACATATTTTTCAATAATTAATTTCCATTCATTCATTGTAACAAGATAAAGAAGGAAATCTTCATGTTTATGTAAAGGGTTAATGAGTTTCTTGGTACCTATGAGTCTAATTTCACAAGACATGTGAGGTACACATCCATAATTATCATCCAACACAAAAGTAAAGTTAATATGTTATTAAGTGTCTTAATTCCAATTTTCTGAATGTAATTGGCCATTAGAGAATTTAGTATCTATGAAGATATTTTGTGTTGGGAAATAATAGTTGAAATAGAGGTTTGAGTCAAATATCAATCTCTTGGTTTTCACATGAAAATAAAGATGGGGGTTAAAAAAAATCTAAAAACCATGAAGAGAAGAGGATAATCTTTTCATTATTCCCTATGTGTGGGTGGAAGCATGGAGTAAATTTCCATTAGCGGTCTAATAGATTTTATATATATGGAAGGGAATTCCATCAGGAATTTGATTGCAGAAGTGATATGAATATTTCATCTGACATTGTGAATCTTGAAAAAGAGGCACAGAATGCACCTCCCACGATTCAGTGCAACATGTGTAAGCAGAACGAGCCTTCTGATGACTAGTTACCAAACCCAAGGGCATACGATGATGATCGATGTCAATAAACTATTATGATGATAGAAAAGGAGAAATATCATTCAATAGATATTTCTAAAGAGAGGTTTAATAATGATGTCATGATAAGTACATTTACCATCAACTCTAGAAATAGTAATGTCTTATTTGATTGTTGATGTATCGAATATTTCTTATCTAAAAAATTTGATAACAGTTATAAGATTACACAAAAAACATAGATTTGGAATTAGTAGTACAAACCCATAATTATACGATGATTGCGTCCAAAGACTATGATTCATCCTCGGTTGATGTTTATGGTAATGTTATACCTACACATATTTTGATTCTTCCATTGGTTGATTTTGAAGTCATATTACTAATGGATTGGCTTTATCAACATAGTGATCACATCAATTTTTTTGGATGGTATGTTACATTAAAAATTCCATAACCTCATATGATTATCGATCTTTGTGATGAGGAGATTTTACTTCCTATAGTGATTAGATATAGTGTAAGGGTTTTAATTCTCATTTAGAGGGGTTTCCTATTTAAATGGTCGATGAGAAGTTCGACATCAATGTTATACGTAATGATCATGAATTTTTGGATGTATTCATGAAATAGTTATATATCCATCCACAAAACAGGAACATGAGTTCTTTATATAACTCATACATGCTTCCACAGAAATTTAAATTACTCCCTATAGAAATAACCCAATTGAGTTGTAGTAATTGAAGATAAAACACATATAAACCCATAAAAGGGATTCATTTAGCTATTTTTTTCACCTTGGGGTGACCCGTTAATTTTGTTAAAATGAAATTTGGATCGATTTAACTCTATATTGAATACATAGAGTTTGACAATAACATAATCATGAACATGCATCATCCTCCCCGTATCGATGAATTTCTTGATCAACTTTGTGGAGTTCAATACAATTCTAAGAATGACCTTTATTAGGGATATCATCAATTCAGAGTCAAGAAAGAGGGTGTAAGAAAGAATGAATTCTATACAAGGTATGAAATGTATGAATATATTGTAATGCCTTTACTCCTTAATAAAACCCCTTTTATTTTCATTGATTTAATGAATAGTGTTTTTAAAGATTTCCTCTATCCGTTATTGTAGTCTTTATAGATGATAATCATATCTATTAATAAATAAATGTAGATCATGAATACTGCATTACCATAGTAATAATGAAACTAAATAAGGGCAAACAATATGAAAAATTTAAAATGTGTGATTTTTTTTTCAGAAAAGGTTACATTTTTGGTTTTAATAATATAATTACATGGCATAATAATAGATCCCTCAAAGACGAGAGCTATTGAATGTTGGCCTAGACCAACCACGGTGCATGAGATCGTAGGAATTATTAGATTATCTGGATATTATCGATTGATTGTGTAGTTAACCGTGAAATTTACACAAAACAATAGATGATTTGAAGCATAATTATACATCAGAGTACATGCCATGTTTCATGAATTCTAGTGTCTTTGATGACTAGGTATATAAAATTGAAAATATGAGCCTAAAAAACACTTCAATATTTAATCATCAGAAAAATATCCTTACCTTTTTTGTGCCCTTTCATCTTCATTGGGTACCCTGGGGATCACATGAACAAAGGGATTAGATAAAAAGAGCAGTAGATGAATAAACATAAGAAAAAAGCTTTATCACATGTGTAAGAAGGAATAACATAATCATATAAAAAGGAATGGAACATAGATAAACATATCATATAATAATAGAAACATATAAACATGAATTCAAAGTAGTCTTTTAGCAACATAAAACATGTCTTTATCATGAGTCAAGGGTAACTTCCATGACAGTTGTATATTATAGAACAAGGCAAGGCTAACCACCAATACCGTCACACATGGTAGCACTTGCCACAACTAACCACCAAGATCATCGCACATAATGTCTCCTGAGACTCAAATTTACCCAATGTATTAGAGGGATATCTAGACAGACATATCTTAACATTTCATGAATATGTTGGTCACATTAATAATCTTACATAATCAATCTTTCATAACTTAAGGGTTACCCATGTAATTAATTGTGTACCATAATCTTGTCATAAATAATAAAAAAATGGGGATATCATAAATGATTCCATGAAAGAAAAGAAACATGTATTTAAGGAAATTAATAAGTTAAAATAGGAATGTATCATGGTATGTTATGTTTAGTAGAAGTGACAATATGTATGAAATGTATTTACAAAATCAAAGTATTAAATCATTTTTGTGCAGTTTTTTGGAAAATAGTATGTAGCCTTTAAAAAATAGACATGTGAAGATACATTTATATAAAACCATTAGTGAACCAATAAGGTTTACATATTAAGAAAATTTATTTTATAAATAAAATTTTGGCTTAAAATATATGATAGAGTGCACTTGAAATCTGGTACAAATTCGGGATGTTCCTTCTAAACAGGTTTTCATATCGGGAAGTATTGAGGAAGGAATAACATAAAAAAAAGTGTATTCATGAATGATAGTGATAAAAACTGTGTTGATAAATTAATTTGGAACATGTAAATATCTTTTAGAATATTCAAATAAAAATATACAATATATTCATTTTAGTAAAAGGATGATATGGAAACCTGAATGAAAAAAGTAGGTTTGGGTAGAAAACACTTTCGGATTATTGAGATGGTATCATGTTTACTTAAGAGGGATTAATGAGAGAGAAATGGGTTTATCATAACTTATAAACCTTGTTTAATTTATGCGGGAGGATCAAAATCATACACCATAATTAAGGATTTCATCTAAAAGGGCATAACATAGAGGACATTCTTGAATAAAAGTTAAATATAGAGGATTCCTTACATTATGTTCGATGGTGTTCTCTACTTTATTTTAATGTCCTGAAAAATAAAATAAATTTTTATAATTAATAATTAAATAACATATTTTATATTTTAATGATTTATTAAAACCTTTTTATATTCATATAAGGAATTTTGATGGACCATGTGGTTCAATTTCATTGTTTAGGTCCGTTTGTTTTCATGGTTTTTACGATCAGTTAAAATATTTTCATGGAAGTTGAATCAGGTAAAATATTGATGGTTTTCTAGAATTGGAGTAATGTATTATTATATAACATCAATATGGTTACGTGTTTATAAAATTAATTTGGTTCTTTAGATTGAATTTTAATCATAATGTAAAACATTAGTGATTACATTTTATGTTTATTAGATGTTTTTGATTACTATGAAGTAATTTTTCACTATAATGTAATATCAGGATTAAAAAACGAATATAAAACCTTAAATAGGATATATTACAAAATATTTTTGTCCAACCATAAAAAATGGATTCATGACAAGAATTGATTATGGTAAATGAAATTGATAACACCTCATTATTGAATTTCATAAATTGACACATATCGAATGGTGTTTTCATTACAATCGTATAAACGTATGTTAAAGAGATATGATAATGAATTATCCCATTATCATAAAAACAATAATGTAAATGGATGGCTCTAGATTTGTATTACATTTGTATGTGGTGGGATTATGAAACAAAATAGAACAAAGGAACTTGAAAAGAAAATGAAGGAAAACAAAATAAGAATTTACCATTTAAATTAATATTACTTGAGAGCCTCTTAAAGGGGAGGGGATTTACTATTTTTAGGAGAAAAAGGGATGTTGGACATGTCAGAGTTTCTTGGGATGAATGTTTTGGTGAATTTAGGAAAGTAACAAGGCTTGGGTGGAGTGATGAGAAGTGGTAAGGAGGGGTGGTTTTTATAGCGGATTAGAGGATTGTTTCATAATATTTAAACACTTAGTTTGTTAATTTCATTCAATACCAACAATAGTGACGATTAAATGAAATAAATAGTAATAATATCATATGAGTTAGATCCACATGGGATTTAATTAGTAGAACATCATCCATGACCCCATAAATCATGTATTTTTCTTAATTTGTAAATAATTATATTTTACTATTAATCAAAAATTCATGTAAATTAGAAAAATTCCAAAAATGTACCCTAACCATTTTTTGACATGTAAAATCCAAAAAATGGAATCCATTTGTTCAAAAATAATTTTATTAATATAACAAATTTAATTTTTACTTAAAATCCTAGTTTTCATGGAAAATAAAGATTTTAAAACTAAAACTGTTTTTATAATATATTCAAAAATTACATAAGGTATTAGAAAACTATCATAAAACAATAAGACATAAAATTGATAATCTTTTAACACCATTTAAGAAGATACATTTTCTAATATACTAACTAATTAATTGTAATTAATTATTTTTGACTTACAAAAATACCATTACTTTTACTATGGAAATATTTTCAATTATAAGTTTCCAAAATTTTATTTATACATTCATGGGTGAGTTATAATTTGTTGAGGTGATTTCTATTCATAAGGATTATATTAACATTCATAAGGGTAAAAATATTACTCATAAGGGTCTATTACTCGTTACTAAAAATTATATTTTTCTTATTAGACTCCAAACATCCAATTAATCACATCTGTGTAGATCTGATTTTCAAAATTCAAATAATAAGAGTGAAATTTTATGTTAAAATGTCACATATTACATATTAGATCATTGTATTTTGATTTGAAGTGACTATATAGAATAATTATATGAAGGTATTTTCCATTGATAAAACATTGGCTCGTTACATTATTCCCCCCTTATGAAAATTTGCCCTCAAAATTTTAATTAACATTATATCCCATAAACAAGTGAAGGTTATTTTCATTCATTTCTTCCTTTAGTTCCCATGTTGTTTTTTTGTACTTATGGTTCCACTATAGTACATTGACATGGTGAGTGGTCTTGTTAAACCAAACATTATCTCTACGATCCAAGATCTTCACTGGATAATCCTCGTAAGAAAGTTCATCCTCTAACAATACCACCTCTGGAATGATTATATGTGAATGGTTTGGTATGTACAACTATAAGAGGGATACTTGAAAACAATCATGTACATTTTACATGGTGGGTGGATGTTCTAGCCAATTGTCCACAACCCTGACGTGATCAAAAATCTCGATGGGGTTGATGTACCTGGAAGTTAACTGTCTATACTTCCCAAACCACACGACCTTCTTCCATGGATATATGTGTAGAAATACAATATCTCCATCTTTGAACTCAAGGTCTAATCGACGAATGTATGTATAATACTTTTGTTGACTTTTGGTTTCCTTGATGTGCTGCTGAATGGTTTTCACCTTCTCCACAATTTCATAGACCATTTCATGTATGAGAAACTTACGATCATAGAATTCATCCCAACACACTAGTGTTCTACCCATTTTCCAATAGAGGAAATAATATGGTTCCATTGGGGTGCTTGATTGGAAACTATTTTTGTAGGTCAATTCATCCAGTGGGTGATGTTGGTTGTCACAACACATTCCCCAAGTCCCGTGTTCTGAAATACCCCAAGCCTGCCTCCCGAAAGAAAGTGTTTTGTGACTAGTGTCTAAGGTTTAAACCTATAAGCGGAAGGAATTTTACTATGTACTTTTATTCATTCTCATGAAATCATGTCCCAAATATGGAAAAGTAAAAATTCAAACCACAAGAAAACTAATGAGTAAAAGAAAAAACTGAAGGTAAAAAGGGACAACATACAAAACCTATATAAGATAAACTGAAAATAGGATAGTAAAAGGAAAACACTGAATCTTTTCCACTGAAAACCCCACAAGATGGTTAATTGGAGAGTAGTTGATGGAAGCCATAGAAGCACGCCTATCCTACCTGGCCTGACTAATAACCATCAGTTCTAGGACCCCCTTTTCCACCATCATGGTGGAGTTCTTATTCACCAGACACAACATTTGTGGGTGAAGCTCATGTAGGTGTGAGAAATAAAATACTCTGTAGGGACCCCAATCCATCAATTAATGACCAAATATAAATCCAAAAGAAACACATTAATTATGATCCTGAAACACAATCATGAATAAATAAATCCCACTCTTGAAAAATTTAGAGTATGGAATTTAGGACAGTCCTTTTGTCATATAACACCTTGGGCTACTGGAGAACTACCCTTCAATGAGTACAGTGGGCATGTCAGGTTGCACAAGAGTTGAATCCCACTATCCATGTACTATTGTGGTACTCATCACTGATGAGTACCGTGGGTATTTTGGGTCACGCTGAATCCTCTCCCCCACTATGGGCATGTTGGGTCACATAGATGTTACTTCCCCCTTTGGCCATAATTAGGTACTCTTCCTATCGGGAATCATGGGTATACAATGTGACAAATAAATGCTCCCCACCATGGGCCTGACAAGTCAATGAGAGCCTCTTCCTAGTATAAACAATTAGCTAATCCACACATGATCACTTGTTAGTAGGATTTAGGTCTTGGCCAACAATAATATTTCCATACAAAGTTCCCATGATTCTGAGAGAACTACTCCTTAATCCATCCATTGAGTTTCAACATCCATGAATCCCTCCATAGATTATTCCAAAAGATCCACCATGTTGTGAGGGTTCTAACGCTATAAAATTATCATCAATTAGATGAACTTTTTGAATGATAATGACGTTTTCATAGAAATGGTCCAATGGGGTTTGGTCCATCCTGACCCGATCAGACCGACCTGAACTGACCGAGATCCGACATGGGTCTGCCGAACTGACCCAGATCAGACCCAGCTTGGGTCCTGTCCGGTCTGATCCATTGTCCATGGGCCAATTAGGGCAGACGGGCCTTTGGTTGACTGGGACATGGCTGGATGTTGCATCCTCTCCACCTTTCCTCGTGGGTCGTCTGCAGGGCCGCCTTAATGCCATTGTCGGTTGACAGTAGTCTTCCTTGTGTGATGTGAAGCAATGAGGCATTTTTGGGGCATCGACGAAGTAGAGTGGAAACATCCACCAACCGCTAGCCTCCAGGATGGCGATTGGCCGCTACTACCGCACAGACATTTCTCGAGCCGGCCGGGGTGATCCTCCCAGAGTGCCATCGTGGCGTGCTACCTCCCACCATAGACCTCCTAGGGATTGCATCATTCCAACGATGGCCTCGAATACCCGTTTCCTCCACTTCAAAGGCATGATCATAACGAATGCACAGAAAACACAAGGCGGAGGGGCTTAGGGATTTTTTGTGTTAGCGTATTCCCTACGCATTAGAAGTTTAGAAAACATGGGATAATGTTTTGTTATTCTATCACAATTTTATCAAGTAATCATGGTGAAAAACACCAAGTAAAGTACCCTCCCACAAGAACATGCAATCCATTTATCAATATGTTCGTGATTTTATCGACCTTGATCATTTAGAATAAGGAAGAGGGAATCATAACACAAACAAATACCCTACATCAAAGGTGTTCATCAGTAAAGCGATTTTCCTGTGATGATTCACGTTCTAATCGACATTGTAAATGTTTTTCTCGCACCGATCATGTTATTCTAGGTGCATTGATATCTCTAGTGATTCACCAGTATTCATCATTCATTATTGTAGAGAATTTTTTTACATAGCTTCATTAGAGAAAAATTCCTAGTTTGATTACCAAACGTGTTATCTCATTAATAGAGAAATGCATCATATCATTTCTTTTACGCTGCATCCCCACAACATTACATTGTTTCTTTAATGAAATAGTTTGTCTATTTCGATAACATTAAGGAGTCACCTTAAATGTTATCATCACTGCCTCGTAACCTCACCACATAGCTATCATGACACAACTCAATTTTGAGGGAATGAAATAAAAATAATTTTTAAGTTATTATATTATTTTCTGAATAGTTTGAAAACTATAATTTCTTTTCAACCCTCATCGGACGAGGTTAAAACCATTCTAGGGTAATCCCATCATTATAAGTTCAAATATTCCCACATATGTTTTACCTGAGAACATGTATAAATGTTTGAAAACCCCATTATCACATTTATAAAAATGAACATTAAAAATGTTCCAAATTCTATTCTGGGATGAATTCCATGGAATCAGCTTCCGTCAAAGTATATGGTCTTGAAATAAATAAATATAATTAAAAAATACAATACTAAAATCCTAGGACATTTAAATACTCCCCCATTTTGGTATTCACATCCTCATACGCCAAAACAAGGCTAAACAAACTTGTGGAGGAACTGATCATGAACTTGAGCCTCCTTCTCTCATGTGATCTTCAAGATATTATTCTATTACCACCAAACCCACACTAGAGGATTCCAAAATCCATGATGGATCCACTCATGTCGATCCTATATTGACACTGGGTACTCGGAAAATATAACCCCATCATCGAAGTCCATCTCACCCTAGCCGATGACAAGCAATGGCCCAAGAATGTACCCTATCAACTGCGACACATGAAAAAATATCATGCACCTGGTGTATTTTTGGGAGAAGAGAGAGGCAGTACACCACCTCACTAACTCTTCTCAGAATCTGGAAATTTCATATGATCCTCAGATATAACTTGTTTCCCCATCCAAATATATGCAATCCCCTTTAGGTTTAGGCCCAAAGAATTACATGGTAACCATCCATGAACTTAAAGGGCCTTTGTCTTTTGTTCTCGTAAGATTTATTCTTGTTCTATGTAGCCCCATGAACTCCTAGAAGATATTTACCTTCATAGTGATTTTTTTACCAACTCTGACCCATGAGTGTTGACTCCCTTGGGTCTGTCAATCGTAGGGGTGATCTACAAGTTCTGCCGTATGATGTCTCAAATAGTTCCATGTCGATGGTCGAGTGATAGATGTTTTTTTATGAAAACTCCACCAGTGGTAGGTGTTCCTACCAACTACAACCAAAATCATGCACTTAACCACGAACCATATCCTCCAAGAGTCGTATGGTCTGTTTTTTCTGACCATATATCTAAGGGGGGAAAGTCGTTCTCTAGCACACCGTAGTCCTGAACTCCTTCTACAATCCCATCCACAAACATGATGTAATATGTGAATCATGGTATGATATGACTATCCATGGTACATTATAAAGCCTCACTATCTCATGGACATAGATGCATCCCAATCCCTCTACCGATCTCTACTCTTGGATGGGTATGATGTTAGATTAGTTGGTGAGTCTATCAATAATCTCTCATATAGAATTGTAGCCCCTACAAATGTGTGGTAATTCCATCACAACGTCCATCGAGATATCATCCCACTTCCACTCTGGTACCTCATGTGGATGGCCCAATCCTAGTGAAACCTGATGCTCAAACTTCAATTACTAACAAAGTGAGGTATCATGAAAACAAATTTTCCATGCCATTATTTTTCACTAGCCACTAGTATAGACATTAGAGGATTGGGTACATCTTCTCTACACCACGATGTACCACAAAATGGGATATATGATACTCCATAAACACATCTTCCTGCATCATCACTAGTACTTTGGTTAGCCATCTAAAAAAGATGACGTGCTCCCCACCGATCTAAAATCCATCAGAACCATGTCTTAAAGGTTAATGAGCATGTTAGGCCTCTCAGTCCCCATCCAATAGTTTTTCCTCCATGAATCCTTGTAAAATAAGAAGAGTTCCAATCATCGACAGAAGGTAAGCTTCTACGTCATTATCCAAGACAGTTATCTGGATCACGACTTGCTACTCAGTCACTTCACTCGCCATTTATAAACCTGAAGTCAGGTGGAGTGTGTATGACACCACGCTCCCCTTCCCAAGAATATATACTATTTCAAAGTCATTGTCTTGAAGGAACTCCATCCATCACATGTGTCTCAATTTCAGGTCATTTTGTGAGAAGATATAAATGAGATTCTTGTGGTTGGAGCAGATGAAAAAATGTCCATACTTAAAGTAGTGCCCATACATTTTCAATGTAAAGAAAATTACATTTAACTCTAGGTCATGGGTTACGTAGTTCTACTTATGCCGCCATATCATTCGTGATTCATAGGCTATCAATGCAATATCCTACATCAGGACACAATCCAATCTACCCCCTGATGCATTAGAGAATGGAACATACCCAACACACTCTTTGTGTAGTCTCATGATGGGGGCACTCATCAGTCTATACGTATACTCCTAGAATCTCTAGTCGAACATATCCATCCACAAAATGGGTTGGACCTTTTTTCAAAGTTGATAAGGGTGCTACTACCCTAGAAAATTCGACCACAAACCTCTAGTAGTATACAACCGACCCTAATAATCCTCACACCTTAGTCACGCTTCTAGGTGTCTCCCAAGAAAGCACAACATCTACCTTCACCAGATCCACTGCCACTCCACCCTCAAAGATGACATGCCCCAGAAAGTGGATATCCCGAATCTAGAACTAGAACATCGTGAGATTATAGAAAACAAAGAACTCTCGGAGTTTATCTAGGAATATCTACATGTTTGTAGAATGATCCTCATCCGATGCCGAGTACACCAAGTTTTCATCAAGGAAGATTGCAAAGAGATGATTGAGGTAAGGTGGGAAGATCCTATTCACTAGTCCCCAGAAGACTGTTGGGGAATTGATTTATACAAAGGGAATTACAAAGAACCCATAGTGGAAATAACAGCATCTTAAATATGTATATGGTATTTCCACATCCCATACCCGAAGATGATGATAACCTGATCTAAGTTCAATCTTCAAGATCCATGTCGCTCCCTTTGTAACGCCCCGACCCCAGCTACCCAGAGTCGGTGCATTACTTCGTAACATTGGCATGATCACAAAGGATCAAGTCTCGAAAGACCGATTAGTTTAGTAGCCTTGGAAACACTAGATACATTCATAAGTCTTTCATTACATCAAAAAGTGAAAAACTACAATAACAAAGTCTCCATAGTCCACACTCATATCCTCTTCTGACTATCCCTGCAGGTCATTCATAAAATACTTCTTCACATCCTGGAAAATATTAAAACATTGAAAGGGGTGAGCTCAAATGCTCAGTAAGGATAACAATAATGCGGAAGCTTTCATAAATAAACATTAACATTTAAGGCAATGTATAACTAAAACAAAAGCCTTTTAAACATGAACTTCAACATAATATGGCAAAAGTAAAATGAGATAATGCCATTTACTTCTTCACATGGATATTCTACTGGTCGAATAATCACATGCAATATCAATAACCACTTTCATAATGATGGAATGCATAATGCCAGACTATCTTAACCACGTAGTCAAGGCCTCGTGCCAAGACCACAAATAATATTTTGTCAAGGCCTTGTGCCAAGACACTAGTTTGTCTCATGAGACCTGCCGATGCATCGAGGAGCTATAGCGGGCTCCACCCGTCACTTATTAAGTCCAATGCATTCCTCATATGAATAGGTTTAAACATATCATAAACCATAACATAATCGTATCACATAAAACATGCATAAAGGAAACATAACATTTCCACATTTCAATCACAAGATATCAATACAACACTTTGATATGATAAAAACGCTTTCAAAACCATTTTCAATACCAAAATAAAAGAAAGTTAAAACTTTGTATTTATTTTTCATTAAAAAAAATGATGGCTTGTAGAGGAAGCCGAAACTAAAATAATGGTCACGGCGGCGGAGAAGTCATTGTCGCCGCATAAGTACGGAAAGAAAAACATTCCCTTTTGTCGTTTAGCAAAATGCTTCGTATAAAAAGATTCCTTTTGAATAAAAGTAAAAGTCAAAGGGGTTTATACACCGTATAAAAGAAATTTGTGTATAAAACAAAATATGCCCAATGAAAGGAGATTGAGACGAAGTCCTTAAAAAGATCATTTTTAAAATAGAATAGATATATTATGTGTATTCACTATAGGTACACATAAAGAAAGTAAAAATACAAAATAGGACATAATAACATCATGACATAATTTGAAAGTAGGAGATTAACCCAAAGAATGGAAATTGGGTTAAGAAGTTCCCTTACAAAGATCATTTTTAAAATAAAATAGATCTATTATGTGTATTCACTATAGGTACACATAAAGAAAGTAAAAAAAATACAAAAAAATACATAATAATATCATGACATAATTTGAAAGTAGGAGATTAACCCAAAGAATGGAAGTTGGGTTAAGAAATTCCCTTACCTTGTGTCCGACTTGACTCAACCGTTCTTTAACCTCCTGAATAATAAACTAGAGTTAATATATACCTTATTAAGAACCATT
This sequence comes from Viscum album, assembly GCA_963277665.1. NCBI lineage: Eukaryota > Viridiplantae > Streptophyta > Magnoliopsida > Santalales > Viscaceae > Viscum > Viscum album. Next base: position 442,741,562 of record OY728129.1, read on the forward strand.
CTCAATTTCATTATCCTTATTATATCACTTATTACAATGATATGATCATTATGTAATTATTTAAGTTAATAACGGTCGTTTTGTCGATCTTTGGTACTTGAGTCAAAAATAAACTTCTTATGATTACAAGTTGTTAATGTGGTGAAATATCCATTATATCCAGAATTATATTCATAATTTAGATGTCATATATATCTTATATATCCAGTATATACATTCATTTATAATATTACGTAACATTTAGAGGTAAGAAATGAAATGCACCGTTCATGGAGACGGTAAGCCGTACGTACGCATGAACGCTACTTTCATTTCAATTTCATATTTAATGGAACTAAATCATAATGATATAAATGTATAATATAATTCCAGTATAATATAGTGTATAATACCATTTACTCCATCCTTTATACATCCCACATTTGGCATTTACGATTCAAATCACTTTGAGGGGGCGGTAGTCCGCACTTCCTAAAATGAAATTATCGCGTTTTACCCATAATGGAAATCATAAAGTATGCCATAAATGAGAAATACAGAAGCATAAGTAAAACAAAAACATATTATATATCATATATAGAAATAGTGACATCTTAATGGCCACCTTTGAAGGTGTTATATGAGTGTTGAACAATCATCGCTTCGTGAGGCAGAAATTCGCCATCCACAGAAACCGTATGTTATTTAACCATTAGATGTAGGTGTGTGTAAGTGTAGCTCGAATACTTCTTATAACAACAGCCTAGTATATTGAGGATACTGGTGTTGTTACAAAAAAAATTAATAAATGAGTTTAGGGGGTTGGAGAAGAAAAATAAAACAAAACAACATTATAAAAGACATTACCTCAAAATCGGGTAACTCTTTTTGATTTGAGCTAAAGGCTTCCTTGGGAAGATTTCTGCCCAAAGTGAGGTTTCTAGGAGTAAGGGAGGAATGTTGGGAGAGTATTGGGGCAGAGTGTGGCCGAGCCAAATGGCTTGAAAGTGTAAATGAAGTGGGAGAGGTGGGGGCCTTTTATAAGTGGAGAGGAGGGGCACTTTTGGAAAGATTGAAATGTTACATTATTTCAAAATGCTTTTCGGATTCTAAAGGTCCCACACTTATATAATTCGAGGCTAAGGTGATAAGGTTTCGAAATCTCCTCATCCAATAGGCTTTGGACAAGTGTAGGCCATGGATTTTGCATTATCTTCTCATTTTATTTAAATCGTTAAATAATGAGGTCATCGCCACATCATAATTATGTCATAAATAATTTAATTTATTTAATGTCTAAAAATTATAAAAAAAATACTATGATGTAGGAAATCTTTTTAGCTTTCTAATGAATATTTATAGTCAAAATTTGGACTTGTGTAACCCTACTTAAAAATTTTTTTAGTAAAACAATTTATGTTAGTGTCATTTTCACTTTAACATTAAATAAAAAGTAATTTATGTTATTTCCCAACAAAGGTGGATCCATGGGGTCCCCAAGTTAGGCCATGGCTTGTCTTGGTCGGCCATGACACAACCAATGAGGTTGGGACATGTGTCTAGGTCATTTCATATTATTAAAGTATTATTTATACCTTAAACTACCCTAATTACCACTAATCGCGATTAAGAACTTAATAAGTTACTATTCACCAAAAAATTATTATAATCTCATTGAACCACATTTTACTTCTTAATGACAACCATGTATGTCGGATTTTTGAAAATCAAATCACAGAAGTGGTAATATTTTATTTAAACGAAAAATCAGTTATTTAACTACCACTTAGTGGTTTCACTATTCATCAAAAATTGAAGTTTTTCAGAATAAGGCCAAAATTTCACCCTAAGCTATAATTGATATTCCGAATTCAAAAATGATGTCTATTTTACAAAATTCCAAACATATAAGTTGCATTAATTAATTTTATAATTAATTCCCGCTGTTACGACAAATAGCGTGTTTTTAAGAAACAATTTATATCAAAAGATTGGCAATTGTTTATGTCCAATTTCAATGTCAAATTAATTCTAATGACCACCATTGGATAAAATGGTAAAAATATATTCCAATTATACTTTAAAACCACTCAATAGTATAATTTATCACTATAAATTATTTTCATTAAAAAAGTTGTTTTAAGTATTTTTCACTATTCATAAAAAGTTTGAAGTTCTCAGAAAATTACAAAAAATTCAACATAGGCTAATTTCAATATTATGAATACAAAAATGAGGTCCATTTTGAAATATAAAATTTCTATAATTTTAAAAAGTGGTTATTACTATTCATAACGGCTACTTTGATTTGTCGCGGTGTTTTAGAACTCGAAGTTGCGTACAATGCAAGCTATTGCATTATTGAATGAGAAGTGTATCGTGGAAGCTTGGGGTGTTACATTCTCCCCTCCTTCAATAAATTGCGTCCTCGCAATTTGAAATTTTTTTCTTTGAAAATAAAAGGTTGAAAATAGTAAATACCTTTTAGGAAAACCCACATCGGAAATAAGATTAATAAAATTTAGCCTTAATAAGAGGGAAATGGAAATAAGAAAGTCACCACCAAATTATGATCTTGATAAGGAGAACATTGGTGGCAATTAGAGACATATAATTGGAGGAAAAACGTAAATATTTATAGGGAGCGATTGGGGTCATCAATCACAATCAACTGTCAAATTGAGGGCCTCAAAGCCTTCAATCTATGTTGATTTAAAATATCATCAGTTCAGCAGGACATAAGGTATTAGGATAACACATTTTTTTTGTTTTAATATCCCTTTACTAAAGTTTAAGAATTAATTTATTCATTGAATAACAGATAGGTATATATATATTTATGCTTGACAATTAGAGTTTCAACCTTCAACTCACCTTTCACTCAAAAAGATAATAGAACCCAAAAATATTATACTTATCCTATTTGTATAAGGTTCCAAATGTTAACACATACCATTTAGATTAGTAAAATTATTTTTTAATAACCAGGGACTTCCTGTAGGCTAGTGGTAGGAAATAAAGGCCTGTCGCACTTTGATTGTGGGTTCGATTCCTACAGCTTTGTCCGACGCGACGGTTTATTCCCCACCCTGCAGGTTGTCCTTTTCCTAAAAATATAGTACTATACTATTCCAAAAATAATCTTCATAAATGTTTTAACCTTAAACAATACCATCCAAAGTTCAACTTAATCCACTCCAACCTTTATAGTTATCCAAAATACCTTCATCCAGACTTTTTCTAAAAGGTCTCTAAATTCCAAAATCAATTTATCAGATTCCCCAAACAAAGTCAAATTTCTCTTATTGTCACATACTAAAAATATGATTACCTTCGTCATATTACAACCTTACTGAAACCAACAAGTACTGTAGTACAATCCTTATATAGATCACATTATTCTAATAACCAGAATATAATCCATGATTCCAAAAGCACCAATACATTAGTTATTCTGCTTCAACTGTAGTAATAGCATAAGATTGTCCTTGATCCCTTGGCCTTTTCTGAGGTAAGTTTCCCTGACGCTTAGGACATTCATTTGCATAATGACCCATTTCTCTACAATTGTAGCATTCAACTTTGACAGCCTCTTTCTTTCCCTTGCAATCACGAGCCTGGTGACCCTTTTCTCCACATTTATAACAAACTCCCATTCCTTTTAGGCAAGTACCAGGGTGATTCTTCCCACAATTATCACATAAGGGAAAATCCTTCTTTCCCTTTTTCCCTTTATCTGTCTCCTGTTCCACCGCTCTCTTCTTCTCTTGCTTTACTTTGTTGTCATAAGACTTAGAGAATTCTTTTTCTGTCTTGATAGCACACGAGACTATATCTTCGTATGTTGAGAAAGATTGTGACACTAGAGATCGACGGAGAAATGGTTTTAACCCATCAAAGAAACGATCAATCTTACTCCTTGGGTTACGTATATAATCGGCAGCATGCCTCGCTAACCTTGTAAAGTTAGCCTCATACTTTGCGACATTCTCATCCTCCTTCTGCCTTAGACTCAGAAATTGCCTTTCCATATCTGCTCGATGGTCACGAGGAAAGTATTTTTCTAAGAAAACCTCTTTGAACTCCCTCCATTCCATATTCGATACGTCATCATCTTCCTTTGTGTTTTGAATCAGCGACCACCACTGATCAGCATCTCCAGTGAGACGGTAAACTGCCATGACAACCTTCTCCCTTTCGCTACTCCCCAAGGCATGGAATATTTTCTCTAAGGAATTTATCCATTGCTCAGCTACAGTAGGATTTGTACTCCCATTGAAGGTTGGTGGTTGTTGCCTCATGAAACGGTCTAGCATTGATCCTCCACGTTGCGGATCAGGGTGATCCATACGAGTAAGGTTGTTATTCATAACCTGCGTGAGTTGTCCCAGTATGGTAATAAGTTGATCAGCACCAGTTGTATCTCCAGGTCCACAATAATTATCTTGAGCAGGAGGGCAATCCCTACACGGAGTTCGTGTATTGATACAGTTTCCATTCCTTCTACCAGGCGCCATTTCTAAACAATGGCATAAACTAGATTAGTTTATGAATCAAAATACATAATCTCATACTTATAAAACACTTAACATAAATTGAACTATTTATGGATATAATCCATAATCATAAAAAGGTTTTATTTGAGGAAGTATATACTCATAACCGTTCATAGTGGTTTGTAAAGAAAATGAGAATTATCCTAAGCATATCCCCCGGGAGTGTCGTAACCAAGACTGCAGCAAGGCCCGTTGTCGTGCACCAGTTCCCGTTCGAGTCTAGCTCAAAGCGGTGTTTTCGGGTTTTACCCCTAGGTACATCTGTGCCAGAGCCGCCTCTACCTGCTCGTATCCAGACATGGATGTATTGCTCGGAAAACTCATAACATCTCTATAATACCAAAATTCTAGGAAGTTCTTCTATACTAATCCTCAAAGTCTATCTTTGGGCTATGTGCTCTAATCAGAGTTTATCTAAATCTAGCTTCCAAGGTTAGTACTAAACTGCCTCTGATACCAACTGTAACGCCCCGACCCCAGCTACCCAGAGTCGGTGCATTACTTCGTAACATTGGCATGATCACAAAGGATCAAGTCTCGAAAGACCGATTAGTTTAGTAGCCTTGGAAACACTAGATACATTCATAAGTCTTTCATTACATCAAAAAGTGAAAAACTACAATAACAAAGTCTCCATAGTCCACACTCATATCCTCTTCTGACTATCCCTGCAGGTCATTCATAAAATACTTCTTCACATCCTGGAAAATATTAAAACATTGAAAGGGGTGAGCTCAAATGCTCAGTAAGGATAACAATAATGCGGAAGCTTTCATAAATAAACATTAACATTTAAGGCAATGTATAACTAAAACAAAAGCCTTTTAAACATGAACTTCAACATAATATGGCAAAAGTAAAATGAGATAATGCCATTTACTTCTTCACATGGATATTCTACTGGTCGAATAATCACATGCAATATCAATAACCACTTTCATAATGATGGAATGCATAATGCCAGACTATCTTAACCACGTAGTCAAGGCCTCGTGCCAAGACCACAAATAATATTTTGTCAAGGCCTTGTGCCAAGACACTAGTTTGTCTCATGAGACCTGCCGATGCATCGAGGAGCTATAGCGGGCTCCACCCGTCACTTATTAAGTCCAATGCATTCCTCATATGAATAGGTTTAAACATATCATAAACCATAACATAATCGTATCACATAAAACATGCATAAAGGAAACATAACATTTCCACATTTCAATCACAAGATATCAATACAACACTTTGATATGATAAAAACGCTTTCAAAACCATTTTCAATACCAAAATAAAAGAAAGTTAAAACTTTGTATTTATTTTTCATTAAAAAAAATGATGGCTTGTAGAGGAAGCCGAAACTAAAATAATGGTCACGGCGGCGGAGAAGTCATTGTCACCGCATAAGTACGGAAAGAAAAACATTCCCTTTTGTCGTTTAGCAAAATGCTTCGTATAAAAAGATTCCTTTTGAATAAAAGTAAAAGTCAAAGGGGTTTATACACCGTATAAAAGAAATTTGTGTATAAAACAAAATATGCCCAATGAAAGGAGATTGAGACGAAGTCCTTAAAAAGATCATTTTTAAAATAGAATAGATATATTATGTGTATTCACTATAGGTACACATAAAGAAAGTAAAAATACAAAATAGGACATAATAACATCATGACATAATTTGAAAGTAGGAGATTAACCCAAAGAATGGAAATTGGGTTAAGAAGTTCCCTTACAAAGATCATTTTTAAAATAAAATAGATCTATTATGTGTATTCACTATAGGTACACATAAAGAAAGTAAAAAAAATACAAAAAAATACATAATAATATCATGACATAATTTGAAAGTAGGAGATTAACCCAAAGAATGGAAGTTGGGTTAAGAAATTCCCTTACCTTGTGTCCGACTTGACTCAACCGTTCTTTAACCTCCTGAATAATAAACTAGAGTTAATATATACCTTATTAAGAACCATTCTCAATTTCATTATCCTTATTATATCACTTATTACAATGATATGATCATTATGTAATTATTTAAGTTAATAACGGTCGTTTTGTCGATCTTTGGTACTTGAGTCAAAAATAAACTTCTTATGATTACAAGTTGTTAATGTGGTGAAATATCCATTATATCCAGAATTATATTCATAATTTAGATGTCATATATATCTTATATATCCAGTATATACATTCATTTATAATATTACGTAACATTTAGAGGTAAGAAATGAAATGCACCGTTCATGGAGACGGTAAGCCGTACGTACGCATGAACGCTACTTTCATTTCAATTTCATATTTAATGGAACTAAATCATAATGATATAAATGTATAATATAATTCCAGTATAATATAGTGTATAATACCATTTACTCCATCCTTTATACATCCCACATATGGCATTTACGATTCAAATCACTTTGAGGGGGCGGTAGTCCGCACTTCCTAAAATGAAATTATCGCGTTTTACCCATAATGGAAATCATAAAGTATGCCATAAATGAGAAATACAGAAGCATAAGTAAAACAAAAACATATTATATATCATATATAGAAATAGTGACATCTTAATGGCCACCTTTGAAGGTGTTATATGAGTGTTGAACAATCATCGCTTCGTGAGGCAGAAATTCGCCATCCACAGAAACCGTATGTTCTTTAACCATTAGATGTAGGTGTGTGTAAGTGTAGCTCGAATACTTCTTATAACAACAGCCTAGTATATTGAGGATACTGGTGTTGTTACAAAAAAAATTAATAAAAGAGTTTAGGGGGTTGGAGAAGAAAAATAAAACAAAACAACATTATAAAAGACATTACCTCAAAATCGGGTAACTCTTTTTGATTTGAGCTAAAGGCTTCCTTGGGAAGATTTCTGCCCAAAGTGAGGTTTCTAGGAGTAAGGGAGGAATGTTGGGAGAGTATTGGGGCAGAGTTTGGCCGAGCCAAATGGCTTTAAAGTGTAAATGAAGTGGGAGAGGTGGGGGCCTTTTATAAGTGGAGAGGAGGGGCACTTTTGGAAAGATTGAAATGTTACATTATTTCAAAATGCTTTTCGGATTCTAAAGGTCCCACACTTATATAATTCGAGGCTAAGGTGATAAGGTTTCGAAATCTCCTCATCCAATAGGCTTTGGACAAGTGTAGGCCATGGATTTTGCATTATCTTCTCATTTTATTTAAATCGTTAAATAATGAGGTCATCGCCACATCATAATTATGTCATAAATAATTTAATTTATTTAATGTCTAAAAATTATAAAAAAAATACTATGATGTAGGAAATCTTTTTATATTTCTAATGAATATTTATAGTCAAAATTTGGACTTGTGTAACCCTACTTAAAATTTTTTTTAGTAAGACAATTTATGTTAGTGTCATTTTCACTTTAACATTAAATAAAAAGTAATTTATGTTATTTCCCAACAAAGGTGGATCCATGGGGTCCCCAAGTTAGGCCATGGCTTGTCTTGGTCGGCCATGACACAACCAATGAGGTTGGGACATGTGTCTAGGTCATTTCATATTATTAAAGTATTATTTATACCTTAAACTACCCTAATTACCACTAATCGCGATTAAGAACTTAATAAGTTACTATTCACCAAAAAATTATTATAATCTCATTGAACCACATTTTACTTCTTAATGACAGCCATGTATGTCGGATTTTTGAAAATCAAATCACAGAAGTGGTAATATTTTATTTAAACGAAAAATCAGTTATTTAACTACCACTTAGTGGTTTCACTATTCATCAAAAATTGAAGTTTTTCAGAATAAGGCCAAAATTTCACCCTAAGCTATAATTGATATTCCGAATTCAAAAATGATGTCTATTTTACAAAATTCCAAACATATAAGTTGCATTAATTAATTTTATAATTAATTCCCGCTGTTACGACAAATAGCGTGTTTTTAAGAAACAATTTATATCAAAAGATTGGCAATTGTTTATGTCCAATTTCAATGTCAAATTAATTCTAATGACCACCATTGGATAAAATGGTAAAAATATATTCCAATTATACTTTAAAACCACTCAATAGTATAATTTATCACTATAAATTATTTTCATTAAAAAAGTTGTTTTAAGTATTTTTCACTATTCATAAAAAGTTTGAAGTTCTCAGAAAATTACAAAAAATTCAACATAGGCTAATTTCAATATTAGGAATACAAAAATGAGGTCCATTTTGAAATATAAAATTTCTATAATTTTAAAAAGTGGTTATTACTATTCATAACGGCTACTTTGATTTGTCGCGGTGTTTTAGAACTCGAAGTTGCGTACAATGCAAGCTATTGCATTATTGAATGAGAAGTGTATCGTGGAAGCTTGGGGTGTTACACCCTTCAAATGGTTAAAGTGGTCATCAATCCTCAATAGTGGATAATTGTTCTCAATAACACGAGGTTATGGAACCAGAAGTCCACGTATAGCCTTATTCTACCATATTCTATCCTGAAAAAACACTAGGGATGAACATAGTGAAATGATCAGACTCCTAAATCCCTTATCTTGCAATCCTTCCAACTATACCCTCAATTCATGATGCTCCGTAGGAGCCATCCGATTTTCTAGTGAAGGTATTGGTGTCATCCTAGGGTACATGAAAATCCCAAAGTCTACCTCTCTAAGGGGAAGAAGTCCTAGAAAATCCTTAGGAAATACATCCTCCTACTCATACACCATTATAAAAAATCCTAGACACCACTCTTCCACCACACTGATGGTGAGGATAGAAAATTTGTGAGTGATTGGATGCACCCTCCTTTGATAATTCTCATCTTGTGATACAAAATGTACATTTTCACTAGTAAAGGTTATCCTTTTCCCATCATTACATACACACTGCACTTTTCACCTAATAAATACGAACTGAACAAGGAATATAGATTACCAATCTACAAAAAAAATGACTTCGTAAGGCCTAGATGTCGCTACTAGAAGATACCAATCGAAGATATCACCTGATAGAGTAATTTAACGCTACCAAAACCAGCGTAAAATGGTTGAATTCCTTCTTGTAGGAGTCTCAAATCGTAAATATTGAACCAACAGATCCATCAAAATGTGATATCCACGAACAAGGATAGTGGTAATGAATGAGTGACTTGAACCTTTTTCAATAGGAACATCTACTAAAGTCAATAAGACATAGATCATTCCTATAATCATCTCTAGACCACTACTCTATTGGTGTCCATCGCCTAAAGCTGGCCTCGCCCCTTTCGATGGCTTCACGTACCCATGGTGGACCACCTTGGAGAGGTGGCTGTAACACCTCGAACTGTCATCCATTGTTTTTCGTACATACTACTCCCCTTCAACGTCCGCCACCCTATTAAACTCCATGCTCGATCATCTTTCTCTTACTCAGATGTCCCTCAACCATTTTCTAGTTGACTTCATGGAGGTGTGGGCAGGAAGGAGCCATATGTCCTTTCCCACCTTATGAGAATCATAGCCCGGTTCCCGAAAGACTCCCTATACTCTGGGATCCCAACAATACTGACCCTGAGTCCTGGGGTCCTTTTCGGAATGATATGACCCACCTGGGTCCCTGTGTCTGCTACCTTCTACACACTATCGAAGACTCTTCCACCTGATGTATGCTGGTTTCTCTGGTTGTTGGTACTTGCTCTTCTAGGAATCTATCAACACGAATGGATCACTCTAGAACATGAGCCTAAGTGGGAATGCTGAGGGACTGCATGGATGCCCTGATCTATTATCTAAGTCCATACTTAATGGTCTGAGCCATGAAGAATGGTTCCCACACCATGTCTATGGAGTAATGACAGAGGTCTATAAACCGCCCAGAGTACTCATCCACGATCTTGCTACCCTGCCATAGGTGAAGCATATTCTTTATGCACTCTGATCACAAGGTCATGAGGAATAAATCTTCCCATAAGCCTCTCAATGTTTTCCCCAGAGAGGGTTGCCTCATCATGAGTATTAGTCATCAAGATACACCATCTCACTACAGAGCCTTGTAGAAGGCTCACATCTAATATCGTTGTCTAGTCGAGTGGCGTCCTCACTAATCGGAAGACCTGTGTCACTGTGCCCGGCAATCCATAGCTGCTTGCGGACTAGTCTCTACCCTGATCATATGAGGTCTCTAAATATAAGGACTCATCAGAGGTGTTGTGCCCATGTACATCTTCTATTATTAATGACGATTGTAACTGCCGATCAATGGGTGTTGGTAATGATTGTGCACCACCGTGTGGGTCCATCTCTATCACTAGTACTTGAACTAATGAATCATCACTAGGTGGTAATTCCTCATGGTCATTTATAAGAATAATAGTTGGATTTCTACATGGAGGCATCCGGATATAGATCAATATGTTCTATGGTCAATAAATAATACCGGGAGAGATGAATCCTATTGAAGAAGATCATTAAGAAACTCTCAATTCATATATGATGCATGAAAACCGTGGTTTTTATGTATTGAGGAAAAAATATTAAATCAATTTCCTGGTGTATGAATATGTCTTTCACCATCGCAATACTGGACACCACAAATCTGAATGTTAAAATCAAAAATTTTGACCTTGTTTCCCAAAAACAAAACAACATACTCTCGGTCGTTAAGGTAGAACCAAACACCATTGATACCAATTTTTCACAACCCATCCCCCAGGGCCTATGGCATAACATACCCCAAAACCGCCTACCAAATTACAATGCATATATACTAGCTTTGAAGGCCTCATCCTACAAGTGGGATGCATTTTACCGAGTATCTATACACATGATCATAAAATAACATCCCAAAGCTGGAAAAATAGAAATGAATGACACTAAACAACCATTGATGAAAAGTAAAACTGTAAGTCAAAGTGGACTAAAAACAAACCCAAGAAAATATAGGGTGAAAATAGGAATGTATAAGGAAAACACTTAAATTTGTCTATTGGAAACCCCACCTGATAGGTATGTTTAGAGTAGCATCTACAAGCCGTAGAGGCACTCCTCACGTGCCTGGTCTCACAAGGCTCCACCGGGTCCTACACCACTAAGTCCGCCATCAAGGTGGCGGCCGTCTGCACCAGACACCACACGTATGGGAGATTTCCATGAGGGGTGTGTACAAAAATACTCAATAGGGACTCCAAACCATTAATAAAAGACAAAAAATAAATAATCCATAAAAATATGATTTATGAAAATGAAACATGATCAAAAAGAAAGACATCCTACACCGGGAATAATTTAGAGTATGGAACATAGGACAATTAGTGATGTCATAGAAGACCTTAGACTGCTGGAGAAATCCTCCTCAATGAGTATATTGGGCCTTCCAAGTCACACGATATCTTCTTCCCACTAGCAATGTACTCATATGGTACCCATCCTAGATTAGTACCATGGTGATGTTGGGTCGTACAGAAGCTGCTCCCCACTGAGGACATGTCAGGTCACACAAAAGCCAGTTCCCAGCATAGCTATACTATGGTACACCTCCTATGGGTATCAGGGGTCTGTCAAGTCGCACAGATCCGCTCCACACCATGGGTATGCTTGATCACATAGAGCCTCTTCCCACTATTCTATCGTAGATATTCCACATGGGGACCCTTGTCAGCATTCTTTAGGTCTCATCCAACCTCAGGGACTCCACACGTAGTGTTCTTGATTCCAAGATAATTCCTAAATGTTTTATTCATAGAATTTAAACATCCATTAAATCCCCTATAGATTATTCCATAAGATCTTCCTCTTCGCAGGGTTCCAGTGCCGCAGTTGACTCGCCAATCAGATGCCATGTTTGAATGAATTTGGTGTTATTCCAAAAGGGCCTAGTTGGGTTGGGGTCCGGTTCATCCAGGTTGGACCAACCTGATCCAACCTAGGTATGCCAACCCAAACCAGATTTGTCCTAGCCTAGGTCTGGTCATGTCCAGCCTATTGAGAGTGGGTCCATTGGGATGCGGGTTAGGCTCGACATGATATGGTGGGTTGTGCCCTACCTGGTCTACCATAGGGGGGCCATCCTTCAGCTACCCAAGATACTACTAGAATCCTCGTCCACTATACCTTGCCTTATGGGTCATTCATGGGTCTACGCCATGAACGTGGTTGGTAAACCATAGCCTGCCGCATGAAACAGGGCACAATGCCGCGTCGACGCACCACCAGCTGCCATAATAGAGGATTGTGGCTACTGCGGCACTGTCGATGCCCGATCCGGCCACAGTTCTCCTCTCTATGTGCCATCATGGAGCGCCACCACCAGACTGTGGCCACCATTGCGGATCGCCACTAGTGGATACAGGTTCATCTTTGGACCACCGGGTTTGCTCTGGTTCTCCATTCAATGCAGCACTTACAAATACTCCCTCCTGGGGATTCCATCTTCCATGAAATGGCCTCAAATCCCCCTTGCTGCCACTTCGAAGACATAATCACGACGTATTCTCAAAACACACTAGGAAAAGGGGGTTATGCGTTTTTCATATCATCAAGTGAATTCCATGTTTGAGGATTACCAAAGTCATATAATTATTTTATGTTCTTTGCAATTTGATCATGTAATCATAGTTCAAAACCCCAAGATAAGTACCCTCCCAAGTGAACAATAAATTCACGGATCAACTGGTTTATGGGTTGATGAAATTCATTATTTAAAATAAATAATGAAGAACCATAAAAAAATCTATCACTACCTCAAAGGTGCTCACCGCTGAAGTGATCTCACTATGAGGAATCATGTTCCGTTTGAAACTGTTGGCATTCACTGCCTTTCAGTCCCGTTGTTCATGGTGCATTGACACCGCTAACGAATTTTCAGTGTCCAACATTCATCATTGGAGAAGATTTTTTCTACAGGTTATACAGAGGAATGGTCCTCATTTGATTCCCCCATTTGTTATCTCATTAATAGAGAAATGTCTCTTAGTGTTTTCGTTACTATGTGTCTCCACATCTTTATGTTTATTCATGAATGATATTGAATGTCAATTGAGATATCGTTAAGGATTATATCTAAAGGGGATCGTCACCGCCTCATCACAACACCAAAATGATGGAATGACACCACTCAATGGTGAATAAATAGAATAAACAAAATTTTTAGGTTATTTATTTCATTTCCAAAATGCTCAGATTGGCCATTAGTTTGGGGATGATAGGCTTTTTTAATGTTCAGTTCTGTGTGTAGATCATATTGGATACTTTTCTAGAACATTTAAGGTGAATCTAATATCTCTATCATTTACAATACATAGTTGTACTCTATGTATCATGACCACCTCTTGGATATATATATATATATCTGTGAATTACAATCTAATGTTAATTCATCTCATATGGAGATAAAGTGAGCTATCCTTGTACAATGATCCATAGTGACCCATATAGCATTTTTTCCTTAGAATGACCTTGGAAGTCCAATGAAAATGTACTTGGAGACGTTCTACCACTTCCATGTTGGAAGGGGTTGTGGTTTCATTATCCCCATAGACATTTTTCATTTTTCCTTCACATGCGGACATACAAGGAATAATGATGTTTACATAGAAATCTCCATCATATTGTCCTTCCAAATTTTCTCTCATAGACCTTGATACATCTTGGTGCATACTATGTGGATAGAGAATTTTGAGCTATGTGCGCTAGTCAGAATCCTCTTCATTGCCTCTACATAAGATGAAGAACATAATAATGACCCAAATCATACAAATACATCTTCATCAATCATGATCTCATATTATTTTTATTTTTTAATGGATTGTACCCTTTTCTTAATTTCCATATCTTTTCATTGATCGGCCTTTATTTTCTCCATGAGGGATAGTTTTGGAATAATTTAGAAAGGATTGATGATGTTCACACCTTAATTATTACCATGTCTATTTTCATCAAATAGAAGAATATTGGATTCTTTTTATCTCTCATAATTTATACTAATGTATGATCATTTCTACTTAGAACATCTTCCACCTTACTTGTATTACCAGGATGTTAGAGGATTCACCAGTCATAATCCTTGATGAGCCCTATCCATCGTCGTTGGATCATATTATGCTCTTTTCATGAGAATACATACTTGAGAATCTTGTGATTAGTATATATCTCACATTTCTACCCATAGATATAATTATTCCAGATTGTTAATGAAAATAACATTGTTGCCAACTCCAAATAATGTGTAGGATAGTTTTTATCATGGATTTTCAGTTTTCATGAGGTGTATGCTATCTCTTTATCATTTTTCATCAGCACAAAACCAAAATCCTTATTTGAATCATAATTTTACACCACAAAGTGTTTTATACTTATTGGGAGTGTGAGTATTGGAACATCAATTAGCCTCTTTATCAAATCCTTATGTTGTATTCACATTACTGAGTCTGGAAATACAATAATCCCTTCCTTTTCAGCTTGGTCACTACGTTCAATAATCATGATAAGTTCTTCACAAATCATTGATAATACCTATCTAGTCCCAAAAATCTATAGATCTCTATTACAGATGATGTCAAGGGCCACTCTTCAATCACCTTTGTCTAGGAAGGGTCCATAGATATCCATTTTCTAATGATAACATGCCCCAATTATGATACTTCCTCTATCCATAACTCACATTTAATATGCATTTCATACATCCACTCCCTTCACAACTTCATTAGCACAGTATTCATATGATCCTCATGTTCCTCCCTACCCTTATATTATATTAGAATATCATAAAAAAGGACTACCAAATATTTGATTATGTAATCCCTAAAGATTGTATTCATTAAATCCTTGAAAAATTCTAATGAATTTTTGAGTCTGATAGGAATCACTATGAACTCATTAAATCCATTCCTTTTTCAAAATGAAATCTTGTGAAAATATTCTTCCCTCACCTTTAATTGGTTATAGGTTCACCAACAGTCCACCTTAATGGAATAACTGGCCCCATGATGCTTATCAAACTAGTCATCTATTAGTTGTAAGCGATACATGTTATTTATCATGATATTATTAGGCTCATGATAATCAATGCATATGCACATTGATCTATCCTCTCTCTATATTAATTTAACTAGGGGACCTCACTGTGTAGCACTCAGGCGTATAAAACCCTTTTTGTGATTCTCCTGTAACTACTTCTTAAAATCATCCATCTCTATGGTTTCCATTTTAGATTTTTTATTTTTGTAAAGGATGAGATCCAAGAATATTTTCAATTAATAACTCAACCACTAGATTAGGAGGAATACCAAAGAACTATTTAGAAAATAAATTAGTGTAATATCTAATGATGGGAATGTCTAAAAACATTATTTCCCCTATTTCTTAGTCATTTGAGATGGATAAGCTTTCTAAAAACAAATTCATATCCACAATTGATACAATGATTCTAAAAGAGATTCATTTTCCACCTTACAATTCTAGTGAATTAGAGGGTGATTTAGGAAATGTAATGTGACATCGATGTCCTGACAGTTGATGTTGGATTTATATAGATATTCCAAATCAATTCCCAAGATATCGTCAAACTCCCCTAAAAGAACCATGAATAGATTTACTGGGAGGTTCAGTCCACCAAACATAACAAGGGAGGAGTTATAAAACATGGATGCAATAATTTCCCCATTCTTTATTCTCACAAATAATATATCCTCAATTTTTTTGTGGTGTTTGAATAGTTATACTAAACAGGAATGAAATGAAAGAATGAATAGGACTTGAATCATATAGTATATTTTCTATTTTAAATGAATAACTAGCGTACATGTCCCCATATTGTTGTCCGGATCCACCTCATCAGTATTGATAGCATAAGACCATCTATGTTTTGTTAGAGGTCATTGTTGATTGCATCAAAAAACCCTCCTCTTAGAGCAATTCTTCGCATTATTCCAATGCTTATTATAGTTGTAACATTCTTCTAAAGTCAAATTATTGATCTGAACATTCCATTCTTCTTCCATGTTAGCATGATTCTTCATATCCCATCGACAATTTTTACGTATATTTCCCATCATTCAACATTTGAATCCATTCATGGTTCCCTTTAGATAGTTCTCAAGATGCTTCTTCAAACTGTTTTTTCATGTGGGATAATGGGGCAGTTTTCAAAAATGAAATTTATTTTTGGGACCACGCACATTTAATTCATTCTTCTGCATCTTTTCAATGGCCCCACCATACCCCCAAGAGTCTCTGATCATTATTTCAACATTAAGGGAAATACATAAAATCTCTTCATAGCTATCGAAGTCTCAAATCACCAATACTTTTTATAGACTAATCTTAAATATGCTAAAGTAGTTATCCACCTTGTTTTTAGTGTTCATGAAAAATCTAGATTCACACACTGAAATAATTGTAGTCATTTCTATATATTCCTAAATTGACTCATCTTTTTTCTACTTGAGTCTGAGGAATAGACTTTCCTTCATGAGACAGAGTGATTGGGGAAATTTTTAATGGAAAAACATTCTCTTCAATTCCACCGAATACATCAAATAACTTTACTCTTAGGGATTTTTATTCTTGATCATTTTCCACTACTAATCATCTTACCTAACAAAATTATTGACTAACAATCTGAATTTCTCTTTATCTAAGCACAAGAGGATATAGATTATCCTTTCAATAGAGTCAGTCCACTATTCTGTGAGTAGGGGATCAGATGATCCACTAGACATGGGAGGACTTTTCTATATGAAAGATTATATGGAATGTTTCTCTTTCCATAGAAGAGGAGGTTGTGCCACATGAGGAAATTTATTATTCGTAATTTGATCCAGCTGAGCAAGTACTATCATGATGTTTTGAGAACCCATTCCCAACATATCAGGAATATCATTAATGCAATATTCACATTCCCAATCACATTATATTTTGGAACATGTTCTTCTCTATCAATCCATTAACCTTGAATAATATTATGCTATTAGATGGCTCAAATACATAGCGATTGAGAATAAAAGTAAAACATTGAACAAGAAAGGATAAAAATTTAACAGAGTAGCATATCCTAACATTGTGATTCCCTATGCTCCAATCTAGTTTATCATTGGTCTATTTCACAACTTATCTTTCTATGGGATTTTCTTTCCCTTAAAAATGATTTGTAATATGATCATGAATTTACCAAAGCATATCCCCTGGGAGCGTCAAACCAAAAGTGCAGTAAGTCCCATTGTCATGCGCCAATTACCATTCAAGTCTAGCTCAAAAAGATGTTTTCAAATTTTAAACATAGATATATCTATTCCAAATCCACCTCTACATGATTGTATGCAAAAATCGATGTATTTTTTTTGATAAAAAACTTACTATATACTGACCAAAATTTAGGGGTGTTTTATGATACTCAGTCTCATCATAAAGGTTCTTACTAAATTTCATTATTACTAATCACCAAAAATAACTAGACCATCTTCTGATACCAACTATAGTGACCATGTCCTTTTACAGAAAACATTACATGATATTATGCATACTTATATATCATAGTTCAATCCAATGATCATTTTATATATTGTATTTGAAGACTAGGTTCATAAAATTGAAATCACAGGACAAACAAAAACACTTCTCTCTTTAATATTAATAATGATCTCATATGTTACTTTGATCTCTTAGAACTACATTGGGTATCCTAGGGATCAAATGAACAAATGGATGAGCTTAAAATCCCAATAAGTGAAAAAACATAAGAACAATGCTTTAGAAAATTGGTTTGAAGGCATGACATAATGACATAAAAAGGAATGGAACATAAGTAATCATAACATTTAAAAATGGGATCATATAAACTAGAATTCATAGTAATGCGGTAGAAGAAAAAATCATTGATTTAGAACAATTTAATTCTATCCTCCAAGACTATTTCACATTGTACCACTAGGCTTGGATGGCAACCAATTCTGTTGCACATGGTATCATAAGCCAAGGATAACCGCCATGAACGTCGCACATAACATCTCATGAGACTCAAATTTACCCAATTAATTGGAGAAAATATCTTGATTCACCCTTATTAAATTTTTTGGAACATATTTTCCACATAAATAAATTAAAATTTTCAATTTTACATAACATAAGTGTTACCCAAGGAAAATAATTGGGTATTATAATCATGTCATACAGCCAAAAAGATGGGTGTATCCTAAAAGTGTCCATGAAATAAAGGAAATTAAATATAAAAGGAAATTTATTGATGAAAATAATCATGTATCATGGAATGTTATTTCATGTATAGTGACAACATGTAATAAAATTATTTAAGAAAACTTAGCATTAAAACATTTTTGTACGGTTTTAAGGAAAATACAATAGAGCATTTTAAAATAGTAATGTGAACAATACATTATATAATACCATAAAACAAAAAAGAAGGATTATATAATAAAAAATCATATTTTTTAAATACAATTGTGGCTTCTAATAGAACATTGATTGAACTTGAAATTGGTTAAGAATTCAAGATGTTCCCACAAAACTCGTTTGCTTATCGGGAAGTATTTAGGAGTGAATCAATTAAAAACATTTATATACCTAAAAGATAATGATGAAAGGGTCATGGAAACTGATTTTTATAAATGTACATAAAATATATAATATTCAACTGAATAGATGAGATAAATTAATTTTGGTAATTGCATGATAATTCAACCTGATGGAACATAGGAGGTTCGTGTAGTAAACCCATACAGATTATTGTTGTGGTATCTGGTGTACTGAAAATGTTTTTATAATAGATAATGTGGTTTCTAAAAACATATAAACCATCAAGGATGTATGGGGGAGGTGATAAATCATACCCCATCATTAGTTATTACACACAAATTGGCATGACATAGAGGAAATTCTTGGATAAAATCAAAATAGAGAGGATCCCTTACCTTATGTATAAAAAGATTTATCCATTTGTTATTAATGACATTAATAATAAAATTATTATAATTAATTAATAATTAATTTAGATATTCTATTTGTAAAATATTAATTATAATCTTTTTATGTTCATTCATGACCATTTTGATGGGTTAAGTGGTTCAATTTCATTGTTCGGGTCCGTTTGTTTTAGGGTTTTGAGGATCAGTTTAGTTATTTTCATGAATGGAGAATCATGTAAAATAAGGATGGTTGTCCATAATTTGATTATATTTTATAATTGAACATACATAAGGTTAAATTGTTGTATATTTTATTTCATAACATAGAGTAAGGTATAATCATTATACAAATCATTAGAGATAACCTTTTTTTTTGGCGGTTTTAGATCGCTATAAACTCATTTTTCATTATATTTGTAAATCATGAGTAAAATATATTATAGAAAATTAAATAAGATATATTTCATAATAATATGGTTCAAAAACAAAAACATGGTTTTCAAAATAGAATTGATGTTTCTATAACAAATTTATAACTCTTCATCCATAAATGGGATTTATTAACACATCTCGTACGATGTTTTTATTTATTCGATATAAAAGGAAGGGTGTGAAGATATGATAAATAATTATCGCATTAGAATGATAATAGTAATATAGATGTATGTAAAGTGGTTTTTGTACCATTTGGATGCGAATATGTTAGGAAATAAATGAGAACAAAGGAACATGAAATGGAAATGAAAGAAAAGAAAAGATGATTTACCTCTTTATTTAATCTTTCTTGAGACCACCATAAGGATAGGGGATTTAGTCTTATGATGACACCAATTGCTAATAGACACATGGGAGTATATTGGGGGGAAATTTGGGTAGAATTTTGGAATTGAACAATGTTTTATAGGAGTGAATAGAATAGGTACGTGGTGGCATTTTTATTAGAGGATAGGATGGTTTTCATGATATTTGATCCCTTTGTTTATTAATTTCCCTCAAGAATAGAAATTGTGACGATTCATTGAAAATAATAGTAATAAGTGAATGTTAGTTCAAACTAATTGGTCTTACATTAGTAGAACATCATCCATGACCCCATAAAATCATATATTTAGCTTAATTTGGAAATTATTATATATTAATATTCATGAAAAATTCATGTAATTTATAAAAATCCATAAAATTCACCCTATCCATTTCTCAATTTATAGAATCAAAAAAAGAAATACATATTTTAAAAATTATTTTATAAATATAATTAATTTATTTTTTAATTAAAATCATACATTATTTGAATAATACAGGTTTTATAAATATAACTGATTTTATAATGTTTTCAATAAGTTATTTAAAAATTATCATAAAACAAAAAGATGTAAAATTTATATTTCATGAACACATTTTTGGAAAATAAAATTTATTTTAATGTAATTAATTAATTTTAGTTAATTATTTAGGACTTAAAAATAGTACAATACTTTAACTATGGTCATATTATCACTTATAAGATGCATAAATTTTATTTATACATTCATGGGTGAGGTTACAATTTTCTGGAGGATTTACTATTTAAAATAGTCAAATTACTATATATAAGGGTAACATTACTATTCATAAGGGTCGGTTACTATTCACAAAAATTAATTTTTCTATATTGGACTCCAACCATCATACTGATTGAAATGGTGTATGTATGATTTTTTAAATTAAAATCACTGGAGTGACAATGTTATGTTTAATGGCTAGACAATACTTAATAGTTCATTTTGTTGTCATTTCAAGTGATTATATGAAATAATTAAAAGATGGGAACATCCATTGATAAATCATTGTGTCATTACAGTTCATGGGGAATTTATCATTACTATTTAATCCCCTAATATAGTTAACTCGGAACATTGTCAAATTATTCCTCGTAGAAGAATGTGAGTAATATTTCAAGGAATAGAAGAAAACGATAGTATGTTTTCCTTTACATAAATTACCCTATATTGGATAAGGGTTTTTAATCTATAGTGATACATCAACTAATATATTGGAATGTTTTCATAGGAAAAATAAAATGAGTATATCATCTACCTCAAGATTGTACATGACTGTAGAAAAAAATTACCCAACCCATCATTCAGAGTGAGCAGTGATAATTTTATCATCAATGATATTGTGGAATTATAATTATAGGGAAAAGTGTGATATATAAAATGATCATAACATTATGAAATATATATTCACTTTGAGTGAGTAGAACATGTGTCAATTGAAGGTGGTTATAGTTGATAGAGGATTATGACTACTCAATTCATTACCACTATGGGAAAGGGAACAAGGTGGAATATGATTTAAGTGAAAATGATCATGATATATTATCCATGAAAAGGATAAAATAGGATCCAATTTTTTTTTGTATTCGAATAGCTCGGATCCAGAACTCCACATGTAATGGGAAAAATCATATCTTTCCCAAATTAATTTTTATCCCATTATCCATGTGAAGATTATGGAGTTGTAAAATGAAGATGTAGACCATTAATTGAATGTTAGAAATCTTCCTAAGTTTAACCTTGATAAGGATTTAAGGATATGGTTCAAAAACCATGTATGTGTCCCTTCCATACCATATTTGAAGAAGGAGATGTGAGAGGAACCTCTTAGATCTCATTCCCTATACATCATGGACGTACGATGATGTATTTGTACTTGAAATAATACTTCTAGTGGGATGGAATGGAGAGAGATATCATGGTGTTTGTATCTCATTTCATGGAATTCCAACTTCTTATGGTTGAGAGGAAAAATTAAAAAATGATATCTCATTGTTAATCATACTAGAATAGACATTAGATTACATCACAATGTACTTGGTTGTTGGACTACCTAAAACCTCTAAATGGTTTAATTGTATATGGGTGGTAGCTGAATGACTTAATAAGTCATCATACTTCATCGCTATTGGAGAAGACTTTTCTCTGGATCAACTGTACATGGTACACATTAATGAAGTGGTATGGGTACATAGAGTACCACCTTCTAATTTATCTGATCATTAATTGGGGATTACCTCTATGTACTTCTAAAGACGTCATCGTGCAGTTGATATAAAATAGATTTTTCATAATAATTATCATTCTAATATGGATGGTAAATTTTAAAGAACAATTTAAAGCCTAGAGAATATTTCATTATCTTGTTCCCTAGATTACAAGGGTGGTAGGAGTCAACACCTTCTTAGAGTTGTGTTTCCTCAAAAAAATATCATTCAATTATGAATTCATATTGAACATTTTTATCCCCTATATGGGAAAAATGTATGGATCATATATGTTTGGATTATATTGGTGAAATAAATCTTTTGGTACCTAATATCATTGAACAAATGGTCAAGAAGGTTATAAACATTAAATAACATATCAAGGCACCTCAATTTTTAAAGAATATTTATGCCGATAACTGTTGAAAGGATCAATAATTTGAATTTAGTGAAAAGATGTCTCTTTCAATATATCCTCCAAATAATATTATAAGATTCTTGAAGAAAGAGAAAATAAGCCCTAGGTATTTTGTTTACATTGATAATCTTGATGATATCGGGGTGGTTTCCAATCTCTTGGAACTTCCACCAAATACCTCATAAGTCCATCATGTTTTCTATGTATCGCTCATATGGATATAGATAGTTCAACCTTCACATATATTGGACTCAATGGTCATATTTTTGGAGCATGATCACTCTTATGAGGAGTAACCAGTTGAAATTATGGATCATACAAAGAATGTTCTATTAAATAAGACCACTAACATGTTCAATATTTTGTGGTGAAATCACTAGTTACAGGAAGCTACATGGGAACTATGGATAATTTGAAGAATTTGAATCCTTTTCTTTTACACAACTGATGAATTTCATGGTATGTATTAATTTTAATGGGGGTAGAATGTAAAACCTTGAGTTTTTATGGACTTTTTGTAAAATAAAATAATTTTTTATTTACTTCCATCAAGAGACTATGTCAAATATACCATTCACACCACACTGACATGGGGTATGACATAGAATACATTACAAAAAATATAGACATGGATTATGTTACATGAAACACCAACTAGGAATATGTCACATGTTACACTTATGTTTCTAAAAAATATAATTATATTAATAAAATTATTTTAAAGAGTTTATTATAATTGTGACATCAAAAATATTAATTTGAATGGTAATAACTACATTTAATAAGTTATTTATATATTTTTTATATAAATATAAAATATTTATAATGAATGATATATTTTTCATTAATGTCATTACATGTTTAAAAATACCAGTTTATCAAATAAACTGGTTTTATTGTCCTTATTTAATCAATAATTAAATTAAATTTATAAAATTTTATATATTTAATGTGATGAAATTAATGTTATTTTTTAATTTAGAATGCATATATTATGTAAGGGTGAATATTTTTAATTTTTTTGAGACTTCATTGTTGGATGAATAGTAAAAAAACAAATTTTTTAGTTCAAAACAACATTTCCATCAAATTTATTTATAAGGATAAATTATATTGTAATTTGATGGAAATTTTTTATTATATTATATTTGAATCAATTAATATAATTAATTTCATTTTAATCAGTTTCAATTGGAAATTGCGTATCTAAATTATAGCATTCATTTTGACATTTTTACTTAAAAAAACTACAGTATCATTCTTTCAGCAGGATTATATATAATATTAACTTCTATTAATAATTTTATTATAATTTCTGAATATATATTACATATTTTGAATAAATATAATTTATAATGTATAATATTTTCAACTAATTATTTGACCCAAATTATTAGTGAAAGTTATTAAAATTAATTACACTAATTAAGGTTAAATTAAGCTTAATAAGGGAAAAATTCATATCCTTCATTCACAAAACGACCTATTAGCTTCCCAAACCCTATTATGTGGACATTATTAATCCATTAACCTTAAATTAAATAGGTTTTTTGTTTGGTAGTACTTTTTTAGGTAAAAACATGGGTATACTTAACTTATTTTCCAAAAGGCCAAGCGTGTCCTTTCCCTTACCTATAAAATTAAACTACTTCCCCTCCTATTCCCACATATCAAACCATATATTTTCAGTCAATAATTACCCAAACCTTTTAAAAAATCCATCCCTTTCTCCATGATTCCTATTTTTTGGAGAATGATATTCAATAAATACTCCTGTCATAAACCAAATAGAGGTACCCAATTATGAGGTAACATCTTTTCTCAAACTCCCCTATTTTATTTTCATTATCCACCCCTAAAATATTTTAATACATTATCTAGTACAATCAAATGTATACTAAATATAATAGGATATGTTATTCTATCATTTTTTCCAACACTTATACACAACTCCATTAAATGGGTAATGACCATACTGTTTACGTGTACGCTGAACTACCACCTCCATGAAGGAAGATTGTTCATTTTTCTGTTACCACCTCTCATGGTAGATATTATGATGTAAAATCTATTTATATATGTCATATTTTTTTATAATGTATTTATTATTCTTTATTTCTTTTATAACCCATTGTAGGATTGAAATAATGATGTAGATTTTCAATTACAATAGGGGGTTGGTGAATTGTAATTCGAAAAACATTCATTTTTAATATTAAGGAAAACTATATTTATCAACGTTAATACGAAAAATTCACTTGAACTATTTTTGTAATATTAAATAGACATGATAGATTACGGAAATATGGTTCTAAAAATGAATATTAAGGAATGTTTACATGGAAAAGACTCTACCTTAAAGAGTGTAGAATCTTACTGATCATAGTATAGATAATTAAAAGAAAGTATAAGAGGGTTATACATTATTCCATTATCTAAATACAAAATAAATAATTTTGAAACAAAAAAATAAACAAGTATGAAATATTTTAACCCGAATAGTTGGGTATCCAACAACTTTGAATAAAGGTCACTTGATTTATTATTTAAGGTAAGTCTGTCTTACCCACAACACGGTAAGCCCTCGATAGAAATATCAGAATTGGTCATTCTATCCCCAAAATCCCTTGATCATCAAGGTAGTATGAATCTCTATATTCCTATCACTGAAAGCCCCCAATTGTACTCAGTAACGATCAGACTCGCACAAAGAAAGCTGAACAAGATGTTAAGTATGCCCAAGGCACGAGCGTATCTCTCTCTAGAAATCACATCTGCAACATGCATTCACTAGAGTGATGAAACAAGTTTTGATATCGTTCAAATGTGCTCTTATTTATAGGTACTTTTCTAACGGTTAGCTACATCCTCCAATAGTCATACTTTTCATGGAATCACAGAGGGACATGTACACGTGCCACTCAAACAATGGTTATTTAGAAACAAATTGTATGAAATATATACATAACAAGTATATGGAAAATGAAATTGCTTAACTAACCCTATTTTTCAGTGTCTAAGGAAAAATAGAATTCCGAATCTAACCAAACAAACATTCGGTGTCTATAATAAATGGATATTCAGATTTTGTTTTCCAATGAATTCAGAATATGTATTATATATATTATAGAGTCTGAATTCCAATGAATTCAGAATCTAAATTATGTGGAATTCGAAGTCTGAATTCTGAGGAATTCAGAGTGTGAATTCTTAGGATCTCTGGGTCGAAATTCAGAGGAATTTAGAGAGTAAATTATGAGAAATTTATATTCTAAAATCATGATGAATTTAGAGTGGTAATTATAAGTAATTAAGAGTTATAATTATTAGGAATTATGAGTCTAAATTCAGAGGAATTTGGAGTCTAAATAATGTGAAAATCGGAGTCAGAGTTTTGAGGAATTCAGAGTCAGAATTCATGGGACTTCTGAGTATGAATTCTGAGGAATTAAGTTTTCGAATTCTAAGGAATTGAGATTCAGAATTGTAATGAATTTTGTGTCTGAATTTCAAAAAATTTGGTGTCTTAATTTCAGAGAATTTGGATTTTGAAATTTAGAGAATTCGAAGTCAATTTTTTAGTGAATTCAAAGTCAGAATTTCAGATATTTTAGAGTCTAAATTTTAAATAATTCAGAGTCTGAATTTCTGAAAATTTGGATCTTGAAAAATAAATTCTCTATTTCTATGAATTTATAGGATTCTGAGGTTTTATAAATGAATCCAAATTTTTCTTTAGTATTAAAGATGAATTGAATTTAGAGATACTATAAAAATAACAATGAAAAAATGGTAAGGATAAAAACTTCCTTAGAGAGTGGAAATTCTCCATATAAAGATAATCCAAAGGTAAAATATAATATTCCATAATGATAGAGTGTTTTTGATTTTCAAAACATAGAGTAATAGAGAATTCATAAAGAACCCCTATTGAATCAATACTCACCTACTTTTTGGAAATCACCAACATATATAAAAAATGAATATAACGAAATATAATTTTTCATTATGAACATGAAAAAAAAACATTTCACCCTTTACTTATGAATCATAGTGAATAAAACTATCCCACCCTAGGTTTCTAAATCCCTAATGATCATATTCCTGACTTCTTGAAGGAGATTATATTGTTTCTTACATAAGGAAATATTCACTGATAAGAACCCCCCAGATAGAATATTCTAAAGATAATTCCCTTCTAATCATAGTATTCATTTTATCATTCCTTTGAACCCCTTAAATATTTTCGAAAAGCAATAAGGGGAATTGAAAAAAATGGTTCCTACAATATTAGAAAAATATATCAAAACATATGATGAAAAAAAAATTCATTACGATTGAATGAATTTTAACATGGAAGGAAATACAACAAAAGATCATATTGGTAAAAAATCATCTTTCTTTATCCTTCGTCATTAACTTCTTTATGAGGGTTTTTAGATTCTTAAGCTCATTGTGATATTCTTCAAATCACTTGAGCAAAAGTTCATGATCTTCATTTTTTTCTCCAAAACATTTATTTTCATTTTTTTTGAGCCTTCTGAATTTCTTCTTCTGTCTTCAAAAAATATTATTTCTTACTATGTTATTCTTCGAACTCAATTATGTGATCTATTTACCTTTTTCAATTCAAAGCGACTGATTTAAGCTTCCAATTCAATTATTTGACTTACTTCTTCTGGTATATGTGTTTGAGAATGAGCTTCTCCTCAAAAATTTTAGTATGTCCATTGATATTGACATCATCCATATCAAACACATCCTTCAAATTATATTCAAAGCCATCAAAGACTAGCATCTCTTCAATTTTCTTCCTTGAATACATTGTAATTTCCTTACTAGACCTCTGGTGAGATTTATACCCAATGATGAATGATTTGAAATCGACCTGAAGCCTAATAAACTTAACAATATGCATGGAAACTGAATCTGATTTATGATTAAACGAGTGCTGAAGCATATTTAACCTTTAGTCTATATATGGAATCAAGGGATTGGTATCTACCAATAACATCAACGATTGTACCCCAATGACATGTCCCATAGAGGACTATTCAGAATCATATTCTTTTTTTGTGATGATTATTTCTCTATCTATTCATCGTTTTTCTTTAATGAACCACCAACATCTATCTTTGTCAACACGACATTCCTATGTGTGTCAAACTGCACTTGTTTTCCCTTATTTATTCGCATAATAATATTTGTTTCTTTTGGAGATTCAAGATCACTATATGATAGTTGAACTATCTTATCTTCCTCAACATTATCTTTTTCAACATCTGCAACTAGATCATCTGGATGAACAAAAGCATCATTTCCGCTTTCATCGCAATATGGTTTATTCAATTCTTCCTGCTCCTCATTGTCTTTTCTTTAGGAATGAATTTTGAAACATTCATTCTGAGAAGATCAGATTGATAATTTTTCAGAATGACTCTCCTTATCATGATATTATTTAACTTGTCTTATCATATCATTTATATCATCACTTCCTTCCACTTCTTATCCTTTGAATTATTGTTCTGAACTATTTCTTCATCTTCTTCTAGTTTCAAAATCACTATTTTCTTTTCATGAGTAATTGGAAGTGATTCAAACAGAAATGATTCTCATACATGGACTTGTTAAGGGGATTTCTTAGTGTCTTTGAGTATATCTTGAACTATTTCGGCCTCCAACATATTCTTCCTCTCCATCTTGAGCATTTTCTTGATTCTCATACTCCTCAGCACCTATAATATTAATCTCTTTGTCATTGGTAGGGTCCATGCCAAAAAAAGGCTCCCCTTTCTTCTAATTATTCTTAACATATCTCCATTTGGAAACCAATTTATCCAGATAAGTCTTTGGATTCTTTGGTTTTGGAGGTGTGGATTGGGTTTCCTAAACATCAAGAATTTTATGATTCACTTCTATTTCATTCACCTTTATGTTTTTCCCACATTTATAAGAAATCTCAACCACTTCCGATTTCATTGATAATGTATCAATTTCTGATTCAAAAAATCATAGAATTATATAGATCCAATTGATAAAACAAACTTTATTATCCTTAGGGTATCAACACTCAATAACATAACCTTGAATTTTTTTTCATAGAACTATAAATGATTTTGAACGATTCTAGACAAAGGATAGTGATCATTGAATGAATAACTGAATACATAATGATTTTTGATTTGAGTGTCCTATTATTGATATTCATGATTGTAATAAAGGGATACTTTACCAAATTAATCTTCATGAGGTTCACTATAAAATACAAAATATATATATCACTCTTCATTAAGGAGTCCATGAATTATTTTCTCAGAATGAGTAAAAACTGAACCCATTACGAAAAAATCCCGAAATTTGTAGAGAGATCAAATTTTTTTGGAGTCTTCACTTATTTCAAACCAACACACTCAAAATCCTTCTCCTTATCAAACAAACCTGGTACATCCTATAGCTTGTGGGTATAGCACTTAGCTTCACACTCAAATGGAATTCCAATTATGTTTTTAGCCTTACTGTAGGAAATGGAATTGGTTTTTCTATATCTCTTAAACAAAAACTAGTCTCTCAATCATTCATTAATGAAAATTACGAATTCATACAATTCTACAAGAAACTCTGGATAAAATTGATCCTCTACATTTGTTTTGGATAGACAAAATCTCCACCAGTAATTCAACTTGATATTCTTAAACTAATAAAATCATACATAGAAAATAATTTCATATCTACTAACCATTCTATATAGATCTTCCATTTAGAAATTTCCATAGCTGATGACATTTGTTTCTGAGGAGAACCTTCAAAAGACATTTAGATTTGTGAAAAACTATGATATTTGGAACGTGGCATAATTAAAGTAGCATAGTTTCATCATGGAAATGCTTGATAACTGATGTAGGAAAACAAAAGAGGTATTTATATAGGCATTTGAGATGATGTTTCATATTCCCAAAATATCCAATGTCTGAAGTAATCTTGATCTGATATGATAGTTGAGATGAAATACAAAGGAGGATTTTGGTAGGTTTTGATCTTTTAAGGTTTTTAAAATAAATCATCAGATTTAAGGAAAGTGAATCCACATCATTTTCATAAACAAGATGAATATACCGACATGAAACAAAAGGATTATAGAAAAATAATAAAGGAAACATACCTTCTAGATTTCTAGGAAAATTTTTAAGAAATGAGGAATTCACTTCATGAAGAACTATAAATTTTGGAAAATTTTATTAAAGGAAAAAAAAATTATCCATAAATTTTATCAAATAAGGAAATTGGATTCTAGGAATTTATGTTCTTGAAAAAAAATTTGGTTAAAACCAAAAAACATAAAAAAATGATTTCAAAATTTTATGTTTACGAAAAATTTAATTATGGAATTTTTTTAACAAAAAAATTGAATATGAAATTTATTTGGGAAACAAGAAAATGTACCCCCGCTATGAAAAAGTGTTTTTTTACTGTAAGGAGATAGATTTCAACAATATGTTAATATGGAAGATTAACTTGCATTTATCATTTAAATATTTTGTTTTATGTAATCAAATATATCGAAGGGTAAATATTTTGTGAAAATATCCGCATGTTGATCTTGAATTCTGATGAATTTTAGAAAGATATATTTTTTTGGATGTTATCCCTAAGAAATTGATGCTTAATATCTTTATATTATGCTTGAGTGTGTTGTGGATGGTTTTTTCAAAGGGAAATAGATCTAGTGTTTTCACACATTATCTGTGTTTTGGTAAGACTTATTCCATTTTCTCTGAGTCTATGTAGAATCCTCAACACTTGATTACAAGCAATTAATACTAGTATATATTCAGCATCAGTAGTGGAAAGTGCTACTATGTGTAGATTTTTTCATGACTAAAAAACAAATTAATCTCCTATTAAATGAAAAGATCCAGATGTACTTTTGATATTCTACATCCGCCAAATTAAAAAATTGAAAACAATTTGAAATATTATCATTGCATAAGTATAAAAGAAGCCTAAATCCATGGTTCACTTTAAATATAGAAAATTATTTTCAGTGCCATTAAATGAGATTTCTTAGGATTGGATTGATATCTTACACATAATCGTACGGATGACATTATGTTTAGAGGACTAGCTGTTAATTATAGTATGCTCACTATCATTCGTCTAAATGATGTTTGATCTACTAGTTTTCCAACTTCATCAAGATCAATACAATTTGAGGTACCAATTAGGGTACTTATAATCTTAGAGTTTTCATATACATACTTTTTAAGAAGATATATTATATACTTATGTTGATATATATAAGATCCTTCTCATGTTTGAGAAATCTTAAAACCTAGTAAAATGTTAACTCACCCATCATACTACTTTTAAACTCATATTACATTAGATTCTCAAATGAATCAATTTAATATTCAGGAGTTGAAAAAAATATAATATCATAAGCCTAAATTTGATCAAATAAATCCTTATTTTTATCTTTATTTTTTAAAAATTTTGGATCATAATTTCCCTTAACATATTTTTCTTTTAACAAAAATCTTGTAATTATATTAAACTAGGCACTAGGGGCTTGTTCAAGTCCATATAATGCTTTGTTATGTTTGAAAACATGTCCCTGATGTTTTGTGTCTTCAAAACCAGGAGGTTATTCAAAAAAACTACCTATTGAACATATCCATTAAAAAAATAACACATTACATCCATTTTAAAAAGTATTAAATTAATGAATGCTGCAAAGGCAAATAAAATGAAAACAGATTCAAGTCTAGCTACTGAAGATTAGGTTTCTTCACAGTCTATTCCATCTAGTTGATTATATCGTTAGCAACTAATATTGATTTATTTCATACAATGATTCCATTTTCATCACACATATTTCTGAAGACCCATTTTACTCCAATAATAGTGGTTTACTTATTATTTTAACCAAGGTCATAATTTATTCCTTTCGAAATCATTTAGATCATCTTGCATGGATTTAATCCAATAATCCTCCCCTAAAGCTTCCCCAGTGCATTTTGGTTCTAATTAGGAAAGGAATTATTGATTATCTACTTCATTTCATAAGGAAATTATAGCCCTCACATGTTTATTTATATCACCAATGATATTATCACCTGGATGATTCTTAAGAAACAACTGATTTGGGCTTTGAAATACTTGTTCATTAACAAATGGTAGGATATATTATAGGGTAAATTCATCATAAATATTTTCTTGAGAATTTTCCTTATAAGAAGTATTTATTATCAAGGGTTTGGAATTAGTTTTTGAAAACACATCTGATTATATAGGTTGATGTTGATTAAAAAATAATCAGTTTAATCAAATTTAACTTGTACTATTTCTTCAAAAGTGAAAGTATTTATATTAAAAACATTATAATCCATTGAAGCTATGGAGTAGCCTAGGAAAACTTCATTAGAGGATTTGGGTGAGAATTTATTTAAATTATCTTTAATATTCAAAATAAATACATTGAAACCAAATAAATTGATGTTGGATAGTCTAGGTTTTCAATCATTTACCAATTCCTAGGGGGTTTTATTAAGAAATTGTCGAATCAAAACTCATTTTATAGTATAACAAGAAGTACATATACATTCAGCGCAAATGTGTTTAGCTATAGAATATTCACTCAACAAAGTTCTCGTTATTTCTTGATGAACATGATTTATTCTTTCAAAAATACATTTCTATTGATGAGTTCTTCAAGTTTAGAAGCTATGAGTAAATCCTTTCTTACAGCAAAATGTTTCCAAATCAAAATCTTGAAATTTTCTTCCATGATCACCATGAATAGTTATCAATAGAGTATTTTCTCATTTTTAAAATTGGATATAAAAATTTCGTAATAAGAAAAATAATCATATTTCATTGTTAGAAACTAGACCCATGTAAATCTAGTGTAATCATTAAATAAGAAAAATACAAAATATTTTCCTCTAATGCTTCTAGTTTATGTTGTAAAAAAATGATCCATATGCACTAATTGTAATTCATCGGATGTTGAGACGTCACATATTTATGTAAAACATGTCTTATGTTTCTTTCCATATTGACAAGGATCTCAAACTATTGAATAATCTAATCTAATATATATTATATTCTTAATATGTCTTTTCATTGAGAGTTTTCATAGGTTCAAAAGATTACTATGTACTAACCTTCTATGCTATAACCATGATTGATCTTCCATTTCATTAATGCAAGGTACATCTTGGGACCTATGGTCTTCTATGTTTTCTGTGTATACATTCTGTTTCCTATTGAAAGAAAGAAAAAACTCATCCTTGGAATTGGGTACAAAGCATTAATAATTCCTAATAATCACAAGGTAACCATCCTCACATCATTGACTTATGCTATTGAGGTTCTTCTTAATACCCTTATCAAATAATTTTTTCTGAAATTAATGTTTTTTCAAGAAGAACAATGTTCCTTATATGAAAAGTTTCTCTCTAAGAATTATATAGGAATGTTACATTCCCTCCATTATTCTTGATAGTATTTTAAATGATGTTTTTTCAACAATAATATTATGGGAACATACACCATCCACATACCATGTATTGATGTTGGTACTTTCCTAATTTTCCATTTCCATTAGACCATGATTTTCAATGGGTAGTGCTTCTAGTAGACCAAGATTTTTCTGACCTAAAGATTCGTACTTTGAGGATTTATCAGAACAGTCACCACCACTGGCACTCCATGTGTCATTGTCTTTCAAAACGTTAATATCTTTAGACTCGTAATACTTATTTCTAATCCAATAGTAATTATTTTTCTTTCTATACTTTTTCTTATGCATAGGACTATCTGGCTTTATATTCCCTACTCTTTTGCATTAGTATCAAGTGACATCAGATTATTTCATGTCTTTTATTTCATTCTTCTTATTTCTTTTTTGAATGTATTTATATCCATTAATCTTGTTAATCATTCGAGCATGATTAGCTAGCTCATTCTCAGAATGTTCACTTTCTCTAGATTTGAATTTTACAATGACTTTCATCGATTTATAACTTGCAATCCTAACACGAGACCTGGATTTTGTAGTATTAAAGGATACACTTCTATTTCGATTCTTCTTTTTATTCCTATCATCATCTATTTTCATTATAGTCTCATGTTAGCGAAGGGTTCCAAAATGTTCATCAAGTGTAATTTGGGACACTTTTCTATTGTCATCAATAGTTTTTCTCTTAGATTCCCACTCATTATACATGATATCTCTAATTTTCCTGAAGATCATCAATAACATTCTCACCCATAGATTGTAAATTGTTGAAAATAGTCATAAACCATTGTTTTATCATTAAAACTAGTTCACCATATAGAAATATAAATCCATGATATTTTGATCTAATCATAGCTCATCTAGTTTCAATTACTTTGGATGTACCAAAATGAGTAAAATCAAGTTTTTTCCTGTTTTAATTTGAAACATCCCTAGATGAAATGTAACCAAATATATTCATGGTCATGGAAGACAAAAAAGTATTATGTACCTTTTAGTTTAGTTGATATTGTGACTTTTCTTGGTTGGTGAAGGTTTTTACTTCCTTGTCATGAATCTTGTAATCTCAAGTAATAATTAAAATGTTTTCCACTCAAGTATTAATAACCAATTTCTTCATACGATATCTCCAGTATTCGTAATTATTCCAAAAAAATTTTGTGGTCTCATAGGATTTAGTTTTTCAATCAAACCAATATTCATTCCTGCCATTATAAATGAAAATATATTTCCACAAAAACATGTTAATAATAAATTTTTTTAAACAAAGATTAAAATAACTAAGAATGAAAAATTTAAAACAACGAAAACTTGAGCATGAAAACATTTATATGAATATATGTATTTTACAGAGAAAATATAATACCAATTATTGGATCGAAAAAATGATATTGATGCTCAATTACAAGAGGGGGTGATTTTTAATTTTAAAAATATTTGTTTATATTCTTATGGAAAACTATGTTTAATAAAGGTAAATATGCAATACATCTTTTAGTTCAACTAAACAGACCTGCTAGATTCCAGAAATATGGTTCTGAAAACTAATCATAAGGCATGTTTACCAAAAAAAGATTCTAGATTAATGCGTATATAATCATCCTTATCTGAGTTTACAAGTGTAAAAGAAAGTATAAGAAGGTTACATATTCATCCATTATCTAATTATAGTGGAAATAAACATGAGTCAATACTAGTAACAAGTATGAAATCTCTCACCCTATAGAGAAGGGAATCAAAAAACCTTGGATAAAGGTCCCTTGATTTATAAATTCATGTAAGTATGTCTTACCCACACCCGGCTAAGCCCTCGATAGGAATATCAAAAATTTTCTTTCTATCCGTACAAGCCCTCAAACACTAAGGTTGTCCGCACATCTATCTTCATATCCCCTAAATCCCATGATTGTACTCAGAAATATTTGGAATATCATAAATCAAGATGAACAAGATGTTATGTACGCACAAGTAATGGGTGTATATCTCTCTAGAAATCACTTCAGCAACATGAAATCCCTAGAGTGATGGAACAATGGTTGATCTCATTCAAATGGGAACATATTTATAGGCACTTACCCAATGGTCAGAACACTCCTCCAACGATCATATTTTTTCTTGAATCTCGTAGAGACCTGTACATGTGTCTCTCAAACAACGGTTACTTAGAAATAGTTTATCCGACATTTTTTAATAATAAGTATAAGGAAAATGAAATTGCTTAACAAAATCCATTTTTTAGAGACTCAGAAAAATGGAACTCTGAATGAAACCAAAAAATCATTGAGTGTCGGTAATACATGGATATTCATATTCTGTTTTTCAGAGAATTTGGATTTTGAATTCTAAGGAGTTCAAATTTTGAATTTTGAGGAATTAAGAGTTTTAATTTTGAGGAACTCGGAGATTGAATTCATAGGAATTCAGTGTCTCAAATCTGGGAAATTCAATGTCTGAATTCTTGGGAATTCAGAGTCTGAAATCTACAGAATTCTATTCTGAATTATGAGGAATTTAGAATCATTATTTTAGAAAATTTAGAGTCTAAATTTCTGAGATTTTGGAGTCTGAATTTCTGAGAATTTGGACTATGAGTTTCAGAGAATTAGGAGTCTGAATTTTGGAGAATTCAGAGTATGAATTTTAATAGAATTCAGAGTCTAAATGTCCTAGAATTTGGAGTCTAAAAATATAATACTCTCTATATAAGTATTTATAAGATTCCTAGGTTTTAGATGTGGAACCAAATTTTGTCTAAGTAATAAAAAATGAGTTTAATTTAGAGTGACTATAAAAAGAACAATGAAAACATGGTAGGGATAATGATTCAATTAGTGAATGGAAATATTCCTTATAATGATATCTCTTATGAAAAATATAATTTTTTAAATGATAATTTTATTCAAGAATGTGTGGACTACCGCCCCTCAAATCGATGTGGTTCATTAATACGCTCCATTTAATGTATTAAGGATTGGTTTAGTGAATTTATATGCTATATGTGATATAATAATGTTAATTTAATTGAAATATAGATTGATAGATTTATATAAACATGTTTCACTTACCATCAGTCATTCAATATGAAAATAAAAACAAATATAGCATTCATGCGTAGATATGACATACCATATATAGGGACAATGTATTTTATTTCACACATTAGTATTCTATAAATTATTATAATAAAAATATACTGAATAAATTTTATTTAAATCATGCTTTAAATTCTATAAATCTTGATATAAATATAAGGAACAATTATATAACAAATTATGACACATGTGAAAAATAAAAAGAATATTAGATAGTGTGAAACCTAACATGGGATTGTTATCATGAGGGTAAAATAAAGGCATAATAAAACCACATATGAAATTATATATAAGAATATGTTTCTCTAATTGTTTTATAATATATTAATATTTATTATACTGGTGGTTTTAATGATTATGACATGAGTCAAGATTCAAGGTGGGGGGATTTCCTCTCAATTTTTATTTTAGTGACATACATGTTTTATTAACCACCCATTCATAGTGTGGGGTCTGTATACTTCCCAATAATGTATAAATATATTCTTATAATTAAATATATGGGTATTTACATATCCATTTTAAGATATTTATTTCATGGGTTTTAAGTTTCAAATGATTCCAAATCGTAGAAAATGTTATTTCTCTATTTCCATTCATTGAGACTAATGTTTTTTATAGAACTGAATTATTTTTTTAAGGTGTATATAAATCCATTTTTCATTTTATATCACGAATGTAATCATTTTCACAATTTTGAAGCCTAATTTAATTACCATTTCTTACATGGGGAGTTTGATTCGATGTAACCTAATGGTAAGAGTTTATTTAAACAATCTCATCACATTTTGAGATTGTTGATGATTGTGCTTGTTTAATGAAATAGTATGAACCATATGAGAATAAAACTTGTGAATCATATTATCGTATGGTTATTCATGTTATCATTATGTATTAGTATGATTTCTACATCTTGGCTTATTAATATAATATTTTTAAATAAAATCGTACCCTCTCCCTCTAACTTATATTGGAAATCTATTGTATTTAATAGCGATTTTTTCAAAAATGTCTTAAAAAATGTTTTCTAAAAAAATTCAATAAAAAGTTATTTTAATAATACTTTATCTTTTTGAAATATTCATTTATAATTTCTGAAGTATATTATAAATGAAAAATCATTTACAAAAGGTTTTTTGTTTTAAAAAGCTTGTATCAATGTTGAAACTATATTTTCCACAAAAAATGTTTTTAAAACATCATTCAAAATTATATCCCACATAAGATAACATAATTTTTGTTACACATGACCTTATAGGGAAATTATTCAATTTTACAATTAATATTATTGCTCTAAATAGTTATAATTTGGTGGCCTGACATTTATGATTCTCATTTCTCATTCACCTGTTATATTCTATTAAACCCTGTTATTTTCATGGGTTATGATTTGGATTAAATTATTATAAAAAATATATCTTTTTCAACATGTTATGATATGATACATATTTATGCCGACCATTTCATTTCATGGGTTTTGATATTATGGTTTATGTGTTTTTTTATATGAATGTATGATTTCATTATGGCATGTGTGGGACCTATATCACCTCCAATGAATTGGGTAAATATTTACAACATGTAATATATACTAATATGGTCTTGAGAGTGTACCATTACGAATAAGATGACCATGAGGGAGAAAAATTATAAGGACCTAGGTATTTATAGAATAATACTTTTGATTTTTATTAATACATATGAATAAGATATTGATTTTACTTTAAAAGTGATTTTATGTTCAATGGCGTACATGAAATGAAACAATGGGTTTCTCTGAAATCTCATGTTACACACAAGGTTGTGTCATACTAAAAAATAATAACATAATAATATTATTTTAAATGGTATTTTACTCCTAGCTGTTGTATTTTAAGTAATTAATATAACTATCTATATTATTATTAAACATGTTTGGTAAATGTTTTTATATTTATCAAATAAAATTTTAGGCTTAAATGATAATGAATTCAATTATACACATAAATAGTCTAATATTATTAAAAGGAAGTTTTACATCCTTTTGATGGAGAACACCTTTTGATTCTAATTTTTATCACATTTATATGTTCCATTTGAAAAAAATAATATCCTTATTTATAATGGAACATAAATATTTTATTTGGAATTTTATTTGGTATTTTTTCTGAAAATGT
Organism: Viscum album; assembly: GCA_963277665.1. Lineage (NCBI taxonomy): Eukaryota > Viridiplantae > Streptophyta > Magnoliopsida > Santalales > Viscaceae > Viscum > Viscum album. The sequence goes on from OY728129.1 coordinate 442,780,164, forward strand.
TCATTTTTATGAACCGTGAAAAATACCCAATTTTAAGTCCTGACTGCCTTTTCATATGATTTATTTATATGGTTAGATTATCCTCTTAATTGTTCTAAAAGTGTATTTTGATTATGTGTTTTGAATATTGAAAAATTGATTCCATATTTGGAATCTCGTGGTCCGAATTTGTTAAATAATTATCTTTTATTGTTAGGCAATATGAATAGTAACATTAGTAAATATTTTATTTACCATGGTTAAAGGATAAATCTGGTAAATTAGTGAAAAAATAATATTATTTTAATATTAAATTACCCTAACCTGGCTCATGGCCGAATTAGATTAAATATATCTTACTATGGGCATCTTTGTGTCGATTTTAGGACCCCATGAGCCACTATGTGTGAGCATGACATTTAATTAATTTTAATTAAATCGAAGGAAAATATAACCTAAACATGTATATTATTTTAAAAAGTTTTTATATGGGGTTATATAAGTTATTGTTTTGAGTATAAATACTCATTAGAAAGATAAAGAGATTTTCAAAATCATAGGTTTTTATTTATAATTTTTAGATATTAAATAAATAAATTTAATTATGACACAATGATGATGAAATTATTTATTTATTAATAAAGGCTTCAAATACGCAATGTTATAAATGTTAAAATAAATGCAATTTGGTAATTTTGATGTCATACACTAATTTTTTGGTAGATAGATACATTTAATATTTATATTTTTATAATATTATTGAATAAATCATGATTCTATGGATTTTTAATTACATCATGATATTAATAGTGTCAAAATTTACATAATTCATATTTTAAAATATTAATGATTTTATTAAATATTAAAAAATTAAAAAATACTTTTTTACACAAATAGTTATTATAAGTCTAAAATTATATTGTTGACTCTTTAATAGTATATTTTTCATGTTTTGGTAAGTATTTTGATTCTCAAAGTGTTAACTTCTTGAAAAAATGGTAAGGGTAAAAAGGGTTAAATAAAAAATATAAGGATTAAAAAATACCCAAAAACTCTATAATTCTTATTGGATGATTTTAGTTAGAATTATATTTTTCTTATATTAGATCCATCTGAATTTTTAATAAATTATACTTAAAATATAATTTATAATAAAATAATAATTCAAGATATTCCTTCAGTTTCCCTCGTCCCACTAATAAAAGGGCACCACCTCTAACCAATTGCTCACAACTGTCAAGCCCCATATATCATCCAGCCTCACACCAAATAAGATCCCCACATCCATATCTTCCTCTTAGAATACTTCCCCTAGGCAGAAGGATAATCTAGAGATCCCTTTGGATCAAATCAATATAAGTTTCTTGATTTGAGGAGGAACAAGGAACATACATAACGATTCAGACTCAAGGAAAGGGACATTGTCCAAATCCCCTTTATTTGAGGCATATTTTGATTTATACATGACTAGATTTTATATGGTTTATTTACCCATTTAATATTTAATTTCATTCAACAGGAGTAATTTTCAAAAAAATTGTTTTACTAAACCAAAAATGTATTTTTTCATATTAACATATATAGTGACAATGGACTTTTCTCCTCCATGAGTATTATTTTATATTTGGATTCCTAAGCACATCGTGTTGTTTTTAAATGGAAAATAAATAACATATAACCATTTGACATATTTTGGTATTGACAATGGCTATCAATGTGGTTTTAGTAATTCTGTATAATGAAATTATATCTAGTAATTACAAATGAAATTGTATTATTAAAATGTTAATAGTTGAAAAATAATATGATTATATAATTGTAATTATAAATTTGACTGGTGGTTACGTGATAAACCAAATGATGGGTGGTTCCATGATAAACAACGGATGGGTGGTTACATTATAACCTCGAATGAATTGGGTATGGAAGTCGGCCTTAATGCTATTCCATTTGTAAGAATTATTTGTTGAATTCCACTATATTGTTATTCCATTTTATTATGATAATGTCTAAAATTACCTTAATATTCCATATGTTATATTCTATGGGATTTATGTAAATTATTTCGTTACAAAAGGGTAAGCAATGAGTTTATATTTAGTAAAGTGTTTTTGCTACTTATTTAAGGTAAAAATAATTACTTTATGAATAAGAATTCTTGGTTTATATGTAGTTTTTAAACCTAATACCTTTCATTATTTTTTTATCCCTTACTAATATTTTTATGCTCATCCCTTGTTTTTTAAATTATTTTCACAAGACTTAAGGTGGAATATGGTTAATGATCGGATCGAGGAAAATTCATGCTATTTAAATCATGGAACTAAATATGTTTATTTTCTTTTAAGAGTTTTTTATGAAAAAATTGATACTATTTAGAAGTGTCTCCATATAATGTTAAAGATGTTTTGTATAAGTTATGACCTAATTCTCAATATCTGTAAACCTAAAAGGACCCTTAATGTGAATTTTTAGATTAATTCATGATTATGTAATGTGTAAGGATAAGTTTATATAGTTTGTATTAGAGGTCTATTAATATAACATTAGGAGTTATAATTCTACTAATTGAATATCCATATATGATTTTCACATTATCATCAAATTGAAATGATATATAATATTAAGGTGACATTTTTATCCACCTAATATATTTATGCGTTCATAATAGATTGAGCAAGATGAAACATGGAATATATGATTGAATCACAAAAAGAGGAAAAAATCTTCCAAATCAGCAACCTGAGATAGTCGAAATCAGAACTGAATAGTTTTTGCAGTGTTGGAATAGTTTACTCAGGCTTTAAATGATGGTGGTGTCCATTAACAAGATCCTCCAGATCAACCGTAGAGTAACATGTCAATAGTGAAGCTTTTAATGAGGCGTCATCACCCTTCATTCATAGGATCATCTGAAATTGTTAAAGTTGATGGGTGGATCAGAGAGTTGGAAATTATTTTTGATGTCATGGGTTGTAAAAACAATCCAATGTTTAGTATTGATATTTATCATTTTGAAGGAGAAGAAGAGTAGTTGTGGTCGATGGTTAAAAATACCAAGGACTATGAGGATATTGATGCTCTTTGTTGGAAATAATTCAAAAGACTGTTTCTTGAGATATATTTTCCTAAGGTGGTTCAACTGTGGATGGAAAAAAAATCAGGGAATTGAATCAGGTGAATATATCAAGGGATGATTATGATGAAAAATTCACACAACTAGCAAGGTACACACAATATTTCATCAAAGATATCAATTGAAGGATAAATCAATTTTACTCAGGAATGAAGCCTCAATATCGAATAAAATTACCCTTTTGTGAAATCAGAAACAATGAGAAGCTTTTTATATGTTCCTAGAAGGTTGAAATGGATTTTTTTATGATGATCAGTTCTAAGAGGGAAAGAAAAACATGATTTCCAGCTAGAAGAAAAAGGGAAATTATTTATCAAATAATCCCGGAGGTATTAAAATTTAATTTACATCTTGTGAGAAGTGTAGTAAAAATCATCCTGGATAAAACCCTCCCAAAATCTTGAAAGTGTGTCTGGTGGGGTAATACTAGTCATATCATTCATAATTGTAAGGAATATGATCAATAATTCATGGAAAATACAGAGGAAATATCTTTTAGTTGCAATGCATTTGGACATTATTCCAATATGTTTCCGAAGTTGATTACCTAGAGTGGAAACCATACTGATCAAAAGAAAAAGTGTGGGGAAAAATCTTTTTCTACTACTATGTTTGATGTGGGACCATCAAATTAGGTTGTATTAGGTACTTTGATTGGTTTTTTTTTAATTTCCAAAGAGTGTTTTTTGATTCATGATCAACAAATTCTTTCATTTCTCAAAACGTTTTTGATAAATTTGGAATTCCATCACAAGATATGAATCCATAAATTTTGGTAAAAACACCTGGAGGATATTTTGAGACAAAAATAATTTAGAATAACATTCTCTTCCTTCTGTGAAGAAATTTTCTACATGCAATCCTTTTTGTTTTTCCTATATTATAGTTTGATGTAATTTTGAGAATTGATTGGATTTATATTTACCATGTAATTATTGACTATAGAGCTAATGAGTTTTATCTTTAGAAATAACTTCAGTTTGGGTATAACAAATTAACCCATTACTTTGATAACATATTAGGAAGATGAGGAATAAGTGGATGATGTAAATTAATGTTACCTTTTACATATTTCTAAAAACAAAGGAACTGTTCAAATTAATGACATTCCAGAAGTAAATGACTATCATGATGTTTTTCCTGATTAGTTTCTTGTTATTTTAACAAATTGATATTTTGATTTTACCGTTTATTGAGTTTAAGGGGCTAATCCAATTTCAAAAACCCTTATCAAGTTCCTCAAATTGATCTTTTAGAGTTAAAGAAACAATTGTAGTAGTTGTTAGTTAAAGGTTATATTCGACCTAGCACATCAATGTGGGGTGATATAGTCTTGTTTATTAAAAATAAATATGGTTTAATGAGACTTGTCTTTGATTATAGAGCATTGTATAATATCACTATTAATATCATGTATTATTTACATCATATCGATGATTTTCTTTATCAGCACCAGTGAGCACAGTATTTTTTGAAGATTGACATGAGTTCGAGGAACCATCAGATGAAATTAATTGAAGAAAATGTTCCAAAGAACATGTTTCATACTAGATATGGCCATTATGAAGTTTTAGTTATGACTTTTGGGATAACCAATCCTCTTATTGAAATAATGGATCATATGAATATATTTTTTCGCGAGTTATTGGATATTTTTTTGTTGTCTTTATTGATGACATTTTGGTATATTCAAAGATTAAAGAGGAACCTGAAATTCATTTAAGGTTTGTCTTACAAACATTAAAGGAAAATAAATATTATGGAAAATTCATCAAGTGTATGTGTTTTTTGTAGACAATTTCATTCCTTGGTTATATTGTTTCTAAAGATGGTATAAATTTTGACTATACTAAAAAAAAATTTGTTGAAGAGTGGCAAAGACCTACCAACATCACATATATTCGTAGTTTTCTTGATTTTTTAGGACATTACAGAAGGTTTGTTAAAACAAATTTCAAGGTTATCTAGAATAATGACTAAGATAACATTACATGGCATTAAATTTATCAACACAAAAGAATGTCATGAATACTTTCGGGAAATGAAATGAATATTGGTGAATGCTATTGGTTTGGCCTTGCCTTCCAGAAATTGAGAATTTTTTATCTATAGTGAATCTTTATAGAAAATTCATTGTTGTGTCCTAATGATAAGGTAATTTCTTATTTATCACGTTAGTTGAAAACTCTAGAGTTAAATTACCTTACTCATGATTTTGAATCAGTATTTGTTGTTTTTTCTTTAAAATTTTGGACAAATCAATAGTATTGTGTAAAGTTTGAAATATATACTGATCCCAATAGTTTGAAGTATATATTCACTCACAATGAATTGAATATGAGAGAGAGAAGACATATGGAATTAATCATAAATTATGATTTTATGATTAGTTACAATCCAAGAAAATAAAATAATGTGGCTGATTCATTATGTCAAAAAAGTAATGCTACATTAAACAAGTTATGTTTTGAAGAAGATCTGTTGATTAAATATTTGATTAACTTTGGAATATAATTTTTTGGTGAAAGAGATTCCACTTTTTTTAGGTGGAAGTGAAAATCATATTTAGTGGATAGAATAATGCACATGTTGAAAGAAGACAGTGAGTTGCATAAATGTGTAGAATTGGTTTATAAGGGTATATTACCAAGATTTTACATTGATAATGATTTTGGATTGAGGTCTGCAGAGATAGTATGTGTGTCTTATGATTTATAGTTTAATAATTAGTTGTTATGTGATGCTCATAGTTCCCTTTTTTAGTTCTTCCTAGAAGTACTAGGATATACAAAGATCATCGGAAGTATTACTAGTATGATGGAAGGAAAAGAGAAATTTTGGACTTTACAATGAAGTGTTTTACCTGTCCACATATTAAAGTAGAGAAGATTCTACCAAAAGGAATGCTTCAGTCATTTCCAATTCTAGAGTGGAAATGGAAAAATGTACCCAATGAATTTGTTGTTGGATTACCGATGGTATCTCGAGGTAATAATGCAATCTATGTTATTGTTGATAGTTTGTCCAAATCCTCTCATTTCATTCCTATTAAAGATACTTTGCCTCTAGATTAATTTTCCCAGTTATATATTAAAGAGATAGTTAGGTTACCTGGAGTTACCCTCTCCATTTTATCCGATCATGATCATAGTATCACTTATATCTTTTGGAAAGACCTTCAGAAGTCATTGGGTACTGAATTAAATATTTCTACAGCTTTTCATTCTCAATTAGATGGACTGTGAGAATGAACAATTCAGACATTTGATGATATTCTACAATAATCATCAATGGATTACCAGGAAAGTTGGGACCAACATCATTCTATTGTTGGTTTTTCTTGTAAAAATAGTTTCATTTAAATATACATATTGCTCCATTTGAGGTATTATATGGAAACAATGTCGAAATCTATCTTTTTGGGATGATGTAGGTGAAAGAATGTAGATGGGGCCAGAATTGGTAGAAGAGATGGTAGAAAGAGTTTTGTAAATTCAAAATCAATTGCTGACAGTACAGAGTTGGAAACAAAGTTATGTGGATAACTGGAGGAAGGATATTTATTTTCAGGTAGGTGATCATGTCTTTCTCAATGTTTATCCTTGAAAAAGTGTGATATGTTTTAGATAGAAGGGAAAGCTGTGTCTGTAGTTTATTGGACCCTATAAAATCCTAGAGAAAGTTAGATCATTTTCTTATAGAGTGAATTTACCTCAATATTTATCTTAGCTATAAATTGTTTTTCGTATTTCAATGTTGATAATGTATATTCTGGATAAATCTCATTTTTTTGAGTCCATTGGTAGTTTAGTTGGAAAAGAATCTTTCTTATAAGGAACAATTAGTCATATTTCTTGACCGAAGAATGAAAGTGTTTCACAATATGGTATTTCATCAGATAGTGGTTTTTTGTTAAAACCACATGGTTTATGAGGAAACAAGGGATTCTAAAAATGATAGGCGGGATTAATACCCCCACTTGTTTGATATGTGAATAAAATTGAGGAGACTTAATTGCAAAAAGTGGGGAAGGATGTAATTACCCAAGTATTTAAGAATAATAATTTTTATTTCTATTAATACATGGGAATATTATTTTATTTTTACATTAAAGGGGATGCTATATTCGATGGCATACTCGTCACTCAACAACGGGATTCTCTGAAATCTCATGTTGCACACACCACCGAGTAATACTGAAAAATAATAACATAATATTATTATTTGAAATAGTAGTTAACACATAGATATTGTACTAGAAGGAATGAACACAAATAACCATATTATGATTAAACATGTTTTTTAAATTCTTTTACATATATCCAATAAATTATAGAAGCTTAAAATGATAATGAATCTAATTTTAAGCATAAATACTCTAATATTTTTAAAATATAGTTTTACCACCTTTTGATGGAGAAAAAATTTTAAATATAGTTTTTATCACATTTATATGTTACATATGAAAAAATAAACTTATTATTTTAAAACGATACATCAAAATTTACTTTGGGAATTTTTTTGTATTTTTCAGATATTGTTCATTTTTTAATGAACAGTGAAAAACACTGAATTTTAAGTCAAAAATGCCTTTTCATTTGAATTATTCAGAGGATTTGAATATCCTTTTAATTGGTTTTAATGTGTAATTAGATTAGTTTGGTTCAATTTAATCCACTTTTGGTTCTTGGAAGTAATTTCACATTTTATTTATACATAAACACATTTGAATCTTTTGATAGATATTATTTTCTAAAAACATGCCTTTTGGTTTTGACCACGGAAAATAATTTTAAATTTATTTCAGAAAAATCTATTTTTTGAATTTGTAAAAAATGGATTCAATATTTGGAATTTGGATGTCCAAAATTTTAAAATATGTTAGTTTTATATTACGAAATTATGAACAGTAACTTGAGTAAATATTTTATTTACCATGGTTAAAAGATGAATCTGGAAAATAAGGGAAACAAATAATATTATTATAATAATAAATTTCCCAAACATGTGTTCTAATCTGATTGAATGAGATATATATGAAAATGGGAATATTTGGGTCCTTTTAGGGGACCTATGGAGCCACTTGTGTGTGAAAATGACATTTAGTTCCTTTTAATTTCAAGTTAAGGAAAATATAACCTAAACATGTATCTTTTGGTAAAACTATTTTTATATGGGGTAATATAAGATATAATTAAACGTATAAATATTCATTAGAAAGAGAAAACGATATACTAAATCTTGATATTTTATTTATAATTTTTAAATATTAAATAAATAAATTAAAATATGACACAATGATAATGTAGTGATTTTTTCATTAATAATGGATTCAAATAAATGAAATTAAAAATATTTAGATAAATGTAATTTGGATTTATTGATGTCATCAAAAAATTATTTGGATTATAGTTACGTGATATATTTTTATTAATTTAGTTTTTTTGAATCAATAATGTTGTTTTAGATTTTTGAAAAAGCCATGATATGAATTGTGTCAAAATTAAGATAATTCAAATTTTAAAATATAAAAGATTTTATTAAATATTAAAAATTCCAAAAAATATAATATTACAAAAAATTATTATAATAAGTCTAAAATTTTATTTTTTACTCTTTAATTATATATTTTTCAAGTATTGGTAACTATTTTGACTATCAATGTGTTAAATGATTGATAAAACAGTAGGAGTAAAAAAGGGATAAATTAAAAAGATAATGATTAAATAATATCCAAAACCTCTCTAATTATTTTTAGATGATTTTATTTCGAATTATGTTCATATTATCTTCGAACAAGATCAATTTTTAATCATTTATAATCGAAATATAATATATAATAAAATAATAATTCATGATATTTTTTAGTGCCCCGCCTCCATCTATTAAAATGAAATCATCTCTAACCCATTAATGAAACCTCTCATGCTCATTGGCTCATCCAAACTCTATATAAATAAGATCCACAAATCACTATTTTCATTTTATAGGCATTCCTATAGCCATAAGTTAATTCACGAGATCTCATTGGCTCAAATCAATAGAAGTTAGCCGATTTGAGTAAGAACAAGGAAAACATACGTGACGATTTAGACTCAAGGGAAATGACTTTGTCTCAATATCCTTCCATTGAGGAATATTTTTATTTATCAAAGGCTTTCATTTATATGGTGTATTAACTCTTGTGACATTTATTTTCATTCAAAGGATATCGTTTTATATGTAGCATTTTACTAAAAAAATATAGGGAAAGCATTTTTTACATACACGATGATAATGACCTTTCCGCCATTGTGAAAATTATTTTATTATTTTATTCCCTAGAAGTTGTGATGTTCTTCAATGAAAAAAAAATATTGTATACCATTTTTAAATATTTTGGTATTGAAAATGGTTATGAACATGGATTTTCTGTTTCAATATTCTGATATTATTTCTTTTGATTGTATATGAAATTTAATGATTGAAATGTTGATATTATCAATCATCTAGGATTATGTAATGGTTCTTTGTCATTTGATTGGTGGTTACCAGATAAAAAAAATTACGGGTGTTTCCATTATAACACAAGGATAGTTAGTTACATTATAACCTCCAAATAATTGGGTGTAGAAGTCGATCGTATGAATATTCCATTTGTAAGAATGATTTGTGGAACATAACTATATGGTTATTCTATTATAGTATGATTATGTACCATGTAACCATTATAATATATAAGTGGTATTTATGGTAATATTTTTGTTACAGAGATGGTACGAAATGAGCTTATATTTAGTGATGTGTTTCTGCTACGTCTTTAAGGTGAAAAGTATAACTTTATGATAAATTATTCCAGAGTTACATGTTGTTTTGAAATATACCAACTTTAATTAATTGTGTATCCCTTACCACGATTTTTATTCTCATAAAATTTTTTTGAAATGTTTTTCTTAGAACATATGGTGGAATATTGTCAAGGATGGGTTCAAGGAAAAATCAGTTTGTTTGAAACATAGAACTAAACACATTTCATTTTTAAGTGTTTTTCTTTTATAAGAAAAGTGGATACTGAGTAAATGTGTCTATGTGTATTATTATAGATGTTTTTTATATGCTATTATATAATTCAAAAAATATTTAAACATAAAAAGATCCTAAATTTGAATTATTAACTTAATTTATGATTATGTAATGTTTAATGCTGGGATTTTATAAAAATGACTACAAAGACGGTATGATGTGTGAACTCATGCCACAAAGATGGTCCTGGGAGTGAACCATGAATAATAAGATTATACTAGGAGTAAACACATACTACTAATAAGGTACTTGTACTGATTTATTGGATAATATGTAAATCATATTATATTCTTATATGTTTTCCACAATTCCATGTTTTTTATAATCTTATGTTTTCATAGATTATGTTCATAATTTCATTTCTATTAATTTCCAATGAACCTCCAGGTTTTGTTCCATATTTTGTGTAAATGATATTTGATATATAAGGTATGAGATTATATCTTCAAGATCAGGTAATTATAATGTATTCTCATGAATATTCATACATATCTCCTATGTTTACCCTTACTAAGTATATAGGATCATGAAATTTTATGTTTCTTTACTATGATTATGAAGATATTTATGTTGTTTGAGGTGACTAAGAATAGTGATAGTAATGAAGAGACAAGTGGGAGATAATATCACACACCTATGTATCGGTATTTAAGTTTCCATTTTTTCAAAGTCAATAGATTGGAATGGTCTATGGGTGCCAATTTTTTTACTGTTTTATGTATTTTGTAAAAGTTATGTTTTATTAATTTATAAAATATGAGGGTCATTATATCGGAAGTTGGTCGGTGGGGCTACACAACATGTAGTTATTCCCCACATGGTGTATAATATCATATTCATCAAAAAAATTCTTCTAGAAGGACATACATGACATGTGTTTATAATTTACACGCCACGTATATCTTCATTTTCATTTCGATCAATCTCCATTTTTGACGTGGGATGGAAAACACCTGAAATCACCATAAATCACATCGTAATGTATTTTATCCACAAAATAATATTTATGAAACTAAAAAATATTTTTATAATTAATAAAATGTTTGAAAAGGTAAAAAAAATCTAGAACAACAAGATGATATATGTTGGGGAGGGTTTACGATCCAATAATTTTACAATTATGATTATCTTTGTGTTTTTATTTATCTTTATATTGGGTATGTTTTCCATCTTCTTTAAAAATTATTTGTTGTGTTTCCATGATAAATATATATCATTTGAAGAAACACAGTCTTGGATTTAAAGGAAACGTGATACAACAACAGAGGTTCCACATGGAGAGCATTGTTTCATGAAGTCACATAATGTTTAGAGATGTATGTTTATTTGAATAATTATAGTCTCATGAATGAAATAACTTTTTATTGGGTTCAAATTATGTTGAGAAAATTAAATGTGGTTTTAGGTTATTTATAATAAAAATTAGTTGAAAACATATCTGGAAATCATTTATGCATTGATTATATAGATAACATAGGATGGAATGATTGGGTGTTTTTAATAAAATAATCAGAGTAGAAATTTTTTTATTCATATAACACTATATAGTTTTAAATAACATGTAACTTTATTACACACCATTTAGTTACCTGGACATCTATTTTACTATATTTTATGTGGTTGAATTTTAATTCTAATTAACACCATCCTTTTTCTCTTGAACCTATGTCACAATCTAGGTAATTTTAGAGTGCATACTTGACATCCAGACCCATTGAAAAATCCTTCAATCCATAGTATTTGGTATTGGTCATGTTACTCAATTATATTCTTTAGTTATCCAACTAGTGTAGTGAAATAAATTGATTATGTCTGTTGATGAATTTGAAATTGATAAAATTTAATCTAAGAATCTCATTGTGATAATTTTCACCATCTTCCCCATGGTATTTTTTCCGTTGGAATTGTTTTTGGATTCTAATTACAGGTATGGGGTATAAAAATTAACCCTATGGTTTGATAATTTCCATGTATATTAATCATTAGGATTGTTCTAATTTAATGTGTACCAAAAACAATTAAATTATGAGTGGGATTATTCACTAGAGTCCTTTGATTTCAATTAGCTTTATATATGGGTTATGGGAACCCATTGGGTGAGAAATCAAAGAATTAAACACAATTTGATAATGGATTAATGTTTGGTTAGTGTTACATGAGATTATAGATATTTATTGACATGAAATCCATATGTTATGGATTATTAATTATTGTTTGTAATTTTAATCATAGATAATATAAATTCAAGTGGTATATTAATGAGTAATGGTAATTTTCATAAATAACCATTGAGATATATGATGTGATATTTTGATATCCATGCTGTATGAATTAGATTTTTTTTCAATACTAAAATGATTATATAATGTAATTTTCCTGAGAACATGACAGCTTATATGATCTAATATAGATATTCTGTGTTCTTGGGTCGACCCCTTAATGTAAATATTAAAGGGATTTAACCCAAATATTTTTGTAATTATAATGATTGGAGCCATATTGTTGTGACTATAACATGCTTATATAGTTTTGAATGACATGGATATATGACATAATCAGACATATTCTGGCATGTCATAGAAGCATGTAAATTTACCACGTTTATTTGGTTATGCATTGTATGGTCGTAAAATATTCTTAGAGTTTTTAAAGCATAGAGATGAAATAGATTATTGTTGTATTTATTAATTTTTGAATTAATTAATACACATGTTTTTTCAATTTATTCAAAAAAATTCTAATCTGACTGATTTGTTTATACAAATCAGTGTCAACCTACTTAGTTATACTGACACCGCATTCTAGTCAACATTTGGAACCCAATTAGTTTTTGTGGATATAGGTTTGGACAATGTAAATAAGCCTTTATTTTTATTGTTTTAATACTATATGGGATGAATTTAGGAGGTTTAACTTATATAGGGTTCAAGACCAGATCATATTGACTATTTTTATAGCCTACTAGTCTATTTCTTTAATTGTTCATATCTTAACATTTATTTACATTAATGTACATAACTAAATTACAACTATTGTTATTTATGAAATTTTTGGTTTTTCTTTATTATTGTTTTCACTTTTTTGATACATTAATTAATTTAATTTAAATTGTTTATTTCTGCTGTGATGGAATTTATTATTTGGGTTATAATCCCCCTACACATTTGACACCCCTCTAGCTAGTCATCATCATCTAGAGTAACAGGAGGCTTGTTTGATGTCTTGTAACCGACCCTTTTTGACCTTTAAAGAGAGAGCTGCATTGGGGGATGTTATATAAATAATTTCATCCCCAAAAGAAATCCACCATTATTCGTTATATGTATTCAAAAATACTATAAAACATTAATCATATCTTACTACCATTATTCATAGAAAATTAATGGGGTTAGTATAAATATATCTGTCACTACCATAAACCATATTGAAAAATTGTAAGGATGGAATAATTTTATTATATACTTATTAAATGGTAATTAACATCAAGATATGTTATCATAGATAAAAACTATAATTAAATTATCATTGGATAATTTAATGTGGAAAAATACCTTTTTCGTTTTTATATCACCAAAAAATAAAACAAATATACAAAATATTTTGTTAAAAATATTCATTAAAAATAAAATATATATATATATATATATATATTGGAATACTAAAATAATTATTTGATCAATATAATTCGATGTCTCATTCATGTAATAATATTAAAATGTAATGGTTTCTTTCACGACTTCATTTAAAAGCACCTTCTCAAGAAAATTACAATTAGATTATTTCTAAAGAATTTTATCAAAATCCAAAAATTGGTAAAAATTATTTTAATAATTAATTATTGAAAGAAAAATCATTATTGAAAAATCATTAGTGAAAAATGATATAGATGAGATAGATTCGAGACCAAATGAGATGAAACAAGGTTATATTTTCACGAAAATATTTTTCAATCATTTTGAGTTTTAAATAGTAGATAATTGTACTAAAACAAAAATACTATAGAAATAAATATATTATAATAAAAAAATTAGGTTTATCATATATTTATCATATTATTTCCCCCTGTAAAAATTCACTCATAATCAAACTTGGCTAAAATGAGATTGAGATATAAATTCATTATGACATTGATACATTTTTTATCACAAACCCAATAAAAGAAATAACATAAAGATATAATTAAAATTCCATGAGTTTAAATTGATTTAGGAGATATAATATCAAAGGGGTATTATGTATTCCATATTATTTAAAATAGGGGTTAAAATTGATTATTCCTCATGTAATTACATGTATGCTAAGGAACCCTTACAGTAGATCTCGTATTGCTTCCAACATGTTCAAATATCCAATATAATAAATAAAACTTATTTTATATTAATTATATATGCATAATAAAAAACATTATACAATATAATATATTCATTTAATATCTTATAATATTTTTATTTGTTATTGTTTTTATAAAAACAGAATTTCAGTTAATAAAACCATTTTATTTCATGATTTGTGTTGTTTATATTTCCCGATACATGTACATTGATCATAGTTCCACCATTTAATGAATTGTGATAGTTTCATTATTATTGAATTTAATAATTCTTTAACAATTTATAAATATGAATAAAATTATAGGTAGAAAAAAGTATTATATCCTTCATGGAAATCATAGTTCATACGTACGTACGTGTGATATTTCCACTTTTTGATGGATATAACAATTGAAAATTAAATAATATTTCACTGTTACATTACTATAATAATGAAATTGAGAGTATATATATTTATATAATACATAATTAAAAACATTTAATTGAACATGAGGTGACGAAGTAAATATATTACATTGTGGAGGTTCTAGAATACACAAGGGCATGAGTGATGTGTTTATTACATTGTGTATTCTAGAACCTCCACAATGTTATTCGACTTCGTTGGGAAACCACATTTTTCTTACACCTTATGCCAAGAAAGTATGGTATTTTGGAAATGCATTAATATATTTTAAATTGGGTAGGAATCAATGATGGTTTCTTGTTAGGTAAAACACAAACTAGAAAACCCCAACATTTTTAATAAAGTGCAATGTGAGTTCTCTTTTATATTTAGGTGGAGGGGCCCTTGGAATTACATAATAGATTATATTTATAAAAGTCATTTTTAATGTTTACGTGGTAAGAAATTATATATCTAAAATCTAGGATGATGTTTCTCCAAATAATTTCACCTAATTAAATTATTACAAAAAATTCGTGATATTAATCCTTTATCTCTTTGTTTTAACCACTTATCATCCCTTTGGTTGACTACCGCGTTATAAAGGTTTTTAACTCATGAGGTATCTTTATTTTTTATATAAAATTAAATTGATTCATAAATGGATAATCGTTGACATGATAGAAAATATAAAATTAAATTTTTCAAATATAATTATTTTAATTTTGTGAATATAAAAAGTATTATTATACAGAAGTTACCATTAATGTTATTTTCAGTTCTGTTCACATTGTTTTCCCTTAAAAAACAGTATATTAATGATATATAAATAATAAAATAATAAAATCACCATTATATTAAATTTATCTTCAATATTATTAGATAAATATCAGTTGTCCATATATAATTACGTTATTTAATTAAAAAAAATTGTATGATTTTTTTATTATTAGAAAAAAAATTGTGACCTAAATTATTAAAAAAATTAAAAAATGTTTCCATCACAAAAAATTAACAACATATAAAATATTAGAAAAATAAACATTAAGATAACTATTTATAGTCCAAAATTACCTCTTTATACTACTATGGAAAAAATAATAGAGATACTATAAAAATGAGATTGAAATTTTTTATTAACTCTTTGCATCAAATTATATTAAAGTAATTAAAAAATGAAGGTGGTATAATATTATCAGAAAATAAAATTTAATGAGGTTATAGTCAAACATAATCTATCCAACGATATACATGAATGTTTTTTTGGATATTGTTGGGCCTTATCTCATAATTCTACGATGTTTTATATATTTTATCCTTACAAAAAAGAACAACAATTTACATGGTTAATATTAAAAATTAAAATTAAAATGGGTATATTTTCAAAATTTAAAACATGTTTCATTCAAATATGACATCAATTTTTTGATATTATATTTCTGGAATTCGTGGAAATCCATATTAAAATAACCATGAAAAATTAAAATGGAAAATAATAATTAGGGAAATGTTTCTTTAATCATAAAATGGGATTTGTTCTTATCTCATGCCGTGAAAACAATTTAGATAGATGTTTATAGATTTATTTGAATATATCATATTTAAATGTCATTATAGTAATTCATCAATAGTGACTAATTTAATTTATTTATATAAATGAAAATTTCATTTATAAAAAACGATTTTAGAAACAAATATTTTTTAAAATCCTTTTATAAAAGGATTACTAATGAACTCATCATATTCATGTGTAAATAATAAGTTTACATTTTTTTGATATTTTTAATCATTACCACCAATCTAATATCTAGGGATTAATTGTAATTATAAAAATAATTGAATAGAATATATTTTTTTATTTAGGTTTTGTATATAAATAATAATATCTAATAAGTTAAATTTATTCAAATTGAAATAGATAATAAAATATATGGAATGAAACTAATTGAAGGAAATTTTATATTCATAAATAATATTATATATTATACATAATGATTCCCAAGTTAATATATCACGAACCACTTCCCTTAATGGTATCCCAACAAGGACAAAAATAAGATATGAAAGAGTGAAAAAATTATGGCATCTAATAGGCCATAGGTATGCTAGAAGATTCTAGAGAATATCATAAAAACCGATGGGGCGAATTTCCCTCTAAATGAACATTATGAAAAAGATATATGATGAAATCCCCAAACAAATACAACTTGGGGAAAAAATTAAAAGATAAATCCAAAGTACAAGCATGTAAAGAAATACATTTGAAAAATAATAAGTTAACAAAATTCACAAAAATAAAATCCTCAACAATAACCATTAATGACCAAACATTTACTAAAAAATACACAAGTAATTGACATCTAAATTGATCAAAAAACAGATGAAGAATTCCTGATAAAATAGTTAATATATACATAGGGTGAGCATGACATGTCTGCTATGAATGATCCACCCAAGACCCTTTCATGAAAAAGATGAAAAAAATAACACTAAACCACTGTGAACAAAAATTGAGGCTAAATCATTATCTAAATTGGTATTCGATGTTCCTAGCCTCACAATAGAGACATCTCACCTATTACAACACTCATGTGAGAAAAAAGAGTAATTCAAAATGATAGTAACATGATACCACATTCCCCGCTATTTTTCTTGTTTACCACATAGTCATAAATCTTCAGAAATATCTATCTAAAAGTAATTTATCCCCATGTCACCTATATTGATGCATCAAAATACGCATCATGTGTGTATCATAATCTCTTCATCACATATTATGAACCTCATGCATCAAATAATAACATCAGCCGCTGTCACAAATTTTGACAGTATTTGAGTAGTTTTTAAATCCCACCACCACCCATATGTCAGGTATTATACATCAAGGAATCAGAACTGATAAACCAACTATCTATAATAATACATATGATAAAAAATATTGAGATACATGTGAATTAAACAACCAAAATAAATTATATTAACATACACACATATATAGTCGTGGTTATAATTGTGCATGGTAGAATATACTACATTGAGGTTAATAGAGTGGGAAAGAGGGAGAAGTCGTCCATTTATTCCTCACCATCCAACATATTAGGGGAAAAAGACATACCAGATTTCATGGGGTGTCACTATAGAAAATGAAATAGGTTGTACAACATATTAAATCACATAACATGCACAATTTAATATTTCTCACAAGTCATTTTTGGAATTAACCTTATCACCGGATCAACTACAACTATCATTCTCTGACACCCAACTATAACCCTTATGAACATGAAATCTTATAACTACAGAAGAATTCCAAGAGATTTATCTATTTATTTTTTATTTTTTTATCGTTTACTTTAAATTAATCAAACTAAATATCCATTAATTAACATTATTCCATTTATTTTTCATTAACCACCAATTTAATTATACACCATATAGGCATAATGCAACAACATCCATGGTTCCAAATGACTATCAACATTTCAATTCCATTTAATAACCAATACCATGGGGTAAAACATTCATTAATTAATACTATTCAACTATTATAATTACTATATTGAACAAAATACGATAATATAAATGATATTCACAACAATGAACAAATAGCTACCTCATGAAGTGGGGAATGAAATACAAAAACTGGAAACCCATATATCATACTCTTATGAACATTTAGTAATAAGAATAAAAAAATACATCTACAAGATATCAGGAAAACTCATATTTTATTTTTTTTCTACAATCTGATTCCCATCCATTAGATTATAATGTATTAAAATATTCATCTCATTTTCATAAGCATAAATCACAACCATAAACCATGTCACCTACCCATAATTCATAAATAACTATTTTAGGATCACATCACAACTCATAGAAAGGCTCATATATATATAAAATACAGAATGTAGAAAAAATAAACAAATTAAAACATGGATTATATGACTTAGAAATATATCATTTAATCTTCGCATGTAAATGAAATCAATTTTATCCAAACATTAATATTTTTCATTCAATCATTTTTATTACAATATTATATTCATTGATAGATTTATCATATGGTAAAAATACATCAATAATAATTCATTAAATCAAACAAGATAATAATTATCTAGAAATCTTATCTAGAATAACCCTTAATTAAAATAAATATTCATTAATAATATTTACATTAACATTTCACTTTATTAATAATGATAACCAACCTTTTCCAATTACTGTGGGTTAGAATAATAGAATAATATATTGGATAAAAAATTTGTTAAACATGGATTAATCATTAATTGATGTTCAATTAAATTATATGAATCAATAAATTCAATAAAAATTCGAAAATTAGTTTATATACAAAAATTCTATCTTCTTCACATTCTTAATAATTACCATCAAATTAACATTCTAAACCAACGAATAACAAAAATATTTCTACAAACAATTTTCTTAAATAGATATTACATAATTTTAAAGATAAATTCTTTACAGAACCAGGTTCCAAATGTTTACTGTCTTGCAAAAACAACGACCACACAAAATATTTAAAACATAAAACATGAAAATTTATTAAATTTCATTTTTCCGTACCTTCATAGAGGTCTTCACATTCCCTTTAGTACATTTAATCACCAGAGGATATAAATCAAATATTAATAAGATAAAGACTTAGTAAAAAAGAAGAATTGGGTAGATGGACCATGGGTGAATAAAATCATTATCATCATAATAAAAAAAGGATCATAATTGTGAGATGAATATTCAAAACTCTGAGGAAATTTTCATTGCATAAAAATGAAACATAATGTATTATTTGTAAAATAAAATTCATATCTGTGAACAATGATATAATCTTGTTAATACATATTTCACATTTCTCATGAGATTCAACACACAAACCAATGTGTTGGAGGGAAATATATTTTTGGGCACACATGTCACATCAGAACTGTAAAATTGCGCAATGCAATTCCTTTTTCCCGCATAAAAGCGTAATATTTACATTATCATGAATTCCAAATAGAATAAATATAAACTACATACATAATATAACCATTGAAATGGTATGAGTTACAGTTAATAAAGCAGTCATTCATAAATTTTTTTGTCCCAAATTAATTAGGGAATAATATACTTGATATAAGGATCCACAACCTAGAGTGAAGAATAAACACTGTAGAGAAGTAAGTGGTGTGTTTTTTTAAAGAAGAGTTCTTCTGAAAAAAATTATGTTTGACATAATCTAATTTTGAAAACATTTTTATCATATAGAATGTATGGTAATGATGAAAAAAATGATATTTATAAAATATCCAATATAAAAAATAGGGTGAAAGAGGGAAAACCTAAAGAAAAAAAGAATTTGGTTTGAGAATTCCACATACATTTTGTCTAAACATTTTCTTCCCATTAATATACTATATAATCAAATAAAGTTGATAAATTAACAAAATAATATCTTCTTATAGATTAATCTGATAAATTATGTTTTTATTACATTTATTTAGGCTCCTATAGATGAAGTATAGAGTATAAGTTCATCATTTGGGAGCATTAGTTTTCTTAGTTTTCATGATCGGTTCACTTGTACTCATGAATTTATGTTCATGTATACCATAGGAAAATATCCATAATTTTTATATTATATTATCACTGATCTGAAAAGATTTTAAATTATCTTAAAAATAATTTGTTTATAAGGTATGGAGATGAATAATTAGATTAAAGTAAATGATGATCTTTTTATGAAAATTTTTGTTGTTTTCAATCACAATGAAATAATTCTATTTTATCATTTAGTATTATGTATATAAGTTAGTTAAAAAACATAAAAGGGTTATAGAATAAAAATTAAATTATGTTTTCAACCATTTTATGGTTTTATGTAAATCCTTGGAGGCGTTAAAGGGAAATGAAGGCGCATCCTTTATGATGCAAGTAAATTGACACATTAGAGAAGATAATTTAATATTTAAAATAATATATTGGGGGACTTTAATAATAGATATTCTATTAAGATTATAGAATTCCGGTATATTTAACACAATAGAGTTATCAAACCATTTGGATGCGGTAGTATATTAGAGAATAAGAAAACAAAAGAACATATTATTAAATTTAAAAAAAATTAAGAGAAATTTACCACATGAATTCACCATCCTTGAGAGCCTAATTAGGGTAATTATATTTGACTTTGGATGAGACCAAGACCTCCTATATATGTTGAATGTGGTTTCGAATATTATTTGGATGAATATTGGAAATGATAAAAGCTTGAGGTTTGTGAGGATAAAAGGGGTGTGGCTGGTAATTATAGTGGTGGGAGGGGTGTATTCTCATTATTATACTCATTAGTTTATAATTTAGAACAAATACTGCAAATAGATTTAGAATTATCACTATAGATATTAAAATTATTAATTATAGTTTGATATTTTGTGCTTACAATATCCTTAAATTATCTATGAATCCATAATTCATGTATGTATCATTAATTATAAAGTATCATATTTTACTACTTGTCAAGATTTCACGTATTTTTATAATTCCCAAAAATTAACCCTAACGATTTATTTAATTGTAGAATTTAATAATGAAATCCATTTTATGAGATTCATTTTCTAAATTTGATAAATTTAATTTTTTTCAATCACTATTTACAGGGAAAATACCAATTTTATAATTACAAAATATTTTATAGCTGTATGAAAATTTTCTAAAGGTATCATAAAATTATATTAAAACAATAATATTTCAAAATTTTAATTTATGAAAAAACTGTATTAATTTATATTTTCTTATAATTTATCAAATTAAACATAACATTGTAATTAAATATTTATGACTTGCAAATATGTCAATACTTAATTATTAATTTTAAAGTATTTACTTACTATTACTATTATTTAATTGCATCATAATTTCACATATAAGATGCCTAAATTATATTTATTCATTAATGTATAGGATCACTATTCATTTTTTATGTTTAATATGCATAAGGATCATATTATTATTCCTAAATTCAAGTTACTATTTCATCGGTATAGGATTATTAACTTAAAGAAATACATCTTATTTCATTAGTTCATATTTTATAAACTTTTTATTATGATATCTATGTAATGTTATGTGATTTACACTATTTTCAGTTATTATAAAAAGGGAAAATTTATATTGATAAGATATTTGGTTGTCATATTCTTCCCCCCTTTTGAAATTTCACCCATGAAATTTTGTTTTACATAAATAAGTGAGGATATATATCCCGCATTGCGTCCTTGGATTCCTAAGTCAATTTTATATACATATGGTTTCTCTACAGGACCATAAAATGTTGTGTTGTATTGTTACATTGAACCTATTCACTATGATCCAAATTCATTACTAGATACTCATAAAATATATCATCATGCAACTATACCACCTCTGAGTTTAGTACAAGTGAGGGATCTAGTATGTACTTCTTCTTGAGTGATATGTGAAACACATCATTAACATGTGCCATAATTGGTGGATATGCAAGCTGATAGGCCAAAACTCCTATGAGATCAATGATCTCCAAGTGGAAAATGTATCTTTGGATTAACATACATTTTCTACCAAAAAATATGTCTTTCATCAATGGTGATATTCTAAGGAAGACTTCATCTACAAATTCAAACTCCAATTCCCTTAAATTGCTATAAACAAAGCTCTTTTTTGGACTCTATGCACCATTGTTATGTTTCTAGATGAATTTAACATTCTCTATCATCTCCTGTCCAGTATCAGGTCCTAGTATCTTTCATTCTCCATCTTCATAAAATTGGTTAGAGTTTTATATCACTTTCTATATAGTGCTTCATATAGTTCCATCTAAATACTTGAATGCAAGGTATGTTTTTTGAGAAATCACCCAATCAGATATGTGGATCCCACATACATATAAATTCTAAAAGGGATGATAATGGAATATCATTTAGTGTTTAAATGTTTCTTTTATATTTTCCCAATTATTAGGGGTAATAGGTTTTGTAGAAATATAATTTAGTACTCAAATGATGTTGAAGAGTCACAAAGAATTCATATACGAACCTGGGATCATGATTAGAGGCAATCGAGAGAGGAATGCCATGTAGTCTGACCATATTTTTCACATATATCATTGAACATTTTTAATGTGAGATATCTTACTAAGTAGTTATAATGTGTAAAGTATTGGTGAGTCAGTGCACCACAAACCGTATCTCATTACTTCAATTGGATGGAATTGGGAGACCCGCGATAAGGTCTATAGTGAAATTTTTCAATTTCGACATGGGTTTATGAAATTTATTCATCATAACTTTAGACATTATTCTCTATAGTTTAACATGATTACAAGTCAAGAGACTTGAGATATACTCCATAATCTACTTCTTGATGTTGTACCACCAGATGTGTTTGTAGAGATCATAGTACATCTTTGTGCTACTAGGATGAATAGAGAAAGTCGAGAAATGTGAATTATCCATTGTATCCATGTTTATCTTAGGTGATGTGGGATCTCCCTATCGACTCGATCCATGTCATGACATTTTTATGTTGGTGAGATCATCCCATCAGCACAAATAGGTATATCATTCTTGTATTATGAAGAAGGTTCCATAGTTGGGTTTTCCTAGCGGGTGATTGTAGAGGGTTCAATGTTTGTGAAATTGGACGAAATCATGTATGATGTCCTTAGATGGAATCTATTGGGATTAATTTTAGAGATAGAAACAAAAAATATATTTTTATCCAAGATTAATATACCAGAGTTCCATTGTCATTCACTGTTTGGATTATTTGGACAATGACACTTAAGGATTCCATTGGTCAAGAGGATGGTAGTTCGGGATCATCCAAACATTTTTGGGGGAATTTATTAATATTCTAGTACAAAATTATTGAGTTAGGAAACGTTTATATGTTCATGAATCCTTGGTTCATTTTGAAGAATGAGTCTTCCGTGTACCCCTTGGGTGGAAAAATATTTCAGAGGTATGCATGGGTTTATAATCACTTCTATGCATCCTAGATTCTCTTTTAATTAATAAATCTATATGTATATGAGGTTCTTAATAATGTTTACCATTTTATGAAAAAATTAGTTGTTCTCGTGTCTTTATTTATGAAAATGATGATTTAAGACATACTATGAATCACTCTATACTGTATCGTCATTGAAGGGGTATAGATTGTATTCATGTGATGATCAAACCCATATGATGGTCTTCCTACATATTCTCATGAGATGAATCAGATTCCATGCAGTTCAATGTTACATTACTAGACACATCAACTTTTCTAGTCGGTTGACAAGGACACATCTATGTTGTTAAATGACATGTGGAAAGGAATTGTAGGTGTTTTATGTATTGTTAATATTTGGTGTGGGACTTCCACTGAGGTAGCCGAAGATTACCAAAAGAGATATGGTCTCATAGGTGGATATGACCCTACCAGGGATATGGATCAGAGAAAATTAGGGTGATATGGGTTTCTGGTTTTGACCACTGTGAGTCTTCCCACCATTCCAAATTAGTTGGGAATTAAATCTCTAAGAGTTCTATTTATGTCATAGCATATAACATAGAGGATTCCCTGTTTGAGAGAATTAAATGGAGGATTATTCTTGAGGGGATGCCCTAGTGAGTTGGTGGGAATTTTTATTTGGAATGAATTTTAATGATAACGTCCCTCGGTCTTCGTACTCATGTATCTATCCTAAATATCCATATCAAAGAAGAAATCAAATTTTTCATTGTTAATTTTGACATTTTATGCATTATGGATGCTCAATGAGGTTTAGGTTGGTATGTCTAAGGAATAATCCTAAGGAGGATGCCCACTGATCTTGGCCGTTTAGAAATGATTCATATGTATGTTGGTTGGTGAAGGAATAAGATTTCTCATATCTCATTTCATTTGAGGATTACATATATGTTGAAGGACATTCGGTTTTTGTTATATGGAAATCTTTATTTCCACCAACCACATAGACCACATGAATCATGATCAGTTTGAAAAACTAGAGTAGTTAGTGGATATAAATATTGCATATCCCACATCATTTGTTGAAAGAAGCTAATGGAGACCAATGAGAGTGAGAGAGGGATATAGATTTGAACTTACCCTTATCCTCATTGTTTTTAAACTAGGGATATTCATTTTATCTTATATTGGTATTCCCAAAAATGAGTTAGAGAGGACCACCCATGAATCCTCCTATAAGAAAATATCATGACTGAACATCATTGGAGACCCCATTTATTTTCATATGGGTTATACCATAGTTTAAATTTTTGTATCTTGGATGAATGCATCGTAGTTTAATCTCTTATTGCGGGGACTAATACCAAAAAATTTAACGTCTTATGGGTTGGATGATTTGGGGAATTGTAGTCTGATGTCATACGATGATAGAAAGAACTCATAGTTTTTGGTCATAGTTTTTCTACAATAGCTTACTGAATCCACGATTAACTATAGGGTAATCGGGAAAGGATGTTCTAACATGCCCCAAACATGGGGGAGGGGAGGAATGTGAAATCCTTGATTCTGATGGTTCTCATATAATGAGAATTTATTCATGGCATGGGAGACATAGTGGTGTACAATGGTAAGAGAATCCTCTCATGGGGAAGGATTTTTATTAGGTTGAAAGTTTTTTTAGGAATCATATGGAGAGTTGATGGGTCATTGGGCATGTAGTCACAAAGTGGTGTAATCAAGACACAAACCATCCTTTTTCATTTCCTCGGAAGGATAAAAAAGATATGAAATCACATGGGACACAATGTTTGACGGATAAAGTGGGGGGTTTTCGAGTATGAAAGAAACATTCAAACTAAAAATGTGTGTGGTGTTCCAAATCATCCTAGTCTAGGAGGCATGTGATGGGGTTTTTTGATTCTCATGAGGAGATTTTTTATTCATGGTATTTAAGGGACAAATATTGGGGCATCATAAGGGCACAATAAAAAATATTGTCAACCTAGCCATTAATTTCATGGTGTTACTCTACATTTTCATGAGGGTTAGTGATGGTTGTGAAGGGACCGCTAGGGAGGGCCATGACTATCACCTAGTTGTGATGAAAAGTTGGGTTGTGAGGGTGTATCCCACTCTATATTTATTGGTGAGTGCAAACGTTTTTTCACTATATGAGATGGCTATGTAGTAGGAAGCCACATAAGATGGCCACATATGAGATGGCTACATAATATGGTCCAGTAAGATCTAGCTGCATAATATGGACATGTAGGATCATTCACTATAAGATGGCCCAAAAGGAGCTTTCTGTATAAGATGGTCTGTGTAGGAGCTGGCCATATAGGATGGTCCATACATAAGAGACTTTGAATTTTTTTCCGTATATGGTTGTCCATGAACTTATTTCAGCATAAGAACATGCTATTACTATTTTTCACATAGGGTCATCCATGAACTATTTTCCCCACACGGCCATCCACCATCTATAATCCACATGGGGTTCTTCCATGAACAATTTTTTGTATTCGTCAGTAAGGTCAAAAAATTATTCCTGAATTATGTGAATGACAGTGCCTCCCTATATTATATTTATGCGAGGGTACTCCAAATACGATTCAATGGGTGGTGTTCTAGGAATAACCAACCACATATTGTTTTTTGGATAACTTATTTGAACCACCATGGGTGTTGGAGGTATTTCTCCCACACCCTCTAGATTTATCATTATGCTTCATCCCTTTTTCTCTCATTCGAGTGAGTGTTTTTTCAGTCCCCCTTGGGGTTTATTTACATAGGAACATAGCAACCCACGTATTGTATTTTGTGGAAGAACATGGTGTAAATATTCCTCAGGAGGCATTATATTCAGTGGATGGAGATTCCACCTCATCCCACAAACTACTTATATTATTGGGGGTCTTCATTTGCGGGAGCTAAAATCACCACCCCCTCTGCATGACCGAATTTATTTCATTTATGGTATGCTATTTGATTTTACTTTACCATGGACTATTGCAGTTATCAAAAATGAATTATGTGGTGAAAAGTTATCACCATCCATCTTATGAATGAAAACATTCACGGAGCAGGTGCATCCATCTTCCTCCTACGAACTACATAGTTCACGGATTCCACATGAAGTAGCAGATCACTATACATTGAAGAAATCCACGATGGAACATGTGCTTCGTTTTATTTCTTCTATATTTGAATATTTTTCATGAATATTGTTAAAGATTTTATTTCTATATTTTATCTAATTTGATTGTATTTTCTCATCGGGATTGTTGAATTCTTAGGACCCTACAATCACACATCCTCTTTTGAAACTAAATCTCAGCATGATCGTCGATATGTAACTCTTTCATCTTCCCTTTATTTAATGCATTCACCTTATATTGAAGACTCATATGATCCCTCTTTGTCTCTTTAATATTCTCAGGGATATAAGGTCGTGAAATCATTTGGTAAATGTAGGATGTATTCCACATGATTAAAATTTCAAAATCCATCCTTTTTATATCCATGTTGATAGTTTATTTCTCAATCCACAACATGGATAGAGTCATAGGTTATTTCCTGAAATGATATCGAGCAACCTTGTTCGACTTTCTAGGATGATTGTGAATAGAGAAATTATAATAATTTATTATATCTAACTATCTCTTTAACTCATGTTGATCTCCTTTTGTGTGTTATATACTTTGGGATCTTTGGATCAGTATATATGTAACAGTTTTCACCATTATTGTAGTGTTGAAATATTTTTAAGGAAAATATCATAGCTTCTGGATCTAGATGATAAATTTTGTAGTTCGGATCATTGATCTTCAACTTTCATGAAGAATAACCAGTCAAATTCTCATTTTTTATGAGTAATCATTCAAAGAAATTTTTCGAAGCATCACTATATATCAAAAAACTATCTCTATTTTTTGGTAATGTGATTACATATGTTGTTATCATCCTTTTCATTAGCTTATTTAATAATTCATCACATTATTACAACCATGCATAATTTAAATGTTTACTTGTTCACATTGTTAGGTGGCTTCATAGTCATGATAAAATTCTCAAAAACATAGATAATACCATATTATTCTAAGAAAATATAGAAATTTCTAGCACTAGAGAGTGTGGGTCATTTCTCAATTATTATTATTTTGGATGTTTCCACATAAATTCCATCACTTGTGATATCATTTTCCATGAATGAGACATGCTTCATCCAAAATCCACACATTCATAATAGAGCATAGAACATATACATACATAATGTGACCAATAGAAGCCTTGAATGTTTATCATGTTCCTCATTTATCTTGGACTGTATGTGAATTTAATCAATAAGGACTACCATAAATGTTTTTGATGTAATGTCTAAAGATGTTAAATCATAAATTCCACGAATACTATAGCATAATTAGTATATTCGAAGGGCATAACCATATATATATAGTGTCTAGAACTTGAATGGAAGGATCTATTCTGAATATCTTGATTCCTTGCCTTTAATTAATGATATCCATCACATAGACCCACCATTTAGATGTACTAGGATCCTCATAGCTGATCGAATATGTCATAAATAATTGTAAGATGTTTATTTTTATTTATCTTGATTTTGATGAGTTCTTGATAATTGAAACACATCCACAATGATCCATATTCATTGAAAAAGTGTACAGGCACTCCCCAATGGGACATACCTGGGTGATTGATCCCCTTATCCAAACAAACTTTTAGTTGCTTCATTAACTCATCCGGTTTGATAGGATCCATCCTAAACAGACACTTTGAGAGAGTAGTATCTATGTGTACGAGTTCAATTGAAAACTCTACCTCACAATCCAGGGGAATTTTGGGTAAATATTCTGGAATTATATCACAGTATTCCTTAAAAATTGGAATTTCCACTAGCTTGATACATTCATATGACTCACCGATTTGAGAAATGTATTCTTCTTCACACGGAATGAATACCCAATCCATTAAAGTATTTTTCTGAAAGAGCATTAGGATATTCCATGAATTTTAAGAATTGCACCGGATGGTTCATAATATTAAAAGATATTGCATTTTCCTCATAGTTGATATGTTCTCTATATAACCTGATCCAATACATTCACATTATTTAATAAAATCCCAAGAAGGGAATTATAGGTTGATTGGGTGGAATAATCATCGCACATACCCCAATAGGATAAGAGTCCAACCCATGGGTTTCAGTAATTACAAAATGTGGTGTTTTTAAATATATCTCTACATCAAGATTTCAGGGATTTGGTTCGATATCTATAGAAAACATTCATGATAAGAGGTCTGAGTATAAATACATATCCAATGAAAATGAGAATCAATATAGCCAAAGTTATTTTAACGTTTCATTATATGTGGGTCTTGTTCACACATTGGAATGTGACATTTTTATTATTTATATGAACTTACCAATGAAGTGGGACTCATATTGGACATTCTTGTGTGGAATTATTTCATACATAGTAACATGCAGAAAATATTCATTGTTGTGTCTATAAATTTCCAATTCAGGTCGAACCCAATCATTAGGAAATTTTATTTTCAATAATTTATGTGGATGGTCTTATGAATGAACATTGTGTATAATGCAGGTTTAACATTATGTGATTAGGGTTTTGATATAAAATACTTTATTAATTAGTGCATAACTGGTTTGGGATGTCTGGAATTTCCCAAGATGTGAGGGGGAAGGACAACATGAACTGTAGTTCTCCGGGTTCTCGGATCGGGAGAAATGATACGGGGCATTGAATAAATTTGGGGTTTATGTAAGAGGATAATCCTCTCATGGGAACAAATTTATCTTTTGATAATATTATTTTTTGGTGGGGACCTTATGTTAAGCCTTAGGGGGATATTGTTTATATTCAATAAAAATTCCATAGGAAAGGTACAATACATTTCTGATGGGTTGGGAGGGTTATGAATGTCCGAAATTTCTTTAGGAATATAATTTGATAAATTGAATGAATGTGTCTAATAATATTAGAAACTTTCATGTTAGGATTACCCATTTAGTCAAGAATTACATATGTAGATCAGACTCATTCATATGGGGAATCTCAATTCCATTGTTACATTCAAACCATGGGTTTGGGAATTGGGGATCACCACATATCCTACATGTGAACGAATTAAGACCCATGTAGATCATTATAAACCTTTAGGTTTAACGCCAAGAATTTAGTCCACAAATACCATGATATTTATCATATCATTTTAAGTAATTTGATGACTAGATAAGAAAAATGGAGAAATGGGAATATTCTTGAAATTGTCTTACAAATAGAGCATGTTTGCGAGTCCATTTGTTTGAAATTGTATTTCTATATAGGAGGGGGTTTTTTCTTTCCACTACTAGACATGGGTCATAGGATTTAGGAGACACTACGTATCATATGGGATGGGAATCAAGTCCAATGTATTTATATATTAAAAGAACATTGGGATGGTATAGATCATACCCATGGGGTGTATTTCTATTTTTATGTAGTTGGACTAGGGTCGAAGTTCGAGTGTCACTACTTATCCAAATTGAGAAGGAATACTTCCAAAATAGTTCTATGTGAAAAAACCCCTTCATAGGTTTGATCCATACAAGTGGGGGATGTTTCATTTTGGTGTTCAATTTTGAGTATGGGACATTAACATAAATTTCATGAAGTGATGAAAATGGTATAACAACTTAGTTTCATCTCACATGGATAAACATTCATAGAAACCATGAGTATGTAGGGAATAATCGGGTTGGGATACTCTGATATACACTATACATGATGGGGGATGCTTCTTTAAACCACAATTCTAGGAAGTCATATATTAAGAGAAATGACACAGGGCATATAATCCACTGGGGAATATAGATGTTGGAAAATACTCTCCTTAGGGTGTTTTTTTCTTTGGGGTGATAGTAATTTTTGGGGAAACTTATGCAGATCCACCCATGAATTTTGTGAATAATCAAACAATGGTGTCCGTAAGACACTAACCATCAATTTTCAAAATATGTGGAGGTTCGTGAGGATCATAAATTTCCCAAATCATGGTATTGGATCAAGGGAATTGTTATTCCATGGTATATAGGAAATATCTAGATCATGAGTAGTCATAAGGTATGGACATCCCTACATAGATCTGACCCATATGTAGTGGGGTTTGATTGCATGATAGGCCCTTGTTGTGGTATCCGAACATTGAAATCTCCTTCATAAATATGAATTTATGTGCATGAAATGGGGAATTGTTTTGTGTTTGTAGTCCCGGACATGATGTTCTTGCATCACTACGTTTCTTGTTATACTTAGAATCATGGTACACATAGTTCTTGACATACTGTATTGTTTAAAATCACACGGTAAGTACATTGGTTACCCTATTTCGAAGTGGAAATATATGATGTTCCATTTTGGGTCATTCTACCAGGACCATAGAAACCCGGATATGGATTGATATTCCTTGAACATAAGGGGAACCCATTTCAGAGATTCCCCAACCCATGTGAATTTTTCATGGTTTGAGAAACACATGAATGAAACTGAATACACGCCACTAAAGGGTAACATAAATAAAGATTGGGGATTTTGTTTTCGGTCATTTTTCGTAGCTGGGACTAGGTTTGGAGATCGGGGTGTCCTTACATCTATCATTAGGACGATAATAAATCTGGACATAGTTCTATAAACTTCCCTACGCATGTTTGACCCATACACATGAAAGGATCGATTCATTTTTCGGTGGTGCCGGGACTATGATAAAGAATTTTGTAGTGCCTATGTATCCCATGAAGATAGGAATCAAACCACATATAGGTCAAGATGTATATTACCTGTACTAGTATGAACCATGCATAATGGTGGAATTTTTAACCATTATTTCAAGGTGATTGGTATCTAATTTAACCTACTCATTGTTTGAATGGTGGAAGCCTATACCAAAATTCCAATGATCACATGAACAATACTCTGTGTGAGAAAAAATGAATAGAAAGGGATATTCCACCATATTGAGAGAGTTAAAGGTATAGTTGTATTATGTATCATTTGGTGGATGGTCCTTGATATAATATTGTGGCATCATATGTATCTCATTGACAAGTGAGAATCAACATGTTCATAGATATGTGATGATACCTCCCAGCATTGGTTTGTTCCATACATATGGAGAGAGGAATTTAATGAAAGTGTATTGTCCCATGGAACAATGTCGAGTTGTCACTACTTATCTCACTGTAATTATAATCATGACAAACATAGTTCTAAAGAATGAATGTTCTCATGTGGATTTGAATCTCAAATAGGATGAGTGGAATTCCATCATTCTCTCACATGGACCAGACACAGGTGTGATGAATCATTGATTGGAACAATGATCTAATTACTATGTGAAGTCATGTTGTTAGGATTAAAACACATAGTTTTAGATTATATGTTTGGGACCATAAGTGCAGTTCATTGTTGTGAATTATGATGGTGGTGGGATAGCTTAACATCCTATTGTGAGGATGAATCCCATATAGTTTAACATTGTGTGATGAAAACATTCATGCTACGTAGTTTAATGTTATACAAGATGGATGTTTTGTGATATAGTTTAATGTCCTATGATTAGGAAAATTTATATTGTCTTTTAAAATAATTTTATGTTGAGGTATTATCATCCTATTTAATATCATGTGATCATTAATTATTATCATGAACATTAACGTGATATGACCAACTCATTGGCTGCTTTAGCGATATGAAATATTTCATTAGGAATCTTGCATTGTTGGGTAATTTGGTCACATGTACATCATTTGAAATCCTATAATATGATTTATTGGAGTAAAACATATGAATAACATGTAGTCCCTCCCATTTGGTTCATATTTTTTTTGATTTATTCAATGCATATTTGGAGTTCTCAGAACCAATTTCATTTTATCATCGCGGAAAGATCATTGGAGAACCTCCTTTTTAAAGGATTATGCAATATGGTTTTGTTTAGCCTCCAAATTATATAAGGTGTGAAATATCATTTCATCGAGTCTCTCTAGGTCATATAGTAATTTATAGGTTTTATTATCCATGGATAGTTTAATACATATGGCCACATAGAGTGAGAGAAATTGGATTTTGTTCGGTATGACTGCCTCTTTACCATATAGTAATGAGTATGGGGATTCCTGAAAGGTGGTGCATGTCATGGTCTAGTAATAACATAGAGCATGGATGATATTTTTTGACCATGATTTTTTATCCATTTATACCATATTCTATATAATATTTTATAAGGTCTTGTTGAATGACTCTTTATATTCGTTGGATGTTTCCTGATAGTGGGTTGAATGATTGTCCTTAATACCAAACTCTGGATATAATTTCTCCATCTCAAAATAAAATAATTCTGTGACATTTTCTATCAGTATTGTATGAGGGACACCAAATCTGGTTATCATATTGGATTTCACAGTGCAAAAAATTATTATTACCCTGACCTCTTTGAGGGGTACAACTTCTTCCCATTTATAAAAGAACTAATATTAATTGATAATATACTTAATTTATTTAGTTTAGAAGAAGGACGTGTTCCCACAATGTCCATTCCATGTATCGAATATTTCCTTGAGTACATGGATGTGTGAAGTTAATTTGGGGGTTGGTTGATGAAATTAGCCTGAACAGTAAATAAATGACCCTTATTTATGGATATAGTGCAATATCGCATTATAGTGGACCAATAGTATATGAGCCTACAAATTTCATGAGAGAGCTTGGATCTTGATTAGTGTGCACCCATGCAACATTTTTATGTTCTTTCATGTATTTAGTAGTCTCTTCTCTTTCAATTCACATGATAAGTACAACAACAATTCCCCAGTTATTGAGGACCATTTTTGATTGGTACTATCATAAAGAACAATGTTGATTTATCATGTTTGGATATCCCCCCTTCTAAACCTATCTTTTCGATGTCCTATATTTTAAATACGTACAAAATAAGGATTAATATAGCCATTGGTAGGACCATATAGCTCTGGGATGGGACTAATCTTCTATATTTCTTCCATGTTGTCCTGAATGAATGATGAGAATATATGAAAAACGGAATATTTGACAACTCGTTCAACTCAATTTAGTTCAACCAAAGCTACAAACACATTTTATAATGCATCAGCCTACAAATTTTTTGATTGGTGAAATGATTTATTGTTGTATATGAATGGAAGTGTCCCATTATTTCTTCAACATGGCCTAGAAAAAGGATTATCACTTCCATAATGATAGAAAAATCACCATTGACATTCATAATGACTACTTCCATGTCACCATTTATCATCATGTTCTCGACTAATATTTTATGATAAATATCTGGGCTTGCAATGAGTGTCTATTACTCTAATTAAATGATTCTTCACCCCTCAAATAGAAAGAATGATTAAGTAATGACTGCCTTTTGGAGAGACATTAGTATGACTACCAACCCCAAATTGTTAACCCCATGGTCTTCAATCATTTTTCCCTTAAAGATTTTGGATGTACCATCAAAATTATTCTCCCATCATTGGGAGTCCTATGGAATTGAGAAAACTTATTAATTTGGTAGTTCATCATTTAATGAACTCATTTTATACAATTGGTGTTATACCAGAAAATCTACAAAACCCATAGACTTTCATGGATTTTTGAGGCACAAATTGTATGTTGAACTACTAGAGGATGACCACCCACAATTATATATACCTAGTCATCATCAAACAACTCTGAATACACCTGAGTGGGTTTCTGTGTGTGACCTAAAAGAACTTCTGGTCTTGTAGGTAGTGGAGTAGTTTCTTGGACCACATAAATTATTTCTAGGAAGATCATAATGAAATTTGAATAATGGGTATTAGGATCAATCATAGTCTTATTTAGATAATAATGTTTGAATTCACAAGCACTATCATTTTTATGTGCAAGGAAGGATCCTAGAAACTAGTATAATGTCTTCACATACTATATGAGGGATATTACATTAACATCCACCATTAACACTGGAAGGATTAAGATGTATTTCTTTAAAATATCATATATTTCCTAGAAATCATCAGTCTATTGTTATGAAAATTCTATTTTCATGAAACTCGTGATGGGAAACAATTTTCCAATGAGGTTGTATATAATTCACTGAATATAGGCTAATTTTTAAGAAAGTCATCTCACCTCAATTAGGTTTTGAGGAGGTTACATTACAAGGATATCATTTATCTTTTTGTGGTCGACATTAATACCCAGATGGAATATGATGAAGCTAAGGAATTTTACTAAGGTGATACCAAAATCACATTTCATGGGTTTCTTTTATAGATATTACTGTCGCAATTTTTTGTAGAAGATTTCATGATCTAGAAGGTGGTCTGAAGGATTTTCTAACTTAACCAACATGTTATCAACATATCATTAGATGAAATTTCCTAGAAGGGGACTGAATATTAGATTAAATGAACACTCATATGAGGTTCCAAATTTATTAATATGAAATGGAATTAACATATAGAAGAATTATCCTTTGGGACCTTGAAGGAAGTGTTTTCTTCATCTTCTCATGCAATTCATATTTAATTATATGATGAATAATTGTCTACGAAGGAGAGATATTGATATCCATCCATAAAAACGTCTTTTAGTTCCGTAATCAAGAATGGGAATTCATCTTTCAAAAAATAGATATTGAGATATCTAAAATCGATACGGAATCTAATTTTTCCATTTAAATTTTGGACGACGAAGGTATTGGCCATCCAAATGAGATATTGGACCTAATGAATGATATTTTGTATGCTGATTTTGGCGTATCAGCCACTTTGTTTACAGTACATGTTTAGTGTGTCATTCGAGCAGAATATTTCTTTTCGGATTGTCCCCTCACAGACCAACGTAGGGAGTGGCCACCTAAATATCGAGGACTATCATTTCCATATTGTTCTAGACAAATCATATAGATTTGTCCTTATCAAAAATGTGTATAACTCTTTCTCCTTGGAAGAAACGACCACATTGATCATAGTTTTTTATAGGTGTTCTTATATACCCAGGTTTGTTTACCTAAGTTCAAAAATGGTGGTAGAGACACCCTCCTCTAATTATGGATGGAATCCCTATGGCCGTCTTCTTGTTACTCTTCAACTTCCTCATCACCTTCCTTTTTCCTGGATGGAGGAAAAAAATTTAGATGAACTCTTCAGAGATATGGGAAGTGTCTAAATAATGGTATTTGGATGATGAGGAACCTTTTTCTAACTTAGTTTATGGTGGGTAATTTTCTAGAGATGATTCAGTGGGAGATATAGGAATTTATTCATACTCTTCTACCCCCAATGAGTGGGGAATGGGTCCCCAAGAGCTCTGATTATTGATTTAGGATTTTCTTATCCATTAATTCACCATTTAATGGGTGTTAAGGGGTTATTCCACAATATTAGGCTCGGTGGCCATGACTGGAATCAGAATAGATATTGAATACAGATCTGGATTTGCACGCATACACCTATCATTACTGATGTTCAGTATGTATTATTCATCTAACTGCTTGAATGGGTCAACGAAAAAAATTTATAATCCACATGGGGTGGATAACTAATAAATACCCTTTATTGATGGTTTCTTCCATTTTTTCCCATTCAATCATGCATCAGTATAGTGTGATTTACATGATTCATATGGGGATTCAATAATATAAAATTTCCATTTATATATACATTATTGAAATTTTTAATGCTCCAGTGTTAGGATGAGGGAATCATTTCATGCTAATGTAACATGGGACTTCATATATAAATGTTTAGGGCCATGTCTTTCCAAACCATAAAAAATTAGGAGTCCTCTACGATGTTCCAAACCATGTTTTGAGCGTGATTTTTCCACATTATTTCTCCTCACTTTTTTCATATCCCAACAGTGTTGTGGTGTTGGATGTCTAGGTATCCTTATTTTAGCCCAAATGGTATAGTTCCCATAACGGGATGAGGTTAACTCCAAAACCATTGGAAATATATAATTTTTGGATATCAATACGATTTATCCATCTCAACACATATAAGGTTCTGACATGCCCTTACATAATAGTGTCTTTATCTTGACCTATGATTTAGTTAAATGTGTGGAATTCTATAGTATATTTCTTTTTTTGATAGATTTTTGTGGTAAAAACTTTGGATTCAAACACTTAAGGGCTTAGAAAATATTATATAAAAAAATACTTAAGATCTATTGTTAGATTAAGAAAATCATGGATTGATAGATAGGCTAGTACCAAGGAAAACAATTTATTGAATATATGTTTTTGATCTAATGGTCGTTGCCTATCATCATTTGGATACTCCTTCACATGTTATTCAAGTGATTGAACATTTTATGTGGATGGACATTCAAATGATACATGAGATCGATGTGCTTTTGTTCTTTGTGGGTTTGGATGAGAATTTCTTTCTTCATTATGTGGGAGATTAGTCATTTGTTCCTCCTTTGATGGTTATTCTTTGAGGATTGGGACCGTGTGGATTCTGGAAATGGTAGGGGAATATTTATGTTCATACTACTCCCAATGAAGGTATCTATCATAAATTTATGCACCGTTAATGATTTTAACTAGGTTACAGTTAGAAATTTGGTTTCTTGCAATATTATGTCTTCACTGGTATCATCATCCTTTGTGCTATCTTCCTTCAGCTCCCCGATTTGATGAAGAGAAGTCATGTTTTAATCATACTCTCAATCATATAAGTGATCCACTAATTGTATAAAATTAAAGGATTATATAATTAGTTCTAGATATGATGATTATTCTACATAATTAACCACTACTCGAGGTGCTGTTGGGTTGGGTGGTGCCCGTATTTTCATAAATGATGATATAAAATTTGAGAGTTTCAAAGCCAACTATGCCCTTGGTGTTGGTTTTTATTCATGGACTTTATGTACGTATTTATGATAAATATTATTTTTCTAATGTCTACTCTTGGAGTATTTTTTTGGATGAGGATGTTAGTTGTGTTGAAATAGATAATGTTATGGGAATAGTCACCTGCATTACCTATATAGATTATTCCATCAACTCAGTTGGCATTTGATTGATTCATCTAACTATCAAACTTATGATCCCTTATACTTAAAACTCTTTAACACTCATATCCTTTATCTTTGAAAGTGGTGGAAACACACATCAATTGTGATGGTGGTGGTCCTAATTCGATGTTACCAGAGTCTATAATTCATTTTATGAGGTATTTTAAGATTATACATTACTAAATAGTCTTTCCTAGTAACTATAGGAAGGGATAGTAATCTGGACATTAATTGAGACAGATTTCATCATCACTCTTTTGCATGAGTAGAGAGAGCATGATGTAGTTCATATCAGATATAAAGTATCCACATACTTGGTCAACTCAAAATGTTAATGGTTTAACCATATATTCCTCTAATTTATTTAACCTATTTCACCTTCACTCATATTTTCAAGGTGATGGTGGTTTTTGAAGTCCATGTGGACCTAAATGGCTTGGTACAGCTTTTGAAGATGAAGTAGGAATATGGGGCGGCTTAAAAATAACAAAATATTCTTCAGATATCCCCACCCTTTTCCTTGGGGATGCTAGGAATACATGGTACTTGGGGTTATTATAATGGAAGGAGTATTATATTCTTTATAAAATGAGTGAGATATCACAAAAAAAATTAACTTCTCTGAGATAAGTGTTGTATTTATCTTTTTATTCAGTTTACCAATTCTCATACCAAGAATATAATATTGGGGGAGTGACTGGTACAAAGAGTTGGTCAGACATTTCCATCTGTAAAGGAAGTATGAGACTCTCTCATTCTTCTACTGTCTATGGTTCATTTGGTCGTTGTCTATTTCCTTCAGCATGTTGATAAAAAATGGAAAATGAATGGTCATTATAGATCCACAAAACCTTATATCGAAAATTCTATAAATTATTGTACCTTACAAAGGTTGGAACAGGTTGACTTTTCAATAATAATATGTGTTTCACTGATTATTTTCTTTTGTGGGGTTCTTATCATGCGATCAAATTAAGATGAAAAATGTAATAGTTGTTGTTCTGGGTCACCAGAGCCATTGAATATTGTGAACATTGGATTCCAAAAATCTGATGACATCTAAATGGTTCTCACCAACTCAGAGTAAGTTTTCCATTCCAATTGTTTTATAGATCACTATCCATCCATGAATTCTGATCTAGCTTCCAATTAATATATGGATGTAATGATCCATTTATGTGATTCCTATTTAACCAGATCATGGGAAGACACAACAAGGGGAAAGAATAGGAGTACCATTTCCACTGGTACTCGAGGTACATACCCGATCTGGGGAATCCCCATAATATTTCCCTTTACCTAATCTAGTTTTTTCTTTAATTAAGGGACGTTTTCATTTCCTTCCTTGATCGGATTGAGGTAGAGTGATTTTTTTGTCTCTATGTTGGAAACATGTATGGGAATTTCATAATTTTTTGGGATAAACACATGTTTCTAAGGTATATAGACTGTATATGTGTGTTGGGGCTCTACC
This sequence comes from Viscum album, assembly GCA_963277665.1. Lineage (NCBI taxonomy): Eukaryota > Viridiplantae > Streptophyta > Magnoliopsida > Santalales > Viscaceae > Viscum > Viscum album. Next base: position 442,819,648 of record OY728129.1, read on the forward strand.
TAGGGAGCATATTTGATTAAATAGATTCCTTATAGAAAGTTAACAATTATTCACCTCAACGATTTCATTTCTTCCTCCTGCTAAGAGAATCTTTACTCATGTGTATTGAGTACATTCTTTTAGGGAGGGGGGATATGGGTCGTGTGTGGCATTGTTTTTATTCTTCTCTCTTTTGGAGATCTAAAAATGAGGTAATGAGGGATTGAACAAGGGGTTGAAAAAATATTAGACAACCCTCTTGTTCCAGGAATGGAAAACTTTACAGTCAGGGTGGATAATTTTTGAGGTGGAAATATCATCTCCCTTTTCTTCTATGTTTGCATCATTTTTCATTTCAACCATAGGATTTGAATCCATGATGTTCACTGATTAATAAAAAATTATTGGTTATTTACTAGCTACTAAATAATAAGAGGATTCATTATACGCCTTCCAGGACCTCCCAATCCCTTTTTAGTATCTTCTTCGGTCTTCTTGACAAAGGGTAACTCAGATGAAAACATTATGAAATATTCTTGTACACCAATCCTCTGAGGGGAATGGATCACAATATTGGAATAATTGAGAGACCTTTCTACTTTCCATCATCCTTTTATGGAAAATACTAATATCTTCTAGGATGTTTGTTGAGGTAAAAATGTCCCTTACCCAACTGGCTAGGGGAGCTTCAATTTTATAATTTTTGTGCCTCAAGTCGTATTTTTGTGACTTATGGGGGAATTTGGTTTTAAAAGGTTTCCCATCCCTATATTATATAGTTCACATCGTATTGTGATAGTTTCTACTTTTGTTACATTGTTCTTGATCCCCACATATCAATTAGAATGTGACATGGATAATGTTCGGGACTCCACATGAATTACTTGTTTATGAGATAATGAGAAATGCTTGATTATCTGATTCCATTAGTTTAGAATCTTATGGAATGTTCTTCGTGGTGTAATTATAGTGTTTTTTATGGATCACCATATTCTAACTCAAATGTTTAGAGGTTTACTAAATGGTGGTTCTTATCGCACATACCAACTTCCCTGAACATGGATTTCATTTGATTGTCATATTGGGATAAATACATTATAGTATGTCATTTTAAATAGGTTATGGTGCATGAAAGTTTGGGTAAATTGAAAAATTATATGCTTTTCACATCCTTATATATGGATTCTAGATATGACATCATTGATAAGGTAATTAAACTTGTGAAACGTATGTAGACATGTCAGTTCGATATCATTTTTCACCCACTATAATTGTGGTTGTGGAATAGACAAAATGACTTATAAGTGAATTTGGAGATTAATCTCTCACATTACACTTATATAGTATTCATACACATAAGAGGGATATATGTTTTCATTGAACTTGATAATATTTTTCTAGGTATTGAGATGAATGATATTTATTCATTCTTATAAAAATAGAATTGGTATGTTGAGATGAGAAGTGGTTGTAGGAAAAAACATAAATGGTATACATTATCCAGATAGTTTTACATTCATGAGAAATATATAAATTTATTCTTACACCAGGGTCTCATCCACTTGATATTCCCAATTTGGACTATTCTTGATTATTTTGTTCCTAGTAGTGGGGCTGGTTAGGGTATCGTTCAAACGTGAATAATACGGAGGTGATTCAGAATAAAATTGTATCCCTAGGCCATCTATTGGGTAAGAATGGATTACAATAGAAATTAATAGGGTTTTAGATGTTATTTTCCCCATAATTTTATTCACATTCAAATATAAGTTATTCCTCTTTCTTGTATCAGAAATGGGAGGACATTCTTGTCCTGTGAAGATTGGCTAAGGGGAGGACCTTCGCGACTAGTATCTTTATGGAATGAGATACTATCGTGGTTTTATATCTGACCACGAGGATAATTTATGCCACATATAACATGATGAGGACCTTATGGGTGAACAATTTAATGAGGATGTTCTTCTTGCATTGTGATTTTACTTTTGGAAGGACCTACATAGTGATTTCCATCATTGTTAAAACTATGATCATAGCTAGATGTCTGACTATAAGAAGAATTTCTATAGGGTACACCTAAAGAGGACCATCATGGAAACTAATAAAGGAGGGAATATTCAAGTTTTTCATTCATATGGTCGTGAGTAGGGATATTGTGAAAGTAAGAATGATATAGGCTCTCATGATCGATCATTTATTGCCTAAGAAGTAAGCCACTATAGTGCATTCTCAAGGGAGGACCTTTAGAGCTGCTGGTAGTAATGTTATGTGGAGGAAATTTATAACTAATAATTCATCTAACATAATTTGGTAACATTTCTCAAGGATCATAATCCCATATTTATTTGTCTTTGATTGAATCTTGAACTACAAATTTCAGTAGAACATGGCCATGGATATATTATTCATTTTTTTAGTTTCCTTTGGAGTTGTCCATTTTTGCAAAATATCTTATGGGAGGGTACAACCACCTTATTTTTTTAATAACCATCATTTAATTGTTCCTATTTTAGGGGTTCAAATGATTCTATTAGGATACTCCTACAACCATCTTCTGTTCTTGTAGGGATATATGCCCGCCTAAGAGCAACCACTATTGTGGATTTTTGACAACTAGTTGGAACGAGTTTGCCTACCCGAGATCTGATTGTCTATTTATCATGGAATATGACCTATTAAATTCCTATATATTTGGTGGGATATAGGTCTTATAAATATTTACCACCACAATTTTTGGATTAGTAACCCCACATGGGAATATAGGGTTGTGGGTCTATAGGCGTGTAATTTCCATAGATGTGATTATTTCTTAAAAGGTCTGGAGAATAAAATCTGAAATTTATTTCTGATCCGTTACAATTTGAAGGATGTGTTGAGATATTTTATTAGCTAAAATGGGGATATATTCCCATTTTGATACCATAGAGAGAATATGTTCTTTCTCTAGTCCACCATGTTTCTTCCAATGTGTACTGGTAGTTCTCCTATGTCAAGGAATATGAATGATTAATCTCATGCTTAATATTTGGGATAAAGGTAATATTTTTTCCAATTTCCATCATATTTTACTGATTATATTTATATTTTAATGTTGTGATTTTCACAATATTTTTTTGATGGTCTTGATATGAATACAAAAGAAATTGAATTTTCTTCTATTTTACTGCATTCATATATTACTGATGTTCTTGGCATGAATGAGATGTAATTTGTAACTACCCATATATTTTTTCCATCATATTCCACCAGTGGAATTTTTATTCATTTGAGGGGATATATGAATTCCTATAGTTTTTCATCAAATTTTGATGATGAGAATGTTATTCCTCAATCGGAATTTCTATCAGCTCATAGATAGTTGCGATATTATTTATATTATGGTATTCATGATCATTGGAAATGATTTTCATTGGCCAATAATTATCCACCCTACCTACGTCGAGGCCTTGGCGAGAATTAGTGTAAATTTTTTCTTCCTCATATTTTTATGCTGTATTTTCATCGCAAGCTTTTGAAGAGAGAGCATGCCTATACTCTTCCTATAGTGTAAGATTTTATTTTCATGAAATATCTATTCCTTGGGAACTAGGGTGATTACTTGTTCATGATTATATGAATTTTACTCTTGGATGGTATCCCACGAGACAATTTTTCATTGAAATTCGTAACTATCTGTTAAAGAATGTCCACTTCAGAATGTGGATGTTGGGCCGAATGACATTGTCGGTGATGTGTTCTATAATGGGCCTTTAAGAAGGAACACATTGTAGTGGGTGTGAATTCATTATAGATCACTTCCAATTCCTATCAAAAATAAGGGAGGTAAACATTGTCATGTTTTGGGGATGGTCTTTTGAAATGATTAGAGACGGATTGTGCATTCCCCTATTTTTAGACCGTTAGTTGCTATTGAGTGGTCATAAAGTGGGATTTCATTAATTGTAAATCATTATTTTATACATCCAATGTTGTGAGAGTATAAGTATAATTGTACTCCTAAAATTTGTGCATTTGAAACCACCAATTTAGATTCTGGGTATGCGATGGAGTCCTTTTATTTTTGGAGGATTCATCTAGTGTAGTGGTCGACATGTGTATCTTCACAAACATTTGATATGTCACTCGATTTATGGAAGTTCTAAATAATTCCTAATATATATGTGAAATGTGAGGACAAAACCCTCTATCAATGTATAATATCATGGTCACATGAATAAATTATTATTTTTTCTCGGACCTCGGTTAATGACTCCCTTTTGGTTCAAAAGTTTTGATTTTGATGTAAACATTACGCTCATAGATTTATTATAGGTTGTCCATTTTTTGTAAATTCAATCCTTATCACATATACTATTTATTATGGTCTCCAATGCCTTTGTTTTCAGATCTAGAAACTCACAAACTCTCTCATATCTATGATTAATGGATATAATTTCCAATGGAAGGAACTCTATGGGTATCTTTTCCAACACCGAATGAGAACTCACATTGGTCGAGAGAATGGGAACTCGGGCTCATTACATCATTCTGCTTGGACCTATTTCATATTTTGGGACACTCATATATATTTAAGATATTTTGGGTGGGTATAGAATCAATTTAATGTTTCTACTGTTCTAAATTAATTGAGGAATCTACATGTATCTGAGGATCTCTATAAATGTGACACATTTATGTGTTGATCAAATATTATTTTGTCATTCACATAGAAAACATTGGTTATATTCCATATGGTAAAACACTATGGAGTTTATCATCATCCATCGGGGTGAAAGTTGTACGGATTATGGCATCGAACACATAAAATTAGATTTAATGTTTCCTCATGAGAGGAATCTGAATCCACAATATTTGGTGGCACATAACTTGTAACATCACCATTGGAGGTAATGTGACTGGGAATGAATCACGTACATTAACGTCAGGTGAAAAGAAAGTCTTGGAGAAAGGTTTCGAGTCATGATTTGTTGTGGGACATAACAGAGGCAGTCCAAGGTACCTAGAATATAAGTTGTATCCCATGTGGGGCCATGATCTTAATATGAATGATACCCAATATACATGAATTTTAGTGTTGGGTTTCAACCTTATGAAGTGAGACTACGTATTCCATGAAGTAGGGAATCAAATCCCATATTGATTTAAGGTTCCATGACTTTTAACGAGAAAATGGGATGATGATATTGGACCATAGTGAAAATGATGAAATAAATGAGAAAGGTGAATTATCATGCCTGAGCCTCTGGAAGGTTTTCTGTATACACCAGTTAGATGGGAATCAATGTCCATTTAGTTCTAAAGATGTCTGGATATACAGTTTATAAGAGGCCAATTTCATTTCATGGTTGAGACTTGCGTATGGAAGGAGACCATTAAGGGGGAATGATTAGGGCTTACATCTGGACAAAAGTCCAATTGAAATTTGATTTATCTTGGTTATATTTAACATGGATATTATGAATGGAATATGTGCATTTTGATTTTGGTTTGAAAATATCTTTATGGATAAGGATAATTACTATTTGGTACAATTAGTATGTCATGTTAACCCGATTTTCTCACTCCATGTGAGTCATGTTCAATGAGATAAATAAGAGGAAACAATGGATCCTATGTTCGTAAAACCCTCCCCATACACTAATGGATAGTGGAGATACCTAAAGGTTGAGATATATAGGCTGGTGAATGTGAATGTTTCCACTATTATGTTCATATATAGGATAATAATGATTGGTATCCTATTCAGATATGTCCCAATCTCAAGGGAAGTGAAGCAAGAGCACCGCCTCCTACAAAAAAGATTATCGGAATACCCTTGAGAAGTTCCCTATAATTGGTTCTGGGAAATGGGAGGAGTCAATTTCCTATTCAAAATAAATTTAAATCATGATATACTATATTTAATATATTCCCTCATCCAAGGAAAATACTAGCGATTCCTCTAATCCATAGAATGGGGTGGTATACTTGAGTATCACAAGGTGGAATCCCGAGATACTATGGGAATGTAAACATAGGGACATTATAGGGGTCGAACCTATGGTGGGGATTGAACACATCACTCCACTCATGATGGGTACGTATACTCATGAAGGTGAAATGATGCCCCCCATGGTTTCGTCATACATGTTCAGTGTTTTTGGGAGAGGACTTTTCTTTATGTTGTAGGACAATCTCACATGGACAACTGATGATATGACAAAAATGGAAGGAAATGACTAAAGCTGGAGGGTAGAACATGTAACGCCCCGACCCCAGTTAACCAAAGTCGGTGAATTATTACATAACATTGGCATGATCACAAGGAATCAGGTCCTGAAAGACCGATCGGTTTAGCAGTATATGAAAATAGATTACATACATGAATGTTACATTACACTTTATAACATACAAAACAACATAAATAAACATTTATTAATTCCATTATTCCCTTGGCTTAACCCTGCATATCAATCACAATACACTTGTTCGAATCCTGATAAAAATAAAACATAGAAAGGGGTGAGCTCAGATGCTCATTAAGTATAACAATATAACGAAAAAATTAATAAATAATCATAAACATTTAAGGCAATGTATAGCTAAAACAAAAGTCTTTTGAACTTTAACTTCAACATAATATGGAAAAAATAAAATAATTCCATTTACTTATTCACATGGATATTCTACTAGTAAAATAAGGATATGAAATATCATTAACCACTTTCATAATGATGGAATGAAAAATTCTGGACTATCATAACCACGTAGCCAAGGCCTCGTGCCAAGAATACAAATAAGATTTTTTCAGGGCCTCGTTCCAAGACCCTAGTTTGTCTCATGAGACCCACCGATGCATTTTTTAGAATATAATTACGTTTAAAATTGATCAAATATAATTCAGTGTTTTTCTGAAAACATTATTCAAGCTCTTGAAAACAAAATAACTAATTCTGATATTGTTCGACTAATTATAGGCCATGATGTGTCCACACCCAATCCCTTTCTATCTACCACACTCGAGAGTCGGGTTTTCTGAAAACATTTTTAAGCTTACATTAAATACGTATACATTCGCACTGGATTTTCATATATTTGATAGGAATATATATATTTTGAAATCATTGAATGTCACACATTTATAAAGGAAGTTATTTAAAATTTATTTTTTAATCAAATTGTCCCATACCACTTTGAAACTTTTGGAATGAAATATCATTTCAAAAACATTCACGTCCATAAAAATAAATCCCTAAAAACAATTTTGAAGACATGGAAATTAATGAGAAAGATTTAGAAGACTAAATATTTAAAACATTTGAAATGATGTCTTAGTAAAAAGTCCCTTAAAAGAATCTGTTTGAAAACTCTTTCATAAAACATGGACATGTATAATAAATGTGTCCCAGTAGATACTTACGTAAAAACAACTTCGGATAATAAAGAGATTGTGAAATTAACCCTTACCAATTCGGTAACTTAAAAAACATGCACCCCATGAAAGAGGTATCATAAAATTAATATGTAAATACACATAAATGAAAGTTTATTACACATACAATACAATTATAGGCAGTACATACACTACACAAAAGGCAATAATGGCAATATGACATGAATGTCACGGGAATAAAGAGTGAGATGAAAACCCCTTAGCGTTTACTTTTATTTGATATTGTGTATGTTAACCTACTGTATAATAGTTAAATCATTGTTATTAAATTATACAAGAATCGTATTCATAAATATGATATCATATATGATCTTTTAATATTTTTTTGTTAATAATATTTTAGTATTATCGTCGTTTCGGGTGTTAACTGATTCGTTTTCCTTTATATGATTCGTTACGTAAGTTGTGTTTGTAATGGATAGGTTGTGTCTTATTCATATCCAGAATAATATCAAGTCCATAAAAATTACTTTTAATCATCAAACTATAATTATTCTTTATTGGATATGATGGGGAAACGAATCTCATCGCGTTCGTGGAGACGGTAATCCGTACGTATGCATGAACGCTACTTCAATTTCATTTTTCATTTTAAAATGAATCAAAACCAAATGATACATAGGCATATTATTATTCCAGTATAATATAATATCATATATGTGTTAGTTGATTTCATTAAAACCATCCTTTATACATTCCATGTATGGTATGAATGAGTCATATCAGTTTGAGGGGGTGGTAGTCCACACTTCCTAAATTGAAATTACCGTATATATATAAAACGGAAACGAATAATGGTATGATATAAAATTTAATTACAGAAGCTTATATATAAAATAAATATCATATTTATCATATTTATGTATAGTTCCATCATAATGGACACCATGAGAGGTGATATGATATAATTGAACAATCATCGCTTCGGGAGGTGTTTGGTTGCTATCCACAAATACATTATGTTCGTCGCCCATTAGAAAGAGGTGTTTGTAAGTGTAGTTCAAATAATTATAATAAAAATATACTAGTATATTTAGGATACTTTTCTTGTTACAAAAGAAAATAATAAGAAGAGTTTAGGGGTTGGAGATGTAAAATAAAAGAAAATAAGCTAAGAGAAATTGTTACCTTTAATTTGGGTTACTCCTTTTGGTTTGAACCAAAATGGACTCTTAAAGTGCCTTCTGACTAAGTTAAGGATTTTAAGAGAAGGATAGGGATGTAGGGAGCTTAATTGGGTAGATTTTGGATGATCCAAAATACTTTATAGGTGTGACTAATTGGTTAGAAGTGGTGTCCTTTTATAAGGGCGAGGAGGGGCTCTTTTAAGAAAAACTTAAAGTATTATTTTATAATAAATTAATAATCGGTTTCTAATGGATCAAAAAGTGGATCATTAAAATACTAAGGTGAGTATGGGTCTAAATACTTTCAACAAATAGTGTTTAGACAGGTTTGGGTCATTATATTAACCTTATCTTTTAGTTTTAACTCTTGGTTAATTAGTTTGACACTTATCATGTCACTTTGTATTTTTATATTATATAGTTATTAAACATACTATATACCTCCAAAATACCCCAAAGTGGTCCATTAATGATACAACTATCATGATACAAGTCCTTTGTCTGATCCTAATATTTTTAGGAATTTAATATCATATAATAATATAATATTTGTTTTAAAAACAATTATGTCAATTTTGACAATATTTGTTATTTCATTTTTGTGAATATAATAACAGAATAATTAAATAGAAATATTTTAATTAAATCAATAATAACATTCCATATTAAACTATAAAATTAGTTTAATTCATTTAAAGTCTCAAATTATATATATTTGGGTATTTATAATGTCAATTATTTTAATATTTCACTAAGAAGGTAATTTCTACATCATCATTGTGTCATTAATAAATTATATTATTTCATTTCTAAAAATTATAAATAAAATACCATTATGTAGAAAATATGTCTATCTTTCTAATTAATATTTATAGTCGAAAATATATCATATATAACCCTATGTAAAAATTTTTTTTCTAAAAGATATAGGCTTTTGTCATTTTTGTATTTACTTTAACTTAATTAATATAAATCGTCATTATAACTTAAATGTGGATCTGTGGGGTCCCTAAATCGACCCAAAGATGTAAATGGTCGGACATGTATCAACCAATAGGGTTAAGACAAGTTTTACTGTAATTTATTATTATTATAATATTATTTGTTTACCCTTATTTACTGGATTTACCATTTAACCATGGTAAATAAAATATTTACCGAAGTAATTATTCAAAATGTATAAAAATAATAGATACCTATTTACACAATTTGTACATCCTGATTCCAAATATTGAGTCCATTTTTCAAAATTAAAAACATAGAAGTGGTAGAAATTAATTTATAATTAATTCCGCTGTCAAAACAAAAAGCGTGTTTTTAAGAGATAATAACTATCAAAAGATCGACACTTGTTTTTGTCTGATTTAAATATGAAATTATGTCCAATGACCAAAATTGTATTAAATGGTAAAACTATATTCTAAATATACTTTAAAACCAATTAAATTCATAATTTATTACTAATAATTATTTCAATTAAAAATGTTTTTTTAATAAACATTTAGTAATTTTCACTATTCATCAAAATATAAAAGTTATCAGAAAAGTACCAAAATTTTATCATAGGATAATTTCAATATTATGAATCCAAAAATTAATTCCATTTTTAATGATAAAATAGATCAAATTTCAAAAATTAGGTGTCATTATTCAAAACATCTACTTTGATTGGTCGCAGTGTGTTAGAATCATGAAGTTACGTACAACACACACTACTGTATTATTCAAAAAGAATCGTAATATGGAAGCTTGGGGTGTTACAGAACACCATTGGATATATATTTCTTTATAATATATAATCACATGGGATGGGGTTAACATTTCATACCATGATTCGATATAAAAATGGGAACCCTCTGCAAATAGTGGCTGTATGTGGACCCAGGTTCAATCCATATAGGGATTTTATATGCTGGGCCAGGTTCAATCCAAGTAGCTCGTTGATATATGGGGATATTATTCATCCAAATAATTGTTTTTTATGTGGGACCATGTTTCATACACATAGAGACTTTCTACACAACATAGGGTTCATCCCTAATAGCATCTTACTACGAGAGAAGCTTGATTACAAATAGGGAATCCATTCTACACCTCATGAAGGATAAATCCAAAAACCATGTAGGGTTATTGATTATCAAAATAGTTTATATTATGCACCTTAAATCTAGGTAGAATGTATTTTACCCACATTGAATCATCAGATTAGTATATATTTTGTAGTCATCTCTTCTTTCATACCCCCACAAATCAATCAATCATCCTCCCTCTTTTTTTCTTCTATCCCACTAAAACTATATTTATATAGATGTGGTAAATAGGATACCAATATAAAAGGTATTTAAGTATTGGGGAATTTTATAAAATAGGTGAATAAATCTTCCTTACTACTATAAAAAGTATATGTTGTCATTTTTTGGAGATAAAATCACTATCCTCCTCCCACATACTGCTTAGATCACGAAGTCCTCGCAAAACATTGTTCCATATAGAGATTTAGTATGTGAAGGATTACTAAATAATGATTCATTTTCTTCCTTTTCCATTTCTCATTTAATCAAACATATTTCATTAAATTCTTCATTATTTCGGTTTTCATTCTTTTCCAAATCCATGGGTGTATGTTAATATCCATTTGAATGTTATAAGGACCCAACCACATTAAAACATAGATTTCTTTAACATTTTTAGTGAAATCCAAAGGGGACTTTTTTGAAAAAACATATGAAGATTCCTTTTAAATAAATTGTTAAAAATTAAATCTTGTATAAAAAATATTTTAATAAATAATTTCTTTATTTAATCATAATTTTTTTGGAGGGGTTAATGGAAAAGAAATAACATCAGTTTCCGAGGCGGTGGTCCATTGTACAGGCTAATGCGGATATTGTATCCCATTTTATGGAATATGAGATGTGTAAAGGATATTATAGAAACCTAATGACATAACATTATATGTTAGTAACCTTTTTTATTATATGATTATTATTTAATAACATTTTAATGGATTAGAAGAAGAATTGAAATAGAAATCCACAGTTAAAAACATTTTCTCTTCTTGGGACAACTATATCGGGATTAAAATGAAATCTATCCTAGATTTAATTTACGATATAAATATGGACTATGAGATCATTTGGAAGGAAAATGGAATATATTTTATCGGGTATTATATGAAATAAATAGTTTTATAAGTGTGAATATGATTTGATAGTGGGTAAATTTTAATAAATCAGGTGAGTGGAACACATATAATTATCAAAAACAAATATAGTTTCCCTATTCTACAAGGCACCAAAAAAGACCAATATCACGACTCAGAGATTAATAAGACAATACATGTCTATATAATTTGTACTATACATGTTGTTTTATCATTTTCAACCCTTATTTGTTTAGTTTAACCCCCAGATAAACCCATTTTTTCCATAATTCTGGTAAATAATTTTTTTTTTCACTATTCATTATGATAAAAAATTATGTTGAACATGTTAGATAATATAAATTATTAATATTCCAAATTTGGAATTTTTTTCAAATTCCATTCATATAATAGTAAATATGAAATTTAAAATTGAATCAGAAGATATGATGAGAATGAGTATTTCCAAATTGAAGATTTTCTAAATATTTAAATTTAATTATTAAAAAATTATATATGAAATGGTTATATTGAAATAAATAATATTATCTGATATATAAGTAAACTAATATACATTTAAACCTATTTTAAAAAATATATAATAATTTCTTATAAAATAAATGTATTTTTTAAATAAATACCAGTATTTTTAAATATTCAACAAAATAATAAGCATTTTTAAAAATCCCAAAAATTCCCAATAAACCAATCCTAACATGTATTTTTTCATAAATAATGATACATTTATTAGATAAATTTTTTTATAAGTGTAAAAATTAAATTTATTATTATTAAAAAAATTAAATAAAATAGGTTTTTTTGGTAGATTATAGTTTTTTTTCAAATATATAAAACATTATATAAAATATAAACATTATTTATCAATAGGATTTCATCATTTAAATCATGTATAATTAATAATTAAATTTGTTTCCTATTTATTCATCCAATTTTAATATCTATTTAGTAATGGTTGTATTTAATTAATTGAATCACCTATATATTGTGGTTCGTTAAAAATAAGTGTTATTTCTAACACAATATATCAAATTATTTTAATTTATTAAAAAAAAAACTATTTCATAAAATATAATATTGTTACAGTTTTCTGGAAAATTATCAAAACTCATTATCATATTCCATGCATTAAATTATGATATCTTTATTTATTATATAGTATCCGTCGCGGTGTTAAATAAATAAAAAATTTCATTGACATAGATAAAAACAATATTATAAAATTTAAAAAATAATCTTTTGACAGAATATGTAATTACTTTTTCTTATTAAATTATTTACAAACTAAAAATTATCATAGTATAAGAAAAATTACATACCTGAAAACCCATTGTAATTTTTAAAGGAAGACAGAAAATTAAGAATGGACATATTTTTGGAAATTAAATTATCATGTAGAAAGTTCAAAAAAATATTTATTTTTTTATTTTATAATGAGCATATAAACTGACATGTGTTGAAAACATTAATTAAATTCGTTTAGAATCATTTCAAAATAAAATATATTTATATATAAAATTTATTTAATAAATCCTCAATGATTATAAAATTAAAACTACGAAATATTATATGTAGCCTAGAAAAGGTATAGAACGATTTTTGGTAGACGAATTTACAACATTTAATTATTTATTTTAAATAAAACTAATTCCAGATTTAAAATCCACTCACCCAATGAATGAGATAACCCCATGAGGATTATAGAAACACTACAATTTATTGAAAAATATCATTAATGAAATGTATTATTTTTACATATACAAAAAAAATTGGAAGAAATTTGGTGAATTTAGAACATATCCCAATAAACGAAAAATTGAGATATGAAACCCATTATGACTATAATAATACATTAATAAAACATAATATAAAGAATAAAATTGATATAATTATGTAAATTTAATTATTTATTTGAAATAATATGAAATGATAAATTCATTTGGAATTATATATAATGAAAATTAAATCATGGTCTTCATTATTAAACATGACCCAATGAATATAAATTGAGAAAAAAAACCCTTTAGAATTTTAAACAATTTAAATAATAAATTTAGGAAGGGAGAAAATGAAATAGACCATTCAATACAACGAATAAATATTTAATCATGATTTAATATTTAATGTATAAAATAAATACACCATGTAAATGAAAATAAATGCATTATAGGAAACATGTTTTAAATAAAGATCTTTAAGAAATAAACCATAACCTATGACATCATCTTAGTCTAAAATAGTCATACGTCATTATATTAATAAAATTAAATATGTTATATATATACATTTTTTTAAAAAAATGATTACTATTTTCATATAATTTATTATAAACCATTTAACACTAATTCTTTATTAAAATATAATTCTATCTGTCAACTATCAATTTTTAGTGAGTGTTTCAATACATATATTTTGATACATGAAAATTGGTAATCATTTCATCACATATATATTTTCCACAATTGTGATAAATATGTATAACATATGATTTTGGTGTTACATGTATATGTAATGAAACTTTTGATGAATAGTTTCATATAAATACTAGAAATATAATTATGTAGAAATTATAAATTCATAAAATGAATATTTTTTTATTAATATATATATATATATATAAACTATATAATTAGAGTATTATTAAAAAAGATAAAATATATTTTTTTCTCTTTAATATTTCAATTACATGACATTACATAATCATTTATGTATAAAAAATTATAGTAATGTTAATATAGTATATAAAACCAATAAACACATGAAATATTTACTACAATTGAATTACTAACATCACATTATCATTAAGGAAAAGATAAATTTTAATGAATAAAAATGAAGAAAAAAATATATTTTAATAAATTTAAAAATCAAGTTCATGAATATTTATTTATAGATGATAAATTAATGTAAATAGTTATAATTTTTTACATTCAAAGTGTCCTAGTATTGTTATTTAAAGAGTGTATATATTAAAATGACAATTTATTTATAATATTATTAATAGTAATGGCAACTCACATCTAAAAACATTTTTAATTTTCAAATTATTATATTTATTACCAAAATAAACTTGTATAAACATCTATTTTAGGTCTTTATAGAAGTAAAAAAAATGTAATTTGTGAATGTAGTTGTATGCACGTACTCATGGGTGATTTATCATTATGTAATGAATTGATAGGGTACATGGTAGATAATGGTCTCAATATAAATAATCATCCATGACTTATATATATAATATTTATGTATTTAATATTCCTTTATTAAAATTCTATTTATGTATGTGATGAGAAATGTCATATGAGATTCATATTAATGGGTTATTGCATGTTCACCCGAGAAATGATTTCAAATTAGAATGGATGCAATGTGGATAAAATATGGATTTCCTATAATCCTGATAAATATTTCGTAATACATACATACTGAATTAAATATTTAGGGATTTTGATATGTGATTTTGAATGATATTTAAAAGAAATAAACATGAGTGAACTCACTTTAGATGATTAATTATTTTTTAGGTATCCTCATTTGGATATCACCTTAAGACTTATTAGGTTGGTTATTTATTCAATAAGAATCAATAGGAATTGGATTTTGGTATTTAGATGTTATTTTGTAAAATATTTTTCATGATATGGTCCCCTATTTTTGTGAAGAAGTCAAAGAGGTAGGGGCATCTATTATTGGCATTGAGAGTGTCACTATTGTAAATGTTCTTAAATATAAAACAATACAACATAAGTTTTAATTGTATATGGAAAAAACAGTACAAAATTTAAAATATATTTTTAGTTTTGAATAAATTTTACTCATAAATTCAAATTATTTAATGATTTTATGATATTTTGAGACCTCATCACTAGTGGTATCCATTTTTATCCCAATTAGCCCAAATTTTGGTGACTAACGTACAATATAATAAATTAAATGTGTAAAAAATGGGAAATATATCCTAATTTTAACATATTGATTCCAAATATATAAACCAATAGAAAAGATTATATTTCTACAGTTGTAAAAAATATGTTTTAATAAAATCATTTAAAACTCAGTGAAAAGATATTTTTTTAAAATGCCTTTTGTGCATAAAAATAAATCTACACCAAAATCATGCATAGAATTTATTCTCATAATATTTATTGGTTTATGATTAAGAATGGGATAGTTATGAAACATCATTATTGGTAAAAAAATGTTAATTAATTTGATTACTTAATTAATGAAAGGATTTTAAAATAGTTGTTTTATGAGAAGAAAACTTCACATGGCTTCTAAAATGTCAATAATGGAATTAAAAAATAATAATATTACATTGAATGATTTCTATTAGATTATATAATTATATATATATCTCTCTCTGTGTGTGTGTGTGTGTGTATTCAATTAAAAGTATTTCCTAAACCATCAATTATTATAAAATCATGATCATTTAAATAATGTTATATTATTTTAAAAAATATATTTATCATCATTCACCAGAAGGACAATTTAAAAAAATGGATTAAATGTTTGACATTCTAAATTAAAAAATGAAGTTAATATCATTAAATTTAAATTATAAAATTTATTAATTTTCCATCTATACATAAACATAAAATATAAGGAAAAACAATTTTTAAAATAAATTATATTTTATAACATTATGTGTTCTCAACATTGATTAATTTTAATTTATGGTGACACATTATTTTTTTATTAAAATAAAATAATCATAATCAATTAATAATTTAAATTCATTTTAATAATGTATATTTTTAGATATATTATTTCATTTTTGTTTTGTGTAGAATGTGAGACAAGGTATAAAATATAATATATAATTAATGTAATACAATCTAAAACCAATGGGTGTTTCTATATAAGATTTATAGGAATCCATTATGTAATATACCATAGACTCATGAGATAATAACTATAAATTGTTACTAGAAAAACCGACCAAGTATATCATATGTTATTCCAAACAAAGGCACATTGATATGCATAGGGGGTATTCATTATTTGTATATCCATTTAGTCACAAAATCTTGTTATATAATATATAAAAATTCAAGACTATATAATTTTAGTACACCATCCTTGAGGTTTAATTAATAAGTAGTGTGTAGGTATGTAGTTGATTATATTATGAGAATTTGTTAAACGAAATGGAATTATTTTTCCTATAATATTATTTTCCAATATATTCCAACAATTTAATTGCACCAAGGATTTTATTTACCATTAAATTCATAAATTATTTTGTTATTCACAATTACATTGAGAATGATTATGTGATGTCTTTATTTGATCTTGTAAATTTTAATTGGATAATGGTTGATGCATGAGGTAATCTATACTATATCATTATATTTAAAATTTTTAGATTGAAGTTGATATAATAGAAAACTTTTATATATAATTATATTTGATTTATAAGATATATCATGTGGTCTTATTCAAGAAAAACAGATGAGTTTTCAGGATTTTTGTCACTCAATTTTTTTATATAATGAATAGTAAACAAGTTTTATATTGAAAAAACATTATTATTATTAAATAATAGATAATTACAATTTTATATCATATTAGTCTATGTAGTGCCACATGGATAGAATTTTGAATAAGAATGTAACTATTGTGTAGTGAATTCATCTTTGTTGATTTATTCCACTAAGTATTTGTATATATATATATATAGATTTTTCCACATAGATAGAAAAATGTTTTGGTAATAATTGTACCTGAGAATTAAAATATGATTAATATAATTATATTTTAAAGGATGCATTAATATTTTTTCAGATTAAACATGTTTTTGATTGAACTATACCTCATGTATGAAATACGTGAACAACTTTGTTAACATAAATTAATGTTTATCCTAGGCTTAACCTAATGTAAATCATCAGCATGTTTACTGTTGATGGTGACCTCTAGCAGATATTCTAGGTAATATAAATAATTTAATTCATTTATTTTTATTAATAACCTAATCCCAACTGGTACCCTAAATAATTTTCATAATATAAAATCTCAATTGGCATCTTTATAACCCAATGATATTAGATGATCCAAGGAGGGGATATGTTGACAAATGATAATATATAGTGGAATAATGATCATTTTTTAGTTTTAAAATTCTCAAAAAACATGATTGGATCTCAACAACAATAATCTCATGAATTTAATCATTTTCGGGGGGTTGATCTAGACATAAGGTATGACACATTATTTTCATCATTTTAAATTTTTTTTATTATTTATTATACATTAATTATATATCTAGTTTTTTACTCATAGATTTATATACTTCACGTGAGATTAAATTTGAAAAATATACATCATCCAGATTATTTGAAGTTGTCGTGCATGTTATTGACTCTAGGTTTTACTTTTTTTAATTGTTGTATGTGATAAAATATATTAATGATGTTTCTTAAATTTTTTTCATTTCACGCCATTGTTCTTCACATTAATTATCGTTTATCCATGGTGGTATGAATAAATATTTCTATGACATATTATAGCAGGATTGGAACCCCTAGATTCATGGATGATGCACGAATGGTTGGAATATGGGTATTTTGTGATTAGATCATTGTATGAAATGGGATGTAGCTGTTGATGACTCGAATCCAAAGTAGGATCACGTATTCCTCGATAAAGAGAGAGGTGACATGGAATTGTTGGGTAAAAAATATTATTCTAGCATGGTCTGGTTGGATGTAATGTGTATATCATTGATGGATATGGAATATTTAGTCCTTGATCATGATCCTTGGGGGTTTTTTAAGAGGAAATGGACATGAATGTGGCACAATCATGATGCATGAAGAGTTATTTATTTTTTATAAAATCCTGACAAGCATAGTGTGTCATCCAGGGAAACATGGCATACCGTCCACTTACTATGGAATCTATTATTTATGTCAGAAATAAATATATAATTGGGCATATCACCCATTAATTCCTATGAACTGATGTTGGCATCTCAATGCTTACACAAAAAGTATAAGATCATTATCATGGACTAGTACATAGTTATGGATAGTGTATATGGGAATGACCCTATACTACAACATAACTAGGTTACCTAAACACTACCAGGGTGTGTGGACATGACCAGTGTACATGGGAAGGAATAGACTACTTGAATATGGTCCAAAGTACATAATAATGGGAAGTAATAATTGGGAAAACATCAGTCATCAATGATAGTCATGTGTCCCCAATACACATTGTGTAAATTTCAAGGAACATTACACTTGTGTATCTCTATCTTTGTGACTCAAATTTTGTATCATGTGTACCCTATCATATGTAATTTTATTCATAGATGAAATGGTGGAATTATTTTTGGAATCTAACATACAAAATTAGGTTTTCTGATTGGGATTCTTATTTACATGATGCATGTCTGATGGTAGTTATTGGGTTTCATCACAATAGAGATATCAAGTACGGTACCACCCCCTCCCAGTGACGCAATAAGGCTCGGGTCCCCCATTATCTAAACATAGTTACAGTCTAACCCCCCCTCCCGTCACGACATAGGGTAGAATTCCTATATCTACAGAGTGGTTCCATCTGGTCTTTGCTCTCCATTAGGGACCATGTCTTATACTTGATATAGTCACCCTTGGATGTGGACAGTAGTGGGTATTTACAAGCTCTCAACCAAGATTAATTTGAAATAATATTTTTTAGGATTTTGGAATATACCAATTGAGAAAAAATATTACTCATGGTTCTCATCTTTGATAGGGAAATGGATATCCACTTTCTCTCCCTCAATTTTGTTTCATTATGAGGATATTTATTTAGTTTACAATTACAATTTTTTATTTTTTGATCAATTATTTCATTATTATTAATCTCTCTATTTTTTTTAGGTAATCATACATGGTATGTATATTCCTAAAACATCATGGGATTTTCATGCACATTATTAATTTTTTTTAGATGAAATATATATGGGTGGTTATATTGGTGGATGAGATTCAATATAAAATATTTGAACCTATCAGATATAAAAATATTCATTAGTCTCCCATTAATATTTTTTGTTGGGATCTCTTTAACCTCCAAATTTATAGTTGTTCTTTGTATGTGGCCTCATTTATGGTTTGGAATATAATTGTCCACTTTTCCATTTTTGTGAGACCTTTTTTACATTTATTATTTTCTAATAGTTTTTGCATTCATGGTTTACACTGTAGATTTTCAGTCATTTATTATACCTATATGCTATTACATAGAAATTGTTTTGTGTGTATAGATTTATATAGGTTAGGGAATAAAATTTCATTTTTCTTTAATCAATACTTCCAGAAATCACCAAAAACAAATTGGTGGGTTTCTGGTGTCTCTCTGGAATTACCACTTACCAAGTAGGTCTGATTAGTTGGGGTCGAACAGATTAGCATTGAAGGGGGTATTTCCCCTAGGTCAGTATTTGGATTTGAACATTGTTGTCATGGATTCATTTGTAACATACTGAAAAGTATTTCATATTTTTATGAGTTTGAATTTCATTATAAGAAACCTATTATTGTTGTTGTTACTGATGCATCCATTCACCTAGACTCAGATTACATTCTTGTAGATAACACCTGAGAAGATATCTATTTCACAATACCAATGGTAAATGGTTCATTTAAGATTGTGTCTTTGACAAATTTTACATCATTACATAGTTCCCCATATAAGATATTATAATTATGGGATGTCTGATTAACATTCTGGATTCTGCTACACTGATAGACAAATAAGATACTGAAATATGATCTTGATGATAATCAGTTGTGGGATGATAACTTATTTTTGGGACATAATCATTATTTGTTTCCCATAGTAGTCTTGGATGATAATCAAATAAGTATTGGATAGTGGATAAATCTTGATGGTTCAGAAGGAGATACATATAGAATTAGAAAATTATTTGTGTTTATGTTGTAAATACTGTTGAAAATTCATTATGAGATGAACCCTCTAGAATAAGAGGATTGGATCGAGGCAATGGTTGGAGTCATTAAGTTTGTCCATAAATTATCTGATCAGATAGTTGTCGTTACATCATTTTATATTTAGAAAGTAGTATGGAAACCATGGATTTTTATCACCGATCTTCATGATAAGATCTCGATCTCATAATTAGTCTTCTAGTAGTAATGAAATGATGAGTATTACCATTCATGATTGTTCATTATATAGATTTAGGAACATCTTGAGATGTTGTAGGTTGATAGTTTAGTTTTTATAACAAATTGATGTTCTCTATCATAACATTTTCCTATCTCGATATGGTATGAGATTGATACCTCTTAGTGAAGCTTTGTGAAAATGGACATTGTGGAGGCATCCTTGATATAATGGTCTTATTGTTCATTCCAACTTATGCGGGGGTGATGTATTGGTGTATGGATACACATATCTTACTAAAAGATATACACAAGGTGGCTATTCATGGAAGTGGAAATGATTTGGCTCGATCATCTATTCATTCTAAAAGGTACCATTATTCAGGGACTCCACATAAGAGAAATCCACAATCTGGTACATAGACATATAGATATGAAATTTTGGATTCCGGTAGACGAGATTTCCATATAGTACTGGGGAGATGCTATTGTTGTGATGGAAAAGGCCACATGTATTTAGATTCCATGACATTATGTTCCAAGGAAGGCATATAGCTACTGAATAGACTACCAGGAAAGAGGAAACATGTTATTCGGGACCTCCCAGTCATGTTCATGTAGGACTTTTGAGATTTGGTGCTAGAAGAGGCACATTTAGAACACTAGAGGGATTCTATATTGGATTAGGATGATAAATTGGGCGACCATCACCATCACCACTAGTTGGCACACCATAAACATAGAGGGATGAAGTTGAATATTCTGTGTAGTAGTAGGATACATATGGATATGATGAAATATCTCATGAGATGATTTGAGATATGTTCTGGTATTTTATACTCATTCCATCAAGAATGTATACATATTCATGAGTTATTTAATCATATACACATACCTAGGGTAAGAGATAATTATATTCATTGAGAATTTACACTAGAAGTTATATAAAATAAATCATATGGTTGTGATCCTTCTATACCATCGATCAATTAGATATTTGAGCTAGGATTTTTTTTGAATATAGATCCTGATGTTATCTTATAGTCATTGTTAATAAAACTTATGACATCATATGAGGTATTGACTGGTTGATGGAGAATCATTCCAAGATAGGCTTTCATCCAAGGAGAGCAAGATTCTTTTATATAGATGAGACATTATTCTCCTTCAAGGTAGGGTGAGATCTTATGACTATGAAATTTGACATTTTAAGAAGAAGTATCAACCATATATAATGTATTTAAAATGACTATACCTTGGTGAAATTGTATCCTCATGCATCAAGATACCTTAATTTGTGGATCATTATATATATGTCTTCCCATAAGATGTTCTAGGAAAGACATTATTGAGGGATATTTAGTTATCTATCAAATTTCACCACTTGATTGAATCGATATCTACTATGATATATCATAATTACCATAGAAAAATCCAATATATGTTAGTGATGTTTTATGTACATTGAGAAAATTGTTTTTTAGAACCAATGTGTCCCCATATAAAAAACAATTGTTGTTCACACAAATAGAAGGATGGTAGTTTGTGATATTTTCATAATCATATTTACATAATTTTGAAATTATAAAGAGCAAGTACTGCATATCGATGTTTGTAAACAATTTTTATATGCTTAATGGTGTGAGTTGTTTCTCAATGAAGGTTCTCAGGTTCGAATTTTAGTAGTTAAGGGTATGTGGTGATTATATTCTAGAGATGGAATTCATATGTCACTTTGGTAAATTTTAATTTTCGATGATTCCATTTGATGTGCCTAATATTCTTGATATGTTATTGGATTATATAAGTAGAAAAATAATTCCTTACATAGAAGTATTTATATTTCTTTTTCTCAATGGCATTATTATAAACTCTCTATCAAATGAGTAGAATGATGTGAATTTGATTATAACAATAATATTACTCAATAAGGACAGATATATAGAAATATTATGATGTTCTAGTATTGAATACATGAGATTAAATATTTATATCATGTCATTTCTATGAATGGTTTCACCATTAATCCATAAAGATTAATGTGGTTATTTCATTGTAATCACCCAAGAGCTTGTTGGAGTTTTGTTGTTTCCATGTTTTAGCATGGAATTAAAGAATGCTTATGGATGAAGTTATTTGGGTAGAAACCGCTTTAAATTCATTAATATAGAAAGGGTGTTAGTTTAACTAGATTGAGATTTGATCTAAACCATTGCAATAGTTGAGGCTATAGTGATAAGAGATTATGTTCTGAGACTACCAGTAGAGGGTGTTGACTGCATGGTCCTTTTAAAAGCCACTAGATCTAGTCTAGGCTTTTTTAATATAGAGTTAGACAATTTTCATTTTTGGGTAGTTGTATTTGATACCCCCTGAGTATACATATGTATCTTAGGACATGAATTTGGATGTGTTAGTCCTCTCCTTGATGAGGTGGAATAACTATCATCAAATTGAGTGTTTCATTATTTAGTCAGACCATCAGAGTCATAGGTAGATAATTATATAGTGATATCCCAGCCTAAAATAGAGGTGTTTCTTATAATTCCTATATTATTTTTCTTCAGGATAGTCTACACTCTGAGAAAATGTAACATGGGGGAAGATACCCAATGAATTAATACATGTTCTCTCTTACTGGATTAGATGCCAGAGAAGTTGGATTTAATGTAGATAAAATAAGTGGGGGTGAGGGGTGAAACTTATCTTCTATTGAGGGTGGTGAATCTACCACATCATCAGAATGAAAGAGTGATTCATTTGGGAGCCAAAAATTATGATTTTCTACATGAGAATATGTTCTAAAGAGGTTTACTGGATGGATTTTCGGAAGGGGGAATGAAATCACTTTTTTTATAGATGGATGGTGGTTCCAGTCATGCTGTGTAAGGAGGTGTTTAGAGAGTTTCATATATCCCCAATTTCTAAAAATTTAGGTGCATAATGTCATATAATGAAATTCAAAAGTATTATGATGGGAAAAATGATGAAAATCATTTCCAATTACGTCTCTAGATATCTCACATGCATACATGTAATGGATAAAAAAACATTTCCATAGTTTTGATTCAACCATTTGTTATCGATGGGTGGATGAAGGATTTCATATTGATAGATAGTCTGATGTGGGTTCTGTAGAAAGTGATAGTCCATGATATTATATTGATTTTTGTTGATTGTCTCACAACAATATAATATTATCATACTATCAGGGAGTAAAGATAGTTAAAGAGTTTGGGATAGTTGTATATACACAAGATCAACCAGTTTCATAGGGTTCCATAAAATATCCTCGTTGACTTTGAATCTTGATTCATGTCACTATTATAGAGAGGTTTACATGAGGTTTTTTGAACCTCATATCCAATGAATATAAATTGTCAGCCAAATATCAATGCATAGACAAAAAAATTACAAGGTTTTCAAGGAAATTGTGGGAAACTACGTCTTGTACTTTAGTTGGTTCTAATAACGTTATTTTAAATTTGTATATATTTGTTATAACAATAGGTTTCACTTTACTAACATAATGACACTATTTAAGGCATTTTATAAGCAATCCTAAAGGTCACCCTTATATTGATTAGAGATTTTTGGGAAAATATAATTGTGCTATTGATTGTGTAGGAAATAGAATATAAGGTAAATTTTATCAAAGGGAATATGATTACATCCAAGAAATCATTTCAATATTACATAGATCAATGTTATAGTCCTTTTGAGTTCGATTTAGGAGACCATGTTTTCTGGATTGTCTACCAATGAAAAGAAATGTGTAGATTTTTTTATGGAATATAGTTATACATACTGTTCATTGGGACATTAATGATGATATAAATTGTTTTTTATGTTTCAAACCAATTCCCTTGCCCTAAAATGATAGCTCTAGTTCAAATAATCTTCCATATTTCCCAATCAAGGAGAGATGTGCATTGCACGTTACATGTAATTGAATGTGTTGAGTTGAAAATCCAGGATGGATCGAACTTCTCATAATATTTGCTGATGATCATGGACCAGTATGAGAGTATCCTATATACACATAATATTTAGTTAGATCAATTTCGTTGACCTTATGATAGCATGTGAGAGTTATTCTGGTAGTGTGTGATAGTGATAAAAACATGGTACCCCCAACTTATTGTGTAAAATATTTTTTTAGGGAATAATTCTCTAAATGATGGGTGAATGTAACAACTTAAGATTTCTATTTTATCTATTAAATATATATATTTATATCCCTATAAATTTCATCATATTCAGAATTGTTTTTTGGTTGTCAGGACACACCATATTTAATATATTAAAGGTTTTAATATATTTTTATTCATGTTTGCACATATTTTCACAATATTTGTTCTTCCCAATATTTGGATCCCCATATAAGAAATTATAGTCTAAATTTGATTCCAAAATGTGTGGACTACACTAGGAAGTACATAAATTTTGTCTTCATCGGGCATTTGGTTTAAGGAGACCGTTGGCGCATACATTATGTAAAATAAATATTTTTTTTTAATTTTTTATATAATTCCCAAAACCTATATTTTTCAATATATAATATTCATTATGTAAAATATCTAGGTTTGGTCACACACTCTATGAAACTAGAGGATCTACAAAGGTGATCCATTTATTAATGACAATAGAACATGGATAAGACATCATGTATAAAATGGATCATCGTCATCTTTGTAGTTCCCGGATCTCACAAAATATAATTTGAAAAACATGTCATTATTAGTGATTGATCCAAAAATTATTAATATTGTGTTATTTTTCATATTTATTACATTGGTTTATTATTCCACGCACCAATTCTATACATGACATATTTTTCTATGATTTCTAGACATAATATGTACACAGATCAGAAAATTATTATTGATCTTGTTTATTTGTGTTTTTCATCATGTTACTCAACCTTGGATAGCCTTTTTATATTTATTGTAAATGATAAAATCATACAATGAAGTGTCCCACTAAATTGTTTTGTCATTTCATCCTTCCATTCTTTTCATTATTCATCATTAGTCTAAAAAATCAGTGATTGTAATTAATATGGCATATATGTGCACAGTCTGACACCATAATATTGGAATAGGCGTAAACTTGTTGGATGTTGTCATTTTCTAATTTAATTCTAATGAAAAGTGGAATATAGGTGTTGGTAACACTGATCATTGGTTGGATAATGGGGTTCAGTACATTAGTAAGGTGATGTGATATTGTGGTGTAGTGGGAATGATATGTATGTGTTTCAAGAGGTTGTAATATGTCAACCAATAATAGATAAGAATTTTAAGCTGAAAATATAATTTTCCCATCTTGATTTGAGATCAGAACACAAGCCTTAATGGTATGAATATTATATATTTATTTAGTTCCTTGAAAATTCCAAAAAACACTACATGTAGTTTCAGAACATATTTCGGGTAATCCCCATACTATAATTGTTATTTACTCTAGTTAAAACTAAATATCACACACATTATAAGACCTATATAATCTATGTTACATGTTGATTGTGGATTCAAATATAATTTATGGCTACAAGGGAGTGAGAATAGACAAGAACATGGGCAGGTGCAGGTACATGTGTAGAGATAATGTTAATAGCATGACCATGTACTCAAACACAATTAGGACACACAAACATTCCTAGTGTACATGGATGTAACTACTCTATGATGTCATTCCTATATTACACGATCATAGGGTGAAGTACAAATGAACTGGCTAGAAGTCACAGGAATACCCAGGTTAGCTAAAACACACCATATATACCCTAGAAATTCAATATACATTTATATGAGAAATACACAATTGGTTTCTTCCTCTTTAGATAATGGATTTAAGACCATGAGAAACCGATCCAAATAATTTTTATTTAAAAAATATGATAGTGTCCATAGTTTTTGGCATTAGAGGTATGACATGAGTTGTAACATGTGGGATTCTTATTCCATTGATGCTTGGATGATTTCATCATCCTGTTTAATCACTATATGTATGTTGGAATTGGATACCTACATTCACACATAGGTGAAGTTACACCATAATCCTTACCCATGTAGATTCATACCACAATACTATAGAGGGAATCCTTCCTCTCTATATGGAGTGGTACATAATCACCCTTCCCATCATTGAGGTCTAAATGGGAGATGGTCCTCCCCTAGTGACATTCTGACATTGGTTGTGCATAATAATGGCGAGTTACATGACCTAACCATTAATTAATGTTTAGTTATGTGTTTCCATGTTAATTGGGAAAAGACTATTGGAGTTATATGGCATCTCATCATTCTTTGCTCGGATGTGGAGAGAGGCTGTTTCTTTACTCTATTTCCTCCTTTTTGGGTTTTTTGGGAATCCAACTATGTATGTATATACCCACTATTAATTAGATTTTACCAACCATGTTGTTCCTCAGGATGACATGATATAGATTAGTGGTGACATTTTTTGGGCAGGTTTAGGAGAAGAGATTCTATACATAGAATATATGATAATGTTTGGTGGTTAGCCTAGGAGATTTTGAGTTATGATTTCTCTAGTATCCCATTTCCCATTTGTTGTTAGGTTTGGAACACATTACATTTTAGGGATTAATTTTTTTATTTTTACTTTTTATTGAATTTATGTACTTTTATTCTTTTATAGACCTGAATAAATGCTCGGTTTACATTCTATGTTTTCATTATTTTATTATATCCATACACTATTTCATAGAGTTGGATGTGTGCATGAATAATGGTACTAAGGATAAGGTCTCCAATTTATTTACTTCCTACTCTGTGATTATCTCTAGAACCTATCCCTTTAAAGGTGATATTGTAGTGTCTTACTCAGACTACATCCTACAATGTCGTCCATCGTTGGTTGCATTTAAAAATATGGTAAAATGTTTTTTTTTCAAAATTTATGGAATTTGAATTATAACTATATAAAAAAAATATTTTAGATAGATTCATATTTTTATTAATATTTTTATTAAATTTTTTTTATTAGTGAAATTGGATGATATGTTAATATATATGAAATTATTAGATAAGTAAAAAAGTATTTTTTTCACATCTACGGTTAAGAGATAAAATATCATTAAGAGGAACTTTTTTCATTATGAAGTCCTAATTTTAATAATGTGTGTCATTTAACTATTAATTTTTCAAATATATCATATCCACTTTCTATTCATTCATTACTGTAAATTTATTCGAAGGAGAATGCACAATAGAAGAAAAGACGGGCCCAAAGCACCCGAAAAAAAATGAGAGGCCTAGGGGGCCCGAAAGTAGTGCAGTCCGAGGGAATCCACATTCTATCAGTTATATAATTTAGTGGGCTAATGTTTTCCATGAAATTTTAATAATTAAATGTGTTAAATAATCTCTTTCATATTTTAGTTTCTCTGTTATATGGGTCATAATTCTTGTAAAATTTAAATGTTAAAAAAATATTAATAAATTTTGGGAATCATTATTTTAAAATATGAGTAATTTATATGTAAAGGTTCAATAAATCATTGATTTTGAGTTTTTTCATTGCAAAATATCACTAAATTCTTCTTCTCTGATTAATAAATTAGTGCTTCATGCATTTCACTGATGATAATGAATGTCTTTCTAATGTTTTTTGTGATTCCATTGGTTTCTGGAAAACTTATGAGGCTAGACATGATTCATTTTAATTGTGAGAAATATATCTCAAAATTTTATGTAGATCAAAATTTATAGATTAAAAATTACTTACTTAATTTTTCATTGTTTATATTATTACATAATTTTTTATCTATATATCCTTTAGTATTTTAGTTTATCATATTAATCTTAGGAATTTTGATACCATAAAACAGAAAAAAGGAATTCGAAATTTCCATTTATTTTGACTAAGGATTATTATTATATTTTGGAATAAAATGTGAAATTTTCCATTTAAACTCTAATTTATGTTTAGTGAGGATGAAAATCCAGTTTTATAATACATTGCATGAAGTAATTATTATTCAATGATATTACTCATTTATAGAAACATTTGATTTTAAAAATTAATTTTCTTTCTATTTCCTCTTATTATGAATAATAATATAATTAAATACCTATAATATTATAAATGAATACACTAATCTACTCATTGAAATGCTTTGATTCTGGGTTTAGAAACCATACTTATTATTCAAATAAATGAAAAATATTTATGATATTATCTATCATAAACAACATCCCAATCTATATAAAAATATTTTTTCAGCACAAATACATGTAAAATTATGTCTCCAACTAGATGTTATCATTGTGTAATGATTATTCATTTAGAAAACATATGACAAATGTGAGGGATGTAGTACATTTTTCTATTTCATAATTATTTAACAAACTATTTTTATAATTTTCAATATTTTATAAGATATATAAAAATGAATAAAATTTAACAGCAAATAACTATTGTCCAAAAAAATATTGATTAAAATGAAAATATTTATAAATAATCTATTTAGTTATTTTTAATTATGAAGCATTTATGTGATTAGTAATGAAAAATGATATAAAATAGTGGTTCTTCTTGTAATATATAATTATTATTCATAATAGTTATATTCCTCAAACCAAATTAAATAGGAATGTTTATATTTTCAAATATTTTTAGGTAAAATTACTCGTCTTAAATATATTAGAAATATTGAGATAGTTCTCAAAATATAATTTCAATATATTTGAGGATAAAATAATAATTTAACAAGTAGACTTCAAATAAATAATTAAATTTTCCTTATGTTGTTCTCAATTAATTATTCAATAATTTATCAGATATTTTTTTTGTTACATATAAAACATCGATAACACAAAATATTGTTACCTGGTTCATTGTAAAAAATGTTTATTTTATTAATAACTAAATTATTGGATCATACGTATGGATTAAATTTCCTGGAAATTGAATAGAATTTTCAATAGGGGATGTAATTTAATATATATAAATATATATATATATATATATATTATTTTCATTCAGCCTAGTATAAATAAATTACAAATTATCATGTAAAATAATCAATAAACATAACGAAAATTTTAACTAAAGAGTTATTCCTACAACTTCATGGGTATTATAAATTTAAAATCCTAAGAAAATAATGAAGGTAATTGAAATAATGAATAAATATGATAGATATAATGTATTCGGGAAAAATCAATGAATCTTATTTTAATAGTCTTCAAATAGAAATATTTTTATCTACTAATGTCAAAAATTGATCAACATTTATGGTAATCTCATTAAGGATTGATCGAGTAATATTTGAAGTCATTTTATGTTATTTTAGTAGTATATACAATTAGATAACTTTAGTGTTGTTTTTGGGTGCCTTAGAATTAGATAATTGATGATTAAAGAGTTTAATACTCTATAAATATTCAATTAGATCATCGTAGACAAGATATAAAGTATTTTATTGAGGGATTCTTCTCAAAATCTACATAGTAGTTCAGTTATATCACAAGACTCCCGAATGGAGGTTGAACATTGTGTCTTTATATTTATTCCATTATATATGTTATTTTTTCTATTTATTTTCCTTTTATTTTAAGTAACAATA
Organism: Viscum album; assembly: GCA_963277665.1. Lineage (NCBI taxonomy): Eukaryota > Viridiplantae > Streptophyta > Magnoliopsida > Santalales > Viscaceae > Viscum > Viscum album. The sequence goes on from OY728129.1 coordinate 442,850,072, forward strand.
TTCAACACATAACATCTTTATCTATTTCTTATATTTTTTATTCATGATCAAAAATTACAAATTACATGTGTAGAATTTATAACATGAAAGGAAACATATTTCACTTGATTCCCATTCTCTATGATACATTGAAGGATTATACACATTATATTGTGTTGGTGTAGAAAATAATAGATTAAAACAAACCATTTAGCATTAATATATGTTTAATTTCACCTCATATCTCACTAAACATGAATGAATATGATATAATTTGGGGATTGGATCAGTACCTCTGAGATGAAAATAACATATCATCATTTCCACACTACTCCAAAGGATATTGATTTATATAAATGTTGGACTATTCATAGTTTATTTACATAAATTTCACTACTTTTTTAGTTTAATTATAAATCATACATATGGATTTAATTCTACAATGTATTAAATGAGTTGATTCCAATTTAATTTTCATATATAATAAACACATTTATAGGATAATTTAATCAATTATCGTTGAATAATATATTCAATAAATAATTCACCATGATCAGGATTTATAATTCCTTTGTTGGAATTATCTTCAATTTAATATATCTTCCATGCATCAAAAAATCATTTGAGTCCATGTGAATCCACAAATATGATCATCATTATATAATTAATATATAAAAATAGAACATTCTTAATTCCAATAATGAATAAATTTATCAATATTGAACACTTTATCCCCCAATATTTGAACAACATGTAACTTTAAAATTTTTTCTATAATTTATATAGTTTATATATCAAATTTTAATATCTATATGCTTTCCCAATCTTAAAAAATTTTAAATTAAAAATTAAACATGTAAGTACCTCTTATGATCCCGCTTCCACTATATCAAATCATTTACGTGGATAATATTATGACAGATCAATATCATTAGAATTTGAATATGAGTATAATAATTTTCTCAACAACTATATGATAACATTGAAAAATTCATGTCACCAAATCCATCCAATATATAATGGTTATAGAAATCATTGACAAATATCATACATTATGGAATGGAAGGATCACCATTTAATGAAATTCTTCATATATGACATGTAGAATGGCTCGATAAAAATATTTACTGTATAAGCTTGTTTTTATTTATTAAAAAACGGATGTCTCAGATTCATAGATTATATTTTTCAATCTTAGTCAGAGTATTGTGGACTTGTAACTACATTATTTTCAAGTTCATTGTATAAATAAATGTTTAATCACAAATTTATTCATCCTCTACAACAATTGTTACATGATATTATTCTACATTATGGGTACATCATAATTTCAAGAACCACAGAAACCTGTCATTATTTATTTATGATGTTTCTAACATGTTTTATTTTGAAAATAGATAATAAAATGTTTTTAAATGTAATAATGTGTATGTTTCAATGTTTCGAACCTTTAAAATATTTTTTCAACATCGGGTAACCCATATGTTCCATTCATTCTCATATTGACCCCTTTTTTTGTGTTGTGACCCATCTAATTGAACCTTACATACTAAGAATAGTTTCCACTTACATATGAATTTTTTTATTATTTATTGTTTCCAGATTTTCTTTGTCTTATATAATTTAATATTACAAATAAATAGGCTGTAACTACAGTCCTTTTTTTATTTAATAAATTTTCTAATTCTACTAAAAGCAGAATCATCCACCTTTCACACAATAATATCCTAATATCTAAATATTAATTCATCTAGAATAAGTCTTATTCTATACCACCATACAAAACATAGTGAATGTCGTATCTTCTTTCCTAAAATAAAATTGACATTCTTTATTTCTTCTACACTATGAAAACTTCCTCTTCTACACATATTTTTAAAATTATAACTACATGGAATCAAAAAAATCATTACATAATCTTGAGTTTCTAATAGAAAAATAATTTTCTTCTATTATTGATGACATTATTAGATGTATATTTTTCTTGAATTATGTTATAAATCTTATATAAAAATCTACATATAACAAAGTGTATACTTCAATAGTGTTTTACTTTTTTTAATCATACAAATTATAAAAAATAATTCTTTTCCTTTGATAAAAAATCTGTTTGATTTTCTTAATCACTTAAATATTGTTCTTACTCATCCTAAAACTCTTATGAAACCATATTAAAAACATATATGAAAAAAATAAAAAATTTTCTCATATAAAAATTCACAACAAAACTAATTAGTCCATTTCTAAACCACGATATAATTTAATAGAGTTTTAAATTTACATAATATTCTTTGAGATAAAAAATATTTATTCAAATATTAAATCAGGTTTAGAAATCATTTATTTTCATAAATTTTTTTTTAGGAATGTATAATTGAAGAATCTTAACCTTGGGTATGTCTTAAAAAACATAAGAGCAAAAAAAAATTCATCGTTCAAAAAATATGGTATTTTATTTTTACATGTGAATAAAAACTCATTTATAAAAGAGACCCTAATCTTAACTTTTTAGATCAAAAAATTTCCATAGAAACTCATTAGAATGCATATAAAAGTTTTGCAGGTGCCATTGGACATCATATTCATAAAACACTTTCCAGATCACATGAATGATGCCATAAAATTAGAATTACCGACATGGTTAATTCCAATATAATTCTCTGAAAAATAGTATCACTACCTAATTTGTTGTACAGATGTATCATTCGCATAAATACTCAAAAATGATGTTCAATTGCCAAAACATACATGAATCATATCTAATCAGGAATTTATATCATAGAAATTTGAAATATTTACTATTGAAAATATTTTGGGATATTGATATATCAATTTTATTAAAAATAATCTTTTAAAGATTAAAATTCCAAAAAACATTAAATAAAATGGTTTTATTTGAAAAAGTAGAATCTTTTAGTGGAATAAAAATATCATATAATGATTGTGGTGGTGGGAGAATCTATAAAGGACAAAATTGAAAAATATTCTATAATTTGTATAGAATATAATTAATTTCAATTGGATTAAACAATTTTTTCCCTAAATGAATAATTTTAATAATGTTAAATAGGTGGTAAAATAAAATTTACATTCATTTTATTAATTATATATAAATTTTATCTAAAATGGACATAGAGGAGAGAAATAGAGATACATCATAAAACTAATTTAATAAATCAGATTAACATTTAATATACATTATATATTGATAAATTTATAACCAACGATTAATTATAGGAAAGATCATTAAATTTAATTTTAAAAAAATTAATTATTAGAGATGAAATAAAATACATCAAAATTGAGTTTTATAAATCACATAAAATTAAAAAGATTATGAACATTTTTTCAGTCCTAATGAAAGGTTATTTTTTTGTAGAAACCTCTTACCACAAGTCTAACATGTCATGTACATTTTTTATCTCTAATAATATTAAACAAATAATAAATTTTTATTTTCTTAAAAATGATTTTCTATAGATGTGTTGTGGGAAGATTGGTATTAAAACCTAGTTATAATGCATGAGGTTAGGGGTTTTACCCCAATGGACCCTAATATTGAGGGGTTTTCATAGGACATTATCGAAAATCAATAAATAGTATTGAAGTAGTACCTTCGGATTGGTGGAACGATAGTAGTGGTGAAACTATAACACTGTAACAGCCCAAGATTTTATAAAAAATATTCTTTTTAATGTCTTGTGTTGTACGCTACACCAAAAAGAGCTTGCACAACACACATCCTTGACCTGCCTTGCATTACACGCAATCGCGACCTTCCTCGATAGCGTGTGTTGTACGCAACACCAAGTTTCGCTAAACAACGATATGCTATTAAGATATTATTAAAACTAGCTGTTGTGAATAGTAATAACCACTTTTTGAAATTTTGTAAATTTTATTTTTCAAAATGGACTTCATTTATGGATTCGGAGTATCGAATTTAGCCTAAGGTGAAATTTTTGTACTTTTCGGATAACTTTCATATTCCGATGAATAGTGAAAATTACTAAATTATAATTAAAAACAACTTTTTTAATCGAAATAATTAATAGTGATAAATCATTAATTTGAGTGGTTTTAAAGTATATTTAGAATATATTTTTACAATTTAATACAATGTTGGTCATTGGATGTAATTGCACATTTAAACCAGACATAAACAAGTGTCAATCTTTTGATAGATATTGTTTCTTAAAAACACGCTATTTGTTTTAACAGCGGGATTTAATTATAAAATTAATTAATGCAACTTCTATGTTATGAATTTGGTAAAATAGACTTCATTTTTGAATTCGGAATATGAAATATAGCTTAGGATGAAATTTTGGCATTTTTCTGAAAACCTTCAATTTTTGATGAATAGTGAAACTACTAAGTGGTAGGTTAAAAACTGAATTTTGCATAAAACTTAATTTTACCGCTTCTGTGAATGGAATTTCGAAAATCCGAGAGACACGGTTATTATCAAGGACTAAAATGTGGTTCAATGAGATGAAAATAATTTCTTGGTGAATAGTAACTTTTTACTTTTTTACCACTGTTAATAGTAAATAGGGTAACTAAGGGTAAATATGATATTAATATTACCCTAACACATGTCCTAATTCTATTGGACAAGTGTAATTCGACCAAAAACAAACTTAGGAATAAAATATGACCATTTAGGCCCACTTGGATTAGATTAGGACATTTATTATTAATTTATTTAAAGAAGGGTTAAAATAGTTAAAATCAATGTTTAATAAGTAAATCATTTGTAATATGGGGTTATACATAAGATAAATTCGACTAGAAATATTCATTAGAAAGCTAAAAAGATTTCCTACATAATGGTATTTTATTTGTAATTTTTAGACATCAAATAATTTAATTTATTTATGACACAACGATGATGCAGTAATTATCTTTTTAATGAAATATTGACATAATTGATGTTATAAGCACCAAAATAAATGTAATTTGAGATTTTTTATGAATTCCACTAATTTTCTAGGTTACTATGATATATTAATGTTGATTTAATCAACTTGTTTCGAACATTTAATTCTGTTATGACTTTCACAAAAATCATATATCAAATAGTGTCAAAATTGACACAAAATAGTTTTTAAATAAAATATTATATTATTAATTGTTATTTTATTCCTAAAAATCTAAGGTTCGGCAAAATGACTTAGATAAGGATATATATATTAATAATAAACAATTTGGGGTTCGTTTGGCATGTTATAGTAAGTGTATTAACCATATAGTGAAAGAAAACAAAAAGACACGGTAAAAGTTAAATTATTTATCTTAGAGTTAAATCTAATTGATAAGGTTTAAAATAATATCCAAACATGTCTAAATTTGATTGGTTGATGATATTACAACCCTATCTCATCTAATATTCGAATATGAGTCATTTTTGGAGGTTTTTAAGTGGGGTTAGATTTATTATAAATTAATATTTTTAAGAATTCCTAAGGTGCCCCTCTCCTCCCCTATAAAAGGACACCTCCTCCCCCTCCTCCTCACACCAATTTGAGCTCTCAAGCTCGGCCAACCCCTGCCAAAATCTCTTCTGCACTTCCCTAGCAACATCCTAGAGGTTCTGGTCTTCCTCAAAGACCAATTCTAGTGCCCTAAGAGGAGGTCTCAAAGAGGCGCTTCAAAGAAGAGGTAATTACCGTTACCAATTCTTTTATCTTTATTTCTTCTTCCACTTATTCTTAGGTTGTTTCATTATGAAGTAATAACATCAGTATCACTCATATACTGATATTTTATTATAAGTATGAAACAACCCTATTTCACCATCTATCCATCCTACGGAAAAAGAAATCACCGCGCGTGCGTACGTACGGAATACCGTCTCCACGCCGTGGTGTAATCTATTTTCCACCACCACCTTACAAGGATGGGTATAATGGTGTAAAGAATAACTATACATAGTTATTAAAACATCATATTGATTCTGATATATTGTATAATTCACTCCAATTCAATTCAATACTTATAGAAATGATATCATCGCTCGTGCGTACGTACGGACTACCGTCTCCACGACGCGATGAGATTCATTCTCCATATTAACCATTTAAGAATGATTATAAAGTATATATAAGAAATAATAATGAAATATATGACATTATAAAGCTACTGGATTTATGTATATATATACATATGTATGTCATCTACTTACTTCCATTTCAAGACAATAAGGAAAGGAAAACAACGTTCATGCGTACGTACGGACTACCGTCTCCATGAACGGTGTTTTTCATTTTATTTATCTACCTATTATATATATATATATACTGAATATATATGATATATAAATCATATTTTATATTCTGGAAGTAAGTAAATCATGATATAAGTAATAATGATGTCAAGAACAACAAGTCAAAACACCTACGATAAATGAAATGATTTTACCCAAAACGCTTCTTTAACATGGAATTTACAAAAGAACGGGTAATATAATGTCATAAGTGAACCATATATGATATCATAACAATGAATATGATTCTGTAATAAGTCAATGACATTATTTAAATCATTATACAGGAGGTTCGGACACATACGAAGCAAATCGGACCTAAGGTAAGGGAAATATCACAATCTCATTTTTATCCGAGATTGTTTGTACTTTGAAATTTACTGGGGTATATTTTATCATCCACATCCATGTTTCCTCAATATTTAATGTTATTTACAACAACCTACAATTGTTTAAATCCAATTTTACCCTTCGGTGAGTTTTTAGTAAATGATATGAAAGGAATCTTTTGTCGTTTTTCGTACGAGGTACTTTTTGACTTTTCTGACAAAAGTACGAAGAATGTTTTTTTTAACTTATACGGCACGAACGGATTTCTACTGTTTTATGAAGCCTTATTTTCATGAAGCTTCCTCTAAAAGATTTTATGACTATTTTCAATAAAATATCTTTCTTTTAAAATTGCATGATGTTTTGTGAAAAGAACTTGATTTTGAAGAAGAAAGGATATTTTCCTCAAGAATTCAATTCAAGTGTTTTATCAAAATTATTTTCCATCTAAGATAATAAAGGGTTCTGTTTCTATCCATATTTTTACATTGATTTGACTATGTTGTGATGGAATTATGTTTATGAATTCCTTTATCTTATATGAATGGTTTTATGATGTCATGTTGTTTAAGAATCCCATTTTTATTACATGGGTTATGCAATGATGTATGATTTATGATTTTGTGGCACACATAAGAAAGGATTCATTAAGAGATGGGTGGGACCTATATCTCCCTCCAATGCATTGGGTAAAGATTTTATATCTCATGAGATAGACATGGCTGGAATGGTAGGTTATACCGGTTCAGTGAAACAGGACTGAAACGAGGATTACTCGATTCAGAAAGGGACTTTGTCCACTAAGATAGTCTTGGCAATGAGTCTTGACTAACAAGAAATGATTCTCTATGATTATGTGTGTATGCCACAATGAGTAATGTTTTAAGTTATGATTTCATTTCACTACTATGATTTATCCCATGTCATGAAATTATGCTCTCTTTTGCAGGTTAAGATTTCCAAAAAAGTTATGTTCTTATGAAAATTATGTGATTGATATTTCTTTTGTTTACCCTTACTGAGCATTTTAGCTCACCCTTTTATGTTTTCTTTTCCCCAGGATATAAAGAAAGGTTTTAGGTAAAAAAAAAAGGGATGACCTTTATGGGAGATATTGAAGAACTCTCACCACGATTAGAAGATTACGTTCCGAGTTTCCAAAGACACTAAACTATTACGATCCTTTAGTGTGTGTTTTTGTTATGTACTAAGTATTCCGCAAATGTAATGTAATGTCCATGTACGATAAGCTACGGGTCTCTACAGTTGGTATCAGAGGAAAGGTTTAGTCAACCTTTGGAAACTAGGATGCGAAAACATTAGTGAGATCCCTAGAGATATTTCTAAGGTATGTCTAGGGATGCCCCTAAGGATAAGTATACGTATAGGATATAGTTCTAGAACTATGGTAACGATATTAGATTAAACCAAAGATGATAGATATTTATGTTACTCCCCCTTTATTACGATTTTTGCCTCTCACACTATTCTTTTTTGGGTTTTAGAATATGGCTGGAAACAAGATGATTCACGATAATGGAGGATATGATGGACAATGGAATGATATTCTTCATGAGCAACCAAATGAAATGGGATTTGGATGTCCAAACATCATTATTATGCCGAATCAACAATCTCACAACATGATCAATAAAGTAAAATTTGGTAAGTTTCCTGACTCGACTAATAAGAGAAAGATGGAGTTCCATGATGATCATAGAGGAAAGAAAGTTCAATTTCCCCTATGTAAATCATGTGGGAAGAGGCATCAAGGAGAATGTTTCAAAGGAACTGGAAGATGCTTTGGGTGTGGAAAAGAAGGACACAAAGCCAGTAAGTGCAAAGGAAAAGGTTCAGTTAACACCATGGATGAGGATAATGGTATTGCTACGACATCAACAATGGTTAAATGTTTTAAATGTGGAATGTATGGGCATTATGCAAACCAATGCCCTAAGGGAAAGTCTCATGAAGAGAATCAGTATGGTCGTATGGGAAGTATTTATGTTGATGATGATGAAGAAACTACAAATGATATGTGAGATGAAAGAAATGTTGAAGCTCGGTCAATGGTCTAAGAATATAGTGGAATGATTACATGTTTATCATGTGTAATATTGTATAAGTAATCTCATGGAATAAGGAGACATCTAAGGATTGTTACACTGTTGTCTTTCCTTAAGTTTTGAAAGTGTATGATGAATGGTACCAATAACCATGAAAGGTTATTCAGATACTTTTGGAAAGTAGATGATAAGTGCATAATGAAAGGATAAGAAGATAATGAGATGTTTGATTGTATTCATGAGCTCATGATTGATATAAGGACTAAGTTATATCATGGTTTGAGTATATAGAATTTTGAGGATTTTGGTATGTGGAAAGTGTTAACTTTAAACTGCATTCATGTTTTCACTAAGGTATTCAAGAGAATACATGATTAAGGACTTTGAATGTTTGGAATGTGACCAAGAAAACATATCTTATGATATATGGGGATCAACGATGGTATTAAATCTCTGGTAATCGTTGTCACTATATTATGAGAGTGGACTGCAGTATTATGTATAAGCCTAAAAATTAGACTGGATTATGTTGGACATAAGTTAGTATTGTTTAAGGATAGAAGATTTTCGATATTATTGATGGGATGTTATAGTAACGTAGTTTTAGAAAAAGGACAACCTGCAGGACGGGCGACAGCCCATCGCTTCGGACAAGGCTGTAGGAATCGAACCCACAACCGAAGTGCGACTGGCCTTTATCGCCTACCACTGACCTACAGGAAGTCCCTGTTTAGTAGAAACTAGTTTTATTATATTAAGCAGTATGATATATGAATTATAAGTCCATTTAGGAACTATATATGATTAATCTTACTATAGAATGACTTATGTATATTTAATAACTTTTACTAACCTTTTGTTTGAGACAGATGGAATGAACAGTCATTCTATCACATGATCTGCTAACACTTCACAAATAACAAATTCAACTTCATTTATTTAAGAGATGAAGTAGAAATTGTTCAAGGCACGAACAACAGTGAGATTGTACCAAAATAAAGTAAGTATTTATTCTAATTCAAATACTTTAACTTTAGGGAAATGATCTTGAAAACCAAAAATGTTGTCCTAGTTCTCTTATACCTGATGAATCAGATGGTACCTTATATCATCACAAATCTATGGATTTGTTATTACTGGCTTTTCCATAGCCATGTTCTCTACCACTCTCCATCAGAACATGATGCTTAGATTTCTCTTCCATATCCATATTTTCACCTATGTGGAAACCCAGTGATTAGTTTATTTGGGTAATCGTTACATTTCATACTTTAGTTTTTAAAGCCATGTTTTGGTATTCCCTTTTACTATGTGGGTTTCTATTAAAGAAACTTTCAAATAGTAAACCATTTATAACCCCGACGAATTTCGAGGGCGAAATTCATTTTAAGGGGGGTAGAATGTAACAGCCCAAGATTTTATAAAAAATATTCTTTTTAATGTCTTGTGTTGTACGCTACACCAAAAAGAGCTTGCACAACACACATCCTTGACCTGCCTTGCATTACACGCAATCGCGACCTTCCTCGATAGCGTGTGTTGTACGCAACACCAAGTTTCGCTAAACAACGATATGCTATTAAGATATTATTAAAACTAGCTGTTGTGAATAGTAATAACCACTTTTTGAAATTTTGTAAATTTTATTTTTCAAAATGGACTTCATTTATGGATTCGGAGTATCGAATTTAGCCTAAGGTGAAATTTTTGTACTTTTCGGATAACTTTCATATTCCGATGAATAGTGAAAATTACTAAATTATAATTAAAAACAACTTTTTTAATCGAAATAATTAATAGTGATAAATCATTAATTTGAGTGGTTTTAAAGTATATTTAGAATATATTTTTACAATTTAATACAATGTTGGTCATTGGATGTAATTGCACATTTAAACCAGACATAAACAAGTGTCAATCTTTTGATAGATATTGTTTCTTAAAAACACGCTATTTGTTTTAACAGCGGGATTTAATTATAAAATTAATTAATGAAACTTCTATGTTATGAATTTGGTAAAATAGACTTCATTTTTGAATTCGGAATATGAAATATAGCTTAGGATGAAATTTTGGCATTTTTCTGAAAACCTTCAATTTTTGATGAATAGTGAAACTACTAAGTGGTAGGTTAAGAACTGAATTTTGCATAAAACATAATTTTACCGCTTCTGTGAATGGAATTTCGAAAATCCGAGAGACACGGTTATTATCAAGGACTAAAATGTGGTTCAATGAGATGAAAATAATTTCTTGGTGAATAGTAACTTTTTACTTTTTTACCACGGTTAATAGTAAATAGGGTAACTAAGGGTAAATATGATATTAATATTACCCTAACACATGTCCTAATTCTATTGGACAAGTGTAATTCGACCAAAAACAAACTTAGGAATAAAATATGACCATTTAGGCCCACTTGGATTAGATTAGGACATTTATTATTAATTTATTTAAAGAAGGGTTAAAATAGTTAAAATCAAAGTTTAATAAGTAAATCATTTGTAATATGGGGTTATACATAAGATAAATTCGACTATAAATATTCATTAGAAAGCTAAAAAGATTTCCTACATAATGGTATTTTATTTGTAATTTTTAGACATCAAATAATTTAATTTATTTATGACACAACGATGATGCAGTAATTATCTTTTTAATGAAATATTGACATAATTGATGTTATAAGCACCAAAATAAATGTAATTTGAGATTTTTTATGAATTCCACTAATTTTCTAGGTTACTATGATATATTAAGGTTGATTTAATCAACTTGGTTTGAACATTTAATTCTGTTATGACTTTCACAAAAATCATATATCAAATAGTGTCAAAATTGACACAAAATAGTTTTTAAATAAAATATTATATTATTAATTGTTATTTTATTTCTAAAAATCTAAGGTTCGGCAAAATGACTTAGATAAGGATATATATATTAATAATAAACAATTTGGGGTTCGTTTGGCATGTTATAGTAAGTGTATTAACCATATAGTGAAAGAAAACAAAAAGACACGGTAAATGTTAAATTATTTAACTTAGAGTTAAATCTAATTGATAAGGTTTAAAATAATATCCAAACATGTCTAAATTTGATTGGTTGATGCTATTACAACCCTATCTCATATAATATTCGAATATGAGTCATTTTTGGAGGTTTTTAAGTGGGGTTAGATTTATTATAAATTAATATTTTTAAGAATTCCTAAGGTGCCCCTCTCCTCCCCTATAAAAGGACACCTCCTCCCCCTCCACCTCACACCAATTTGAGCTCTCAAGCTCGGCCAACCCCTGCCAAAATCTCTTCTCCACTTCCCTAGCAACATCCTAGAGGTTCTGGTCTTCCTCAAAGACCAATTCTGGTGCCCTAAGAGGAGGTCTCAAAGAGGCGCTTCAAAGAAGAGGTAATTACCGTTACCAATTCTTTTATCTTTATTTCTTCTTCCACTTATTCTTAGGTTGTTTCATTATGAAGTAATAACATCAGTATCACTCATATACTGATATTTTATTATAAGTATGAAACAACCCTATTTCACCATCTATCCATCCTACGGAAAAAGAAATCATCGCGCGTGCGTTCGTACGGAATACCGTCTCCACGCCGTGGTGTAATCTATTTTCCACCACCACCTTACAAGGATGGGTATAATGGTGTAAAGAATAACTATACATAGTTATTACAACATCATATTGATTCTGATATATTGTATAATTCACTCCAATTCAATTCAATACTTATAGAAATGATATCATCGCTCGTGCGTACGTACGGACTACCGTCTCCACGACGCGATGAGATTCATTCTCCATATTAACCATTTAAGAATGATTATAAAGTATATATAAGAAATAATAATGAAATATATGACATTATAAAGCTACTGGATTTATGTATATATATACATATGTATGTCATCTACTTACTTCCATTTCAAGACAATAAGGAAAGGAAAACAACGTTCATGCGTACGTACGGACTACCGTCTCCATGAACGGTGTTTTTCATTTTATTTATCTACCTATTATATATATATATATACTGAATATATATGATATATAAATCATATTTTATATTCTGGAAGTAAGTAAATCATGATATAAGTAATAATGATGTCAAGAACAACAAGTCAAAACACCTACGATAAATGAAATGATTTTACCCAAAACGCTTCTTTAACATGGAATTTACAAAAGAACGGGTAATATAATGTCATAAGTGAACCATATATGATATCATAACAATGAATATGATTCTGTAATAAGTCAATGACATTATTTAAATCATTATACAGGAGGTTCGGACACATACGAAGCAAATCGGACCTAAGGTAAGGGAAATATCACAATCTCATTTTTATCCGAGATTGTTTGTACTTTGAAATTTACTGGGGTATATTTTATCATCCACATCCATGTTTCCTCAATATGTAATGTTATTTACAACAACCTACAATTGTTTAAATCCAATTTTACCCTTCGGTGAGTTTTTAGTAAATGATATGAAAGGAATCTTTTGTCGTTTTTCGTACGAGGTACTTTTTGACTTTTCCGACAAAAGTACGAAGAATGTTTTTTTTAACTTATACGGCACGAATGGATTTCTACTGTTTTATGAAGCCTTATTTTCATGAAGCTTCCTCTAAAAGATTTTATGACTATTTTCAATAAAATATCTTTCTTTTAAAATTGCATGATGTTTTGTGAAAAGAAATTGATTTTGAAGAAGAAAGGATATTTTCCTCAAGAATTCAATTCAAGTGTTTTATCAAAATTATTTTCCATCTAAGATAATAAAGGGTTCTGTTTCTATCCATATTTTTACATTGATTTGACTATGTTGTGATGGAATTATGTTTATGAATTCCTTTATCTTATATGAATGGTTTTATGATGTCATGTTGTTTAAGAATCCCATTTTTATTACATGGGTTATGCAATGATGTATGATTTATGATTTTGTGGCACACATAAGAAAGGATTCATTAAGAGATGGGTGGGACCTATATCTCCCTCCAATGCATTGGGTAAAGATTTTATATCTCATGAGATAGACATGGCTGGAATGGTAGGTTATACCGGTTCAGTGAAACAGGACTGAAACGAGGATTACTCGATTCAGAAAGGGACTTTGTCCACTAAGATAGTCTTGGTAATGAGTCTTGACTAACAAGAAATGATTCTCTATGATTATGTGTGTATGCCACAATGAGTAATGTTTTAAGTTATGATTTCATTTCACTACTATGATTTATCCCATGTCATGAAATTATGCTCTCTTTTGCAGGTTAAGATTTCCAAAAAAGTTATGTTCTTATGAAAATTATGTGATTGATATTTCTTTTGTTTACCCTTACTGAGCATTTGAGCTCACCCTTTTATGTTTTCTTTTCCCCAGGATATAAAGAAAGGTTTTTGGTAAAAAAAAAGGGATGACCTTTATGGGAGATATTGAAGAACTCTCACCACGATTAGAAGATTACGTTCCGAGTTTCCAAAGACACTAAACTATTACGATCCTTTAGTGTGTGTTTTTGTTATGTACTAAGTATTCCGCAAATGTAATGTAATGTCCATGTACGATAAGCTACGGGTCTCTACAAACACCGACGCGAACAATTATTGGAACTCTGACCACGGTTGGTTCATCCAACTTACAATTCACAAATTGTGAAGATAAGAAAAAATGGGCCTCCAGGCCTCTAAAAAATGGATTTCCATGCCATTGATTCCTCAAGCTATCACATTGTAATGGAAATACAACCCCCTTGGCCTTTGAGTTTATGTATGGATAACTTCTCAACCTAGTTAAAATGAAGAAGTTATTTATCTATTAAGGGGACTCCCATACATAAAAAAATTAAAATTAATTCAACTTTTATATCAATTATATATATTTCATTCTTAATTACACAATTTATGGATTCATGTGGGAAATTTTTAGAACATTAATCTTATAAGTACGAAATGGGTTTAATGAGTTGAATATTATAAAATGGATCAAGATAATATCATTTCAGAAATATTACTCATGTTTTGAATGTATTTTTTTATATTATTTATAAATTTTATCAAAACATGTATGTTATATTTAAAAAATATATTACATTATAATCATGTAGATGGTAGTCAATACGTACATGTGAGTAATTTTCTCATTATTTGATGAACATGATATAAATATAGTGAATAATATTTAAACATTTCATTTGGATAATAACTACATAAATATAATATTTATTTTGTAAATACGTTTTATAAATTTCATTAATTAATAAGATTGATGAAAAATAAAATAGAATGATTCATATTGTATCTGTGTGAATCTATAAACAAGTTGTGTTTTTATTTTTCATTGATGGTAAATTGTAATGTGGAATATATTTTTTTCATTAAAAATAAATCTATAACATATATTTATATATATATATATCATATTATTCATTTTTATCACTCATTTTGAATATATATAAGAGTTTAAATGGAAAAATTTTATGCATCATCTCATGAGGTGGTAGTCTTCAGGTATGCATGAGTGATATTTATTATATTACCTAGAAAAGAAAATGTGGATCGAAAATGGGTTATAACATAAACATAATAAAATGTCATTATATGATAAATAATAATGTTAATATATCACAATGGTTTGTGGAGGTGTGGATGAGGTTAAATATGAAATAAAATAGAATCAATCATTTAAGAACTGTACCTCTCTATCTGGTAACCACCATTGGTTTATACCAAAAGGCATCCTATGATGGTATTTTGATCATATTATAAACTATGAAACCCAAGTAGGGGTTTTTCAGTTTGTTTTTTCGAGTAATTTGTGAACTAATAGGATCTTAATGTGAGTATAAAAGAGGATATGGGGATCCCATTTATATGTGAAGGAGGGGAAAATTTGGTATTTTTTCAATAGAATAATGTATATTTATGCCTTACTCAAGATTATTGGATCAAAGATTAATCATTTGTGAAAATTTCATAATCAATGTATGAAATATTCCAACTCAATGGGATATACAATTTCTTTATAAATTTTCACCCTTATCATTTTTCTATAACCATTTTTACACATTTCAACTTTTACAAGGGTAGCTGGAATTCTCTACAAAATAATAATTAATATTGGAAAATAAATAAATTAGCCTAATTTAAATATTAATAAATTATTAATGATTTTTTTTCTATTTAATCACATTAAATTTATGTATATGGGTAAATTTATTCTTAAATCAATCTCAAAAACCCATTAAAAAAAGATTTCATGAAAAATGTTTTATAAAGTATGTATAAAAAATAGTAAAATATAATGTATAATCTAGATATGATGGGAATTGATATTATTATACATTTTAAAATGAAAATAATTAAATATTAAAATCAGTATAATATATAATTAGATATTTTTAATACTTGAAAATACATGACAATTTTAATAATAAAATCATTATTTTATAATATTGTCAAAAAATATATTATTCATAAAATTAAAAAAAATTAAAAGATAATTTTTTATTCATGATTTTAAAAATGTGGTTTATATTTCAAAATTATAATTACAAAATTTAGGAAATAATTTTTTTAAATATAATATTTATAAATGAATTTTATAGGAATAAAATAATTTCCTTTTTTATTGAAAAATTATATACTATTATAATTGTAAATATATATATATAATATATTTCATTGATACTAATAATGTATAAAATTTATCTATTCTCAACATTACCTAAGTATTTATATTCATTCCCATTATTTAAAATTTATACGTCACAATTTTATTTGAATCAGAAAACAGATGAGATAATTCTCAATCATTCCATTACCTGAATCCAATGGTGCTCCATGAGGAATATGGATTTTCAGAAATACCATAACATGATGAATCATCATATTCTAAAACACCCACTCTTTATCTGAAATATATTTCCATAATAATTAATTATAAAATAAATCATGTACCTAGGATAAAATCAGATTCATAGGCACTCGTTTGGAATGTACTCCAACATTATCTAATATTTCATATTGTTAATTGCACAAATTCCATGACATTCTATTATTATGAAAATACACAAATATTTTTTAGGGATGTACATTAAGAAAAACAGGATCACATCCCTTAAATAAAAGTTCATTCTATCGATTTGCAATAGAAATTTTAGTCTTTATCTGGTTTATAGTCATATGTCTATGAATCATCTTCTTATTTCCATCTATATATTTTACTAATTTTATTACTAAATTTATTATTTACATGGATTCATCCAAAAAAGATAGATTTCAACACAATTTTTGATATAATGAATCGAATGGTTCCATCAATATATGGGAATGAAAACTATTATTATAAATAAAATTCAACTAATGACATATGGTTATCTCAAAAGACATAGTAAACTATAGAAAAATATCAAATCATGATTTTAAATCTATGAATTTGTGTCTCTCAATATCCATTTTAATGAAAATATAGAATGAAATTAAATTTACTACATAACAACATCTGATTTACTTTCACCAAATTAAAAGTAAACTTAGTATCCTAAAAATTAAATAGAAATAAGGAACCAATGTATGATTATGATCTCTTTATCATAAAGTCAACAATGTTGTTTAAAAAACATAATATATTATATATATGAGGAAAATTTTTAAATTTATTCAATTGATAACCAATTACATAAATTTCATTATAATCTCAAAATGGCGTTGGTAATCCCACCCCAAAATCTATAGACATTTTCTCTCATATCCATTACGGAATAGAAAATGGTTGAAAATTTTTCTATAATAGATTTTTTTTAGAATTAATATACTATCATGTAAAACATTGTGTACAAAAATAAAATTTTTATATTTTTATTCCATTGTAATAATAATAAACCAAATTTTTTCTATACATCACTCTACTATAAGTATTAGTAGAAAAAACGGAAATATGAGAATAAATCTGTAATTCATTTATCTATTTGAAACAAAATTCTCAAATAAAAATAAAATTTATCGAAAAATTTTATTTTCTAATATTAAATTATTGAAACATAAATTTTCAAAATAAGTGCATATTTTCCTATCAAATTTCATCCTTCATCCACGATTTTGTAAATAAATATAATCACAACGATTGTACTAAATCCTAAATAAAAAAAAGGATTTTCATTCATGAACAATTTATTATTCAATATTATGAAATTCGTTTACTAAAGATTCATGTTCTAAATGTTTTATAATAACTAATGCTTTACATTTTGACATAATGCATCACCGACCCTCAATAGTTTTCATATAAGGTAATTAATCATGTAATAATAATCATTAATATATTCTAGACCTATTGTTATCCTCATATTCTACACTTTCTCAATGAAGATATAATATAAACTTTTATGGTTATTATATATCTCACTCTGTAAATAATATAAATTTTTTTATCAATATTTTTAATGAATGTTCTTCAATAGATAATACTCTATCATGTGTATGATTATATAACTCATATATTTTAATTGACTTGAATCATGAGAAAATATCAAATAATATTAAATAAAAATACATTAATTTCCATTCAAATAAGAATTATTGTAGATAATAAACAAAACATTTCATGATTGATGTGAAAATTTTGAGAATTCAGCAACCTTGTTTTTTGTTAATATGTACAATTTTTTCAGGATGAATATAACATGTTTTTGAGTAAACATAATTTTGTGACAATATATAAAATGAATTTCAAAACAAAAACAATGTATAGTATCCTATTAACATAAAAATTCTATGAATCTCTATGAAATTTATTATCCTTGGTTACTCTTCAACAACATTGGTTTTATCTATGATAACAATTATTAACAGCACCCCAATATTTTATTTATATTACAATTAAATAATACTAAATCATTTGATAACATTCTTCACAAACATCCATGAGTCTAAATGAACAATAATATAGTAACATTCTGTTAGATAGACTTTTATTATGAAGTTGTGAATTATAATGATCAAATTATAATTTCTTTTAAAAAATAAATTTATTTATTACTTTATAATAACTAAATACTCAATTTTTAGTAATTTCATTTTCTACATAAAAAGAATGTTTTCACTAAAAATGGGTTTAATTTAAACATTCTTGAAATGAAATTATAAATATTTTGTTATATTTTTAGAATATTTATTTGAGGAAACAAATATCATTTTCTAAATCACATTTTCAATATTATCTTAGGGATAATGTCTGGGATTATTGGGAAAAATTTTATTTTTTACAAAATAGCAAGAAATATTTAGTTTTGTAAGACCTATCATTTATTATCCACTAAATTTCTATTATATAGTAAACTTTTTCCAAATGTAACATATATGTGTCCTAAAATTAAATAATTTCATTAATTATGTGTGAATCATCTATATAAATTAGTTTTTAATATGTTTAATTTTTTCTATTAAAACAGATTATTTGAAAAAAAAATATGATTTCAATATGTCATTATGTTCATAAATTAAATAAATATTTATTTGTTAATTCATATAATCAAATTAATTAATTATATATTCACTAGTAATATATAATTTATTGGAATAATTTTACCAGCCCATAAAGAGAGTAATAATAAATTTTATTCTAAAAATGAATATTTGTCAAGAGGTTTTCAATTACATTTTATTACTTATTTAAAAATATATTCATTCAAACCTGGTAGTTGAATCTATAAAATTAAAATCATTATTTTTAATCATCATCAAGAATATATTTTAATTAAAAAAATTATGTTTTGGTCAATATGAATTGTAAAACAATTAAATAAAATTCTAAAGGTTATGATTAAAATATGATTATTGAGGAGTAAATCGAGGGTATTATTTCAAACCACAACTATTTAATTCATTCTGGGAGAATAAATTTCATACAGATCATATCAATATTTCTAATAATTTATAATTTTTATCTACATGCACGTGAAATATACCATAATCATTGAAATAATTTAATATATTCTAGGTGGATCCCTCCCATCACCTATAAAGGAATCCTATTATTTTCTTTGGTTTTTTTGATTATGATGATGAAATATTCAAGAAATTAGTATGATTTCATTGGGTAATTATAAGGCCCCCGCCTTAAACCTTACTTAATCTTGAGTTATTACAAGATTACACATTGAGGATCTTTCGGGATTAGAGTTTTAGAGAATTAGATCATAAAAGTTGCATTACATTCCACATATAAACAAAGTGGTTACATAAAGATAGTATTCTTCATTCCCATCAATGGAAACACATTTAAAATAAAACATGGATTATTTATTGACACATCCTTGACTCTATCATCTTATCATAAACCTTTCCCTTGACCTGTGAAAAACATTTCAAAAACTTGGGATGAGAATAAAAACACAGTATGGGTTATAAAAGAACATGGAAAGGAAACATGAGTTCATATATACATAAGAATGAAATCATACTATACCCATAAAACATAGGCACTTTAACATACCTCATAAAATCATGAATAAATCTTAGAAATCATAAGACATAAAGGTAACTTGAGGCATTCATAACATTCTTACGTAGGGAGTAACCCTCTTGGTTATGTTTGGAATACCCATCACAGTATATTCCCTAAAATCTCTTCGGAGAAACCTTAACGTTTCACTCCTTCGCATTACCCAATGCATTGGAGAGCTATAACGGGCTCACCCGCCCTTAGTTTATCACGGAACCACCCGTCTTCTTAATAATTCCCAAGAACCATAACATAATCATATCACATAAAACATGCATCAAGGAAACATAAAATTTCCACATTTCAATCACGAGATATCAATACAACACATTGATATAAAAACATTATGAAAACCATTTTCAATACTAAAATAAAAGAAAAGTAAAACATGGTATTTATTTTTCTTTTTAAAAAAGAAGGTATGGCTTGTAGAGGAAGCCGAAACTCAAATAACGGTCACGAAGGCGGAGAAGTCGTTGTCGCCGCATACGTACGACAAAAACATTCCCTTTTGTCGATTAGTAAACGCTTCATATAAAACAGATTCCTTTTGA
Organism: Viscum album; assembly: GCA_963277665.1. Taxonomy (NCBI): domain Eukaryota; kingdom Viridiplantae; phylum Streptophyta; class Magnoliopsida; order Santalales; family Viscaceae; genus Viscum; species Viscum album. Next base: position 442,870,792 of record OY728129.1, read on the forward strand.
ATAAACGTAAAAGTCAAAGGGGTTTATACACCGTATAAAAGAAAGTTGTGTATAAAATAAAATATGCCTCAATGAAAGGAGATTGAGACGAGGTCCCATACCTCATATCCGAATTTACCCGACCGTTCTTTAATCTACTGAATAATAAACTTGAGTTAATCTCTACTTGATTATGAATCTTTTTCAAGTTCATTATTCCTTTTATACCATGTAATGAACATCATGTAATCAGTTAAGTTAATAATGTTCATTTTGTCGGTATTTGGTTCTTAAGTCAAAAATAGACTTCTTACACTTACATGTTGTTAATTTGGTCAAAGGTTCATTATATACAGAATGGTATTCATGATGTAGATATCATATATGTCATATATATCCAGTACATACATGCATTTATAATATTACATAATCATTTAGAGGTAAGAAATGAAATGCACCGTTCATGGAGACGGTAAGCCGTACGTACGCATGAACGCTACTTTCATTTCTATTTCATATTTTCTGTAATGGAATCATAATGATATAAGAGTATATTATAATTCCAGTATAATAACATATATAATATCATTAACTTTATCCTTTACACAACCCACGTATGGTATTAACGAATCAAATCACTTTTAGGGGGCAGTAGTCCGCACTTCCTAAAATGAAGATATCGTGTTTTACCCATAATAAAAACCATAAAGGTATGCCCAAAATAAATAAAACAGAAGATTAAGGAAAACATAAACATATTATATATCATATATAAAAATAGTGACATCATAATGGCCACCTTTGATGGTGTTAAATGAGTTTTGAACAATCATCGTTACGGGAGGCAGAATTTCGCCATCCACGGAAACCATATGTTCTTTAACCATTTGATGTAGTTTTGTGAGAGTGTATCTCAAATAAATATTATAACAACATCCTAGTATATTGATGATACTGGTGTTGTTACAGAATAAGTAAATAAAAAGAGTTTAGGGGGTTGGAGAAGCAAAATAAAACAAATGAACATGAGAGAATGAATTACCTTTGAAAGTATAACTCCTTTTGAGTTGAGCCTAAAGGCTTCCTTTGAAAGGATTCTGCCCAAAGTAAATCCTCTAAGATGAGGAGAGGGACGTGGAGAGAGCAAATGGGCAGGGGTTGGCCGAGCCAAAGGCTTGAAGAGCGTGTGAAATGAGGTAGTGGTGGGAGCCTTTTATAAGAGGAGAGGAGGGGCACTTTTGGAAAGTAAAGAAATATTACATTATTTGAAAATGTGTTTCGGTTTTAAAAGGTGCCACATTGATATAATTCATGGATAAGGTGACAAGGGTTCGCAATCCACTCATCCAATTGGTTTTGGACATGTGTAGTTCATAGATTTTACATTATCTTTCAATTTTATTTAAATCGTCAAATAATGATGTCATCGCTGCATCATTATTATGTCATAAATAATTAAATTTATTTAATGTCTAAAAATTATAAAAAAAATACTATGATATAGGAAATCTTTTTAGATTTCCAATGACTATTTATAATCAAATTGTGGACTTGTATAACTCCACTGAAAAATTGTTTTCGTAAAACATATTATGTTTGTGTCATTTTCACTTTAACATTAAATAAAAAGTAATTTATGTCATTTCCCAACAAAAGTGGATCCATGGGGTCCCCAAGTTGACCCATGGCATGTCATGGTCGAACATGACACAACCAATGAGGTTGGGACATGTGTCTAGGTCATTTCATTTTATTAAAGTATTATTTATACCTTAAACTACCCTAATTACCACTAATCGTGATTAAGAACTTAATAAGTTACTATTCACCAAAATATTATTATAATGTCATTGAACCACATTTTACTTCTTAATGACAACCATGTATGTCGGATTTTCAAAATTCAATACACATTAGTGGTAAACTTTCATTTAACTGAAAAATCAGTTTGCTTGATTATCACTTAGTGGTTTCACTATTCATCCAAAATTGAAGTTTTTCAGAAAATTACCAAAAATTCACCCTAAGCTATATTTGATATTCCGAATTAAAAAATGAAGTCTATTTTACAAAATTCAAAACATATAGGTCACATTAATTAATTTAATAATTAATTCCCGCTGCCAGAGCAAATAGCGTGTTTTTACAAAACAATAAGTATCAAAAGATTGACACCAGTTTAAGTCTAATTTCAAAGTGAAATTGATTCCAATGACCACCATTGGATAAAATGGTAAAAATATATTCTAATTTCACTTCAAATCCAATTCAAAACATAATCCAATCATATAAATAAATTAGATTAAAAATTAGTTTTGATGTAAAATGCAGTATTTTTCACTATTCATTAAAAAATGAACATTGTCAGAAAAATACCAAAAATTCACACAAGGTAATTTTTGATGTCCCAATCATAAAGAATAAGTTTATTTTGACAAAAATATTTTATAAAATTGTCAAAATATAGATTCAAAAATGGTTTGCCATCAAAAGGCAGTAAAACAATCTTTTAAGAATATTAGTGTATTCCATGCATAAGATTGTATTTATTTTCATTTTAAGCCGCTATAACACTATATTAATAATTAATAGACATAGATAAAAATATCTATTATTCATTACTTACTTGGGATGTTACATCCTTCCCCCCTTTAGAAAATTTCATCACCGCAATTTATTTACTTATCGAATAAATGGGGGTACTTATCCCTCATTGCATTTTCAGATTCCCATGTTGCCTCTTCAATCATGTGGTTTTTCCACAAAACCTTTACCTGATGAATCACCTTATTCCGTAACACTTGCTCCCTGTGGTCAAGAATCTAGACTGGTTGTTCCTCATAAGATAGGTTCTCTTCCAGCTGAACTACCTCTGGGCTCAAAACATGAGATGGATCTGGCATATACTTTCTCAACATCGAAACGTGAAAAACATTGTGTACCTGAGATAAACTCGGAGGTAAAGCCACTCGGTATGAAACTGATCCAACTCTCTCCAGAATTTCATATGGTCCAACAAACCTTGGACTCAACTTTTCTTTCTTACCAAATCTCATCACGCTTTTCCAAGGAGAAACCTTGAGAAAAACATGATCACCTACCTCGAAAGATAGATCCTTCCTCCGGTTATCTGCATAACTCTTCTGCCTGCTCTGAGATGTTCTCATGTGTTTCTGAATCAGATGAACTTTTTCTGCCATCTCTTCTACCAATTCTGGTCCCATCAACTTCCTTTCACCCACTTCATCCCAGAAAGCTGGAGTTCGACACCGCTTCCCATATAATGCCTGAAATGGTGCCATCTTTATACTAGAATGGAAACTGTTATTATATGAAAATTCAACCAAAGAAAGATGTTGGTACCAACTTCCCTGATAATCTATAGAACAAGATCATAGCATATCCTCCAATGTCTGAATTTTTCGTTCTGACTGCCCATCTGATTGAGGATGGAAAGCTGTACTAAAATTTAATTCAGTACCCAGCGACTTCTGAAGGCCTTTCCAAAAGATAGAAGTAAACCTTGGATCACGATCCGATACAATGGAGAGAGGAACTCCATGTAACCTGACTATCTCATTAAGATACAAACGAGAAAGTTGATCAAGAGAGAAAGTATCTCGTATAGCAAGGAAATGAGCAGATTTGGTCAAGCGATCAACAATAACCCAGATTGCATTATTACCTCGAGATGTCTTCGGTAATCCAACAACAAAGTCCATGGATATATTCTCCCATTTCCACTATGGCACTGGTAAAGGATGAAGCATCCCTTTCGGTAACTGCCGCTCTGCTTTAACCTGCTGACAAGTCAAACACTTCACAGTAAAATCAGAAATGTCTCTTTTCATTCCATCCCACCAGTAATACTCCCGCAGATCTCTATACATATTAGTACTGCCCGGATGAACTGAAAACGGAGAACTATGAGCTTCACATAACAACTCTCTCTTCAACTGTGAATCACAAGGCACACACAATCCCTTCCCAAATCTCAAAACGCAATCATTATCAATGTTGAATTCAGGCAACTTACCTTTCTGAACCAGCTCTACCTTTTTCTGCAACTCACTGTCTTGCTTCTGTGCTTGCTTGATTCTATCTGATAGTGAAGATCTCACTGATACCTGAAACAAAACAGAAGGACTTCCTGCACCAACAACTTCTATGCCAAAGTTCATCAAATCGTTAACCAAAGGATCACGTTCCAAACGCAACATTGTTAATGAAGCATTACTTTTTCGACTCAAAGCATCAGCCACTTTATTTTCTTTTCCCGGATGGTAATGAATTGTACAATCATAATCTTTGAATAATTCCAGCCATCTCCTTTGTCTCATGTTTAACTCTTTCTGAGTGAATATATACTTTAAACTTTTGTGATCGGTATATATTTCACATTTTACTCCATACAAATGATGCCTCCAAATTTTTAAAGCAAAAACAACAGCAGCTAATTCCAAATCATGTGTAGGGTAATTTACTTCATGAGTTTTCAACAGTCGTGAAGCATAAGCAATTACCTGATCATTCTGCATTAGGACGCAACCAAGTCCTTTCAATGAAGCATCACTGTATATAACAAACTCACCATTCCTGGAAGGTAGTGCCAAAACTGGAGCATTCACCAATCTTGTTTTCAATTCCTGAAAACAATCATCACATTCTTTTGTCCAGATAAACTTAACACCCTTACGAGTTAGCTTAGTCATTGGACTAGATAACCGTGAAAAATTTCTAACAAACCTTTGGTAATAGCCCGCCAAACCAAGGAAGCTACGAATCTCGGTTACATTTGTGGGTCTTGGCCATTCTTCCACAACTTTTGTTTTTGCAGGATCAACAATTATTCCATCTTTAGAAACAATGTGACCAAGGAAAGAAATTTGTTGTAACGAAAACTCACACTTGCTGAATTTCCCATATAGTTTCTTTTCTTTTAAGGTTTGCAAGATAACCCTTAAATGTTTTTCATGCTCCTCTTTACTTTTAGAAAACACCAAAATATCATCAATGAAAACCACCACAAACTTATCCAAGAACTCATGGAAAATTCTATTCATTAATTCCATGAATACAGCAGGTGCATTGGTTAGCCCAAAAGGCATTACTACAAATTCATAATGGCCATATCTCGTACGGAACGCGGTCTTCAGAATATCTACCTCCTTAACCTTCAGCTGATGGTACCCCGATCTTAAGTCAATATTTGAAAAAAACTGAGCTCCCTGGAGCTGATCAAACAAATCATCGATATGAGGCAAAGGATATTTGTTCTTAACAGTGATATTATTCAAGGCTCTATAATCAATGCAAAGTCTCATAGAACCATCTTTCTTTTTAACAAGTAAAACAGGAGCACCCCATGGTGATGTGCTAGGTCTAATGAATCCTTTCTCTAATAAATCTTTCAATTGCTCCTTCAACTCTAAAAGTTCAATTTGTGCCATTCGATAAGGGGGTTTTGAAATTGGCTTAGCATCAGGAACTAATTCAACAGTAAACTCAACTTCCTGATCTGGTATTATTCCAGGCAACCCATCAGGAAAAACATCAGGATACTCATTTACCACTGGCACATCATTAATCTGAACAGTTCCTTTATTTTCAACGACGTGTGCAAGGTAACATTCATTTTCATCTTTTACAAGTTTCTCGGCCTCTTGATATGTTATCAAAAGTAAGGGTTCATTCTTGTAAACAAACTGAAAGTCTTTCTGAAATGAAACTTCTTTAGCTCTACAGTCAATCTTAGCATGGTAAATAGAGAGCCAATCCATACCCAGGATAACATCAAACTCTACTAGAGGTAGAAAAATAGGGTTTGCAAGTACGTTCTTTCCACAGATAAGGATAGGAAGATTCTTATAAATTCTTTTTGCCTCGACACTTCCCCCCAGTTGTTTTTACCAAAAGTTCAGGAGTCATTTCTTGAGATGGTATTCCCATTTTACTAGAAAAGGTTTCAGAGATGAAAGAATGTGTAGACCCCGAATCAAATAACACACTAGCATAATCTGAAAAAACAAACAAAGTACCTGATACAACTTCATTTGATGGCCCGACATCTGCTGAAGTAGTTGCAAAGGATTTCACCACCCCTTTCTGCTTGTAGTCTAACTGCTTCCCATCACTCAAGCTCCTTGTCAGACACTCGTTTGCATAGTGACCCATCTCATTGCACTTATAACACTTCATTAACAGTAAATCAAATTTGTTCTTACCTTCAGCTTGATCCTTTTCAGTGCAATCACGAGCCTTATGTCCAATCTTACCACATCGGTAGCACTTTCCAAAATTCAGAAGACATTCCCCAGCATGCCTTTTTCCACATTTATCACAAACTGGAAACTTAGTTTTCTTACCATCAGACATTTTTGAAGAATTCTTACCTTTCTCCTGCCACCTCGGTCTCTTCTTCTGCTGGTTGTTATAGAAAACTTGGTCATCGGAAAACTCCATTTCCACCTTCTCAGCACATCGAACAAGCTTTTCATAACTTTTAAACTCACGAGAAGCTAATGCCCTTCGATATTTTGGCTTTAATCCTGAGTAAAAACGATTTATTTTACTATCATGGTCCCGGATAAAATTTGGAGCATACCTTGCCAATCGAGTGAACCTTTCTTCATAGGCAGCCACTGAGTCTTCCTCTTCCCTCAATTCCAAGAATTGCTTTTCCATCCTAAGTCGAACAGCCTTAGGAAAATACTTCTCAAGAAACATACCTTTGAATTCATCCCAGTCAAGAGCATCAATCTCATCGGCGTCCCTAATATTTTTAACCATAGACCACCACTGATCTGCTTCTCCCTCCAAACGGTAAATAGCAAGACTAACCTTTTGATTGTCTGAACACCCCATGACATCAAAAATTTTCTCCAGTGCTTTAATCCACCCTTCAGCTAGCACATGGTCAGATGATCCTCTGAATGATGGTGGATGTTGCCTCATGAAATGTTCCACCACTGACATGTTCCTCTGCGGTCGATCTGGCTGATCTCGTGCATGGATACCACCGCCATTTATCGCTTGAGTCAACTGCGCCATTACTGCAACAAACTGTTCAGTTCCAATTCCGACCATTACTGGATGCTGATTCGGAAGGTTATTTCCTTCTGTATGCCTTCCTAGCACTGCTTCCCTGTTTCCTCTGCGGAAAACCATTCTGAACAAACATGTCTTAGATGAAGCAACATGGTAATCTTTAAATGCTATATCATTTCGAAAAAAAAAATATTTTTGGATAATCATTTAATAGAATTCTAACTCCTAAAGTTATCTAAACCGACCTCTGATACCAAATATAAGTCCCCAGCCTTAAACCATACTTAATCTTGAGTTATTACAAGATTACACATTGAGGATCTTTTCGGGTTTAGGGTTTTAGAGAATTAGATCATAAAACTTGCATTACATTCCACATATAAACAAAGTGGTTACATAAAGATAGTATTCTTCATTCCCATCAATGGAAACACATTTAAAATAAAACATGGATTATTTCTTGACACATCCTTGACTCTATCATCTTATCATGAACCTTTCCCTTGACCTGTGAAAAACATTTTAAAAACTTGGGATGAGCATAAAAACTCAGTATGGGTTATAAAAAAACATGGAAAGGAAACATGAGTTCATATATACATAAGAATGAAATCATACTTTACCCATAAAACATAGGCACTTTAACATACCTCATAAAATCATGAATAAATCATAGAAATCATAAGACATAAAGGTAACTTGAGGCATTCATAACATTATTACGTAGGGAGTAACCCTCTTGGATACGTTTGGAATACCCATCGCAGTATATTCCCTAAAATCTCTTCGGAGAAACCTTAACGTTTCACTCCTTCGCGTTACCCAATGCATTGGAGAGCTATAACGGGCTCACCCGCCCTTAGTTTATCACGGAACCACCCGTCTTCATAATAATGCCCAAGAACCATAACATAATCATATCACATAAAACATGCATAAAGGAAACATAAAATTTCCACATTTCAATCATGAGATATCAATACAACACATTGATATAAAAACATTATAAAAACCATTTTCAATACTAAAATAAAAGAAAAGTAAAACATGGTATTTATTTTTCTTTTTAAAAAAGAAGGTATGGCTTATAGAGGAAGCCGAAACTCAAATAACGGTCACGACGGCGGAGAAGTCGTTGTCGCCTCATACGTACGACAAAAACATTCCATTTTGTCATTTAGTGAACGCTTCGTATAAAAAAGATTCCTTTTGAATAAATGTAAAAGTAAAAGTGGTTTATACACCGTATAAAAGAAATTTGTGTATAAAATAAAATATGCCTCAATGAAAGGAGATTGAGACGAGGTCCCATACCTCGTATTCGACTTGACCCGACCGTTCATTAATCTCCTGAATAATAAACTTTAGTTAATCTCTACTTGATTATGAATCTTTTTCAAGTTCATTATTCCTTTTATACCATGTTATGAACATCATGTAATCAGTTAAGTTAATAATGTTCATTTTGTCAGTATTTGGTTCTTAAGTCAAAAATAGACTTCTTACACTTACATGTTGTTAATTTGGTCAAAGGTTCATTATATACAGAATGGTATTCATGATGTAGATATCATATATGTCATATATATCCAGTACATACATGCATTTATAATATTAAATAATCATTTAGAGGTAAGAAATGAAATGCACCGTTCATGGAGACGGTAAGCCGTACGTACGCATGAACGCTACTTTCATTTCTATTTCATATTTTCTGTAATGGAATCATAATGATATAAGAGTATATTATAATTCCAGTATAATAACATATATAATATCATTAACTTTATCCTTTACACAACTCACATATGGTATTAACGAATCAAATCACTTTTAGGGGGCGGTAGTCCGCACTTCCTAAAATGAAGATATCGTGTTTTACCCATAATGGAAACCATAAAGGTATGAACAAAATAAAAAAACAGAAGCTTAAGGAAAACATAAACATATTATATATCATATATAAAAATAGTGACATCATAATGGCCACCTTTGAAGGTGTTAAATGAGTTTTGAACAATCATCGTTTCGAGAGGCAGAATTTCACCATCCACGGAAACCGTATGTTCTTTAACCATTTGATGTAGTTCTGTGATAGTGTAGCTCAAATATATCTTATAACAACATCCTACTATATTTATGATACTGGTGTTGTTACAAAAGAAGTAAATAAAAAGATTTTAGGGGGTTGGAGAAGCAAAATAAAACAAATGAACATGAGAGAATGAATTACCTTTGAAAGTGTAACTTTTTTTGAGTTGAGCCTAAAGGCTTCCTTTGAAAGGATTCTGCCCAAAGGGAATCCTCTAGGATGATGAGAGGGATGTGGAGAGAGGAAATGGGCAGAGGTTGGCCGAGCCAAAGGCTTGAAGAGTGTGTGAAATGAGGTAGAGGTGGGGGCCTTTTATAAGAGGAAAGGAGGGGCACTTTTGGAAAGTAAAGAAATATTACATTATATGAAAATGTGTTTCGGTTTTAAAAGGTCCCACATTGATATAATTCGTGGATAAGGTGATAAGGATTCTAAATACACTCATCCAATTGGTTTTGTACATGTGTAGTTCGTAGATTTTACATTATCTTTTTATTTTATTTAAATCGTCAAATAATGATGTCATTGCTGCATCATTATTATGTCATAAATAATTAAATTTATTTAATGTCTAAAAATTATAAAAAAAACTACTATGATATTGTAAATCTTTTTATCTTTCCAATTACTATTTATAATCAAATTTTGGACTTGTATAACCCCACTTAAAAATTGTTTTCGTAAAACATATTATGTTTGTGTCATTTTCACTTTAACATTAAATAAAAATTAATTTATGTCATTTCCCAACAAAAGTGGATCCATGGGGTCCCCAAGTTGACCCATGGCATGTCATGGTCGGCCATGACACAACCAATGAGGTTGGGAAATGTGTCTAGGTCATTTCATCTTATTAAAGTATTATTTATACCTTAAACTACCCTAATTACCACTAATCGTGATTAAGAACTTAATAAGTTACTATTCACCAAAAAATTATTATAATATCATTGAACCACATTTGACTTCTTAATGACAACCATGTATGTCGGATTTTCAAAATTCAATACACATTAGTGGTAAACTTTCATTTAACTGAAAAATCAGTTTGCTTGATTATCACTTAGTGGTTTCACTATTCATCAAAAATTGTAGTTTTTCAGAAAATTACCAAAAATTCACCCTAATCTATATTTGATATTCCGAATTCAAAAATGAAGTCTATTTTAAAAAATTCAAAACATATAGGTCACATTAATTAATTTAATAATTAATTCCCGCTGCCAGAGCAAATAGCGTGTTTTTACAAAACAATAAGTATCAAAAGATTGACACCAGTTTAAGTCTAATTTCAAAGCGAAATTGATTCCAATGACCATCATTGGATAAAATGGTAAAAATATATTCTAATTTCACTTCAAAACCAATTAAAAACATAATCTAATCATATAAATAAATTAGATTAAAAAGAAGTTTTGATGTAAAATGCAGTGTTTTTCACTATTCATTAAAAAATGAACATTGTCAGAAAAATACCAAAAATTCACACAAGGTAAATTTTGATGTCCCAATCATAAAGAATAAGTTTATTTTGACAAACATAGTTTATAAAATTGTCAAAATATAGATTCAAAAATGGTTTGCCATCAAAAGGCAGTAAAACAATCTTTTAAGAATATTAGTGTATTCCATGCATAAGATTGTATTTATTTTCATTTTAAGCCGCTATAACACTATCTTAATCATTAATAGACATAGATAAAAATATCTATTATTCATTACTTACTTGGGATGTTACAGTAATAATATGATTATATGATGAATATTTTATAATCTTGTAGAACACATATATATGGTTGTAATTATGTGGTGCGTGACCTAGAATGAATTCAGATTATGATCCAATTTTTTATTTTAGTGTATGTTTTGCATTATATATCTTGAGAAAATGTTTTTAGAAAATTTACAAACCATGTAAACAGGTTACACGATATGTAATGTTCTTGAGAGACATATCGTGAGTGGTTTTACAGATTTAACTCGATCTTGATATTTAAATATTACACATTTTGAACTACTATTACACACAATATAATAATTTATGGGGATAAATGGTTACTAGAGGTGATGTGTTATTTAGTGCATCCCTCAAATAATAATTGTTGTACATGTAATGGATTTTAAGTTGTTATCTAGGTGTAATCTGATACTTTATCCATATGTCATTCCTTCTCTGGACCTTGGATTAATTTTATATGATTTTGGATACATTCCTCCTTTTCTGTAAATTCAAATTAAGTAATAAAATCCATGGCAATATTTTACTCTTTTTTTCATCTCTTTTAATTTCTCTTGATGAAGTTGTGGAATCTTATGACCTTTATTGGTTTTTTGGTTTATCTTTATTCCTTCTGATGGTCCTAGATCTCATTTTTTCTATTTTTAATATGAATTTTCTACATCAATAGAAGTTAGTGGTTAAGAAAATGATCATCGATGATCTCATGGTAGGTGCTATATTAATCAAATACTAATGTCTTTATTTAAATTAAATTTTTCTAATTGAGAGGTTTCTATTTCATGATTACAAATTTATTTTTTAATTGATCAAATTAATTCTATTAATGTTTTTTGGAATTTTGTATTTATTGATTAATGGGGTTATGGAATTGATTAATTGACAAGATTTTCATTTTAATGATTAATAAAATGTTTAATTTATTTACATATGAAAATAAATATATTTTTTCATATCCTTTAATGGTTAATGAAATATATGATTAGAAATTGAAAACATTTTTAATGGTGAATTATTCATATTATTCCTTGTGATTAATGTGATGAATAATAATATTTATGAATATAGATTTTGTATAACATGGTGTAAAATGTTTATGAGAAGGTAAATGATGATAAACCACTTCAAATTTAATATTATTAATGTATGTGATTAATTTTTAAATGAGGTATGGGACATATAAAGATATTTCAAAAGCCCATGGGATGCATAACATGACTCTCTAGGACCAAATTCGTGAATTTGATAAATGGTTGTCGGAAAATTACTTATCCTTAGAAACCCACTACGTGACTGATCGATAAATTGGATGTGGGACGTGGAATTATGCTTCAAATTATCACTGGGTTTTATTCATTGATTTCTAGGCCTAATATATTGGAATTTGACTATGTATCACAAAGACGACAAAATAAATTTAAATTGAATAATAATTAAAATCACACATTTTAATCAATTGGGATTGTCCTGGGGTGATATATTTCAGACTCTAGTAGGGGCTGAACAATGAATTTTTGGTTCTGGTGTCATAATGATATCATTTAAATTATGGGTTTAATTGAAGAAATTTAAACTATGAAAAATTATTACCATGATTAGTGATCTTTAGTCACTTTAAAACTATATACACTTTTATTAAAATAATATTTTTTGGGACACCATTGTTGGTAGATTATCGATATGTACTCACACCCATCTCGGGATACCTGATTCGTACCAGAATAGACCTGTTTTGGAAGGATAATGGAAAGATACCAATGTCATATAGATGATTCAGGATGGAGCATGGATTTGGGAACCATAATTTTTTCCGGGACCCTCTTAGGGATTTATAAGTCTATATTTATTTTTTAGTTTTATTTAAGAACATGAATCGTAGATGTGATGAAATATATATTGTTTTGGATTTGATATTTTATTGTTGTTTTTTTCCTAATATGACACTGGAATTATTATGGTTATTGTTATTATCGTCTAGTTATTGTATATTTATTTCAACTTTAGTGATATTTTAATAATGAAAGAATAGTCTCCACATGATAATTTTTTCCCTCAATGCTAGTCGGTAGCCGCTGGTGTATGGAAAAGTGTGCCCGCAGTCATATAACAAAAAATATTGGGGCACTAGAATATGTCATATGATTTTTGATGTTATAAAGAATAATTATAGTGGGATTATTTTATTTTTATTTTTTTGGAAATGGTATACAATAAAAAAGGATGAGTCGAGCATTGATTATGAGCTCATGAATGGTGGTAGCTAACTCAAGGATGGAGGTAAGCCCATGTACCCATGGAATAATTATTTACATTGATGTCTAATGTTACAAAAAGAATATATATCACCTTGGGTGATGAAATCTTTTGATGATGTTATTACATTCTGAGGATTTTTCATTATGTCTTGGAATGGTACCTGAGTTGAGTATGAATGCATCATTATTGTAACATATTTTTCTTATGTGGAATGCATCATTTTAGGCATGCCTAAAAAAGAATATTTTGGGTGTATTTTTTAAATGAAATCATATTTTTATGCTTGTGTAATTTAAACGGCAATGATTCAAAATCAAAAATGGGATATTTTAAATGATAAATATTGTGATAATTTTTAAAGGATAGAATGGATGTCTGATGAGACAATTCGATTATAAAAAAATTTACCCTAATTTCACCATGCCATTGATGAGGTATGGTTGATGGTAGTTGTGGTCGTTTAGTTTTTACCCTGTGATTGTGTTATGTGGTATTAATAGTTATGGAATTATGATAATTCCCCTTATTTATAATTTATAATGTTTTTTTTATATTTCCGAAGATGTGTGTTTGAAATTTTAGAATTATGCCTCCACAATGAAATTTTTAATTTGAATATTGGTGGGCATGAGAAGTAAAGAAAGTATTGTTTTGGATGTATAGGAATTGATTGTTCTATGTGATGAAGCTAGAAATTAGTTTTTTTATAAAATTAATCATTTCTTACTATTTATGGAAGGAGACATTATAGGGGTTATGAATTTTATGATAAAAAATGATGTTTTAATGGCATAACCCTTCTAAATTCACCTATGAGCGTAGACATAAGGATGATCAGTTCAAGATTTTTCTTTCCATATGATACTTGTCCACATAGAGTATTATACTTGGAAAATAGAAAATCAAAAAGATTATATGTTAGGTTGTAGTGAAAAAGAATAGTGGGACATCCAATCTCAGGATTAGAAAATGGATAATATCATGTGGAAGGACTTTCATGAAAAGTTCATTAAGAAATATTAACATTTCATTAACATCTAGATTAGCGAATCATTGTTTGGGGGGATGAATTAAGGGATCTTTTATATGATGGAATATTCATGGCGGTTTAGTGATTTTTATTTCATTGTACCAAAATTGGTAGGGGGAATACAACTATGGTAAAGAGTTTACAAAATGGGATTACATATGAAGTTATTCACATGCTAACATTGTAGGCGGATTTGGTTTTCAGGGGTGGTGAATAATTCCCACATATCTATGGGGAACCTGAAATAGGATTCCAATGAGATGAATGTGGTTTTTACTAGAACACCCAAAGGTACGTATGTGTAGAGTAGGATTAAATTCAATTAGAATGTAAACCATAGTAGTGGAAATCAAGGTGTCCAAGGGGAAGGGTCAGTTACTCTACACATGAATGAAGTGGTCTTCCACTTGTGAGGTAGGATAGGTCACTATTATCGATAGTGACTACAGACAGTTGTATCATTTCGTGATTATTGTAATAGGGGACATCAATAATAGTTATACAGGAATATAAGATATATGGGTAGTGGTAATGAAACAACATAGTAATATATTATATTATGGTGGTCTTATACATTTTACAAATATTTGTGTTAATGATCAACTATATGTGGCAGTAAAGGATGCGGATTAGTAACTTTAGGGAATGAGAGTCTATATCTGTAGAGATGTTCTTCGCATGGGACTGAAATTGTAGTACACGTATGAGGGGTATGATAGCTTCATGTATTTTATCCTAGACATGTTGATAGAGAGGATGTACTATCGATAGTTATAGGTTCTATTCATGTATATTCTATTAATCATACTTAATTTATTTATATTAGTCCCTTTAATTCGTTAATATCTCCATAAGTTCAGATCATGATGAATTTAATGGTGGAGTTCATGAGAATAATTGGGGCGATTAATACAATATTGGGAGTACGGTCAAAATATATATTCTTATGCAATGGATGTTCTCTTATTATTGTGGAGTATTATTTTCTATGGGATGTTTTCATACTAGATATAATATTTTTTTACATAAATTTTGGTATGGACCATTTTGTATAATACAAATCCCATATTGATTATTACTATTTGGGAGTGACCTTTACACCTCTTGATGGTGACGAATATGTCAATTATGGTGAGTATGACTTTTAGGTGGCCCGAGAAGGTCCAATTCATTAGAAAGATGGGGCAGCTCAATGCTCAGGATATATTTATGATCTTTGATTGAAGATTTTTGGATCATGATATCCTTACACACAAAGAAGACCAGTTCTTGGAAGTATTTATGGAGGACTTCATTTGGATTTTACAAGAGATAAATGTGGAATTTTAAATTTATCTCAAGACAAAGGATAATCCTATTTCTATTCCAAAATATATAATTTCTCCAACAAAACAAAAAGAGCATAAGAATAAACTAGAATAATTTATCGATATGGGGTTCATCAATCCGGGCACATCATCTCGGGGTTCTCAAGTATTATTTTCAAAGATGGATAATAAAACACTACATTAATGTGTATTCTATAGAAAGATTAATAAGTTGATAGGGAATAACCTATAACCACTTCCATGTATCCATGATATCTTTAACTAGTTTATGGGGACTTGTGTGTTCTCTATGATTAATTTGAGACTTGAGTATCTTCAGTTTAATGTTCAACATTGAGATATACCATGAAAATATTTCATATGTATGTATTTATTTTATGTGTTATTCATGATGATATTCAGATTAATGAATTATATTGAAGTATTTATGGTGTTTATAAAACAATACTTCCACCAATTCCTACAAAATATTTCCGTTATAAGTGTAGAGTACATCTTGTTGTACTCCAAGAGCCATGAAAATCATGACCAACATATTGACATTGACCGGAATAAACTACAAGAGAATTGGATAAACGTCAAGATATCTATGATTGTATTATATATTATATAGTACATTCCATAAGTGAAAACCTCTCATAAGAATGTATATCAACAACCTAAGATATAGTTTATGAAGTGGATTATTAGAGAATACAAATAATGCATTTCATATATACAAATTTCTGGGGATAGTATGATGTTATCTAAGGTTCATCTAGGACATTTTCCATGTGGAAGCAAAAATTTCAATAATGAATGCGAAGGTTTATAAGATCGAATGGTCTGGGGAATGTGGTAATTCTTTCAATGAGTATATGAATTTTTTGACTACTACACCAATCATGATCCCTCTTATGCTTAGCGAGGAGAATAAATTGTTTTTTGACACATTTATGATATGATATATAGAATTATTGTTACATGGAGGTCATGTTGTGATGCATGGGTGAAGGAATTTCAGACCACATGGATAGAATTACTCAAATCACGAACATGAGAAAGCTACATTGGTTTATTCTTTGAAATGTTTGAATCACTGTCTGTTGGGAGAAAATATTAATATGTATACTAATCACGAGATAAAGTATTTATTTTCACAATGATATTTGAATCTCCATCATATAGACATGGTTCGTGTATATGCATTCATTTGAATTCTATGTATCATATACATCAAGAAGGAGACCAGTGTTGGTGACGAACTGAGTATTAAATTTGCAGAGTCATTAAGTTCATGATTCTAAATATGAGTAGAAAATGATGACTTCATTGGATGAGATTATTATTTGTTCTCAAGATGTCTAGGAGAAAATGATCCTCATATCATTAATATTTTATTAGACAATTTTTATTTGTATTACGGATATGCGGTAGCAAGATACAGAATGTTTTTCCTCAATGAAAATCTTTGAGGGCGGGTGGTCACCTTCTTGATTAGACCATAGAATGGGGATGACGTCATATATGTTTGGGTCTATTTTTTGTGCATATGATTTTTTTGGAGTATATGATGCTTGAATTTCATGCATTGAAGTGTCAGGTACAATAATATTTGACCAAAACTCACCATGACATAGGATGATAGTATTGTGGTATGGAATGAATATCGAACTTACTTGATCTATGACACAATTCTACAACTTTCAACAACTAAAGGATAAGCATCAATGACCTGGTGGTTTACTATAGATATTTTTCATTTATTAATTGAATTGGAATGAAGATAACATGGATTTTAGGGTGGGTATTCCATTTAAACATAGGATGAATGATGATTTTTTTTGTGATTATGGGCCGAATAACAAATGTAGTTCCTTTTATGTCAAAATGGGATACATTCACACTAGAAAAGTTGGGAGACATGTTTGTTAGGGAGATTGTTCCTATGTACAGAGTTTCTTCAAGTATAGTTTTAGAATATGAATCAATCGTTACATCATTCTTCTAGAAATACATGATGAATTCAAGTCATAAATTAGTAAAACTGATTATTGAATTCCACCAACATATAGATGGGTAGTCAAAATGTACTGAAAATTTCTTGTAGGATATGGTACATGCGCCTGTTCAAGACATTCATGCATATTGGGGGATACACATTGTACTAGTTGAGTTCGCTTATAAAAAAAGTTACCAAGTTACTATTTAAATAGAGAATTATTATTATTTATTTAGATATTCCCCCTTTTAAGGAGTAAGGGGGAACCCAAACAACATCAGAGACATAAAAAGATAGTCAAACCCCACATGTTACAATTTAGATAGATCTATATGAGGCTCATTATGGTATCCCATGCAAATCACCTCAATATTTTATAGAGGTACGTGTGTAAAAATTATTAGGGATGAGTCTCATAAAGGATACATTAGAAAAAGATAATGTAATTCAGAGAATACTACTCATAGTTGGAATAATTGTTATGACAATAGAAATTGATGACCCCTTCTATTTATAGTGTTTGATTGAGTTGTCCTTCGGTATTCTCTTATGATTGGGTAACTGTAGGATTCCAAGACAGGGAATGTGGGTGCACATGATTGTCGAGTCTTTTTAGGTTTTAGAGATAATCAAGCCAGCGGCATACTTCATGGCTCTTCCACATATATATAGTTCTACACATGATGTTTTTCATTGGTCACAACTACAAAGATATGAACTTGGACCTTATCATGTGATCAATGTAATTGCTTTTGAGCTTGAGGCTAATTCATTATTTGAGGATCATTTAATACATGCCATGGATCACAGTGACAAACTATTTAGGGGAATGTTATTGCTGATAGTTCAATTAAATTCAATACTTGTCCATGTTTAGGTGTAAAATTGGGATATGGAAGAATATTTATATTTTAGGTTCCCAAATATTTTACCATGGGTGTTTTGAGTTTAATGGGAGCACAACTTAGTGATGATTTGTTATATGGTGGGGGAGATTTTACTATCTATAATATTTTAAGGACCATTTTCTTCAAACTGGGTTTTAAAGTGGTTTTGTAGAATATTTACCCAATATGGAAATGATCTACAGTACATGTAGTGTTCTCTAAAAACATATCATGAATGGTTTCACATAGTGAACTTGTTTAGGACTCGAAAGTATTACGATATTTTTAATACTATTGCACACCGTGTAATAAATATACTGGAAAATAAAAAAATGAAGAAATGGTTTTTCCAATATAAACATAAAAAATAATTACATAACATATAAAGTAATTAAACACCATGTTTTTCAAAACAGAAAATCTTAAATGTTTAATGTAGGTATATAATCATTTTTCATCTACATAGATTTTCTCATATAATCCTAGGAAATTTATATATGTTTTTGTAATCCTTTTTTTATTTTTTAGATATTCCATATGTGTAATTGATCCCCAAAAAGATTTTTTTTCATTTGATATCTTTATTTTCTCAATCTGGTAATGAAACTGTGGAATATTTTTATCATGGTTGGTTTTGATAGTTGATCTTGATTCAAGGTTTTGGACCTATATATCCTCTCCCATTATTATCTTGATCATTATATTTATACAAAGTTTCTTGTTTAGGTGTACATTCTTCAACAATCAGGATGTACTTGATTGACTATTCAATTTTCATGAAATTTATTTTAATTATGTTTATGTTATTGTGAGATTTATATTTATCATTTACCAATTTACGCTTAAATTTAATTAATTAATCTGGGGAACTAATTCATTAATGTAATGTTGGAATGGTTAATTAATGGGGTTATGGGATTTTTCAATTGATTGGGCTATGAATTTAACTCATTAATAGAATGCTAAAATCATTGATAAATGGGAATTGAGGTATTTTTATATTAACCATGAATTTTTTATGAATTATATGATTAAACATTGAAAATTATTTTATAGTTAATTTTCCATATTAATACAATTGATTAAAGCGATAAACCATTTTTTTATAATAGAAATGGTGTAAGAATAAGTTAAAAGTAGATGAGATAGTTAAAAGTGATCAACATTGTCAAATGTGATATATTAAATATAAATGATTGGGGGTAGATTGGGTTTGGTGCATTAAATTATTAATCAAATTAGAATGAGGTTCTAGACATGATATTTTTTTCAAATTCTTTTATGTGATATAAATGTGCGGGATGCAGACTAATGATTCAATATCGCATATGATATTTATTTGTAAATGGGTTGTGGGACATAGAATATTGCTTCAAAATCTCACATGTTTCTAGACAAGGAGTTGTAGGCCAAAAATATTATCATTACACTCTAGTTCAACATTGATATAATATGAGATGAAATTATATTATTAAAAAAATTCCATGTTTTATTGAATTAATATTTTACCTATTTGATATAGTTCGGACTCTGTCATGCACAGAAGTTGGTATGGATGGTTTAGGTTTTGTTGTAAACCCGGGTAAATTATGCTATTAATTAATGATTAATGAATCGTTAAAACTATTTTCATTGAATACTTAAATACTTTCTTTATACAACTGCATAAATTCTTATTGACATAAATTATTATATACATCATTGGTTGTGGCCTACTTTATTGCACACACCCCTACCTCGGCTACCAAATTCATACCCTAATGTAATGTATGTTTATTATAGATGATAAGGTAAATAACACTATTTTAGATCAGTAGGTTAGAATAGAGCCTGAATTAGGGAACCAGACATGGTGTCATCACCTTCTTTGAGTTTTATTTAAGACACTTCACACATATATGTGATAATATATATATACTATTTTGGATTGGATATTGTATTCTGGTTTTGGACATCATGACATACTGTTATTGTTCTAGTTGTGGTTTTTATCATCTGGTTATTTTCTATTTGCTTCCATTATTGTGAAAATTTTATAAAAAGTGTATTGTATCCCTGTATAACCTTTTTTCCCTAACTTATATTTGGAATCATCTGGTATATGGGGAAGTGTGATTGGGGTCAAATAACAAACTGGCTCGAGGCACAGACATATAACACCTATTTCAGGAAGTTTCATTAGACAATGATGGATATCTCATAAGATAATAAGAACATGACTGGACATTGAACTGAATTTAGTAATGGACATTATTAAATAAAATAGTCTTCGGGAAGAACCATAACAAATGAAATCACAAAAATGGGAGGGAGCCTATTCCACTATGATAATTATTCTATTAATCCAGGACTAAGGAAACAATTATATATTCTTCTGTTTATGATAAAGTGAAATACAATATTGTAATGTTGTGTTCTCACAGATCATTATTGATTATTTAAAATTCTATATTACATTTCGTTATGATATTTTTTTGAAAAATCCTTACACATTTTTTTAATATTAAATATCATTTTTTATTGGGTATGATTATTTTATGTCATGATCATGTTCTAATATCCTTATGCATATATTTTTATCACATGTATTCATTGGATTATACCTATTATGTTTAACATTAATGATCATTTAATATCACCCATTATTTTGTTTCCCTTCCCATGATTATCAAGAATGGTTTTATGAATGTTTTGTCTTAGAGGGGTGCAAGTTTTTAATATCTTAATAGGAAATGATGTAATCATTTTATGTACGATTTGATTATGCATCAGAGATTACCATAAGAAAAAATCATAATACGTGGAATGAGAAAAAAATATCAGTATGGTCAATATAAAAAGGAATAAAAATCAGTTAGACCATTTCTTAGATAAGAGATGAAATAAGAAGTTCTACTTTTAAAATAATATTTATTATTCTAAAAAATTAATTTTTAATATGTAAAATCATCATTAATACCAAATTTATATCATAAAATTCTTTATAAGAATGAATAATTGTAAAATAATAATCATGATCATTTCTTATAAAACATGGGAACCCTTGAAAAACATTTTTTTTAAATATATTCCTTTTTACCTATAATGGGAAAAATAGTTACATTATACAACAGATCATCAGATAACCTTTCAAAAAAAATATATGCATTAAAACTAATTTTCAGGCATTGAAATTATATATTTATTTCTTTGAGACCATTATCACTAGTCTCTTAATATGAGACATAAAAATAGAATAAAAAACGGGAATAATTCCAACATAATTGTCCGAATAACAAAATAATTTCCTAATGAATTTTAAATATATACTAGCCTCACCTATCTTCATAAAATATTTTTATAGGCCACAAAAATCATAAAATGCATAAAATATATCTTTTATGTCATCAAATTACAAAAAAAAAGAATTTTTTTACCCATAAGTAAAAGATTCATCGATATTTTTATATATCTTTACATTTAAACAACATTTTAATAACTATAATACAATGAAAAAATGGAAGAATTAATTTTCATTGAAGAAAACATGTTATATTGAATATGATTCCAAATATTAATTAATTATTGTGGTTTCATAACAAACTATTAATGTTATATATATTAAAATATAAATTCATTTTATTTATTATAATGTGTGTAAAAAATTACAAAAAACATACAAAATGATCATTTCATCAAATATTGTAAATAATTCATCATAGTAGATAATTTACCTTTTAATTCATTTATATTATTTTTCCACATACAAAAAAAAATATTTAATTTGTAGGAAATTTATTAAAATGATGCCTTGAATAAAATTTAATATGAGGTTTTAAAACACAATATACCTTATGAATTAGTATATTATAATCCATTGAATAATTCAATTATATAATATTAATGGATTTTTTAATACTCTAATATTTATATAATAATAATAATAATATATATACATAATATAGATAATATTTAATAAAGAAAAAAATGTTGTGAAAAAAACTTATGTCTCAACTATTTTCAATTGATACTATATATATATTACCTCTAATCCAATTTCTCACATTCATTATTTATCATTTTTTATAAAAAATATGTTTTAACTATTTATTATTTTAATAAAAAATTTCACATTTTATAATTCATTTATTTCAATTATATCCATTTAATACAAAATTATTTAATATATTATGTTTATGTTGGTCATTTTGAGAACATTCTGCTTGTATGTCAAAAATACATTTAGTCGGTTTACAATCGTTAAATAGATCATGATTATATCAATTAGAAAATATTACTGATTTTATTCCATTAATTATAATATATTATCTATACATTTAGAACAAAATATTTGTGGAGGTAATGAAATATGAAGTCTGTTATAATAATTGTGATTTTAGTTTGTATGTATTCATAGATAAAAGTTACATTATTAAATGAATTTATGGGAAAAATTTAATTATAATATTGACATTATTGAAAGAAAAATATGTCAACAAATGATATTATTTCGTTTACAATACCTATAAATATCATCCATTTAGGCAGTGTTTAGAATTAAAAAACTTCGGTATAATAATTAACTGTTCACATATATAAATGTGAGATGTTATGAACTTTTTATTGATATGAATAAAAGGAGTTGGATATTTATTTACCAATTTAAAATGATTTTTTATCAAATATATTATATTTTTATGGTGCATAATTATAATTTAATATAAAATTCAGTGATGAAAAATGAAATGCATCATCTTATAAGGTAGTAGTCTGCATATATGTATGTGTGATTTTTTTTATTTTATATAGATATGTAGATAAATTATGGATTATAAAAAAATAAAAACATTTATTTATATGGGATATATTTATTGAAATATATACTAGTTTTTTGAATAGATTGAATTTGAAATGAGATTGAACATAAATGGAAATAATTTGTTATAAACTATACCTATTCATCGGAAACACTCTATAAGTTCATACCTAAATTCATCAAAATATGTTATTTAGAATAAGCCAAGACATTTTAGAAATGGTGAAGTATGTTAGGAATATTTGTAGTTTGGTATTATTTGATTTATGAGGCCCTTTATGAGTTGATAATAGAGGAGAGGAAGTGTCCTTTAATAAGTGATTGGGACGACATAAATAATATAATTTGAATTATTAACATATATTATTTTCATAACCAATAATGGTGGATCCATAAAAATATTTTTTTTGTAATAGTTAATATTTGGTCGAAATAGGATAAAAAATGATTATTCATGTTTTTTTATCATTTTATCCATTTCCATTTTAGTTTTAAAACATTGAATTGTTTTAAAAATTACAAAGGAAAATATCTCATTTGTATTAAAGTTACTCTTAAAATTGACAAAAAATTGAAAGTGGTATAAATAAAAAATTTTATAAGTTTGATTCCAAATATTTATAATATTTTACAAAATTATATTTATATAATTAGAAACTTTTATCAATAAAATTAGAACTCAAATACTCAATGAAAAATGGATTTACTAAAATGGCCCTCATAAGTAAAAATTATTATATTAAAACTAATGTAACTTTGACCCCATTTAAATTTACATTTTTATTAATAATAAAAATTAAATAAATATTTTTTACAATAAATAAAATAAAATACATTAATTTTTTGACTCACAAATAAATTAAATCTCATAAAATATTTATATAATAACCTAGTTACCTAAAATAAATACATTAAAATTGTTAAAAACCCTATCTATGTAAATTTTTGAATTATGATTTATGAAATTATATTAATATTTCCAAATTATATTTTTATAATAAATAAAATAAACATTTATATAAAACGATATAAATATTTTGGATGTATATTTTTTTATTAAAACTATCCATTTATTGATTGAAAAATTACTTAATAATCTTGTCGTGAAAATAGATTTATAAAAACTAATTCATGAATATTAATAGTGAATGAAATTTCATTATGATTTATATTACTAGGACATTACCATAACCTTCTAAAAATTAATAGTTTTCATTCATCAAAAATATATCATGAAAATATTGAAATGTTATTTACATAATGAGACATCTTCACTTTCTCAAAATGTAAATCAACTATAGAATAAAAAAGCCTTCATCATCTTTATTCATCTTCTTAATTTAGTTATTTTAATCATAAACATCAAAAAACCATCTTGTTAAAAAAATACCTCTATTATTTAATTAATATTTATTTCATAAAATCCATTTCCCATCAAGAGAAAATGATTAACCACTACAATTTAATAATTGAATCAACCTATTTAGAAAATAGTTGATATTATAGGCTTCTTCTCTACCACATTATCAATAAAATTCAAAGGGTTAACATTTACATGTACATCAGTCCTTCATCTCAATGGAGTTTGATGATTAGGTGAAACTAGGCAATGAATACGTTAGTGAATTTGTTATCAATTTAATTTATACAAACATTATTATCATTTTATTAAACCAATATTTATAATTAATGTTGAATAACTTTAATTTTAGATATATCACCATTTTTAATATGAAATAATGAGTAGGTATAAAACATTATTAGCAATTTTACCTATTTTTTACCAACTTTTAGAGCTGAGTTCTTGATTGGTTTTTCTCAACCTTTTACGTCATGATCTCTACATTAAATCACCATGAGTAAAACTAAAATCTATTTATTTAAATTACTTTTATAAATTATCCTATAATTTATAGTTCAGTGTGATTAATTAAACTGCCTTTTAATTTTTTGCTTATACTAGCTCTTACTAATTGAATCCATGTCATTAATTGTTTCAACTACAGTGTCCTAAACATTTCTTTATAGTGGCTTCTAAAAGTTCATTAATGATACTCCCTAGGAATGATGAACTATTATTCCTCATCTTTGATATATTATAGTATATTGTCTATGAAACTCTCCACTCAGTCTAATATTTTTGACATCTCTATCTACAAAAAATTGTGGTGTCAGTCTCCTTAATCATTATAATCTCACATTGTATCCTTTACATAGTGATATTCTCTGTCAATAATACTAATTTTCATATATTTTAGGGTATAATATCTGGTTTCATTAATCAATAAAATATAATAATTCTCCTATGTTATTTGTATTCATAGAATATCTCATAATTATTTATTCATATATTTGAGATATTAAGACTCACTGATTCATTCGTGGTATGTGTTATTCTTATTCGACACTGTAGAATATTTTTTATCTTAAAATATGATTTTAATCACACAAAAATACTAGTAATATATAAATATATTAATGTGACTAGAAGACAAATGATAATTTTATTTCCGAAAAGATCTATCAATATAAAATATTGAAATATCAGATTCACCTATTCATGGTAATTTAATTTTTTGACAGGTGATATTCTATTTTAGTGTGTAGCATTCATTGTATATCGTCATCATATTGGACTCATTATGGAAATTGTTTCTAATTAGTGTGAAGTACATAGACAATCTATCTTATTCAATCACTGTTTTTTAATATTCATAAGAATTAATCATAACCATATATATTATTTGTGATGTTAAAATCCATACAATACATAAAAAATCTCATTATCCAAATATATTATTTCAATATATTTTATTGTTATGGAATTATAGTTTTAAAAAATTATTGATTTGTTACAATGTCAGAGTTTATTATAAGTACAATACATTCCATACATGACTTCATAGAATCTATTAAAAAATTCTTATCATATAAAATCCTAAAAATTTTATAAAAACTAGAGATATCTGCGATGATCTATTATCATACACCATCATTAGAATAAACATATGAGCATAATAAATTATATGAAATAGTATGTTTATTGTAAATTATTTATATATGTTTTTTACTATTTATTATCATATATATTGAGCCACATAATCGAATGAAGTTCATACATATTTTGTAATAATCCCATGCTAATATTCACAAATGAATTAATTAGTCATATGGGCTCTCAGTAACCATTAATCAATTATAAATATTTTTTTCAACAATTATATTATTATGATTTTCTATACCTTATGAGTCATTTCAATGTCTTATGACATAACATAATCATATGGAAATAAAATCATATCTATTTCCATACAAATTCCTACACATCCACCAAATTCATATATATAGTATATATATCTTGTGGGATCCTCACATTGGATAACTATAAATTATTATGTCCCTCATAATGTCTCCAGATTTTCTAAAATGTGTGACATTACGTATAAATGAATTTTGATATCCAATACCCTTTTTCTTTTTCAGCCTCATTCAATATTAGATTATATATTCCCACAAAAAAAATTATTATGTATTATTTAGTTATATTTATAACCCCAAAATAAAATTTACATTCTATTTAGTCCTTTTTAAATATGTTTAGTTATAATAAACCCTTTATTATGAGATAAGAAATGTTGATTTCATTATACATGATTCCATGATCCTATGAGTTATAATTTGAGTCAATAAGGTTTTCCTTATGACTTTTCCATTCCTTCATGTGAGGGGAAGATTGTTGATTTATTAATGTTTCCTTATGACATTACCATTACTCATGTTTTGAATATCACAAACACTTTATCTTAAGGAAAATCTCATTTTACCCTTGTATTACTTCTATAAGGAAAATTTCATTCCCCGAGGAAATTTACTCCTACCTAGATTTCATTGTTCATATCATAAATTATCTAAGTATAAAACTCGAATTGAAACCAAATACTCGGAATCATATAAAACTTAGATATGAAGAATTTTGTTTATGACTCTGAATTCTGGTTACGAACTCTCATGATGATCAACTCCGAATTCTGGATACGAACTCTCATGAAGATCAACTCCAAAATATGGCTACGAACTCTCTTGAAGTTCAACACCGAATTCTTGTTACAAACTCTCATGAAGTTCATCTCCGAATTCTAGATACGAACGTTGTGAAGTTCAAGTCCGAATTCTGGATATGAACAATCATGAAATTCAAATACGAATACGAATTTTGATCTTATGTAATGTTCGACTACAAATTCTGATTATGAATTCCGGTTACGAACTTCTCTATGTTATGACTCCGAATTCTGATTATGAATTCTAGTTACAAACATTTATAAGTTCTAACTCCGAGTTATCTGAATTCAGACTCCGAACTCCAATGAGTTCTGACTCCGAATTATCATGAACTCTAACTCCAAACTGTTTATGTTCAGGTTCCAAATTCATGTGAACCCAGAATCTGAATTTCCATGAAATTCAGTCTCCAGAATTCTATAGAATTCAGGTTCTGAATTCCTTCAAAACAAAATATGAATATCCTTCTATTATATACTCTGAATTCATTTACTTATATTCTGAATGTTCACTTACTTATATTCTGAATATTTGATTTAAGTTATACTTACACCTGTTTAGTTGTAAAATGATGTCGTGCTTTCAGTTATTAACTAACCATTGTTTGACCGACACGTGTATATGTCCCTCTGAAATTCAAAGAAGAATATGACCGTTGGAGGAGGGAGCTGACTGTTAGAGTTGTACCTATAAATAGGAGCACATTTGAACGTGCTCGAGACCTTTTGGAATTTTGAAGCTCATAACCTTCAGAAGTGATTTCTAGAGAGAGAGGCTCTTATAAAATATTAGGATTCGTGTAGAATGTTTGAACTTATAGTTCAAGATTTTTCTTTATTCATATTTTCTTAGTGAACAGTTTTGATTAATATAAAAATTAGAGACTTCAGGTTGTGATGACAGAGGTGCTGATTTCCTTACAAATAGAGGGCTTGCGAGGATAACAAGATATATACTTATCTTCAGATTGAGGGCTTACATGGGTTTGGGTAAGACAGATTTTCATGAAAGTATAAATCAAGGGACCTTTTATCCATGGTTGTTGGATACCATCCTATTTGGGTTAAAAAAGATTCTATTTGTTACTTGTTGTGTTACTACATTGTTTTCCGCTGTGTTTTTGTATTGTTGAGGAAATTAGAACATTAATAAACATTCTTATACTTGTACTCTGATTTAGTTAGATTCTATCCGTTTTAAGGTAGGAACATAGTTTGTTTAATCTTTTGTTATGTTTCATTTATAGAATCGCATTTCCGAAATCAAGAAAGATAATAGATCTTAGAGGTGTAGTGAATTTTGGTTACAAAAAAATTCCGTTATGAATTTTTTGAAGTATAAAATTAACCCCCTCTTGTATTTATGAATCTCATTACATATTCGATCCTAAATTCGGTATTGTAGAGTATATCTTACTCAAAAATACTATTATAAAAATTGGTATCATAGGTTGGAAACCTCAAACCCTGTACCAATCTCACAATTGGTATCAGAGAGGGTTGCCTCTGAATTAGTCTCATGATTAAATTTAGAAGAGAATTATCAGAATTAATTTTCCAGATTCATACTTTCTCAGATTCAAACTTTTTCAGATTCATATATTCAGACTCATATAGTATGGATTCACTTTTTCTTAGAGATATAATATCTAATTTATTTCTTAGGATATTTTCTCATGTTTACAAACTCATACTACAAACAAGTTTGTGTCCCAAATATTTTCTAAAGAATGGAATGTTTAAATGTTGGTTCTATTGATAATATAAATCCTACCCGACCTCCTATTTTTTATGGAAATGATTATGAGTACTGGAAAGATTGGATGAAGAATTTTGTTATCAATACTGGAGTTGATAAATATCTAATGCTGACTGGAGGATATATAATTCTGGATAATGATTTGATAACCTTTATGAATCAGGAGAAAATAGAACATCAATCAAACTTCAGAGTCAAAAATACATAGTTATTTTCCAAGACTAGGAACATTTATAGTCAAATATCATCATGTGAAGCTGCAGAAATTATCTAGAAGAAACTTAAAGTTACACATTTTGGTACATCAAATGTCATAGAGACAAGAAGTGCTATGGTTCGAGTGGAATACCATGGCTTTAATTTTCCTTACGGAGAACCTATAATCAATGTACAAAAAAGTCTATAACTATCGTGAATAGTATACAATCTATGATAGAAAATGGTTTTTCTGATGAAGCCCCTGTTGAAAATATCATAGATATAATTCCAAATGAATGGGAGTCCAAGAGGATAGCTATTGATGAGAAAACAAATGTAACTCTGATTTCCTTAGATGAGTTGTTTGGAACTCTTTTTCTGCATGAAACCAAAATGAAGAGTGATGCTGAAAATGTTAAGAAGAAGAATGATAATGGAGGTGTTTATTTTACAACCAAATCTAGACATATGAAATCCAAAACCCTAGAATGAGTAACTAGATCAAAGTCAAATAAAGTCATTATTTAGTCAGAATCTAGTGACACAGAAAAGTATGAGAATGAGTTAGCTAATATTTCTCAGAGAATGAACAAGATTGTAGCTCAGCAGAACCATCAGAATAAATACAAGAAGAAAGAGTATAGAGATAAGAATGATGGTGACTTTACGTGTTATGAATGTAAAAGAATAGGTCATATTAGATCTGATTTTCCTTTTTTGAAAAAGGAAGAAAATAAGGAAATAACTTCAGAAATGAACAAGAAGAAATTCTGTCGATCATAGTACAAGAAAAGTCATAGAGATAATCATACTTAGAGTGCTAGCTATAGAGACTCTTTAGAGAGTGAATCATCTAAATATTATTCATCTGCACCAATGAAAATGGGATTCATTTATACTACTTTTTTCTATAATACATGTCTTATGGACAAGGTACACTCTACCGAGGCATTAACAAATTTATCTCTTGATAAGAATTACTATTCTGAAAATAGTACTTCTAATGAAGATACTTCATCCTTAGAAAACGATGAAATACCTTCATATGAAGATGTTTATAGATTTTCCATGTTAATTGAAGAAATAAATTTTATAATTTCTGTGAAATTAGACAAGGAAAACACTAGGGAAGAAATTCATACAAAAGAGATTTTAGATCTTTCTAGATATCTTAGAGATAAAGATGAGATTTTAGAAAAACAGTCTAAAGACCTTGGGAAAGATAATTCTATTAAGGAATAACATTCCAAATATCTTATGAATTCTATTTTAAAGATAAATGTTTTTGAGGAGAAATCTATCTCTAAGGAAATGAATCCTGAGGATATGAATTTAGTCATTAAGCTCAAATCCAGAATATTTTATCTTAATAAGATTATTGAAAACATTACCTCTGGGAAGGAAAATTTTGAGAAGATGTATTCTCAAATTAAACATCAAGGAAACACTATTGGAGTAGGATATACTCTCAAAAAACCGGTTTTCAAAAACAACTATTTTGTTCCTCCTAGAGACCCTTTTTGCACTAAATTTCAATGTGGTGGGTATTGGAAGAAAAATTTCTCATTGAATAAAATTCAATATCTTGGGTTTCATAATGTTTAATTTTCTAAACAAATTTGGAAACCCAAAATTTTGTTGTTTAATAATTCCAGATCCAAGAAAGTTTGGATTCTGAAAGTATAACCCCTTTTTTCAGGAAAATAAAGAAGGTAAAAACATCAATACATGGTACACGGATAGTGGATGTTCCAGACATATGACTGGTAACAAAAACAATTTTAAAAATATTATCAAGACGAAAGGAGGAAAAGTTACTTTTGGAGATAATTCTCATGGATAAATTATTAGTATAGGTAACATCGTTATTCATGGAAAATTTTTTATTTCAATTGTTTTATTTGATAAGGGTCTTAAGAACAACCTCATTATCATAAGTCAGTTATGTGATGAAGGGGACCTTTTTAATTTTAGGAATTATAAGTGCTTAGTACAAAATTCCAAGAAAGAATGTATTAATTCTTCCAATAGGCAAGTGAATGTTTACACACTAAACCTAGAAGGCCATAAGAGCAAAGATACACCTTGCCTTAGTGAAATGAGAGATCATTTTTGGTTGTGGCATAGAAGTTTAGGACACTGTAACCATAAAAACTTATGCAAAATTCTAAGAAAGGACTAGTCAAGGATCAACGGGAGCTTAGATTTGATTCTTTAAAAGTATGTAAACCTTGTAAATATAGAAATCTTCATAAATCAAGTTTTAAATTAGTCGGTGAAGTCTCAAATACTAATGAATTACAGTTAGTTCATATGGTTTTTTTTGGTTTTACACAAAGTGGAAGAATTGGGGTCAATTATTATGTATTTTTCATGGTTGATTATTACCCCAGATATACCTGGGTCTATTTTCTTTCCAAGAAGTCTGAAATTTTTTTTATTTCAAAAGTTTTAGAGCCCAAGTTAATAATGAGAAAAATATTCCATTGAAAACTATTCATAGTTATCAAGGAGGATAATTTAATAATTATGATTTTTTAAATTTTTCTAGTAAAAAAGGTTTTACTCACTACTTCTCATCACCCAGAACACCTCAACAGAATGGTGTTGTTGAAATAAGAAATAGAATTCATCAAAAGATAACTAGAACCACGTTGAGTGAGTATTCTGTAGCCAAAATTTTTTGGGATGACGATGTAAGTACTCATTTTTATACAATAAATCATTTTTTTATAAGTCCTTTTCATAATAAATCTTTTTATTTGTCATGGAATGGTACAAAACCTAGACTTTCCTACTTTACGGTTTTTAGTTGCAAGGTATTCAATCTGAATACTAAAGATAATCTTCCTAAATTCTCACCAAAATATGGTTAAGTAATTTCCATAGGCTACTCCACAACTTCTAAGGCATATAGATTTTTCACCAAA
Organism: Viscum album; assembly: GCA_963277665.1. NCBI lineage: Eukaryota > Viridiplantae > Streptophyta > Magnoliopsida > Santalales > Viscaceae > Viscum > Viscum album. The sequence goes on from OY728129.1 coordinate 442,902,873, forward strand.
GTCAATTGTACTGTTGAAGAGACTGTACATGTTAAATATAATGAAACTGATCTTTTTGTTTTTAATCAATCTCAAACTACATCCTCGGATGTGTTAAATTAGTTTTTGTTTTCATAAACTGATTTTCATCCTATGATAGAAGATCTGTCTGATAAGAAAAATTTCTAAGAAGATACTTTTGAAACATTTACACCAGATGATATCATACCCTATTTTGATGAATAGGTTTTAAAAAACCCAAATGAGTCATTTCTAAAGAATCATCCTAGTGATATCACCATTGGTGATGTGAATTAACCTATAAGAACTAGAATTTCCTTATGAAATGATGTATAACATATATCATTCCATTCCCAATTAGAACAAAAAAGAACTGATTAAGCTTTAGGTGATGATGATTTGATAAAATACATGCAAGATGAACTAAATGAATTCGAAAGGAACAAAGTCCGGAACTTAGTTAAAAGACCTAAGGAAACTTCTATTATTGGAGTAGATTGGGTATTCAGAAATAAGTGTGATGAAAATGGAATCATTGTTAAAAATAAAGCTAGATTAGTTGCTAAAGTCTATAATAAATAATATGGAATAAACTATAATGAAACATATTCTCCAGTATCAAGACTTGAATCTATTTGCATTTTACATGCCTTTGCAGCATTCTTCAACTTCAAACTTTTTCAAATTGATGTGAAATGTGCTTTTCTTAATGGTTATGTTCAAGAGGATGTTTTTTTTGAACAACCTCCTGGATTTGAATATACAAAACATCCTGATCATGTTTTTAGACTTACCAAAGCCTTGTAAGGACTCAAACTTTCCCCTTGAGCCCGGTATGATAGACTTACCTGATATTTGTTTTAAAATAACTATGTTATGAGAAATGAAGATCCAACTCTTTTTTATAAATAATGATAATAAACATGTTTTGATTGATCAATTTAATGTTGATGAAATTATATTTGGTTCAACTCAACAATCATTAACTTATTCCTTTGTGAATCTAAAGAAATATGAGTTTGAAATGATTATGATGGGTGAGTTAACATTTTTCCTTGGTTTTCAAATTTCTCAAAAACCAGAAGGAATCTACATATCCCAACATAATTATATTAAATATCTTCTCATAATTTATGGATATGACAACACTAAAAGTATAAGTACTACGATTGGTACCCCAAACACACTTGTTCTTGATGAAGATGGGAAACCAGTTGATCAAACAACTTTTAGAGGAATGATAGGAAGTCTACTTTACCTGAAACCTAGTCACCCATACTTAATGTTTTCAATATTCCTATGTGCAAGATATCAATCCAATCCTATGTAATCTCACTTAAAGGCAGTGATGAGATTTTTTTGTTACTTAAAGGGTACCATGGATTTAGGACTATTTTATACACCTGAAAATGATTTTATCCTAAATGGCTTTATGGAAGCAGAATTTGGTGGTTGTAGAATGGATAGAAAAAGTACATCCAAAACTTTTCATTTCATAGGAGATTCATTAGATTTTTGGTCTTTCTAGAAGAAAGTCTCATTAGCACTTTCCACAACTGAAGCTGAATATGTAGCAGCTGGAAGTTGTTTGTGATCAAGTGTTGTGGATGCAACACACACTCACAGACTATGGTATGAGTTTTACCAAAACATTAATTTTGTGTGATAATAAAATTGCCATTTCTCTTAGTAAAAACCCTGTACATCACTCTCATCCAAAGAACATATATATTAGGAAGTAATTTTTTAGGGATCACACATAAAAAGGAGATATCATTCATTAGTTTATCCGAACACAAGATCAACTTGCTGACATTTTAAAAAAATCATTACCTTCCAATAGATTTGAATATATTAAACAAAAGTTAGGAATGATAACCATAAGTTAATCATCCATGATTAAATTTCTGTTGAAATCAATGTCCTTATAGTAATAAACACTTTTTCATTGAGGGAGTACATTTTCTATGTTGTTTTCATAAAAATCCGTAATGAAAATTTCAAAATATTTCTTAATGAAAATCATCAGATATGAAGTTTTCGTAATGAAAAACATCGAACTTGAAGTTTTGGTAATTTAAATATTTGGACCTAAAGTTTTCTTAATGAAAATATTCGAACCAGAAATTTTCGTTATAAAAATCATCAGACCAGCAATTTTAACAATAGAAACTCTCAGATTTGAATATTTTTCGTAGTGATGTTTTTTTTCGTATTCAAGTTTTTTTTAAATCCAATGTTATTCAAGAGGAATATTTCTGTGTATGAATAATTGTTCTAGAAATACAATAGGTATGATTCTTTGTTATGTTTTCATAATCATGTATACATATTGGTAGTTTCATTTGGTTTTAAAAATTTCTCGGATTCATGTTTCCTTATATCCAAATGTTTTTCTTTTAAATCCTCAAAAGATAGGATTCAATAAAATTTTATCCTTGCGGTCATCATATCAACCATTAGATAATATCATAAGGTTTCCAAACTATTATATTGGAAATGGAGGATGAAAGTTCACTTACATCGCATATATAAAGGACCCATGAAGGGTTGTCCCACATCGGTTATCAAGCATTTGCATCTCTAAGAACATCCCCTCGAAAAAATCTCGTTCTGTAATTTTCAGAAGTGCTCTAGTATGAATGTCTTCAAAAGGTCCTTCTCAAGATATGTCTACTATTAAGCCAATTCCGGTGTGGAAAATATACAGCGAGAGGTTAGTTCATCCGAACATTTTCAATAAGTATGACTCTATCATTTCCAAAGAACATCAAGCTAAATGGGTGGTAAAGTGTAGCTATTTCTACGATAGCATCTGAAGATGTAGTATATCCAGATCTTTTTATCGGTTTCTAAGAATCAATTTGTTTCATGAAGGAATAAAGTAGGGAAAAATTCTCCTTCAAATGTTATGGCAAGACATAAAAACTCTCTTTCACCAAGGCTGCAAGCTTGGTAGGGCTCTCATATAAAGGTGAAACCGAATTCTATTCACAAAAGCTGCCAGAGGTTCAAAGAAGTTTTATTAAGACAAAGGCTATGGAATTCCTTCGGCTCAAAGACATCAAGGCAACCCGAATTTCCCATATATTTACCAACAATCAGATTCTATAGTTATAGGTGCATGGTCTCATTGTACCAAGGAAGGGTGATAAGGACACCCTTAAGAAATGTGATATGTATATCCTGGATTTTTAGTAAACCTATGGAATGTCAATTTCATGAGGCCCATCCTTATTACGGTATAGAACATATAAAATGGGAATTTTAGAGCTCATATTATCAAGTATCTAGTCCTACTCTCAAAGATGATACTTCGGTGCCCATAATTATTCAAGATCCCTTACAGTTTTAATCAGAGGAATAACAAGGTGATGCTGATCAGTGATGATACCTTAAAAGGATTAAGGTTGGTTTCTCCAAGGATTATATATAATTTTATGATCTAACTAAGGAAAAGGCAGAACTTGTTTGGGAAAATGATGTAAAAGATGAACCATATAAGAAGGCCAAGAAGAAAAGAAAGATGAAGGATGTGGAAGCAGAAGACAAAAACCCTTCATCTAAGGGAGTCCAATCCGCGCCTCCTATACCAAATAAGTAGAAATCCTACCCAGATGAAGTTGTATCAAGATGGAGGGAGGATAAAAAGAATAGAAAAGCATGGGTGCCACAGTTCGGTTTGGATCTTGCTGAGGCTAAGGCCTTGAAAGAAAAGGCTGCTGAGGAGCTTGACAAGAAAGCCAAGGAAATGAAACTGAAGAAGAAGATGATAGAGGCTGAAATTTGTCAATCCCCTCTGAGGGATACTGAAGTTGCATCCGAAAAATCCATGTACCGAAAACCTTTCTTGTGGAACCATTACCTAAGACTCCGGGTAAGAGGTTTATGACTCGGGAAAAATTCAAATAAAGGATGTTGAGAAGGAAGCTGTAGAAGAAGTACAACAAGCTGAGAGAAGTGGTGGCTCTGATTTTGTGATTAAGCAGGTTGAACAGTATCTGAAAAATGAAAGAGTTTCAGAAAGGTTTTCACTTTGGACTTCTAAAGACGAATCCTTTAAACTTGTTACCCCTGGAGTAGATGACAAGGGTGAAGAAGATGAAGTGAATAAGCTGTCATAGGAAGAGAGTCTAATCATTACTTCATTCTTACTGAGGATATTGAAGCTGGAGTTGAGAAGGAAAAAGTTGATGAAGATAAAATTGTTCAATTATCAGGAAGTGAACATGAATCACTAGATGAAGAAGCCATTAAGAGAATAAACAAGGGGCAACAAGTTTTTTCTGATACCCCAACATTAGAAATCTAGGGGAATAATGAAGCTGGAGAAACATCTAAAAGGAATGCTGGTAGAGTTATACGAAGAACCATCTCAATGAAAAATGTTTGATTCAGAGTCATCTACCTTAAGGCATGCTTTTTTTGTTCAATAACTGAAAATGTTTATAGATACCATTCAGATTTTTCCAGAAATTGATTCTAGAGGCCAGATGCTTCAGCACAACATGGATTAAAAAACAGACTATGTATCTATGGTGATGGACAGATGTGTTAAGATTGAGGCAGAACACAAAAATTTCCTTTTTAACTATGAATCCCACTGAAAATCGTGAAAGAATATAACTAGATGGTCTAAGAAAGTAGTTGTATATTTGGAAGAGATTGACCAATTTCAAGAAGATGTTAAGGAATATTTTGACACCGATGATACCAAACTCATGAATATGACAAACTTTTTTCTGGAAAATATAACTCTTGAAAAAAATTCTAGAATTCAAGATGTTAAAGATCTAAATGGGATGTTGAGTTATATTTTTAAATGATTGAAAACATTTAAGGATCTCCAGATCTAGATGCAAGAAAATCATTTGAAATAAGATGAATTGTTGAAGGTTCAGGAAGAGGCCATGAAGGGTTAGGAAGATAGAATCAAGGCACTAAATAATCAAGAAGAGGAGGATCACAAAGAGTTGAAAAACCTGATGACCATTGTGAAGATGATAATTCCCAAAGAAAAGGAAGAAAAATAAATCCCACTCCAATCTGTTGTTTTATTTCTATTTCCTTGTACCAATACTTCCAATCTCAATGAAATTGTGGATGATTGTTTTTTGTTTGGTTGTCTATACTAATATTTCATGTAGTATATTGTTTTTCTATTCCCTCAAAATCAATTTTAAAATCACAAAGAGGGAGAAGGAAAAGGAATTATAAATAAGAGAAGGAAGAAGATTTCACTACAAGAAACTGGCCGTTTCTTGGTGGTTTAAAAACAGCCACTGAATATGTTTAAAATTTTTTTATTTTATTTTTGTTTCAAAGATTAGGTGCGGTTTTTTAAAAAAACCACCGCTGATTTTAAAACTGCCGTGAAATGAAATGAAAAAAATAAAAAAAACCACAAAAAATAATATATTTTTAAAAATATAATATATATATTTTTTAAATATGTTTTAGATAAGAGTAAATAAACTACTACATTTAATATATAATAAATTTAGTGAATAACAACTTCAAAATATTTTAAAAAAATATTATTAATTAGGAATTTTCTAATTATTATCAATTAAAAATCATTTAATAACAATTTGAGGACACAAAAAATGAAAACCATAAATAAAAGAACAAACATATGTTGAAAACACAACTCAAACTTCAAATGGCCATAACATTTGACCCGGGACTCCGTTTGAGCTCTACAGCATATCAAACTAAAACCTGCGACGAGCTCTACACGTTAGTGACCCAGGTATAGCCTCTGTCACATTTTTTAAGGCCACAAGAGGCCTATAATGCTTCCACAATTGTGTTTTCAGTCGGAATCTCCCGATTTGTTATCATTCAAACAAGTATAACTTTTTCTTCGAATGTCTGTTAGGCCTGTACAACATATCATATCGATGATTGTTTCATTTTCTTCTATTTGACTGGTTGTGGAGATGAAACAGTCTTCTGGAATATAAGTTATGGTCATTTTAACATTCTGTGGCTTTTCAAATACACACATATATGTATTTATTTGTAAATATATATGTTTCTGTGTGCCTCTGTGTGTGTGTGTGTTATATATATCAATGTATTTATTTTTTGGGGGTTATTATATTGATTATGTTGAATTCTTAATGGGTTTTCCAGAGTTTTCATGAGTTTTCATGCGTTCTCATGCTTTATAATGCTTCTTCATGCTTCTTCATATGTTTTATGCATTTTCATTATTTTTTATCCCTTATCACGCCTTTTCATACTTTTTCATGTGTTTCATTTGTTATTTATTAATTATCATTTATTATTTATTATTTATCATTTATAAGATACTTTAATTTATTTATTATCTATTATTTGTTATTGGTTATTTATTATTTATTATTTACTATTTATTATTTACTATTTATTATTCATTAATTAATAATCATTATATATTATTTATTATTTATTATTTATTATATAATATTTAATATTTAATATTTAATATTTAATATTTAATATTTATATTTATTTATTATTCATTATTTATTATTTAGTATTTATTATTTATTATTTATTATTTATTATTTATTATGTGTTATTTAATATGTATTATTATATATTATTTATTATTTATTATTTAATATGTATTATTTATTATATATTATTTATTATTACTAATAATAACATTTTTTTACTATTTATTATTTATTATTTATTAATTAATAATTATAATTTCTTATACGCCATTTATTATGATTATTTATTTATGATTATTTATTATTATTGTTCATTGTTCATTGTTCATTATTTATTATTTATTAATTATTATTTATTAAATATTAATTATAAATTATTAATTATTATATATTATATATTATTTAATAATAATAATAATAATAATAATATATTCTTTATTATTTATTATTATTTATTATTATTATTATTATCATTATTTATTTATTATTACTATTATTATTAGTTATTAATTTTTATTTATTATTTATTTTTCATTATTTATTTATTATTATTATTATTTATGTTTTATTATATATTTATTATTGTCTATTATAAATTGTTTTTATTATTTATTATATATTATATATTATATATTATTTATTATTTATTTATAATTATTTATTATGTGTTATTTATTATTGTTATTATTTATTATTTATCATTTATTATTTATTGTTTTTTATTTATTATTTATTATTTATTATTTATTACTTATTATTTATTATTTATTATTTATATTTATTTATTATAGTTTATTTATTATTTGTTATTTATTATTTAATATTTGTTATTTATTATTTATTTTTTATTTTTTATTTTTTTTTATTTAGTATTTAGTATTTAGTATTTATTTGTTAATTATTATTTCTCATTTATTATTTATTATTTACTATTTATTATTTATTATTAATTATTGTTTATCATTTAATATTTATTAATATTTATGGTGTATTATTTATTATATATTGTCTATTATTTATTATTTATTTTTTATTTTTTATTTTTTATTTTTTTACTTATTATTTATTAATTATTATCTAATATTTATTGTTTATTTTTTATTATTTACTGTTTATTGTTTATTGTTTACTATTTGGTGTTTATTATTAATTGTATTATTATTTTGTTATATTATTATTTTAATTTCGTAATTTTATTATTTTTTTATTTTATTTTAATAATTTTATAATTTATATATTTATTATTATAATTTATTTGTTATTTATTATAATAAAAAGTAAATAATAATAAATAAATAAATAACTCAATAAATACCAAATAAATAAATAATTATTAAATATTGATTATTAATTATTAATTATTGCTTGTTGTTTAATTATTATTGAGTATATATAAATTAGTTATGTATTATTTATTTTCTCAATTAGTATATACAAGTATATTAATTTCTGTTTATTAACTGCCGCGAATAGTTTCCCGACGCATGATTTCGCGTCGGTTTTTTAAAACCACCACCAAACGATTTCGCGGCGGTTTAAACCGCTGCGAAACAAAAAAACCGCCGCTAAATACGCATTTTGCCATACTGTTTCTATGTATAGAAAAAATATCCCTAAGTAAATGGTGTTTATCTAGAGGGGAGTTCTCATTACAAGGATTTCCTCATTCAAATAAAATTTCTCATTCCGTAAATCTAGAATACAATCCTTATAGTTCCAAAGCCTATGGGGGTGTTAGTCGTATTTACCTTTGTCCATAAAAAAGGGAGATAAGCTTTAATTTGAAAGTCTAAAAATTTATTCCATGTCTTTATATTCTTTTTCATAAGGATGTTTGTGCTTTCCAAAATGGGGGAGATTGTTGGGTCAATAAGGTTTTCCTTATGAATTTTACATTCCTTCATGTAAGGGAAAGATTGTTGAGTCATTAAGGCTTCTTTATGACTTTACCATTCCTCTTGATTTGAAAATCCCAAAACCTTATCTAAAAGAAAATCTCATTTTACCCCTATTTTACTTCTATAAGAAAAATTTCTTCCCCTAAGGAGATTTACTCATACCATGTTTTCATTGGTCATATCATAAATTTTCCTAGTATAAAATTAGGATTGAAACCGAAACCTCAGAATCATATAAAAAATAGATATGAAGCATTCTGTTTATGACTTTGAATTCTTGTCATGAACTCTCATTAAGTTTAACACTGAATTCTGTATAAGAACTCTCATGATGTACAACTCCGAATTCTGGCTAAGAACTCTCATGATGTTCAAATCCGAATTATAGTTACAAACTCTCATGAAGTTCATCATTGAATTCTGGATACGAACGTTGTGAAGTTCAAGTCCAAATTCTGGATAAGAACACTCATGAAATTCAACTCTGAATACTAATTACGAACTTATGAAATTATTCAATACAAATTCTAATTATGAATTACGGTTATGAACATATCTATGTTCTGTCTCCGAATTCTGATATCGAATTCTAGTTATGAAACTCAATAAGTTCTTACTCCATGTTCTCTGAATTCAGACTCCGAACACTTATGAGTTCTGACACCGAATTCTCATGAACACTGAATCTCAACTTTGTAAGTTCATGTTCCGAATTCCTACAAAACAGAATTCGAATATCCTTGTATTATAAACTCTGAATTCATTTACTTACATTCCAATCTTTCACTTACTTACATTTTGTATATTATATTTTAGTTATTCTTACACCTGTTTAGTTATAAAAAGATGTCGTGCTTTCGGTTATTAATTAACCATTGTTTGAGTGACACGTGTACAGGTCCCTCCAAAATTTAAGTAAAAAATATGAACGTTGGAGGAGGGAGCCGACCGTTGGAGCTGTGCCTATAAGTAAAAGCTCATTTGAACGTGCTCGAGACTTTTGGAATTTTGAAGCTCAAAAAATTCAGAAGTGATTTCTTGAGAGAGAGGCTCTTATAAACTCTTAGGCTTTGTGCAGAAAGTTTTGAACAGCTTGATCAAAATTTGATTCATGCAGATTGGCTTAGTTTATAGGTTTGATTACCTTAAAAATCAGAGACTTCAAGTTGTGAAGTTAGAGGTTCTGATTTCCATAAAAATCTATGGCTTGCGGGGATAGCAAGACAAAAACCGATCTTTGGATTGAGGGATTACATGTGTTTGGATAAGATATTCTCTCTTGAAACTATAAATCAAGGGACCTTTTATCCAGGGTTGTTGGATACCCTGCTCTTTGGGTTAGAAGAGTTTCTATTTGTTACATGTAGTGTTTCTATATTATTTTGTACTGTGTATTTGTATTATTGAGGACTGTATAACTTTCATATACTTCCTTAAACTTGAACTCTGATTTATTTAGATTCTATATGATTTAACGTAGAATCATAGTTGGGGTAAACATTTGTTATGTTTCATTTATGGAATTACTTTTCCGAAATCAGGCACGATAATATATCATAAAGGTGTTGTGAATATTGGCCACACAAAAATTCCCTTACGAATTTTTTAATGTATACAAATCACCCCCTCTTGTATTTGGGAATCTCATTACATATTTGATCCTACATTTGATATTGTAGAGTATATCATACTCAGAAATACCATTTTAACATTATCTCTCATATCTTTTCAATCCTTTTAGATAACATTAATAATTTTACGTGTTCAATAATATGAATTTCTAACATATTATCATTACATATCTTAGTGTGGATAATTATTTCCTCAATAACAACACATGTTGTATTATTTATTTAAGATCAACTCTCTATTAATCACATTTACTGGCTAATGTCTTGAATCAATATAAGTGATATATATATATAGTAGTTAATATCTTCCTTTCACAATTATTTTTCTTATAACTCCCATAGACAGTAACAAATTTACATGTACTTATTGATTGATCATAATTGAAATGGTATCCTCTCATATTAGGAACAAATACAATAATCAGTTGGGATCTAACATCACCCAATTTAAAAAAAACAACATTATTAAAGTTTTCTTAAAAGAAGTGGGATTAAATAAACAATTTTATTATCACAATATTAATAATAATTATAATATTGTAAAAATTAGGGAACAACCCCTCAATTTTATAAATAAACATTTTTTTAATGTAGCAAATTCCCCATCATATATTCAAGACAATATATAGTTTTAATAAAATGAGAGAAGGATGGAACCGAAAAATTATAATCCATTAACCTTTAGCTGGACTATTATAAGTCATTATGTTTTATCTTGGTATACAAAAACTATGTGAATAAATGAGGAATAAATTAATCTATAAATATATATATCATTTGATAACACTAGTAGTGTCCAATTTCATTTGGTGGGTGAATATATTCATCAATAGTTTTTAAAATATGAACTCATCCTATAAAATTAGATCATAAATCTTATGTCCGTCATAGAACACTCACCATTGAACATATATTATTTTGGATCCAATACTCCCACATGATATTATGTTTTTATAAAATAATTGAAATCGTGAAATATGTAATTAGAATAAAATTTAATCCTATTTTAAAAGGATATACATACTCCATATTTTCCAATACCAAATAATTTTTAATACAACAATATTAGTTTCTAGCACTCAAGTGATTCACTTCACTAAAACTTCATCATAGTAATAGATATATGATGAAATGAATATCCTCTCTATATAATTAATACTGCACTCACTATCTCTCTATATCAATTAAATTATTTAATTATCTAAAATAATTTTTAATAACACTGAATTATGTTGTAATAACAAGATTATATTATTTTTAGTGAATGAATAAATATTGTGAGTTACCTATTGATAATGTTTTTCTATTCCTTCCATCCCCACAATTCTGAGAACTATTTTATTCTTTCACTTTTAAATTTTATATCTCATGATTCCATATGCAGGATGGTTTTATTCAACCTATCAATTATTTAATTATGTAGTGTCTTCTCTCTATGGGGAGCAATAAAATAACATTAATTTTCTATAACATTTTCATTCTATAGTAGATTTTATACATGAGATGTAAAATATTTTATTTAATCCAATGAAACATTTCATACATTTTTGTATCTTCCAAATATCCTCTAATTTACTTCATCATACTTTTTGTGAGATTCGTCATACCTTCCTTCGTTATAGAAAACTTGTTTTCCCTTTTACCTTTCTCATTTTTATATGATATTTGTTGAAAAGAATGGAAGGATTAAGTTCAAGTTTGATTTTTTGAACTATATCTTTGTATAATGTTTTTCTAGGATGTGTAGTTGTATAATATTTAGTAAAAATACCATATCGATCACATCTACCGTAGGATTCTTATATCTTATCAAAATTATTTTGGGTACAAACACTAATATATTTTTCATAAATAAACTTTTTTAAATAATGATGTAATTATATAACTTATATATTCTCCTTTTACATTAATTTGTCATACACATATTGTACTATAAATTATAAGAAGTGTTATAATACACCAAAATATATATGAATTTCTCTCAAATGGTCTACAATACTAATCATAAACCTTTAAACTATCTATTCTATAATAGTGATTTAATTGTTTATTATAATAAAATTTTCATATAGATTCTCTCAATCCATTATCACACATCCATCGTGAATGGTTTTATGTTATTAATATATATCAATCTTCAATTCATATAATATCTGAAAATTTATAATTTTATTTTACCGATAAACCATAAATTTTATTTTTATAATATATACAATAAGATGAAATATATTTAGTATCAAATGAAAAATTAAAAATAAAAAATACATTTTTCTTGTGGTAGAAATTAATGAAAAATTTGGATGATTAATCATAAGAATCCAATACATTATCATAATTATCTGTCATCCTACTCATAGTATTCACATCAGAAGGTATCAATATTTTTCTTACATAATTTTTATTTATTTAATCCAAATTGATTACAATGTAACTGAGCATCATATATGTTGTCACTAATCTTTATAATTTGATTAATAAATCCAAAAATGGTGGAATTTTCATTATAATCCTAATTCATTTCATCCTTATCAAGAATCATGATTCTTTTATTTATCATAATATCATTACTATGCATTATACCAGTTCAAATATTAACATCCACTCAATATATGATTCTTTTTCTGCATTATATCATTATTTATAATCATAATTTTTTACTTTATACCTTATTGTTAATTGATTCTATTATGTACCCCTATATTTGAAATCACACTATGTTGATGAATAATCATTTTATCTCTTACTAATAAAATGTATTACAAATATTCTGGTGAATATATTATTTATTCCTCTACACGATTTTCTTTTATTCCCACTTCTTCATTTACAGAAGTCCACATCATAATAATCAATCTGAATATTATCAATTATCCTCTTTAGGAAACACTATAAAAAAATTCCATATTATTATATAGTTAAATCATTTATGTTGATATTTACCATTATATTTAATCATTCCTCTATCAATAATATTCTATATAAGAGGAATGAACTTATAATACACATCAAACGTTTAAAAACTATATTAACCATACTCATCAGATTATAATTATGGTTTATCAGTCAAATAGTTTGTATTAAAACCATTCAAATATTTATATTTCATCTAATTCATGATCATATTCTAAAAAACCTAATATTACTTTATATCATTGGAATACATATTACACGAACTTCATCCTGTGATAGTTCCTCACTATATTCTAGTGAAATTACAAAAATAAAAAATAAAATAAGTATAGTCAACAATAATTTTATTAAATGTTTTTAATCATCATAGGTCGCTCTGAAAAATTTTCAGTTATTGAATGTATCATCTACACTTGTAATTAATTTTTCCATATTTTGTTATTTGGTACATCTATCTTTCATAATTTTTCTCAAAATATAGAATTTTAATTCATTTTACATTTAGATTATCATTAAAAACTCATATTTATTGCATATTTTATTAGAATATTAGAGTCCCAAAACCTTAATCAGTACATTTTTAAAATGGGATAATATGATATCTTTAAAATAATTACCATGAATCTCTATAAAATATTAATAAGTGAATGCAATTGGATGATCACTTATAACTATGTCGAAATCCCATTGTACTGATATAAAAAACAATAACGAAATGAGAATGACGGTAAGAAATCATTTTATTCATCTATCTATGAAATTTGTTTCATAAAATGAAGAGCTCCATTACTATTGATATTTTTTTGACAATAAATCATATGATTGGGTTAAGGTGAGAAAATCTATGCTGTAAATTGATTTTATCTAATATTGGTTATAGTTTGAGGACTAGTGAGATAAAAAATTGGGGAAAGTGGTGAACTAGTGATGTTTTTTCCCTTTATAATTTCTATCTTTTCAAATTAAACCTCAATCATTTTTTAACGAATGATCCAAACATTTTTATTTATATCATTTTTTCCATATTCATTAATGTTGAAGTGTATAGACCACATAAGTATTATTGATATTTAAACACAATGTGATATCTTAATACATTCATTGTTTGAGTCAAGTTATGTTATCTCAGTTTCTATTAAGAATCATCATGATAACATGTATACACTATCTCATAAAAAACCTTAACAAATATAATTAAATGACATATAACATGTAATTACAACTGACACATCATAATGGATTATTTATATTAGATCTCATCAATTAGAACTATATCCTAAAAACCTTCTACATTAGTCACTTAATGAAATAATTATACATGCTTCTTCATATTATTAAAATTTCTTAACATGAACCCAAAAGAGGTATTATAGTTATATTCTCTCATACAATTTAGTTCTATCATTACTCATCTATTAAAACTCTTCAATAGTCCAATCACTTGAAAAAGATGCACTTATTTTATCCTTCTTCTTATTCATTGATTAATGTGGTTTCCTGGATGAAATTTTATTCTACATCAATGATTCAATGTCCGTCTGTCATTATTTTTTTTATTTTTGTTCTTTATCTCTTTGTCCATTTATTATTTGGCACTAAACAAAATTATATTCAATGAATATTACATTAATATTATTAATTATATTAAAAACATGGAATATATTAAAAATAGGATTTATTGGGATTGTATGATTTAAATCATATGATTATTTACATATCTAAAATATCATTTCAATGTAAAAAAATCTCAATAAAAAAAATTATTTATGTTTTATAAATACTTTTGATATTGTTATTTTTTAAAAGATACAAAAAGTCAATAACATTTTAAAATAATTCCACATATTCATGGTAGTAATGGGTTCTGATATAAGGCCTATTATTACAACATTAAAACTCCTTTCATACTCAATATTAAAGATTCATTACAGTGCAACACATCTCTTCATGTCTCGTGATACTAGAATATTCATGTTTTCTCACCCACTAATTTATTAATATAAATTATCACCAATCACATGTATACCGATTAATTAAGATGTTTATATCAATGAGTAATAAATGATATTGAATTATGTAATTCAATAAAATCAATAGATTATCTATTTTTGGATTTCCAGTTTCCCCCTGGTATGATATATTTAGAATGGAACCTGTATTTTAAGAATAGAGAATATCTTATAGTTCTTACCAAAAACTTTAAAAAATATGGTAGATAATGTAATACACAAATAATATAAATTTTAGAGAAACTATATTAGATCTATTATGTTATGAAGTTTCCAATGGTACGTAATGAACATTGCATCTCAGATTAAATTATATGTTTATTATGATTTTTAGAGGTACCTTATGATAATATTTTTATCTTTTTATCTAATCCACTATAGCTTATGAGAAGATATATTTATTAAGAAATATTATTTACTAGATAATCTCACAATATTTTTCAATTAAAAATGATATCTATAATTCTAATGGTATAGTAAATTTTTCAGTTACCCCTGGTATTTGATAATACATTTTATTTATTAAAAGTTCATTAAAATTGTATTGACATAAAAATGAATAGGTTTAATAATTTAATACCTAATTCCAATAAAAATCATATATATCTCTCATTTTATTTAAAAAACTATAGATGATATAGGGGATCCTCAATCTAGAAAACAGTGATTCTTTTTGTTCTTGACAAAGACTTAGAGTTTGGTCAAAACTCTAGTATTGTACATCAATTAATTTTGATACCCTCAACCATTTTATACTTCTACATCAATCAACATATAATAATATATTCATTTGAAATATATACTATATTAAGAATTAATCATATTTTATACTATGAATCAGACTTACCATAATGTTTACGAATTTCTCAAACAGAACAAAAGAAATAAATCCGTCCTCCAAAGACCCTTAATTTTAGTTATCATATCCATAACTCAGAAGAACCTTTTTATAGTCTCACTAAACTTCTACCATACACATTCTTGACATTAATATATTAATAAATTATAATATATTTCATCCACACTAATCAAAATTCTGTTTTACATTGTAGATAGTGTATTACTAAATAAAAAAACCTGTAAAATATTTACATTATGATCAACTCTAAAATACTTACATTTACTATATGTCATCTTGATGGTGTCTTCTGATATCTATATGTAGAATTATTCAAATTATATTTGCATTTTTGAATAAAAAACATCAGAAATATCATTATAATTTTCCAAAAATATATCAATATATTTTCATCATTATGGTATCGTCAGGTGGATACCACATAAAACATCTTCACATGGTCACCTATATCACCATGTTTACTCCACCATTGTTAAAACATTTAGGGAGTAGTATATTAGGAATAATAATCCCCATAAATATATTTAAATAAAATCTATATTAAATGGAATGTTTCTCCCCTAGCATCATATATTTAATTAACATATATAGTGTTCCAAAAAATATCATTCATCCCATTGCAAAATATCATTATAAAAATGATAATTTTTTAACAAATATTTAATATAACTATTGTTTCAGTCCAAATTCAAATTCATGTAAATTCATAGCATGAAGTTCTAATGGGTGAATTTAAAAAAATAATGACTTATCGTCTAATACTATGAAACTATTATGTCATGAATCACTGAAGGAAAATAGGGATATGATATTAACATCAATTTTTCATGGTCATTGATTTTTTTATAAACACTAGATGAAAAAAACTATAATTTTCAATATGAATTAAATACCAATTATCCCAATAATTCTCACAAAAAGAATCAATATATAGTTAATAAATCACAATATCTGTGAGACATACCACATGCTGAATCAATTAATTCCACATGTTTTATTATAAACATGATATAGAACATGATATTAATGATATCATTTTATTCACAAGTCAAATTTATATATGGATGTTTCTAATAATTCCTTTAATTTTCATTATCAACTCCTTGCTATTTATAAATATGTAAAGATCGTGTATAATTATAATATTCATCATGAAGAAATAATTTTTTTATAAAACATTCTTCACAATATTATTTAGATTATACTAATGTAATAAGATGATACTGTATTGTTAGTTCCTAAAAAATAGATTATTTATATTTCCCTTGATGTAGACAATAATCAATCAATTTTCAATCATCTTACAAAACCACTACCATATGAAAATTTTTAGTAATAATTTTCCAATATCAAAATTGGATGTGTAACATTCATCACACTTATATATTATTTATGTCCCATTTTCACTTCCAAGTTACTTTTATACCATTTATATATCCTCATCATAGCATATGAGACAAGAGTCCCCATTTTTTCTCAAAAGGATACTTGATATATTTTACTGATCAAGTTTCTTTTGAAACTAATAAATTTTATTAATAAACACATTTTACCCAAAATTTACCATTGTTTCAAATTAAATGTATCTCAAGAAAAGTTTCCTTCGATATTATTCAGATTCTAGGGTCCATATTTGAAAAATTAATTGTTTAATTTTAACCAATCTCAACGAAACCAATATATATTAATGTAATAATATTCATTCATTGTATATAGACCCCTTGGATTATGTCCATCTAATTTTACAACATTTATATAACAATTTTTTTAAAAAAAATCCATGGGGTTACAAATACCTCTAAAAATAAATTTTTGAATAATCTGGTAATTCATTATAAACAAATATATTAAATCCATAATCCACCACCACTTAATAATGGCATTTCAATCATTTATTTCAATAAAAAATTATTCTAAATAAATGTTTCTTTTAAAATTATTATATAATTTACTTTAAGAACACTCTCTTTTTGATATATTTATTATGATGAAACATCTAAAACCATCCATTAAATTCATAATAATACATCCACCAACAATTCTAAAAATATCTCTATTTTTATTTCATTACAATTTTTTACGGATTAATTTATTTCATGAAAATGTTCTCGAAAAATGTTGATATATTATAATTTCTTCATATATTTACAGAAATACATAATTTACATATATTATTTATGTTATGAAATAATTTATTTTTTTTATAACAGACATCCATTTAGATTTCTGTATTTTCCATCCCCATTACCATGAAAAATTTATTTAATATAATATATTTTCATTACATAAAAGATTTAATTTTTTACCTGATCAATGGTCATCTTTATAATTCCAAGTCTACATATAAATAAATAAATACCATTCCATTTGTCTTATGTAGTATCATTAATATAAATTTCTACATTTTTATTTAATTATCATTCTTCTTATTCGTTAAATTTTAACCAAAAATTAAATTATTAATTAATTCATCATTTATATATGTTATACAAAAGAAAAATAACAACATAATTTAAAGATTTAATTCCTTTTTCAAGGAATACCGTTTCGTCAATGTATTTATTTTTTTCTCAAATTTCTAATATAACTATTAGCAGGGTAATAATCATTACTATAATAACTCATCCATATTTATTATTGAGTGAAATATAAGGAAATAATATTCCACTGATAAATAAAAATGAAGATAATATGATCATTATAAAAAATTTATCATTAGGCATTTTTTGATAATATTAATTTTTTTTTATTTTTATACATTTTACTCTAACTATTTGACTCAAAAACATCATTAATTCTAGAATTAATTAATTTATTAGTATTTGGAAACATCACCTATAACACTTTTTCAATTGACTATAGGATGTTTAGATTTTTTATAAATTATGATACATCTAGCAAAAAAAATTACACCCTTATAATTTATTTATTTATATAAAGTCAATCCTAAAAATTTATTACGGATTTAAATAACTACATTTATATTTTTTTTACTATCATAATGTAGAAAACTCCAATGCACATAACCTTCATTTAAAATCATTTTATGTTCAATTGCAAAATATTATTAAATAAACATTTTAAAATTTCATCATATTATATTTTGAGTTTCTTCACATATTATATAATTCTTTCATCAAAAAAACCAATGTGTTTTCATTTTATTTAGTCATGTTATCAATTAAATCTAAGTAGATATTAGTAATACACATAAATTTATTGAATAATAATTATATTGGCTTAAAATTTTTTATAGGATTTGTGATAATGAATATATCCCTGAATTTATGCTTCTTAGTAATTAATATATTATAAATATATAATAATTGAAAATATTTATTTGTGAGATCCCTAGAGGCCATGTTTAATTTATCATAAAATTTAAAAAATAGTATCTTTATAGATTCCTTATTTTTACCATGAAATTAAAAAATTAACAATTTTAAAAATGTTTTCATTTATTTATTAATTGAATTATAATTATACATATTTATATATTTATCTCCACTAATTCTTTTAGAATGTTTTCATTCAAATTAGTCATATTGTGAGGGATCTTCTGGTGAATTTTTATACACAAAATCTTCTTCCTCAATAAATTCAATTCTATCATTTCATTCATCTAAATGAATAGAATTTATTTCAATCATCTTAGATTTTCCGAATACTTTTTTATTCAAATTAATACATGATTTTTACCCCTATATGATTTCATATAGATCCTGAAATAATTTTTCATGTGAAGATATTTTAGTCAAATGTTGATCAACATAGTCAAATTAATCTTTTAGTATTCCAAAAATTATCTAGCTCCATTTTTACTAAATATACAATTATTCAATATCAAAACCAACACCAAATTTAGTTTCTAAAACTCCCTCTATTATATTATTTTTATTTAAAATTAATATTTCATTTTTATGAATAGTTTTTAGATTTAAATAATAATGTGTCATTGTTGATGATCTCCATAAAAAACGTTAGTTTATGATACAACTTGATTTAACCTAACAAATCATTAAAAGTTGTGGTTAATTTAGGAGTGAAGATATTTATTCTATATAACTTATTCATTTTTACTTTATATATTATTCGACTATTGTTTTGAAAACAATTCAACATATGATTACATTACCTTCAAAAAAGTCATACATATCAGTTATTATGGACTTTTTTAAAAAGTAAAAAAATGTGACTCATTGATTATCCTTGGTATAACAACAAAAAATTGTACATGAATGGGGAAAATGATTAACATTGTTAATGTTTTCCAAATAGTCCTTTTTAAGTACCTATTTTGATGGATGCAAGGAATGTGTGATGTCACTCTTCTCCTTGACACCACTATTTCTAAAAACTATTGGAGAAGTTATCACTACCTCTCAAGGATCGCTATAATATTATCCTATTTGAACCATTATTGCAAGAATTAATTCATAGATGTATAGCTCTCTTCAAAATTTATACACATTAATTTCACACAGTGTTCAATAGTTGCAATATTAATCATACTTCCAAATATGAGGTTACATTTAATTCCAAGGCATTATTTCTATTTCAATATCAAATATAATCCAATCCCCCATTAGAAGAGTTGAAACATCCATATTTTTACATTTTTCATTCAATAGCACACAATAGTCTCTATAATTAATAATAATATAATTGTAATTATTTACAAATATATTATTGATCAATACCTTTGAAAACCAAATTGTATTTTTTATGTTTGAAAAATATCCCCAAAAAAATATTATCAATCACTAATTGTATTATCTTTTAAATGTCGATATTTCTTGAAATCCTCATTACAAAACACCATATTCTAATTTAATGGATCATACCATTTAATTTATAACTTCTCATTAATTATTATATTTTATATATCACTTCTTCAAACTAATAAATATTATATACAATATTATATTTAAAATAGAAATTATTGAAATTAACTATGTCTAAACATCCGAATTCCCTATCATCAAACCAATCCCTTAGAAAATCATAATATTCATATCAATCGTAGGATTTAAATTCACTATACTATAATTTTTCCAATTATTTCCAAAATAATATGAGAAGTAATATTTACAAGATCTATTAAAACATTATTGATTATAAAAATTACATCATTATATAATACATCGAGGAAAGACATGCCATTTACTTTTATAACAATCAAAAACAATTATATTAATCTTTGTATCATTCATATATTTAAATTGTGAACTACTTTGAGATTCTAAATATACCAATTTTTAATATTCATGGATTCCATTTTTGATTCACTTTTTGAACATCATGATATTTTACATTAAATCATAGCATTTTCTTAATATTAATGCATTATAAATTTCAAATATTTTTATTGATTTTATATATATTTTAATAACAGTATATATGGAATGAGAATATGAAAATTGGAAAAACACAAAAAGATATGCCTTTGATTCATTATAGTGTGTTTTACATGCCACATCATCATGGATATTCTATTTTTTTCTAAATGTATAAAACCATACATTTCAGTTTATTTAGCTCATGTAATCAACTGTTTCTCTAAATAACATATATGTATGGTTCATTTATTAAATTTCCCATTATTTTTTCTTTTTTATCCATCCAGATGTCCCTAACCTAATGAGTCATCATTAATCCTAAATATATATTTATTAAAAAACCATTAAAACATTAGTGTACCACTTCATGAATTCACTCATACAAATAATATGAGATAATATTTTCTGATTTTAAATGTTTCATCCTTCTTCTATTTATATAAAAATACTAATAATAATAAATTACATTAATAATAACCAGATATCATGAAATTCCTACTTTTAGAATAAAAACACATTTGGAATCCATTTGATAATAAACTATTAATTGGATATTAATTATAGAATAATTTCCAAATAATCTTCATCTCTAGTAGAACGTCAAGAAGTCCACGTAAAATAATCATTTTGACATTATAACATACACAAAATTTGGAATATTTATTCATCCGATAAATATTTTGAAAAAATTTTCCGTACAACAAAATCTACATGCCACTTCACATTATCAAAAAATATATCTTCTAGAAAATTAATATCCTTCACCATCCCAAATTATCAACAACCTTCATAAATTTTCATAAACTCCAATATTCAACATTCTAGTTGGTATATGTTTTCAATTAGAACATGTTTTTCACAAATAATATTGTTTTCATTTTTGGATACCAGATAGTGTTTACCAATGCTTGGTGACCTAATAGTTATCATATTGGGTTACTATTGCATCCTCGTGGGTACCTGGTGGCAGTTAAAAAAATAGTATATAATTTTAAGAAGAATATTAATAGTTTAAAATTGTATAACAATATAATTTAACTGTTTTATACAATATTTATATCTATGGTAGTTTAAAATATATTGGGAGATAATGAAATCAAAAAAAAATTAAATGTTAATTGATAGATGTTTATAATTTATTATTTAAATCTGAAGTATTTATTTCATGTAGAATTTGTAAAGGTTGTATGAGTGTATGGATTACCAATTACTACAATAATATATGAAAATAGAAGAAAAGATATAGATTACTAATTTAAGTGAAAATTTATGGAGGTTATTCATTTATTTACATTAAAAATTGTCATTATATTCTAGTCACTATTTAATTAAAATTATAATTTCATTAAGAAATGTCATTTATAAAGGAACTAATTTATGAATTTTGTTAGTTATTTTAGAATTTATATATATTGAAAAAAATACATCATAATTTATAATTTTATTATATGTTTGATACAAATTTCATAGAATGGTTCACAAAATTATTACTATAGATTTAATAATGAATAATTAAAATGAAAATTTTGGAAGATTCTGTTTGAATTTTTTATATTTCACGAATTTAAGTTACTAACAACTATAATACAATTTTTTTATAAAAAAATAATAATAAATAATATTATAATATTATAATAACATTCACATTATAGTACTTTTTAGACAACCCATCAAAAAAGAGACTATTTTTTACGATAACAGTGGATTATGTAATGTACTGATAATGATATAACCATTTAATATTATACTGACACCTTATTAATAATGATTTACCCTGGTAAATAGAATTCATAATTTCAATCAAAATTAATATGGAGAAAATATATATATCAATTGTATAATAATTTTTTTAAGACCAAGAATAATTAAAATACCAAAAAGTGAAAATTTGATCACTAATTAACCTTCTACCTCTAAGAACATTCATTGTGGGAAATAAAAAATAATTATTACATTTTTTTGGGGGTTTTCTCTGATGAGATGGAGTTTATTATGAATAATAATTTTAAATTTATATTATATATTTCATATATATAATGTACAATTTCAATTTAATGAAAAGAAAGTATATTTTATAATAGTAATAATCATCTATTATGTAATGAGATGATATTGATATTCTTATTTTAAATATTGATGTATAGGGTTGATAATGTTAATGATGAATATACTCACATGGTATAAATTGTTTCAATAAGAACAATTAATATAATTAATATTGATATATATTATGAAAAAATTAATTTCAACCTCACTGAACATTTAGATAATTAATTCAAAAAAATTATTGTTTTTAAAGCCTCAAAAGTTATACCACATAATATAAAATATATATATATATTAAGGAATCATTATGTTTAAAAGGGGGATATATTAGTCAGGAGATATATTTTTGAATAAAATCTTCAAATTTCTAATGAAATGGTTAATAAACTAGTTTGATGGGAAAATATTGTTTTTGATATTTATAACGTGTTTTAGAGATGGAATAAAATATTATTCTATAGAATGCACTATTCTCCGCATCCTTCTAGAGTGATTTAATAAGAAAGTGTTATTATATGAATATAATTACATGAATTTATTTTTTTTCCATTGAATTAATATGAATTTAGAATATATATGAGATGATAAAAGGATCCATTACAATTAATAAATATAAGATTTGGACAATTACTCCATTTAAATACATTATGGGAAAAATAATTGTTGTGAGAATAATGAAAAATATGAATGCTTTTATTTTGATAATGATATTTAAATGATATATTCAAATATAATATTTTAATGATAGGAAATATATGAAAAGGAAAATGAGTTTTTATTGGAATGTTTCTTATAAAATAATTATTGAAGTTTTTGTAAAATTTCCCTTATTTTTCAATTAATAATAAATGTGAATTTAATAATTATGTTGACAACATATGAATATTTCAAAGGAATAGAAATATAAAATTATGAAAGTATATATTATTGAAACCTAAGAATTTTTCATATAACATTACATGATTTTAAGCATTATTATACATCAGAGTACATGTCAATGTTTGTGAAGTCTAGTGTCATGGATGACAAGGTAATTAAAACAAAAATCATTGGGATAAAATAATTTCTTTATTTAATATCCAAAAAGCTCTCCTAACTTCTATTGAGTAGTTTCATTTTCATAGGGTCTCCTGTGGAATACATGAACAAAATGATGAGCTGAAAACCCCATAATTGGAATGAACAAAAGGATATGTCCTAAGCACATGAGTTATGTGGCATGACATAATGGTATCCAAATCATGAACATATAAAATCGTTTCATATAATAATTGAGTCATATAAATATGGAATCATATTAATGTGGCGGTATCATAATACATATATTTATTATAGTTCAAGGGTAACCTCTATTCCTGTTTTCAAATTTTGTACGGTTCAAGGTTAACCACCAATCCAGTTTCACATTTCTTGTCACATGGAATAACTTTAACCAATTCATTAGAGCTCTATCTAGGAACACCCTTCTCAAAAATTTCATGCATACTTTTTCCACATAAATAATAATAAATAATTAACCATACTAAAACCTAAGGGTACCGATGGAATGAAATGAGTACCACAATCAATACATAAATCATAACCAATGGGCGTGTCATGAATGTGTATTGGATATACATAGATTAAATCATAAATGAACATTAATAAGTTAAATTTTTTATAACATGGTAAATGATGTCAAAATTATGTGAAAATATATAAGAAATGTATATATGAGACATTAGAATTAAACCATTTTTGAGCAGTTTTAATGGAAAATACTCTTGAGCCATTAAAATAGTAAAGGGATAATTCATTTATACAAAACGAAAATATAACCAAGAAGGATTTTTTAATTAAATTGAGGATATTAAAAATAATATTGTTGCTTAAAACATAAGATATAGTGAACTTGAAATTGGGTAAGAATTCAGGATGTTCCCTTAAAATAAGTTTGCTTATCAGGAAGAATTAAAGGGGGAATCACTTAAATACATGTATATCCCCAAAAGATAATGAGGGATGGATCATGAAACATGAGTTTAATGAATATTAATATAATTTAGATGTTTTTATTAAATGTAAAATACATCATCTTTTAGGTAAAATAATGATTGAGCAACCCTACAGAATAAAGGTAGTTCGGGTAGAATTATTTATGGATTGTTGGCATGGTGTCAGGTGTAACCAAGAGGGATTGATGAGAGATTAAAGAGTTTTTCCATAACCTATAAATCATTATGAATTTATGAGGTAGGTGAGAAAGAAATACACCATCATTTGGGATTATGCAGAAATGGTATTGCATAGAAGACAATGTTGATTAAGAGAGAAATGTAGAGGATCCCTTACCTTTAATCTATTGGTGTTATCTACATGTTATTAATGACCTGAATAAAAAAACTAGGTTTATTAAATAATAATTCCAAAGCATCTTATTTATTTAATTGGTTTATTATATTCGTTTTATGTGCATTTAAAACCATTTTCATTGCTAATGATGTTCAATTTCATTGTTTGGCATCGTTTGTAAACTTGGTTTTAATGACCAGTTCTCTAATATTCATGTTTGGATGAACATGTAAGATAAAATTAGTTGTCCTAAATTGAACTTATATGAAATTAGTGAACATCATAGGGATTACATGGTTTTAAATTTAATTTGGTCAGTTAGTGTGAAGTCCAAAAATTACATAAAACTGTAGTAATAACATTTCTTGTTAATCTGTGAGTTTGATTACATTGAACATGTTTTTATTTAAAACAGTACACCATTTTTAAAAATGGTATATTGAACCTATAAATATGGTATATAAAATATATAATAATCTGGTTCAACCATAACTCAAATGGTTATATGAACATAATTAATAGTGATAATAGAGAATGATAATCTGCTCTCATTGAAAGTGTTAAATTGGAAAATCTCAAACGATGTTTACATTTCATTCAAATAAATGTTTTGGAATGGTGAAAATATATTAATATCAAATTACAATAAAAACATTTCATCACATGTACGTTACTAGAGTTGTTATACTATTTGGGTGAAGTGAGGTGGGCAAAGAAACAAAAAGAAAACAACTTAAAAGAAATGAAGGAATTGGAAAGAGTAATTTACCTCATTGTACTTCCTCCTTTGAGAAACTATTAAAGGGAGAGGTTTTGTTATTTTGAAGAGTATAATGGATTTTAGACACGGGGAGGATCTTGGGGAAAGATCCGGGTAGAGTATTGGTAAGACAGAAGTCTTGAGAGTAGTGAAGAGAAGAGGGACTAAAGGGGGGTTTATAGTAGAGGAGAGGAAGGTTTTAATAATATTTTTATAAATAGTTTATAATTGTCCATCAAGAACAGAAATAGTGATCATTAAATTACCAAAAATAGTAATAAATGAAAGTGACGTTGAAAAAATTTGGCTTACATCAACAGATCGTCATTAGTGACTCAATAAATCCATTATTTATTATTTATCTTAACTTCTCGTATTTTACTATTCATCATAAATTCAAGTATTTAGGAAAAATCCCAAAAATTATCCTAAACAAATTATTGATGTGTAGAATTCAAAAATGTGAAAAAAAATTCAAAAATAATTTTCTGAATAAGATTATTTTAATATTTTTTATAATCATACATTATTATCCAAAACCAATGTTAAAACATTCATTTACTTAATCTAAAATAATTTTAAATCATTCATTAGACTTCAATATTAGTTACATATTATCATAGGTAATATTATTATTCATTTTTTTATATGATAATTCAAAAGGGTATGTGACTATTCATATGGTTAGGTTACTATTCACATTAAAATAATTTTTTTCTTATCAGATTCCAAATTACTAACTGATTGAAACCGTGTATGTCAAATTTTTAAAATTCCAGACACAGAATTGAATAACTTAGGTTTAAAGGTTATTTACCACTCCGTAATTCATTATGTTGTATTTTCATGTGATTTTATGATATGTTAATAAGAAGGGTATGTCCATTGAAAAGCATTGTGTCGTTACATTCATTCTTTTTTAATGGTAAATAAAATGAACCTTGGATTATGGAAATGAAGATATAAAAACCTTAATTAAGAAACTAGCTATGAAGGATATATGGATGGATCTTTGTAACATGGTCCAAATGTAAAATTTTTGTTAGAATGAAAATTAATTAATATATAAACAATAATGATTTTAAAAGCATCATGAAATTTTATATAGAAGTTATATTGGAAATAAAATTATAAGATGAGTTATTTTCACGTATATTATAGATATTAATTTTTTAAAGGGGATTAACAAGTATAAGATATAATTTCACAAAGAAAATATTTTATTTTTTTGCATAATAAAATAAATATATACTTATAAATTAATGTTAATTATTCTATGTGATTATTATTTAAAAAAGGGAGTTAAAGAAACAATGAAAGAGAAGGATAATTAAATTATAGAATAATATCTAATCATTGAGTAAAAGGTTTTGAAATATATCTATCATATGAATGAATTCTGTTTCCAAATTAAAAAAAAAATTCAATAAATTATCCAATAAACATGGATTAATGAGAAGTTTTCTAATGAATCTAATAATTTATATTAATTAATAAATAATAAATTATTTGAACTAATATGTAATATTAGTTATTTATTTTTTATGGTAGGATTAATTATCAATTAAAGAGAGTGAGGACTTAATTAGTGGAATCAAACGTAAAATTTTATAAATTTATCCATTATAAAAAAACCACATCAATAAAAAACAGTTAATATTAAGTGGATAATACTACGAATAAAATGAATAAATAATAATGTAATATGTGGTGAAATTTGTATTTATTATCTAAAAATAAATCATTCTATTAAAGTACAATGATAGAAAAACATTCGATGTTACAATCTATAGAGAAATAATATTATTTATGAAGGTTTTCAAATTTTTTATTTTAAGTGTTGTAGAGGAACTAGAAATAAAAAATGGAATATAGGGATTAGTGTATTGAATTATAACTCTTATAAAATATTTAATGACATTATTTCCTAGGGTGATAAGCATTTGAAAGTAGTTGAGTTTTAAAAAATGATAAAAATTCGAAAGATAATGTAATAAATCAATTTTTAGTGTCGAATGATATATTCGCTTGGGGTAACCTATTGTGTCATTATTTAATGATGTTAATATTTTTAACCTATATAATTTTTTTTTCAAATATAGAAAAAAGTTACAGTATAATGGATTAATAGAGACTATGTTTTCATAGAGTAACCATTAAAATATTATAAATTAATAAATTGTTGAATTTGAGAATAGTCATATGTATAACATTCAATGTTATTCAAGGGTTATAAAATCGATTAGAATGTTACAATTTTGATCCACTACATTTTTCAATAATTGAAAAGCTATAATCAAGTTTACTATGTCAAATAAATATAGGGATGAGTGTTTGGAATCCAATTGTAAAATGACTATTACATTGGAAATATAGATTTATATAGTGTTTCTCATAATTATAATGATTGTAATAAAGTCAACATAAGTATGGATAAATTCTTTCGACGTATTTAATATATTTTTTTGATGAAAATATTAAACAGAATTAGAGTTATCTTTCTGAAAATTTTTTTATGACAAAAAACAATGTTTTTTGAGTCTGATATAAATGTGTCTCATTATATTACTACATTGAACATAGAGAGGACTTTATTTTTCACAAATTTAAAAATAATAAGAATTATTTAATATTATATCATTACTATGGATTTTAAAACATCAAAACATTGATATGCAATATGATTTTAAATATTATATACCCATACATAATAAATTTTTTTTGGCTATTTGAAATTTATCAATTTAATTGATTAATTATCTAATATCACCAGAATTATGTTCAAAAAACACATATATGTGGCTCTATATTTTTTTTAGTTGTAAAATAAATGATTTAAACGCATTTATTAATTCATTGAAAATATATTTATCAAATCATTGGTATGTGAATGTATGTATGAATATTAATTCAAATTTTAAAAATAATATATCTTCTCAAGAAAACGTTTCCTTATAAAATATACAAAATAATTATTTCATAAATGTGGTGTAAAATAATGGTAGAGATTAAATTTTTTTTGTTCATTGTGTATTAAATATGACATTTCATTTTAATATAATTAATTTGAAGTATATTTCATATTCAAAATTGATTTTTTATCATCTTAATAAGAGAATTTCATCCTATGATGTGAATTATAATAATATCTATCCTTTAACCACTTTCATGTATCTATGATCTTATGAATCATCAAAACTAAGGGATACATAGTGATAGTTTTTTAGGAATATCATTTTGATGGAATATTTTTGGGATATACACTAATTCTATGGGATTATATATATTATAAAGTATTTATAGTGGTAATAAATTCCTTTTATGTAACTATGAATTAATATTCATTTATTATGTTTTTTAAATGAGAATTTTTTATAATTTCATGTAGTAGGTATTGATTTTATGATAACATGAATAGAAAATTATAAATATATTGAAGTTTAAGGAGATAAGAAAATATATGGTGATAATTTAACTCTATTTTATGAAATAAATAATAATAATTATTCTCTAATTGTTGAGAAAGAAAGTTTAATATCAAATAATTATTGTATGAAATGAAATATTATTTCATGAAAAAAATTCTTGTTGAATTTTTTTTTTATATAATAGATGCCAAATGTTTATCATGGATTATCAATGGAACTTTTATTCTTCAATAAATTATTAAATTCAAATGTGATTATTGAAAATTGAATGAGATGACTCACACTCCAGATTTCATTATAAATCCAAAGGGAACGAATTATATTATAATAATGTTGTTTTTTAAATTATAATTAATGATAGAAGTGAAGTAGAAAGGGAAAATATTTTAGGTTTGGGTGGATTTTATTGTGTTCATTATTTTAATTTATATTGGTGAGTTATTTTATATACTTATGTATTGAATCCAAAAAAATTATTTACATCAAAGAATAAATAAAGTCGAAAAAATCAACATATGGATTTCAATTAATCATTTTTCAATAATGATTAATTAGAAGAGGCTTAGTTTAAATATCTCAACACTTTCATACATAGATATAATGTCAAAAAAATATCTATGATAAAAATGATTTATATAGGATAAATAGATATTTATGGACTTATATTTGAAATAATAAACTGTCGTGAAATCATTGAAATTAAATATTGTTTGTGTGAAAAAAACATAAATATTGAGGAAACATACCTTTATTCAGTTCCTATAATTGTTTATATTAATGAAATAATATATTTTAATAATGAATAAAATAATTTAAATTATTTAATTGAAATTTTATAGTAGGAGAAATTTCATATATTCGGGTATATCAATGATCCAATTAAAATGATCAGTAAATCCTTTCTCAATGGAATTATTAATGTGGAAATTTCAAGGAAGTTGATAAAAATTATGGAATGGAAGAATTAATATATAGTAGAGTGGGAACCAAGTTTCAATATTTTGATAAAATTATCTAATTTAATAAATCTATGTTGTGAAATATAATTTAAAATAAAATATATTTGAAATAATTTTTTTAATCAACTATTTATTTTTATTTTTTGAAAAATTTAAAATTGGAATAATGTAGTATCGTTGTATTATAGTTAATATGAACATATGATATATTTAATGAATTTAATTTCTAGTTTAATATTATATTTTTAAAGTTCAGTTAAATATTTATGGATCATAAATATATATTGGGAATGAATTATTTAAAAATTGAAGACAATATTAAGATTATTTTACTTTAATGGATAATTTTTTTTTATTAATTTATAATGTCATATATGTCAACAAAGATTTTAATTTGGAGGAAGAGAATATTGAAACTGTTACGATACAAATATAATAGGTCATTTACAACTGAATTGGATATGTTATAATTATTTTCATGTAACCATTGATTGTTGTCTATGATAATCATTTTGAAAAAAAAATACCAAAGAATATAGTCTAAAATCCTTGGATATAACATATTGGGAAAATAACCTATGATAAATATAGTGACTATTATTTTTAACAAACAAATATTACATATTATTTGATGAATATTCATTAAATAACACCATGATTTATGCCATAAAATTAATGGTTTACTTTATTTAGAAATATAGATACGTTAGAAACTGGTGGACAGCTGATTTTCAACATCACCGACATAGTAAAACATAATTAGCATCCTTTATAGACACATCATTCATTAAAAAATTTCTTATATCTGGGTAAAAGAAAAAATAATATAGGGTAAGCCTATATACTTAATAAGGGTGAATAAGGAAGTATTCAAGGATCATTTAAAATTAATAGGAGAATAATGGTATAAGAACAAGATATTATAATTTTCAAACCATACCCAGTGACTCTTAGATCGTAAACATGGGCCATATATTAAATACTGGTTATTAATAAATCATTATTTATTGTATAATAAAAGAAAGTGATAAATAAAAACAAAAATATGCAATGAGTTCATTTCATCAAACGGTGTCATAAATTATGTCATAACCAAAACCATAGAAACGATATATTAAGGATAACCACCAATACACTCATATCATTTTATACATAGTCTAACCACCCATGTACCTACATCATTTTGGGAATACATAACATTTAAACTATTTCTGAAGTGTGATAACCACCCATGGACCCTCTTTTGGGCATGAGATGGCCTCCCATATTCTATTTTATATCTCAGAATAAAAATCCATACCAAATTAAGTATATGGATATATAATTATAATCCCACCCATAACAGAACAATAATTCCATCATATTTATACAATTGGATATTAAAACATTCGTCACATTATTATAGCTTAACACGTGAAAATTAATTAGAATTTAAAAAAAAATCATTTAATAATAACCTTGCACCATCAATAGAAATAATTTCTATTATATTTTTTAGATCATATCCCTATTAAATAATAATTCAAATCAAATGATTTTTATAATATATGAAATAAACTGTTAAAAGAAACTTTAAATATTTCATGGTGAAATTAACATGTCCATCTTAGAATCAAATAGTCTTAATCTAGAAATTTTAAATATATTAAGGAAATCATTTTATTTTATAATAATAATATAAATAATTTATCAAGATTCTATTAATTGATTTTTTATTGATTTGGGGAACTTTTATAATTTCCTCTTAGTGAAAAAAATGTTTCCTTTCAAATTTATAGTAAAAAGAGAAAATACTGTGTTCATAAAATCATAATAAGATTCATTAGAATATGTTTAAAAAAAATTAAAAATTGATTAAATGTATATAAATATACATATTAAACTATTCAAGAGATACTTTAAAACATATTAAATAAAATATATACATAGAACAAAATGATGCCCATCCAAAGAGGAAATAATATATTATTTAATTGGACAAATTCTCAATCATTTAACTAAAAAATATAAGAAAATTTTATATTACATGGAATTTAAGTTTATAAATAGGGTATAATAACAATAATTTTTTTAATTAGAAAATTATCATATAATTTCATTCAATTGAAATTCAATCATACTCAATACTAATTTAAATGGGATTATAATGTTAATCCCTTTCCTTAAGATCAACATTATAGAGAGTCCACTAAACACCAATATAACAAATTCAAATTTATTATATTCATCTAAAATAATAATTTTAATATAATAACGGGTCCACTTAAAAAAATTTAACATCTATTTGATAATAATTCATTATTACAACTATACTGTCAATGTGACAACTCTTGTATTTTTCATGAACATTTCAGATCTGTAGTTCCAATCCTTTTACATTGATCATGGTTCTATAATTACTATAAATTTATCATATATATACATATATCATAATTATTCATTATTTATATATTTAAAATTACTACTAAAAGGAGTATATGAAAAATTGATTTACATTTTCCCTTAATGCGGATGGTCGCTTGCACAAATGAATGATATTTTCATATTCTATTAAAACAATATAATGAATGATAAATAAATTTTTATTAATGTAGAACCATAATTGTATCATTAATATCTTAAAAAATATATATATATATATATATATATATCAAAAATCAATCCTTATAACCTTCAATTTATAATAAAAATGAGAATTAAATCTCATCACTTTGTGGTGGCGGTAGTCTACACCTACAAAGAATATACATTATCATTTTCAAATATATTGGAAAGTAAGAAGGTAGATATGATATTTTATGAAATTTATATAAATTAGATCATAGATATAAAATATAAAAATTAAACCCATCATAATAAAAATCTATGATATATTGTGAAGTAAACCGATTTTATCACTCTGTGGAAGTGGTAGTCCAGACATACATATGACCAATACATTCCATCAATATTTAATATAAAAGATGGCGGAACATGATGATTCAATAATTAGAATGATGCTTATTTATATTTTGGTTACACTGTTACTAATTTATTCTGAATATCAAGTATTTATAGGAGGTATAAAAATAATTAATTTGAATCATGTCTTGTAGGATGATTACATGTCCTTTAGTTGGCCTCCATTGGATCATTTCATAGGGACACATATAATCATATATTAAGAATAAAAAATTATATAATTCATTTGTAATGATGTTTAAAATAGAATAATTCATTTTTTTAGGATATATAAGGCTTATGGTTATGAAAATAAGAGAAATTATGGCTGGGCATTTGTAATGAGGGGAAAGAACACACATGGAATTTCATAAATGATTGAAATATAGTAATTTCATACTCACGAAAACGTATTACAAATGGATAGAGAATATATATTGATAAATTATTATGTATAAATACGTCTCTAAAATATTATTTATAATTTTTAATTTTGAAAACTCACCATTATTTGTTTATTACACCCCCTCATAAACACATTTTAACCATAACTACATTGTCAAATTAATACTAAATTAACTATTAATTATGAGAACAATTAAAGTGAAAAAATTACTAAATTTTGAAATTATAATTCAATATGTGGAAACAATTTTATTAAACTAAATTCATAAAACTCTTATAATTTAATTAAAAATTAATCATGAATAATGTGACTAAATGTAGTTTTCCATATAATTTATTTTCTTATGTATAAAACATTTTATATAATAATACAAAATAAAATTAATTTCAATGACTATAATGGGATTTTTGATAATATAGTTGAACTAATGTTTAATTTAAAACCATTTAAAACATTATATGTTTTTAGAATATTTATTTTAAAATAATGTTTCAATAAAAATTAGTAGTTTTTAATATTAATAAAAAAATCTATATATTGTTTAAATTCTAAATAATCCACTCAAATAATATTTGTAGAATATGATTTTAGAAAATATTTTTGTCCATCAAATTTTCTAAAAGTTTCATAAATATTTTATAGTATTTTCTCAAAACATTAACTCATACAATTTTTTTAGAAATAAATGTATTTTGAAACATAAAATGAGGTTATGAAAATTTGATTAACTATTGGTCATTATTTAAGTTATATCTAAAACTTATATATATAAATTTCTTAAATTTGGTTATTTTTATTCATTTATCTTATTTAATTTCCATCTGAATATGGTATTCTATAATATTATTCATTTATATCTTGGGTTGTGAGCATGGAATATATCGATGAAATTAAATTTATTTTATGGGAAAAATATAATAAAATCACGGGGTATTACATTATACACCCAGCCCCACCATAAAATTATTATTTCATTGAAAATTTTATCCCATAGAGAAAAATAATGATTATATCCATGATTCATCATAAACATTGGTTCCCATGTAGATTTATTAAAAATTTTATTTAATGACAATACATTAATTAGGCTTGTTGTTTGGTCCATTACACTATGTCTCTATAATATAATATTTATACTTATTGTTATTCATAAAAAATATCATTATCCAATTTTACAATATATGATTTTTGTACTAGTAATGGATGTGGTATATACAATCATTAGAGAGGCACATTGATCACATCATCAACATGAGACAGTTTTAGTGGAAGCATCAATCGATGTGCTACATACCCAACTTTATCAAGTGTAACAAAGTAGAAAATATAACTACGTCTTACTTTTCCCTTCTATATGAATCTAAAAAAATTATTTCACGATGATTTTCACAATAATATCATCTCAATAAATTGAAATTTTAGATTTCACTACGTATTATCTGCATCTCATTTTTGTTAATTTTGTGTTAACTTGATGTGTGTCTGAATGAATCTGCATTTCCCTCCCATTTCTTTAGCTACACATATCACAATTGAATTATTTTTGTAACAACATTATAGCTTATTGTAGTTATAAAATTCATTATATATATATGTCTTCAGAAGGGGAAATTTGAATTCTTGGGTGAAACAAATTGGTATAAAAATATTAATTGAGGATGGTGTCGATCTCAAACTACATTGAAATATGTAGAATAAGACCTCATCATAAACTCAAGGGATTTTATTTTTCTCTCAAATTGAAAAAATATGAACTAATTATATGTATTACTAAAATAGAACTCTAAATTCGTAATATTCTAAAGACTATACTAAAAGTAAAAATAAAAAATTGATCTTGATTATTTGAAATATAATTTTTTACTCCATGAAACATTACCACATAAATAATATATATTCATGAAATCTAATCAAGATAATCATAATCCATAATAGTAATGAAGTGTGATGGAAACATGTCTTGATTGAAAAAAGCACAATTCTATTTTTAAATTATAGATGTTTTGGGGGTTTGATACAAAAATAAATATTGTTTTTTTCCAATTACTATTTTGGAATGTGTAATTGTTTTAACATCCACTGATAATTTTGTCTCTTAAACCAACTGTGATCACATATCATGAACTGAGTTACATTATCTTTAATTTCTATTTTCATTTTTTCCACAAGATATAATAATTATAATCCACATTAATATTTTTTATTCTTGGATGAGTGGTTAACGTAGAACTATGAAATTGTATAAAAATTCATTCTTCACATGGGGTATTGATCGAACACATTCTTTATTCATGGAACAAATAATTACAATACAATCAAAGATAATCACTACAACCAATATCACATTATTTTTTAGATCTATATATATCTTATGTTCCTTTTTTTCCTCACATAGATTAATGGATAAACAGTTATTAAACAAATTATAATTCTCCCCTTACTTCATGATTTCTATATCCATCATTTCAAAATTATAATAAATATTGGATCATTTCATATCCTCATAACTAATTGGATTCTATGATCCTTTCATCATAGAGAGTATACTACCTTTATCAATTTAGTAGGGTGGTATTGTTTTTAGTAGTCCAAATATTTAATCAACTCCCCAATCATCTCTTGAATATAATAAACACTTTTTTATTGAATATATACAATAAAAGTTTATAATAAATATACATGTAACACTGTTCTCCATTGTGATAACTCTACTATATATTTAATGTAAAAGTTAACATCTCTAACATTAAATTAAGATTTTGGTATCATCAATAATCAATTGGAATAAGGAATATGTTATCACAATATCATTATGCATGAGGATACACCTGATTCATTTATATGATGAATCTACATAGATAAAAACACATTTTTACTATAGTTTAGTGTAAGAAAAATTTCATTGACTAACATTTTATTATGTTTTATAAAATTTCCTTCACATTAATTTTTCATTGGGAACATGATTCACTTCTGATTTAATAAGGTTAGTAGATTTGATAGTCATGAGAAATTCATGAAATTTTACAGATAATAATTCTCCAATCTATGAAAATATTGATTTTATCCCCCATGGTTAGTCTTTTCTATTGTTAGATAACATCAATCAGGGTTTTATCCATCTATATTATCCCGATTGAGATTATATGACTAAAAATTTTAAAACAATTTCAGTGAAATTCACAATTTTTAATTTTTTCCATTAAATTTCTCCATTATTATATAATTCAATGCAATTCACTATCTATATTCATTATCATCCATCTATAAAAAATATAAAATAATTTAATCTATAAAGGATAACACATATTGATCAAGGTACTCTCTACATACTCTATTAATTAGTTCCATGAAAATACTATTGTATGTATTAAGAATGTATTATTTAAAAATAAATTCATATTGTATATAACTTCTACGCAACATTGGATCTATATTTTTGTCATTGTTGACCCCTAATTAATAAATCCATATAATATATTAATCATTGAAAAAATAGTTTATTCATCATAACTGATCAAACCAATCATTAATATGGGGTCGATGATACATATTATTCATTTTGATCATGATATTTTATCAATAAAAAATATAGGGTCTCATTAATCAAGTTTTCTTCATAACAAAAATAATATGTTCACCCCAAGGTTTCACACATGGATGACTGAATATTTTATTAAAATTTTCTTAGAGATTATTCTTTAATTCCTACAGATCAAATGGATAAATTCATTGAGGCGTATTTGAAATAGTTGTATCACATGATATGAGTTGTACTTAATCCTTAGCTTTAATATTCAGATGAATACATAGAAATTATTCATGAGAGTGAATAAAAAACCACCATAAAATAGAAATGTTCCTAATATTGTTCTTCAACCCAACCATATTAAATAAACATAGTTAACGAATAGGAATAAGGTCCTATAAAATGGATTAAATTTCATTCAACCTTTTATGTTTATTATCTCAAAGATTGATGACCACATGTCGGATTGAAATATTAAATGTGGCTTCCATTCCAAAAAATTGTGATGGTATTTATATAGTGAAATCAAACACACTCCCAAAGTCAATATAAATTCTAGTAGTGGGGGATACAATTATTCATTAGAAGTGGAGTTTCATAAATTTTAATTATTTAATGATAATAAAATTCAGATTTAATCATCATACTAGTTGTATTATTCACTTGTAATTCAAAATTTAATCATTGAAATGGTATTATAAAAACTATACATAATTAACCAAATATAAAATATTTTGTAGATACATAATCAAATAACACATTCATATTTTACATTTTATGTTGAGTGTTCATTTAACACTTCTTTATCATACCCATCATTCATAATAGAGATCATATTATATTTACGTTATTTCTAGGCTTAATAGATTACATATGTTAATAATCATCAATAACTATCTTATTTCAAAATTAGACTTCAAAATGACTATAATTTAATCATTTCCATCACAAGATTATGGGTGGTTCATTACATGTCTCTTTCTATCTATTCAAATAATTATATATCTTCCACCAATTACATTTAGATTTTGTTTCTTGATAAACTTTCTTTCTACGCATATACTGTTTACCAGACTACTAATAAAATCATCATCCATGTTTCCTTCGACAATTGCAGCATAATACAATTATGATTAGATTATCCACATTTATGTAATGCCCCGACCCCAGTGAACCAGAGTCGGTGCATTATTTTAATACATTGTCATTATTACAAGGAACCATGTCCCGAAGAACCGATCAGTTTATCAGTCTTGGAAAATAGATTACATACATTAATGTTACATTACACTTCATAACATACAAAACAACATAAATAATCCTTTATGAATGCCATTATTCCCTTGTCTTAACCCTTCATATCAATCACATTACACTTCTTGGAATCTTGGGAAAAATAAAACATAGAATGGGGTGAGCTCAAATTCTTAGTAAGGGTAAGCAATACAACAGAAACATTAAAAAATAAGCATAAGCATTTAAGGAAATGTATAAAAATAATTTTTTTTTTAACTTGAACTTCAGCATAATATGGCAGAAATGAAATTAAATAATGTCATTTACTTATTCACGTATATATTATACTAATAGAAAAATCACATGCAATATCACTAACCACTTTCATAATTATGGAATGCATAATTCTGAACTTTAATTTCTTTATCAAGGCCTCATGCCAAGGACTAGGGGCTAACTATAACCGGAACCCAACCCGGAGTGCATCTAATAACTAGACACCAACCCGGAGTGCCTCTAATAATCGGACACCAACCCGGAGTGCCTATAATAGCTGGACACCAACCCGGAGTGCCTCTACTAACCGAACACCAACCCAGAGGGAATACTTTTACCGGTCCCCAAACCAGAACATACTAGTCCAAACCAGTCATCATAAGAAGAGGATGAAATATAATATAAAAATTTTGTATTAAAACTAGCATGAGAAATGTCAATACTTTACCCAAAAACCTAGAATGGTATA
This sequence comes from Viscum album, assembly GCA_963277665.1. Lineage (NCBI taxonomy): Eukaryota > Viridiplantae > Streptophyta > Magnoliopsida > Santalales > Viscaceae > Viscum > Viscum album. Next base: position 442,942,345 of record OY728129.1, read on the forward strand.
AAAATAACACATCCACAGTCAAATATATCACAAAACCTTATACACAATATGGACGATTTGTATCATGATAAATCAACTTCAAAACAAGTTTAAAATCCATTAAAGGATTTTGACATAGAAGAGATTGATTTGTAAAACTATTTGAGAGAAATACCCCTTTTCTATGAAAACATTTAAAGGTCACACAATTTCTAAAAGATGTTATTTAAAGACATTTTTGAATCAAAGTGTCCCATACCACTTTGAAACTTTTGAAGGGAATTAAAATTTTAAAAAACATTCATGCCCATATAAATAAATCCTTAAAAACTATTTTGAAGACATGGACACTAATGAGAAAGATATAGAAGAATAAATATTTAAAACCTTTGAAATGATGTTTTAGTAAAAATTACCTACAAATAATCCCATTGAAAACTCATTCATAAAACATGTACATGGTTAATAAATATGTCCCATTAGATACTTATTTCAAAACAACCTCGGAAAATAAAGAGATTGTGAAATTAACCATTACCAGTTTGGTAACTTATGAAACAAGCAACCCATGAAAGAGGTATCATACAATGAATACGTAAATACACATAAATTAAAGTGTATTAAAAAATAATATAATTATGGGAAGTAAATACACCACACAAAAGGTAATAGTGGAAATATGGCATGAATCTCACGGGGATAAGGAGTGAGATGAAAACCCCTTACCTTGCACATTCCTTTAGTCGAGGGTACGTTTAACCTCTTCTTCTTCGGGTTCTTCCTTTTGATTTGATCAAAAGGGCTCCATAAGTTGGATTTCTGACTAAAGGGAGGCCTCTAGGATGATGTGGAGGAATTTTAGAGAGTATTTGGGAAGAGTTTGGCCGAACCAAAAGGCTTTGGAGGTGTGAGTTAATGAGAAGGGAGAGTGCCCTTTTATAATAGGGGTGAGGGGGACCTTTGGAAAAGCTTGAAATATTATTTTATAATAAATTAATATTCGGTTTCTAATGGCTCCACAGTGGATTATTTAAAGACTATGGTGGGGACGGGTAGAAAACCACTCAACCAATAGAATTTAGACAGGTTTGGGTCATTATATTAACCTTATCTTTAAGTATTACATCTTAGTTAATTAGTTTCACTTTTACAATGTCTCTTTGAATTTTTATATTATATGGTTAATAAACTTACTATATACATCCAACAGACTCCCAAGTGGTCCATTAATGATACATCTATCATGATATAAGTCTCTTGGCCGAACCTTATATTTTGATGAATTTAATATCAATTAATAATATAATATTTTTTTTAAAAACACTTTTATGTCAATTTTGAAACTATTCAATAATTGATTTTTGTAAAACTCATAACATAATGATTACTTCAAAAAAAATTTAATTAAATCAATCCTAACATGTCATATTATCCTATAAAATTATTGGTATTTATAAAAAGTCTCAAATTACATTTATTTGGGTATTTATAATATCAATTATTCCAATTTTTCATTATTTAGGTAATTACTGCATCATCATTGTGTCATAAATAAATTAAATTTTTTAATGTCTAAAAATTATAAATAAAATATAATTATGTAGGAAATCGTTTTATATTTCTAATTAATATTTACAATCAAATTTATCATATGTATAACACTATATTAAAAATGTTTTAGTAAATAAACATTGATTTTAACTCTTTTTACTTTTCATTGAATTAAATAATAATAAATTTCATAATCTAATCCAAGTAGACATAAATGATAATATGTTATTCCTAAGGTTGTTTTTGGTCGAGATAAACTTTTCCAATAGAATTAGGACATGTGTTAGGGTAATATTAATATCATTTTGACCCTTAATTAGCATATTTACTTTTAACCGTGGTAAATAAATGTAAAAAGTTACTATTCATCACAAAATATTTTCATCTCATTGAACCACATTTTACTCCTTGACATTAACCATGTCTCTCGGATTTTCGAAATTTCAATCACAGAAGCGGTAAAATTATGTTTTATGAAAAATTTAGTTTTTTAACTACCACTTAGTAGTTTCACTATTCATCCAAAATTGAAGTTTTTCAGAACAATGCCAAAATTTCACCCTAAGCTATAATTGATATTATGAATTCAAAAATGATGTATATTTTACAAAATTCCAAACATATATGTTTCATTAATTAATTTTATAATTAATTCCGTTGTCACAACAAATAGCGTGTTTTTAAGAAACAATATATATCAAAATATTGACAATTGTTTATGTCCAATTTCAAAGTGAAATTAATTCTAATGAACACCATTGGATAAAATTGTAAAAATATATTATAATTATACTTTAAAACCTCTCAAATTCATAATTTCTCACTATTAATTATTTTGACTAAAAACATTGTTTTTAATTAAAATTTAGTAATTTTCACTATTCATCAAAATATAAATGTTATCCAAAATGTACCAAAATTTTACCTTAGGCTGAATTCGATACTCCAAATCCAAAAATGAAGTCCATTTGGAGAGATAAAATTTATTAAATTTTAAAAAGTAGGTATTAATATTCATTACGGCTAGTTTGGTTGGTTGTAGTGTGTGTTAGAACTCGAAGTTGCATACAACACACGCTACTGTATTATTCAAAGAGAAGCGTACCGTGGAAGAATGGGGTGTTACATTCTCCCCTCCTTCAATAAATTGCATCCTCGCAATTTGAAATTGTTCATCGAAAATAAAAGGTTGAAAATAGAAAATATATTTGTGGGAAAACCCACATCAGAAATTGGGTTACTAAAATTTATTCTTAATACGAGGAAAAGAGAAATGAAAGGGTCACCACCAAATTATGATATCGATTAAGAGAAAAATTTTTGAAATTAGAGACATATAATTTGAGGAAAAATGTAAATATTTATAGGTAGTGATTGAGGTCATCATTCACAAACAAGTGTAAAATTGAGGTCCTTAAATTCATCAATCTATGATGATTTGAAATACCATCGGTTCAACAAAACCTAGGGTATTAGGATAAGAAATTTTTTGTTTTAGGATTTCTTAAATAAAGTATAAGAATTAATTTATTCATTGAATAAAGAAAAAAAGAAAAATATATTCTTGACAAGTATAGTTCCATCCTTTAACTAATTTCTACCACAAACTAATCTTTCACTCTACAAGATAATAGAACGTAAAAAATATATATTCAATTTATCCTATTCGTATAGGGTCCCAAAAAACTAATTTATAATTAATCTAACAGATCTTTAAAAAAAATACATTATTTAATCTCGAAAATTACGTGGGCTAGTGGTAGGTGACACACCCTTGTCACCCTTCGGTTGTGGGTTCAAGTCTCGCGGCGTTGTCGGACGTGACAGGTTGCTGCCCAACCTCCGGGTTGTCCTTTTATGGAAATCCAAAAATAATCTAAACTAGAACTATCCAAAATCCTTTAGTCCAAAAAATGAAGATCTTTTGTTCTGCGTAATAACATGTGAACACCTTCATCATGTATTCTTTTAAAACACTGCAACATCATGAATTACAATAAAACCTTATTGATTACATTCATGATCCCATATTACTTAAATAATAATGTATATACTCCTTCAATCCAAAAATGTTGTAAACTCCAGCAATGATGGAATATACAAATCATTAATCAGTTTCAAGGTAGTCAAGAATATCCAATATAATTTATCCAAATCAATCATGTATTATTCTAAAATCAATAACTCGGTATCAGAAATATATTATGGTTTATCATTCACTCAACCATATATTTTCCAAAAATTTATCCTGCTATTGAGTCACTTTTCTTTGTTCCACACAATCTGAAGTCCTTAATGAAATTGTACTATAGTACAATCCTTATATACTCCATAATTATTATAACAAGTACATTGTTGATACAACACTCAAATGACATAATCAACATAAGAACTCTAATCATTCCTCTTCATCTGTGGTAGTATCATAACTTGATTATTATCCAATAGAAACATTTGCGGCATAGTCTGATTACTGGGACATAGGTTCGCGTAGTGTCCAAACTCATTGAAAATGAAACATTGTACATTTGAAACCATTTTCTTACCCTTGCAGTCAAGTACCATGTGCCCTTTTCCTCCACACTTATAACAAACTCCCATTCCTGTCAGGAAAGTTCCAGGGTGTTTCTTCCCACAGTTATCACATATGGGGAAATTCTTCTTTTCCCTATTCCCTTTATCCATCTTTCTCTCTTCCATCCTTTTCTTCTCTTGCTTCCCTTCAAAGCCATAGGACTCAGTTGACTTTTAGTTATCTTATCCACACATGATACTATTTCTTCATATGATGATAATACGTGGGAGACTATTTCCCTTCAAAATGACGTCTTAAAACCATGAAATATACGATCCTTTTTACTCTTTGGATCATACGTATTACTGGAGTTCACATTAATTCTATTGGGTGCCATTTCTATACAATAGAATAAACTAGGTCAGTTTATGAAATGAAATAAATAATTCCTAATGCAAATTGAACAGTTTATGGATATAATCCGTAATCATAAAAATGTTTTCTTTGAGTAAGTATATACTCATGAGCCCTTCATAATGGATTGTAAATAAAATTAGAATTATCCTAAGCATATCCCCCGGGAGTGTCGTAACCAAAAGTACAGCAAGTCCCGTTGTTGTTCACATATTCCCATTCGAGTCTAGCTCAAAGCAGTGTTTTTGGGTATTACCCCTCGGTACATATGTGCCAGAGCTGCCTCTACCTGCTAGTATCCAGACAGGGATGTATTGTTTGGAAAACTCACAAAATCTCTACAATACCAAAATTCTAGGAAGTTCTTCTATACTAATCCTCAAAGTCTATCTTAGGGCTTTGTGCTCTAATAAGAGTTTATCTAAATCTAGTTTCAATGGTTATTTCTAAACTTCATCTGATACTAACTGTAATGCCACGACCCCAGTGACCCAGAGTCAGTGCATTATTTTAATACACTGGAATGATTACAAGGTACCATGTCCCAAAGAACTGATCAGTTTAGTAGTCTTGGAAAATAGATTACATACATGAATGTTACATTACACGTTATAACAAACAAAACAACATAAATAATCCTTTATGAATGCCATTATTCATTTGTCTTTACCCTGCATATCAATCACATTACACTTCTTGGAATCCTAGGAAAAATAAAACATAGAAAGGGGTGAGCTCAAATGTTCAGTAAGGGTAAGCAACACAGTAGAAACTTTCAAAAATAAGAATAAACATTAAAGGAAATGTATAAAACTAAAAAACAATCCTTTTAAACTTGAACTTCAGCATAATATGGCAGAAATAAAATGAAATAACGCCATTTACTTATTCATGTGGATATTATACTAATCGAATAATCACATGAAATATCACTAACCACTTTCATAATGATGGAATGCATAATTCTGAACTTTAATTTCTTTATCAAGGCCTCGTGCCAAGGCCTAGGGGCTAACTATAACCAGAACCCAACCCGGAGTGCATCTAATAACCAGACACCAACCCGGAGTGCCTCTAATAACCAGACACCAACCCAGAGTGCCTCTAATAACCGGACACCAACCCGAAGTGCCTCTAATAACAGGACACCAACCCTGAGGGCTTACTTTTACCGGTCCCCAACACGGAACATACTAGTACACCACATTTAGCATAAGAAGAGGATGAAATATAACATATTTTTTTTTATTAAAACTAGAATGAGAAATGTCAATACTTTGCACATAAACCATGAATGGTATAAAAATAACACATCCACAGTCAAAAATATCACAAAACCTTCTACATAATATGGAAGATTTGTATCATGATAAATCAACTTCAAAACAAGTTTAAAATCTATTAAAGCATTTTGACATAGAAGAGATTTATTTGTAAAACTCTTTGAGAGAAATAACCCTTTTTTTATGATAACATTTAAATGTCGCACATTTTAGAAAAGAAGTCATTTAAAGACATTTTTGAATAAAAGTGTCCCATACCACTTTGAAACGTTTGAAAGGAATTAATATTTTAAAAAACATTCATGTCCATATAAATATATCCTTAAAAACCATTTTGAAGACATTGACATTAATGAGAATGATTTAGAAGAATAAATATTTAAAACATTTGAAATGATGTTTTAGTAAAAAGTACCTTAAAATAATACCTTTGAAAACACTTTCATAAAACATGTACATGGATAATAAATATGTCCTAGTATATAATAATTTAAAAACAACCTCGGATAATAAAGATATTGTGAAAATAACCCTTACCAGTTTGGTAACATACGAAACATACAACCCATGAAAGAGGTATCAGACAATGAATATGTAAATACACATTTATTAAAGTGTATTACACAAAGAATATAATTACGGGTAGTACATAAACCACACAAAAGGTAATAGTGGCAATATAGCATGAATCTCATGGGAATAAGGAGTGATATGAAAACCCCTTACCTTTTACTTTCCTTTAGTCGAGGGTACGTTTAACCTCCTCTTCTTCAGGTTATTCCTTTTGATTTGATCAAAAGGGCTCTTTAAGATGGCTTTCTGACTAATGGATGGTCTCTAGGAAAAATTGAGGGAATTTGTGAGATTATTTGGCCAGAGGTTGGACGAACCAAAAGGCTTTGAAGGTATGAGTTAATGAGAAGGGAGAGACCCTTTTATAAGAGGGGTGTGGGGCACCTTTGGAAAAGCTAGAAATATTATTTTATAATAAATTCACATTCGGTTTCAAATGGATCCAAAGTGGATTATTTAAAGGTTAAGGTGGGTATGGGTCGCAACCCACTCAACCAATAGAATTTAGACAGGTTTGGGTTATTATATTAACCTTATCTTTAAGTATTATCTCTTAATTAATTAGTTTCACTTTTACAATGTCTCTTTATGTTTTTATATTATATGGTTAATAAACATACTATATACATCCAAAATTCCCCCATGTGGTCCATTAATGATACAACTATCATGATATAAGTCTCTTGGCAGAACAATAGAGTTTTAGGAATTTAATAACAATTTATAATATAATATGTTTTTTAAAAACTCTTTTATGTCAATTTTGACACTATTCAATAATTGATTTTTGTAAAACTCATAAGAGAATTATTACTTTAGAAAAGTTAATTAAATCAATTATAAAATGTCATATTATCCTAGAAAATTATTGGTATTTATAAAAAGTCTCAAATTACATTTATTTGGGTATTTATAATATCAATTATTCCAATTTTTCATTAATTAGGTAATGACTGCATCATCATTGTGTAATAAATAAATTAAATTTTTAAATGTCTAAAAATTATAAATAAAATATCATTATGTAGGATATATTTTTAGCTTTATAATTAATATTTACAATCGAATTTATCTTATGTATAACTTTATATTAACAAAGTTTTAGTAAATAATCTTTGATTTTAACTCTTTTAACTCTTCTTTGAATTAAATAATAATAAATGTCCTAATCTAATCCAATTGAACCTAAATGATAATATTTTATTCATAAGGTTCTTTTTGGTAGAAATAAACTTGTCCAATAGAATTAGGAAATGTGTTAGGATAAATTTAATATCATTTTTACCCTTAATTACCCTATTTACTTTTAACCGTGGTAAATAAATGTAAAATGTTACTATTCACCAAAAAAAATTTCTTCTCATTGATCCACATTTTACTCCATAATATTAACCGTGTGTTTCGGATTTTCGAAATTCCAATCACAGATGTGGTAAAATTATGTTTTATGAAAAATTCAGTTATTTAACTACCACTTAGTAGTTTCACTATTCATCAAAAAATGATGTTTTTCAGAACAATGCCAAAATTTTACCCTAAGCTATAATTGATATTCCGAATAAAAAATGATGTCTATTTTAAAAAATTCTAAACATATAAGTTTCATAAATTAATTTTATAATTAATTCCCGCCGTCACAACAAATGGCGTGTTTTTAAGAAACAATATATATCAAAAGATTGACAATTGTTTATGTCCAATTTCAAAGTGAAATTAATTCTAATGAACACAATTGGATAAAATGGTAAAAATATATTCTAATTATTCTATAAAACCACTCAAATTCATAATTTATCACTATTAATTATTTTGACTAAAAAGTTGTTTTTAATTAAAATTTAGTAATTTTCACTATTCATCAAAATATTAAAGTTTTCTGAAAAGTACCAAAATATCACCTTAGGCTAAATTCAATATTCCTAATCCAAAAATAAAGTCCATTTTGAGAGATAAAATATATAAAATTTTAAAAAGTAGGTATTAACATTCATTACGGCTAGTTTGATTGGTTGTAGTGTGTGTAAAAACTTGAAGTTGCATACAACACACGCTAATGTATTATTCAAATAGAAGAGTACCGTGGAAGCTTGGGGTGTTACATAAGTGATATTGATCTGTTTCCCAAAAATTAATTGATGGATGGGCCCCCTATAAGATGGTGGTCATTCCCTCATAATGGACTCAATAGAATGTTTTCCAATCCATTTATCATTTGGGATCTCAGCTTTATTCACATAATGAGGATGGTGCATAATCATGGCAAAGAGATTTTGAATTCTAAAAACCATGAAATTTAGTTTCTCATAAGTAATATCATTTCCTTTTCCCTCACATTCTATTTTATCATGGTTCCATCACGTGCCATCCATTTAATAAAACCAGAAATAATATTGTATGAAATGGTAATCATAATGTGGAATCATATAATCATTCAAAAATAATTTATATAATTCTATATTATTCTACTATCATTTCAATAAATGAGTCCATAAGATTAACCAAGCACTTTCTTGGGGTTTAATTATTTAAATCCTTCATAATTATTCATATAGAAAATTATAATTAAATAATGGATATCCATAAATATATTCAATCTAGGGGTACATACTAATGATCACATATCATATGCTGGTGATGAACGAGTTAATAAACAATTTAACAATTTAGTGTTTTTACCCCTAGGTTCATTTGGTCTATAATCACATTAAATTTATATTATCTAGACATGAATGTATTATCTAGAAATGTCAATAATTTTCATAACAATAATAGAGGATGTAGTTCACAAATAAATAGTCTTATCAGAAGGGTTCTAAATAAATAATTCTTATACATGTTTTAAAAACTAACTAAACCTTTCATTGATAATAACTATAGAGAACCGTACTCTTAATACATAAATATTACATATTATTATATAGAACATTCATTACAAAAAATTAGTATCCCACTAGATCCATAATGATTTGGTGTCTTTGGAAATGTGTATAAAAAATGATAAATAAAAGGTCTAAATCATCTCTCACATATCTTATCAAAATTAACAACCTTCTTAAAAAATCATACCTAAAACAACCCTTCATATCATGGGGAAAGAAATCTTAATAATGGGTGATATGACATTCTCTATAAGGTTAATCAATAGAAATTTAAATGATCATTTAAACATAACATGATAATAATTATATGATAACATGATTTTATCAATTATAAAATATACCCAAGAGATTTTTAGATCATATACATGATTCATGGAATAACGATTCATTGTTCAAAAATCATGAATCATAAATGGATCCAAAAACATGATCCAGGAGAATATAACATAGGAAAATAATCATGATATAAAATAGTGACATATGTCATCGAATAAGAATAATGATTCTATTACTTATTCAACTATACTCACCAATTCAAAACAAACTTGTTACACTTTGAATAACCAACAATTTATGTGACATACCATGTTCTTAAAAATACACACTAAACTCCAAAGAGAATATGATACGGCATATAAATGCAAAAGGAAACAAATAAATATTTTTTTAAAATGTTACCACTAAAAAATAGCCATTATAAGGGGCAGAGTGATAATTTTTAAGTTAATGATGAAAATATTTTTGTTAGGAAATTAATTAGAAATGAAAATAGAAACCAATTATGTATAATGAATGTGTGTTTATGGAAAACATTTTATGTGTGAACAATAGTGTTTATAAATCAATAAAATTTAACCTTATTGGTTGATATTAATGAAATATATATTCAACACAATTTCTAATATTCAACTTTGGAATTTATAACTAATATTATATGAACAAATTCCATTCTATGAATAAAAGGTGTATTTAAAAATAATGCATTTTTACATTTGGTAGTGTCGACAACATTTTAAATATATTTTTTCAATTTTATAAATATAAATTGATAAATTTAAATTATTATTTGTAATAGGGAATAAAAATTTAAATAGGTTATATTTTTGGAATTATTTTTGATAATTTTCATTTTTAATGTCCAATGATAAATAATTCATTTCAATTAAAAAACTATTTTTCAGATAATTTATTTATATAGTTATATTATAATATTATAGGGTTTTAATATATAATTATATAATGTACTTAAAATTTAATCCAATATTGGTCATTATAAGTAATTTCACATCAATATTAAATATAAATGCATGCCAATCATTTGATGGATTTTACTTCTCAATCCCCATTTCCCAATTGACAATGGGGATTAATTTTATAATAATTAATCAATCCAATGTTTTTTAAATTTTCAAAATTATATTATATAATTAATATAATTGTGTCTAAATTTTTTTAATGTGTTGCTTTTTTTATTTTATAATAAGTAACTTTGGTAATTTTTATATACCATAGTTATAGGTAAATTAAGTATATTAAGGTTGTAAATAATATGATAAGGATAAAAAAATTTCCATAACTCTTAAAAACATCTATTTGGATGAATAATATTTTACCATTAATAAATAAGGATCAAATTTGACTCATTTAATATAATTTTTTCATGAATGTGATATAAATATTATTGCAGCAAAAGAATGTGAAACATGTCACTCTTATATTTCTTATAAGTATAATAATGATAATATATTGATAAATATGTTATAACAAAGATAAAAAATATAATATGGAAATATAATTAGATAATAAATATCTTGTAAATTTATTTTTTGATTTTGGAGATCATATAATTACCATAAATACGAACAAAAAAGCGATATAATAATTATTTTAATATATAAATATCCAATAAAAGATATGAAGAATATTGAAATAAATATAAATATAATTAATTATGGTACTATATATCTTGTATAGGTTACTATGAAATTTTATATGTTTATTAAATGGTTTTATTTTAATTTATCTCGCAGTTTAGATTTATTTTAATTCAATGAAATGAATTGTGTCAAAATTGAAAATATTAATATTTTATAAAACTAATATTTTGTTAAATTATTTAAAATTAAAAACAATATTTTAAAATTAAAAGTGAAAATGATAAGGTCAAAATAGTCATTTAGTTTCCTTTTATGTAAAATTAACATCTTATAAGTAAATTTTATATCCTCATAATATTGAAAATGTTGTTACCACTATTATGTTAAAATACAACAATTAAGCATAAACTAAAAATATAATGTTTAAAGTATAATAAATTCATGATTAAAAACTATCGGTTGGAATTATTAAGAACCAACCTCATATAATCTTTTCTATAACTCAATATGTATTAGTTTGTATTTAAAAATTGATTTATATTAATTTAATTCTGTACTAGATTACAAGGGTGCCCTTCCCCTATCTTATAATAATGTACCCACTATACTCAATTAATCACACAACCAGAACCATTTGGTTTCACCAAGATCTTCCCCAAACCATCATAAAATTCATCCCTACATCCTTTTGGAATTATTTGTTTATAACATCCTCTGTATAGATGTTATAATGTTCTTCAAAAGTGATCAACCGAAGAAGATGTATCATTTTGTTTTATTATTTATAATTTATTTCTTCTTAAAATTCCTTAAATCTCATCCAAAAATTACAAAATAATAACTCTAGATTCATCAAAATTATGAGGTGTAATTTTTTTAGTATCTTTGTCTAAATTCATCTCGAATTTCATCAAATTAAAATGAACATTTCATTCATGTATATAGTGGAATACCACATCATGAATTAATACAGTTTTTTATTACCATCTCAGATTACCTGTTATAATGATGGAATTAATGATAATATTTTATATTCAGGAAATCATAATCATTATAAGATAATAACATATTCATTATGTTTTTACATTCCACACACATAAAAATGATAATTTCATTCCTTCGTACGTATGAACTATCACCTTAAAGAAGCGATGTGATTCATTTTCATTCATTAAATAACTTTTATGATATATATATAAATATATTAAAATGATAAAATTATATTAATTGTTTTATGATAATTATTTAAATATCAATCAGTACATATCATCCTTCTATATTGGTCACTTAATTATGAAAAGCGGTAAACATGCGTTTGTACGACTTACTATCTCCATGATTATAATGTTGTTCATTTTTCATAAAAATTCATAATTGTTTGATGTAAAAGTATATATTACGTTTTAATGAGTTAATAATTTCATTTATATTATTCTAGAGATGATGGACTTATGACCGCATTGACTACTATCATCATAAAAAGTTCATTTTCGGCACAAGTACCGAATATTGAAAAAAAAACCCGACATGAACATAATTTATTACGTAATTATTATATCAGGGTAATATTTGATATAAATTGAATATTGAACATAAATAAGGTTATAATGAAATTGTAAATTAAAATATCATATTTATTTATGAATATAAAAATTTTATGTGATGAGTCCAACTCAAGGTAGGAGATTTCTTCTCAATTTACATTCTAGTGTGACTTATTTTTTATTATGAAATAATTAAATTATAAATGATATATATACTGACCATTGTCAGGTAGTATAATGTATATACTTATTATCAAGATATTATATAATTTTTCTTAATGATATTATTTAATTATTTTTATTCATGTGTTTCTCAAGTGTTAAGGGACTTTTGACTAAAATGTCATTTTAAATGATTGAATGATTTATTCATATAAATCACAATAATTTATAACCAGGTTTTAAAATTGGTTTTAAAGGATTTAATTTTATTGAAATGATTATTTTAAGGTTTTTACTTTATTTAAATGTTTCAAAGTGTTGTGGGTCACTATGAGTTAAAAATCATCTTTTTAAACAATTTAATTTTGTTTTAAGAATTGATTGATTATTTATATAATTTGGAATGTTGTTTTAACATATAAATCATGAACCAAATTTCTTATTGTTATGTCTCTTGGATTTTTGGATTTCATCTTTACAATTTTATACTTTTATTTTCAGATAAATTAATTTCTTTTTTGATTGTGCAGATTTTTAGAAAAAGAAATATGATTTCAAATTGGAAGTGTTATTCTTCATTTATGTATGTTTTATGTATTATGGTTATCTTATGGGTTTGGTAAAAATATATTTATACAGGTGCTTCCTTGAAAAATCAAGGTTGGTTGAGATAGTGATATCTCTCCAATACATTATGTTATGAGATAAAGTTGACTAGTTGGGTTTCAATTAACTGATTTAGGGAATATACTATGATTGTTATTCCAAATATAACTATGATGTTTACTCTCTTTTTATCTATGAAAACTAAAATGTAAGAGAGATATGGATGCCAATGAATATGTTTATGTTCTGTTGTTTTATTATTTTTATAGTAATATTATGATTTCATGATGTATGTTAAAGTGTTTATGTTTTGTTTGTGAAAAGTAAGATTTTTTGAAATTGTTTTGATGAGTAAAAAATATTCATGCACTAATAGTTTCATTTCATATTTTATATTTATTATTGGTAATTTTTTCACATCACATGTTTTTGAAATGTTTTCACGGTGTATAAGGATGGGTATGGTAAATAAAGTAGTCAAGATGAATGCTATGAGTTTTTATCAAGAAAAATTAATAAATTTATATTTTATTTAGTATCATTTTCTGAAAATATTGATAGTGTGTACACATTCCAGCATTTTAATATTTGATATGTTAGGAAAAAATTATGGTCTTGTCATATCAACTCTAAACCTAAAAATATCATCGAATGTAAAATGTAGTTCCAAACATCTTGAATAAGTTATCTTTAAGGATGAGTTGTAACATCTAGGTACCATGATCGGATTTGTTGTCCCTTTTACTATGTTCCCTTATGGCTTTAACAATCCTTAGATATTATTTTTTGGGATCACTTTAGGTTTCAAAACTGGTATTCAACATGTATTGGAATCAATATTCACGTTTTTAATGGATAAACAATGATGTGAAAAAGTACATGTTGTGTACATGAAGTACACATCATATAGTGGTTAAATATACGATTTTTAAACTGAGGTGAAGGGTTATTCAGTGAAAATTATCTAGAATGGACTACATGTCCTGAATAAGTCATACATGCCATGACCTAGCCTACCCCCAAGTTTATGTCACACGTTATTCAATTTCTCTTGGCCTTTTTCATGATGAACCTCATGGATCTATAACATAAACTGCTCATATGTGATTCTTAGAGGTGTCCCGCCATCTTGAATTGATCCGTCCGGCTTTTTTTCATCGCAGATTCTATGGTGCATCTATCTCGTTAAGGGTATCCTCTGGTCCCTCCTTGAAATTGATCGTGATGGCACAATATCCTTGAATTGTCAGATCCGATTATCCATTCATGATGTTTATTATTGACATCATCTATATTCTTTGTTATATTTTTCCTTGAAAGAAGTTCCTTGGTTAGTTTTGGGGTATCAAACGGTTGTTCTTGAAATATGTGGGCATTCTACTATTTAAAACCCCCTTTTCATCTATTTTGAATAAATTCACAGAAGATCATCATTGATTATAGGTCCTTCATTGACTACATTGTATGATTTATCTACTTTTGGAATTCCTTGTGGGAGTGTGTGACCTGAAATTTAAGGTATGTGGTTCCATCCTAAGCCTATGATAATGAACCTCCTTGTTTTATTAAATATCATTATAAATTGATTTATGAAATTGGCATAATATTTTTGTGTTTTAAAAACTTATTTTGGAAGACAAATTGTTTTCCCTCTTTTTTGTTAAATGGATTATAAATTGTTTTTAATGGTCTTTACGAAATTGAAATTGGTTTTTAAAAAAGAAAACATCGGTTACCTTGGGTACTAAGTTGTTAGGTTTAGCATAAAAAAAATTTCAATTTCATTGTGATTATCAATGAGGTTTGCCTTTGATCTTTCCTTTGATTCTTAGGCCCATTGTTCTAGGATATCGATAGTGACAGTTTGGGGGGATTACACAGGGTATTCCTATGCTTTATAATCATGTGATATAGTTTCAGTTCTTGTGAACTTTATTCTTATGGTATGAGTATTTTTATATCTAGACCTATAGTATATTTTTTTATGATATATATGATTTTATGTTATATTTCATGAATATTTGAGTTAGGATTGATATACATGTTTAAGTTTGTGGAGAAATTTATATATAATATTTTCATTGTAACCATTATACTTGATTTTGATAAGATCAATGGAAAAGGGAATGTTTACAATGATTTCTATAAAAATTATTTACAATTTATCATTCCATGTTTCAAATTTTAAATATTCATACATGAATTTTCATATAGAGACATCTTATGGAACACATATGTGGGGTAATAGTAAGCCTGTCAACTCACACCCTGTACACTGCTTCTGTTCTGCATAGTTGTTTTTTTCATCTAATGTTTGGAATGACAAGGTGTACTATTGAGGCAGCATGGTTCGTGTCAGTTGTGATAGGTAGTTGATGGTTAGATGGATGGATTTTTTCTATAAAATCATTGGAGTAGAAGTTGGATTTGAGTCCCTTGTTGTTGGACTTATCATTTGTATTTTTTAGTTGTTGTTATAGTTGTTTTGTTTCATTTATATTCATACTTTTATGGAATATTTTTTTAGTTTTCCATTTTATCCTTTCATTCCTTTTATATATATTTCATTTGGTTGTTCATGTTGGGTGAAATCATTCCCTCGATTTTTTTCTTTCGATTCTAGGGTTCTTATCATCATCCCTTAGTGATCGGGAATGCTCTTGTAGTATGTCAAAGATCAGTTTCGGTGCTGAGAATGAGGGTAACCCATGTCATTTCATTATAGTTTTCTATTAGAGGGTAGTCTGTCCTCAATAATCATTTCTTTGGATGTCTGTTAGACTAGATATTGGAATGTCAGAACATGATAAGTATGTTGCGATGAGTTCATGTCCATCTCTTGTCGTAATGTGACCCATCGTACCCTGGTATATCATAATATGTGTCTCTTGTGTTAGTTTTTTTAAATATCAGTTTTTCCTCGTGGGTTTTCTAGATTCAACTGATATTTATTCTGTGTTTTATCATTCTTGTGTTTTAATATGTAGATGTATGCCTCAGAGAATACTTCCAAAGGTTCCTTGGAAAGGGGGAGCTAATGCTCATAATGGAGATCGAAATATCCATTAGAATCTAATCAAGATGATCATAAGTGTTGTCCGTGATGTGGTTGAAGTAGTTTCCTATAGTTTAGAACACAGTAGCTGAAGTACAACAATGAGTTGGAGGAGAAATAGATCGATCACATGCATTTTTACATGAGGAAAAAATTATCCTTTAAAGGGACAGCTAAACCTCAATAGGAGGAGGATTGGAAGGACATGATCATTCAAATAATCAAATTCATAGATAAACTTGGGAATATACGAGGGAAGTGTGCATGGTTTAGAGTAAAGGGTTTTGGAAATAATTGTTGGGACTATATGGTCCATAAATATATGCACATGGGCTTGGATTAAAGGGTTTCAATACCATGTTATTTATGTTGTTTTTCTAGATTTTCCAATGTTTGAAAATTATATAGAATTCATATCATTGCTGCAGGAAGAGAATTTACTGTCAGCCTACACCAACCAGTTTTCTGAGCTTGTCTGTTTTTCTCTGGAAATGGTAAGGAATGACAAGATAAATGTGTATATGTACCTGTAGTGTTTGAACCTAGACATTAAACCGTAGGTGTTAATGTTAATGCTTTACACCTATATAGAGACAGTGGATAGAGAAAATATGGAAGAGATGAAAAAGAAAGGAAACATCAGCATTGCAGCCACTTCCCTTCCATCTAGTGACAACATCAGTGGTGTGCATGGAAAGAAGAGAAAGTAGTAGGACCCTCAAAGAAGTTGTGGATGTGGGTCTCAGCAGTGACCCTCCTCTACACCATCTGTTTCAAAATCCATTTTTCCTCATACTTTTTATCCACGTGGTAAGGGAGGTCACACCAGACATACATGTCCTATGCTGAAAAAAATGTGCAACATCAATGTGTTTGTTGTCACTTGCATCATTTCTATCAAGCTATTAATACAACCGATTATGTTTAGTGTTTTTCACCTTAAAAAAATTTTGTGTTTTGGTTAGAAGCATCAAAGATTATATGGCTCCAGTCATAAGACTAAGAAGTGAAGCATTTACATCCAATAGATGAGTGTCAGAGAAATGTTTTTGTAGGTATGGTAACAGTGAGAGGTACACTCCTTATTGCTACTTCAGTAGTAATTTCATTATTTGATACTAGTGGATCACACTCATTTATATATGTAAAAATTATTGATATTCTTTAACTTCTAATTGAAATTATTCCCTTTACAATTGAATAAGAAACACCTATTGGAATGTTGAAAGAGATGGGGTTATGATCAGCTTTTTGTTCGTTTATGATAACTGAGATTGATTTGGTCTATTATTTTCTCATTCTTGATCAATATCTATTTTATTACATCATTTGTATGGATTCGATTGTCACTCATTGAGATGAGTTTGATTGTTATCATGTGAATGTTTTATTTTTGTTGTATATGGGACCTCTAGAGTGTTTCAAGGAGAGAGGGACCTGAGGTTAGGTTGTACAGGACAATCCAGCATAGAGCTCAATAGTTTTATTGGTTGATGTAGCATTTGATCCCGATGATGTTTCTTCATTTGATGGTATTAATGTTGTTTTAAATGTCTTTATCAATGTTTTACTAAATTTATTATCCAGTCATCCTCTAGAGAGAGTGGTATATTTCACGATTGACCTTGTGCCATGTACATAGTCAATATTGATTCATTCCTACTGTATAAAACCAGTGGAGTTGAAGTTGCTTAAGATTCAGATGGAAAAACTGTTAGAGAATGTTTTCTTTCACCCTAGTGTTTCACCTTGGGGTAAACTTGTACTATATTCCATGAAAGTGGATCATTCACTTTGTTTGTGTGTGGAATAATAGATGTTGAGGTGAGAAATAGTTAATAACATATACTTATTTCTCATGTTGATGATTTCATTGATCAGTTAAATGAGGTAAATTGGTTCTCAAATATTTTTCTTCAGTCAGATCATCAACTCAGAGTCCGGGAGCCTAATATGTAGAAGTTAACCATCATAAGATAGTATAGAAATTATGAATACATTTTGATGCCTTTTGGTAAGACTTACAGAACTACATATTTTTTTGGCTTTGATTTATTAGATATTCCCACAATAACTTCATAATTTTTTATTAGTATTCAAAGATGATATTATGATTTATTCAATGTCTGAGAGTGATTATGAGCACCATCTGAGTTTTGTTGTAGAGATTATGAGAAATCACAATGGGAATGGAATGATTTCACAATGATGTTTTTGGATTTGAGAAGTTACTTTCATGGAATCATAATTATAGAGCATGGATTATTAGTAGATCTAGAGAAGGTAAACGTTGTTTTGTTCTGGAAGGAACCACGAAATGTCTATAAGAAATGAAGATTCCTTGGTCTTGAAAGATAATACCGACAATTAATTATGGATTTCTCAAAACTTTAATATCCGTTGACTTCTGATACTATGAATGAGGTGAAATTGTCATGGGAAGAAAAGTGTTGGTCTTATTTTGATGAACAGAACAAATTATGACATTAGCACCTATTCAAATATTTCTATATCACGGTAATGGGTATTTGGAATTTTTTGAAGCATCTGATGTGGGTTTGGGAAGTGTGATGATTCATGATGATCATTTGGTAGCTTAGGTATCTCGTCAACTCAAACAAAATGAGAAGAACTACCCCACTCTTGATTTAAAGCTTGATTCAGTGATGCATTCCCATAAATGTTACCAAAACTCTATCATTGTAGATATTTCACATTTGTCTTTGATAATAAGAGCATGATCCACATCATTTTTTAAAAGGACATGAATCTCACATATAGTTGATTGGTATAATGCCATTGTAGGATTAAATTAAACATCATATACACACTCGGGAAAGGGAATGTTGTTGCAGATGATCTAATAAGGAAGGTACTGTGAAATGATATTCTAGAATAAAGATAATAGTATAATATTAAGATTATTTTCACTATGTTGGACTTGGAGGATATTGATGATGTTTTAGGGAAGGTTTTGACTAGTGTTCAGTTATCATGATCTTTCTTGGATCCTAACATGAAAATTCATTAGTAGGATGATGAGTTTCAGAATATTTAGGAAAACCATTATAATGGGAATACCTTTCTTTGTTGACCACTTTCTTCAAATGGAATAATTCACATTGGGAAGAAAGTTTTCATCCCATCACCTGTGAGAAGTTTGGTGTTGTCTGATTTTTATAGATTCTCATGGGTATTTAATATATGAACAAAAAATATTTACTATGCCATTTGAATATGATTCTAGTTGGTGGGTATAATGAATGTAATTGTAGATTATGTGTCCCAGTATTAAAAATTTCCATCGACAATGGTTGAGCATGTGTAGCACTCAGGTTTTTTTTAGCGCCTCTAGAGATTGTGAGGTTACATGGGAGTCTTTTTACCATAATTTAGAATAGGTATCATAGGTTTAAATCTAGGTTATATATGAGTCATCAACAAACAATGGGGACTCAAGTCATGTTGAGCATAACTTTCCATCCACAGACATATAGGCAGATGAAACATGTAATTCAGATCTTGTAGGATATGTTTTGTGGCTACATATTGAATATTTATGGATCATGGTATATCCATCTATTCCTGGATTAATGTTTTTACAACAATAGTTAGCATTCATCGATCATAATGGACCCCTTAGAAGTTTTGTATGGTCGCCCATGTAGATATACATTTTTTCTGGTGGAGGTGTGTGAAGTAACATTGGTTAAAGAACATTTAGTTAATGAGACATTGGAAAAGAATTAGGAAGTGTGATGAAGTCTTGTTACAAACCATAATCGAAATAAATCATAGGTAGATCAACTGCATAATCCATTGAATTTTTCTATAGGAGATTGGGGTTTGATGAATGTTTCTCTTTAGTTGGGTCTCCATCAACATGGAAATTATGGATAGTTGGCTCCAAGATATGTTTGATGGTTTGTGAAGACTAAACTTCTGGGTAATGTTCCTTTTCATTTAACATTGTATGCTTAGTTTATGCGAATTCATTATCTTACCCACATATCTATTTTGATGAATTGTCACCCTGAACCCGATCATGTTCTATGTTGGGAACAAATTGAGCTAGAAATGGATGTTTCTTTTTGAGATAAACACTTCGATATAGTTGAATCTCAAATAAAAGTATTTTTGGGATGTTGATTCTGTTGGTTAGAGTTCTATAGAAATAATGATCGTATTCTCATGAGACATATGAGCGTGAGTCGGTAATGAGGGAGATAATGCCTAATATATTTCCATGTGTTTCCTTTTAATACATGACTTCCTCAGAACATAAATTCATTATGGTGGGGGTCTGTATCATCCATTTACATTGATCAGGTCTGATTTATTTTTTTAGATTTTCCCTTATACCTTTATTAATCATTATATTTGGTTTTCTTTGTTTACTACAGGTTTCATAATAGCTACACATCATTCACTAGAGGTCAGATTGATTTCACGAATGGATAAATTAGGTTGTGTCCTAGTATATTTCGTGTTCAGGATGTAGACATCATATAGGGGTTAAATATAATATTTTTAACCTGAGGCGATGTGTTTTTAAGCATTACTTATCCATCTTGGACTATAGGTCATGACCAAGGAATACTTGTCAGGAACCAGCCAATAGCTCGGTTTAAGTCACGAGTTTTTTCTATTATTCTTGGAATGTTTCTTCATGAACCTCTTTTCTTTTGACCCTAAACTACACTTAAATGTTTTCAGATGTTTCTCACCTTATGGGTCAATCCAATCGGCTTCGGTTCATTGTTTCTTCTATGGTGAATCTATTCAATTATGTTTTCTCTTCAATTCATCCATTCTCTTGATCATGATAGCACCCTATCCTTGCGTAATAAGACCCAGTATTCCAAGTTTGTTTTTTTCTTATTTTCCACATCTAGTTCTGTGGTGAGATCTTGTATCAATGGTTGTTTCATGTCTAGTTGTGGTGAAGAAAACAGTCTATATTAATGTACAAGGGCTTTGTTAAATCTTCCAAACCCTTTCCTTATATTCTAAATCATTCTGTTACTGAGTAGGTTTGACTCTAGGGAGTACATTGATAGTGTTGTTGGGCTTCGTTCCATTGGTATTCGTGGTGGTTGTGTGCAAACCAATCATTGAGGTAGGTGGTTCCATCTCTAGCCTATGATAATGATCCAACTGGTTATTCTTTAAACATTTCCTAATTAATTGGACTATAAAATAGGAAAGATTGTTGTGTTTGTTAAAAATTGGTTTGGGATTAAAAAAGGATTCCCTATATTTTAAAAAATGGAATATAAATGGTTTTTAATGGTATTCATGGAATTGAAATGGGTTTGTGAAAATTAGAAAATAGGGTACCATGGGTATATATGTGGAATGTTTTTCTTTATTCCATCATTCATTGCATTATGATTATGAATAAGGCGTGTCTTCAATATTTCTAATATTTCATAGGCCTGTCGTTCAAGGGGGACTAAATTAATGTTTTGGTTGGATTACTCATGGGGTATTCCTCTGCTTTTTAGGCCTATATTATAAGATAAGTGTTTGTGAACATGATTATTATGGTGAGATTATTATACTTGCTAGACCTGTAGTATCCCTTGGTGTATTATACAGGTGATTTTGTTTTTCATTTATTGGTTTTCTATGTTAGCCTTGATATGCATGTTTGTGCTTGTGAAAAAATGTGATGGATAATATTCATTGAAATTGATATACCTGCTTTAGTTAAGAACTACGGAGAAATGAATGATTACCATGTTTTCTATATACCTTAATTACTATTTATCATTCCATGTTTTAAATTTTTATATAACTATACATGAGTTAATATACAATGACTTTCTATGGAACACATGGTTGGGATTCAACTAAGCCTATTAACTCCCATCCTATTTACTACATTGGTTGTCTGTTGACCTTTGTTCATCTTCTAGTCCATATAAAGGTAAGGAGCTATAGTGGGGGGTGAGGTTCATGTCATTTGGGATGTATAACTGATGGGGGGATGGAGAGAGTCTATCCATTCCATCATTGGAGTAGATGTACTTTTTAGTCCCATGCAATCAAACTTGTCTTTTAGAGTTTCAAGTTGTTGTTACATTTGTTTTGTATCCACAATTTTCTTACAGTTATGGAATATATTTATTGTCGTTATTCTATTATTCAATTCATTCCTTTTATTTGTATTCAATGTGCTTATTCTGTTTGGGAAACAAATTTCCCTCAGTTTTATTGTTCTATGACTGGTTGCTAGTCACTAGTCCATCGGGATCGGGAACACCCTTTAGGTATGTGATGTGTCGGGATGGGTTCCGAGATTGAGGTTAACCTTGGTCGGTTCGTTATATGGGTCCTTATAGTTAGTATTATAGTATGGTTTAAAAAACATTGGAAATTTGTATTTATTCTTAAGAGAGAGGGATATAATAGGAGTTTATAATCTTTTGGGTTGATCATAAGTTTAATGCCTCTGAAATCCCTTTTGAGGTATCATTTTTCTAGACAATATTTTTTATGTAATTATGAGTTATTACATTATAGGATGTAAAAATTAACAGAGTGGGATTAACATTGACTTTTAAATATGATACAATTATTTTTTAGGATTTTGTCTAATTTTTTGGAATGTTATAAAATAATATAATTTTAGGAAAATGAAAACTTGTAGGAAGGATTACAAACCATTTCATTGGATAGGGTTGTGGGACTCAAACCCACAACCGATGTATGATAATACATTATCTCCTAGAACAAGCCTTTCTGATGTCCCTAGATTAAATTATGTTTTATTTTTATTTATGGATTATTATAAACTATGATTTTTTTGATTCCAAGAACATATGTTTTCTTAAATGGTTATCATATGTATTAGAAAATGATTTAGTGATTAAATGAAAAACGTTATTTTAGAAGATGTTCACTATTTTTGGAATTTTATATGATTATGTTAAAAAATAATACTATGCAATTTAAATTAATGAGTAGTGGTTGAATTATATTTTGAAAAAATCAATGATTTCATTTGTGGACATATGGGGAATTAGTATATTTATTGAAATGATCAAACTATCATGGAGATTATGTGATTAGGTTGACTAAATTTTGGTATGAGACATTAATAATGGTTGATTTTATTTAGATTTAATTGATAGAACATATATAAGATGATTATATGATTAAATCCTTTTTATTTTTGGGGATTTAATCGTAGTTATAATATTTTTTAGGAATTTTATGTATAATTATTTTCTTAAAAGTAGATGTTGAACTATTTGTATTACAATTGAATTTTTGAGACTAATGTTGTGTTCCATCATCTATTGGTTTATTATACTTGGAGAATTTTTTATCTTATCCATAATATATTGGTGTTGGTTAATGTATCAATGTATGATAAATGGATAATTAATCTTTTGTTGATTATGAGATTATATAAAAGTTGTTTTTTCTTAAATAAACATAATTTATAGAAATGGATAAGTTTATGGTGGAAATTAATTAATTGATGAAACTATACTTGAAAACTAAGTATTTTTTATTATTTTTATATTTATAGATGTAAATGAATTATAAAATTCGATGAAATGGATCTTGAAACAAAATTTTATCTGTTATCTTTTTTACTATGAAATCAATGAAATAATAACTATTAAAAATTATATGGTTTTGTCACTATTGAATTTATATAAATTATGTAATCTATTACTCTCCATCAGAACCAGATTGTTCATTTTCATTCCATATCCATGCATTCTTATAAGGAATACTTGAATGTGTTATATCATGTGACCATGGAATTTACATTTCTTTATTTTGAACAAAAAAATTATTAATTATTTTCATGATGTAGTATTTAAGTAAAGGTATTTTGATATTTTATTCGTTATTTAGTGACCCCGAATTCAAATTATGTTGACAAAATTTTTTAATTCTAGTTGTGGAGGATATAACATCCTGAGTTTTTAAAAAGTTACATTATTTTTTATGGAATATATGATATGCTACATTGAGCTTAAGAGAAAAACAAAATATTTTAATTTATATGAAGCAATTTTAAAATAGGCATTAATATGGAATAAATTAATTATATTAATTAAATTTTAAAGAAATATGTATTTGTAAATTATTTAGAAATGAAAATAAAAACAAATTGAATATAAAGGATGTTCATTTATGAAAAAAATCATAAGGGTGAAACTTTGTGTTTATGATATAATAAAATAAAAAGTGTTGAACTATATCAATGAAATATAAATTCAATATAATGGTTAAAATTCATCCTATGTATATTCTTGACCTTATATATGAATAATTTGAATTTTACGCATAAAAGGTGTATTTTAAAAAAGGTATTTTCACCGCCATTTAATGGATAACCAATATTATATCTTATTATTTTTCAATTTTATAAATTTTATTTGAAAAAATACATTTTTTTCTTTCAAATATGGAAATTAAATGTTACGTTGGATTATTTTTTGTTATCTTTTGATCATGTTTATTTTTTAATTAATAGTGAAAAAATAACATTTC
Organism: Viscum album; assembly: GCA_963277665.1. Taxonomy (NCBI): domain Eukaryota; kingdom Viridiplantae; phylum Streptophyta; class Magnoliopsida; order Santalales; family Viscaceae; genus Viscum; species Viscum album. The sequence continues at coordinate 442,967,303 of OY728129.1, forward strand.
AATTCAAAACTACTTTTTCATCTAATTTAATTAAACAGATATATTATTTTTTAAAATATTTTTAATGTTTAATTATAATTTTTTTGTATCATATAATCCAATTTTGTTCATTGGAAATAATTTCATTATTTCAATTAGATACAAAAACATTTAAATCAATTGATTTTTTTTAATATTTATAACTGATTTTCTAATTTTGATAACGAGGATTGATTTTAAAATAATTTTTGAAAGATATTAGTCTTAAAATTTTAAAAGTGTATTATTTCATTTTAAATATTGGTTTCTAATTATTTAAATAAACAGTTTTTATTTTTTGTAATTTATGAATAGTAACATTGGTAATTTTTATTTACTGTGGTTAAAGGTCGATTAGGTAAATTAGGGTAATAAATATAATGACATCGAAAATAAATTACCCTAAAACCCAAAAAACAATTTGATTAATAAAATTATGCTCTTAAATACTAAGGATCCTATACGACCCATTTAATGGACTTTTGAGTGTGCGAGTGATATAAATATTGTTAATACAAAAGAAAGTGACAATATACCACAGTCTTATTTCTTATAAGTTTAGTAATTTTCGTATAGTGATAACTATGATATAACCTTGATAAAAAATAGTCTAATGAAATATAATTAAATGATATATTCTATTGGAATTTATAAATAATTTTTAGAGATCAAATAATTACCCTAAAATCTGACACAATAGTGGTATAACAATTATTTTATTTACAGAAATATCGAATAAATGATATTATTTTTTTAAAATAAATATAATTATAATTAATTAAGGTACTTCATGAATTTTAACGGTGAATATGAAATTTTATAATCATATAAAATTTATTATTTCGATTTTATATATTTTTTGTATTTTATTTATATGAAATGAAATGAATCTGGTAAAAATTGACAGTACTGATATTTTATAAAAATTATATATTTTTATATTATTTAAAAATCATATTTTTTATAAATTTCAGTGTAATTGTTATATGGTGTAAAAGTTCATATTGATTTCATTTTTATGAAATTTATCTTATATAAATAATATTTACAACCTTCTAATATTTAAATTTGAGTTATTATATTTAAAATTAATATAGAATAATTAAAGGTAATCCAAAATGATAAGGTTTAAAATAAAATTTATACTTGTGGAAATATTATTTTATGTGTTTATTTTGAAATATCCATATCCTTTCATCCACATTACAAAATTTTTAGTTATTTTTATATAAAAATTAATTTATATTAATTTAATATTGTAAGAGTTTCCATGTTTCCCTTCCCCTATCATATTAAATGGAACCCACTATCCTCTATTACGAAATCTTCAAGAACTATTTGGTTTTTTCATGCACAACCAAACACCTTTCCTAAAATCTATCCCCACCTTCTAATGGCCTTATATTATGCAAAAAACCATCCATAGTGGGGTTAAGGTGTTCTTCAATGGTGATTAACTGACGAAGACATCTCATTTTATTTACGTATTTCTATTTTATTTCTTTTTAAAATTCCTTAAAATATTATCCAATAATGTTGAAATAATAAATTAATTATCCTCAATATTTTATTCAATTATTATGTTAATATCACATCTTAAATACATATCTAATTTCATCAAATGGAAATAAACATTTCATTAGTACGTATAGAGGAAAACCGCCACATGAACCGCTATTGTTATTTTTTCAAAACATCCCTAAAGAATGGTTAAACTGATATAATTATTGTTAATATGTGGTATTAATTAAATATTTTTAATTAATAAATATTAATATATCTATTATGTTCTTACTTTACATGAAAAAAAAAGGATAACATCGTTCGTGCGTTCATGTGAACTATCACCTCTACGAAGCATTGTGATTCATTTTTATTCAATACATCCATTATATGATATATATATATATATAAGTAAGTTTATATTTTTAATAATATATTAATGATTTTTTATCATTCTAGAAATATAAAAAAAAATAATCCTCTTTCTATAATGATCCAAGAAAACTGAAAAATGTTACTCTTGCATAAGTATGGCCTACCATGTACATGATTATAATATTGTGCAATTTTCATAAAAACATTTAATTGTCTGATTTAAAATATTATTTTATGTAGCTATAATTATTTCACATATAATATTGTGGAAAATATGGAATTATGACCACCTGGATTATTGTCATCATACCATGATCATTTTCTAATCATGTACGGAATATTTTCAAAACATCCAACATGAACGTAAATAAATATATAATTGATATCTCATGTAAATCAGTGTTAAGATATTACTAATAATAATGAATATTTTTCTAAAAATGAATAAATTAACCTATGTTTATTATTCATAAATATGATTATTTGTATGTGAGGAGTCGGACTCACGGAATGTGATTTCAAAACAATTTATATTCAATTAAAAGTTATTTGATTTTATACACCAAATCACCTTTATGGTGTATATAGATTCCTTTGAAATATTATAGCATGAATTTCATTATTCCCATCATATTAAATATTTTATTAATTTTAATATTTAATTACATGTATTCAATACATTCTCATGTGGTAAGGGACTATTTAACTAAAAAATTGTTTTAAATTGTTAAAGAACGTATAATTATAATTCATTATTATTTATGTCCATTTTTTGAAAATTTTTATAAATGATTTATTTATATTGAATAGAGATTTTTAAGGTTTTAATTCTTTTCAAATTTTTCAAATTTTTATGGTATACTATGATTCAAAAATATTATTTTAAAATAATTTAATTGCCTTTTAATTGTGGATTGATTATTTCAATAATTTTGAATGTTTTTTAACATATACATTATGATCAAAATTTCTTCCTTTTATCTTGCTTTGATTTTTTTTTTCACATCAAATTTTTACACATTTATTTTTAAATAAATGTTTTCCTTCTATAACTGTGTCAATTTTTTAAAATGAAATAGGATTTCAAAGTTGAAGTGTTTTTTTTTCATTTATTTATTTTTTATGTGCTATGATTATGTTATGGTTATTGGGGAATATTTTTGTATACATTTGGTTTCATTATAAACTGAGGGTGGGTGATCCCGTGTTATCTATCCAATGCATTGTGTATTGAGACAAATACAACAACTTAAGTTTTTTAAAGAGATATAAAGAATATATTGTTATGGGTCTTCCAAACATATCCATAGAGGTTAATAACTATATAGATATGAAAACTCAAATATAATGATGGTATTGATTCCACATGTTAACTTTATGTTTTATGATTTCTATGATTTTTACAGTAATCATTGGATTACATGAGGTAATATAAATGGTTTATGTTTTCTGGTGAAATGTTTTATTTTGTGGAAATGATTTCTTGAGACTGATATATGCATGTTATAATGGTTTCTATTCTTATTATATTTCCCTTACCATATATTTGTTCACATCCCATGTTTTTCATAATTTTTTCACATGGTATAAGGATGGGTAAGATAAAGGAAAAAGTTAAGATAAATATTATGAATATTTTTATCCAGAAAAAAAAATCATGTTTTATTTTAAAGAGATTATTTCTATGAAAAAATGGAGAGTGTGTAGACTTGTTTATTATGTAATATTTTATATGTTATGAAAATGTTACGGACTATTTCACAAAAATACTAAACCTAAAAAAATCGTTGAATGTCAATTATAGTTTAAAACAGACAAATCAGTTTCTTTGGTCAGGTCTTTATAATATTAATGCTTTTGGAATGGGGTAACCTCTAATTTATGCTCTTTTGGTCTCAAGATAACTACTTCCATACCCTCTTTCTTGCATGTTATAACCACACATTTACCCTATAATCACAAACAAAATTAATTTTCGAAAAATTAATTTCACGGATATATAATTTTAATACTTCCTTTCATATAATAAAAACAACTTCATATATATCCCACAATATCATTAAACATTCATCATATCATCACATATTAAGACATGGTAAAAATTGTGTTTTATACAAATTTGAAAATCATAATCATAAACAATTATTAAAAATTTTAAGATTGGTATCAATGGATTATATCCTTTGTTATTAATAACTACCATCATAGTATGATTACATTTTTGAACAGTATCGTTAAAAGATCATACAATATTTAATAAGGAAAATAAACATTTAAGTATGAAATAATTAATTTATAATATCTAAATTTCCAAAATAGTTTTAAATAATATATATTTAAACATAATCATAGAAAAATTTAATATTATATTCAATACATTTAAAATTAATTATCATTGAATTTTGATCCATTTTTTCTACATCAAAATAATTATTTCTTTCATATTTTTCCTAAAAATTCAAAAGTAACTCATTCAGATAATGATAAGAACATTATATTGAATCATTTATATAAAAATTATAATATGGGTAAAAGTAAAGTTTAACTATCTTATGAAAATATGAATAACATTCCATATATCATATTAATTGAAACATGGACCTTGAATAATAATATTCCAACCCAAAGAAGAAATTATGTTTTTTCATTAAAAATGTTTTATATCCTTCAATTCATAAAAATGTGGTAAAAGATACTATTAAATGAAAATTCCATTTATAACTAGAGAATATTATAACCAGTCGGTTTTATTAAAAAAATATTTTTGATCAATAAATAAATATTAATGCCTAAATAATCCTAATTATAATGTGGTTGAAACGTAATTCCCTTACCTTAAGTATGAATCGATCTAAAAGTGATCCAGAAAACGAATATAATAAATTTTAAATTAATACCAATCTATACTAGAATATTTTATATCCTTATAATATCATATATTATCCATAAAAACCCATTCCTAAATTAATTAATTAATAATTAATTATTGAAATCATCATTCTTAGGTTTTAATTCTTTCATTTTTCATACATTTTTTGTTTGTACAATTTTACAAATTATACATTGATTATGGTTTACTAATTTATAAAATTATATATATGATATAGATATCATATATATTAATTTTATACTTATTTAGTATCATCCAATAATGATATATATAAAAAAATATTTACAATAATCAAGGATATAGTAGGTCGTATGTGCAATTGAATGTTGACTATATTTTCTAATGAAAAAATGAAATATATAAAAATATTATTTATTCATGAAAAATGAATATATCATAAATAACATATATATAAATTATATATATCTTTATTAACATCCATAGACTATTTATAGGAACCATATCACTTCATGGGTGTGGTAGTATACATGTATGGATAGGAAATGTTATTATTTTCCAATAGATTGGAATGTGTGATGGAAAATATATTATATTATAATTAAAAATAATAATCATGTCATAAATATAATATATAATCATTGAATCCTTCTTATAAACGAATCATTTTATACATTGATGGAAAATTATTTGAATTTCTATAGGGAGGTTGTATTCCACACATATGCACATGGGAAATTATTTATTCCTATTGAAATAGAGAGTTACTATAGGTTTTTCTTTAATAATAATAATGTTTCGGTATATTGAGTATGATGAATTTAGTATTTAATTATTAATATCACACACACACATATATATAATAGTTATAAGAATAAAAAAATTATATAGGTTGGGTATGGTGGTTACCTCTACTTTGGATGGTTGACCATGGGTCCATTCTTAAGGACCCAAATAGTGGTATTTTAATATTAAAAGCATTTCTAAAGCATTTCTTGGAATGATGGAAATTTAATAGTTAATGCTATGGTAGATATTGGGACTACAATGTGTTGTAAATATGATAAATTAGGGATTCCATTTTATTGTTGGGGAGAAGATATAATTTTTATTTGGTTAATGATTAAAATATAATATCATAATAATCTAGAAAAATTATAAAAATTATATAAATATCAGATGATGGGATATTATGTGATACTAATATATCCATTAAAATGGAATTTTACAGGGTTAACTATAATATTCAACCATAACTATAGGTTTAACCCATTGTAAACTGAGATTATATCTTATAATGGAGTCAAATTCTACATGATTTCAATATTTATTAAGAAAAAAATGAATGAAAAATCATTATCAAATTTTTATATTCTTATTCCAAATATATAACCACTTTTATAAAATTAAATTCATATAAGTGGAAGAATATAATATAATATTAATCCCTCATAATATCATGAAATATGATTTTGAAGAAAAATGCATTCTCATAAGAGTTTATGATAATTTTCAATATAAAATTCTTCCTAATGTATATAAATAGATTTAAAATAATAAAAAATAAACTATACTTAATTATAAGAACATTTTAAAATAAAACAAACCATTTTAAAATCATTAAATTAAATTACTTTTTCAATTAATATGACTATTTTTCAACATGCATAAGAAATAAATTCATTTCATTAAATTCTAAATAATTCACTCAACGAAAATTCTGGAATGATTATTTCAAAATTTAAATTCATTTTCACTAATACAGTTTATAGAAGTGGAAGGAAATTATCATAATATGATCTCACAAAATTTATAAAAACATTTTATAGGAAAAACTATTTTAGAATCATATGATTACATTAATAAAAATTCTGTACTAATATATATGTATATTTTAATTATAAATATCGATTAGATGTATATATATATTTTAAAATTTTGGTATTCATATTCATTAAACATATTTAAAAGGATATGTTATAATTATTTTTTAATTATGTGTCATTTGGAATCGAGGTAACGTGTATCGCAAGCTAGATAGTAAATCATATTTATTTAAATAGAAATATATCATAAAATATGATGGTGTTATAATGATTGTAAATCATGATCAATATGTTTTAAAGCCCATGAATCGTCCAAAAAAATATAAAATATGCTGATTATCATTAACAAACATTAAAAAAATTATTTTCTTAAATAAAGTATAATTATACATTCTTAATCATACATTAATCAATGTTAATGGTTTGTTATTCATCCCAAAATAAATTTTTACTTTTATTTATGTTTTTAAGTTGAATGATATGTACAAAAAAATTTATTTCATTATTGAGTTTTTAATTTTATTTACTGAAACTCTCATGGGGAGGAAATATTGAATATGAAATTTATGAATTTCAATATGTATGATTTTATAAAATTCAACTGATTAATTTGTTTCTTGAAGAAAGAATACAAAATGTTTTGTGGAACATAAATATATTCTATTTTAAAAAAAATGATGACATTAATGATTTTTGAGTAAATATTTATGATTTTTCATATTATATAGTAGTGAACAGTTTATTTATTCAATATAGGTTCCATTACAACTATATTTTACAGAATGATTATATTTGGAATACATTTATGGGTAACCAAAAAGACTAATTCGTTTCCACATGTTGATATCTAGTCAATTAGAGATTAGAATTAGAAGATGAGTGTATAAATATTATCTATGAGAGTCCATTTTCTCATCAATAAATGAAAATAACGTGATATATGGATTTATTTGTATATATTTAATACGCGGAAATGGTCAATTTAAATATTATATATAGTAATAATTTATCTAATTTAAAAAAAACTAAATATAAACAAAACAACAGTATGTGGAACATTAAAACCCAGTATCCTATAAGAAACGAAGATGTAAACACCCATTTTGGATCAAAATAAAAAAAATATCTCTATTATTTATTTAACAATAAATTAATAATAATGTTAATTATTATCGGTGTTTGCAATAACATTATATAATGTGTAAAAATAGAAATTAAATTTTTTGGGAAATGAAATTCATTTTATTCTTTCACTCAAATCTACTACATTACTGATTTGATTAATTAATACCCCTTAATCTATGAAATAAATGATATAATAGAAAAGATAATACTTCTATTACAATATATACTCATTAAAGGTACTCATATCTCTCCATAATCACTCTCTATGAAATCAATGTGGTGTGTTTGTGTGATTTTCTGTGTGTGTTTGTTTGTTTGTTTTATTATATTGTAACACATAGAATATAAATCCATTTAACAAATTCCCAATGAAATTATTAATATATATCATTTTACACACACCAATAATCAATCATGCTTCCAAAAATTAAATTCCATTGTTATCATATTAGTAACAATTTATAAAAGCAAAACTATTTTATTTTAGGCTATGGATTCGATGTACAATGAAAAATCCATCATTATGAAACTCAATCTCTTAGCTTGTTAGGACACACAAATTATTTCCATTCATGTGCAGTGATTTAGAGTTCAAAAAGGCATTGTTATTCCCTATAAGGATAATAAAATTTAATAATTTATCAAAAGATCCAAATTGATACTAATAACTAACAATATATTGAATGTGATAAGATTTTGGTCAATCCCATTGGATAATAACACTAAATTATTTTGTAATTTGTCTTTAATTATTGAGAATGATAATTGATAAATATATTTCTAATTAATTAGATAATATGTTCCATGTTCAATAATAATTATGTTTATGCATTCTACTTAATAAATATTGTAAGTGATTTAGCCAAATTTATTGTTATATTTTGGATTAAGAGAATGTAATTATCATAGTATTGCCTCTCAAATTCATTAATCATCTCATTCATATGTTTAAGTATTCATTTAAATTTCTTTATCAGGTGACCAAAAACAATTTTTAATGATAATAGTTCGAAATTTCATATTGGTCTTTCAAAATCCAAAAAAATGTTTCTTTTTAAATTTATTGAATTCAATTTCAAAATACTAATAATAAAATATAAGAATATATGTTTCATAATATAATTTTGTTTAAAACAACTAGAATATTGATCTAATAATGAAAAATGAAAAACGGACATACACACCCCTTAAAATAAAATCACTCAATCGAAACGGAGAGTTACACCCTTAAACTATTCACTATGTAGAGTGAGAAATAGAGAGAGAAATAAAATCCTGGTGAATTGATGGAGTATAGAGGAAGAAGACTCTAAATTTGAAGCACTTCATACCAAAATATTCCTTCTCTACCATATCTTTAGTACAGTATTCTATTTTTACCAATAGATCTCACATGGTTTTGTATTAATTCTTCAAAAAATTATCCTTGAAATTCATCTAGGTCAATACCTTGGGTCCTTGATCAATGTGGTATAAAATCCATGTTTTATTTTATAAAATAGTCTTTATATATATGTTGTTATCTCAATGTTCATGTAGTTAAATGATATAACACTCCCTGAATAGAAAAAATCCATTTTAAAAATATATTTTGGATAAAAAGTTATCATTTGAAAAGACACTTCATGGCATAAATGATCATCACATCTCATATAATTTTAATTTATTTAATATTTCACATCATGAAAATGATAATTTTCAATGTCATTCATGTCTTAAAATTGAATCAATCCATGATTTGTAATGTACCAGACCTCTCTGGACCATTCCATTGCTGAATCTGGTGTATGGGGTATTCTGGGAGGCTAATGTGGCTTATTCAAACTCTTTTCCATATATTCTATTTTTGTGAAATATGTTTCCAAGATGTTAGCTAATCCAACTATGGTTGTATCCCATCCATTGGTGATGGTAGCTCAATCAAATGGTGATGATATCCTATTCCAATAGTGGTGGTAGCACATAAAACGGTGTTGGTGACTCTTCTAGTTATGGTGGAAGCTCAACCAACTATGGTAGTAGCTCATCCAATAATGGCAGTGAAATTTCGAAAATTGGTAGTTACTCATCCAATGGTGGTGTTATATCATCCAATTATGGTTGTAGGTTGTCCAAAATTTGATGTGAGTCATCCAACAATAACGTTATCCCATTCCAACGATGGTGCTGACTCTTCCAATAATGATGGTAGCTCTTCCCAATGGTGTTGGTGACTCTTCCAATGGTGGGGGAGGTTCATCCAACAATGGAAGAAGCTCATTCCAATGGTGGTATCGAATTTTGATCAATGATTCATGGTTCCCACAATTTAACTCCATTGATTTTTTATTTTATTTAAAATGCTTTCATGGACTACTTTTAAGGATTTTATGGTTGATCTGAAGCCCATCACAACTATGGTACTTTTATTATGGGTCTTGGTGCATTCACTAGGTCAAAAACTGTGATCTTGACCAGATCCACTGTTAAGGAAATTTCTATATCGTATCTGAAATAACTTCTCCTATTATATTTTCCAAAGGCTATCCCTTATTCTTATTTAAATGATTCCCCTCGTACGATACATCAAGATTTCTTCCGCCCATAAGAAATGTGAGTTGTGATATAGGCCATGGATCATGTTTCCCATGGAGAATTCTACTACATGTACACTGGTCATTTCAGTGCATGCAGTATGTGTTAAACTATAATTGAAAATGACTATTCTACCTCGATTTGTATGGCTTCTTCAATATGTTTCATCCCATTTATCCATTAAATTTTATGTCATGTAATATCCATGTTTCTAATGGATATTCTTCATTTGTTGGTGAATGTGATGGTATTTTGGCATCATCAAATTGAGACAGTCTTACAAGAGAGGTTCTAGTGATTTTCATTTTGGTATGTTCTTGTGAAACTATCATAAGATTACTTTTGAGGTAGGGAATTCATTTCTACACATTTATTTTTTATGTATAGTATTAAAGATGGAATGATTTAGCCTATATGATTATAGTGGAAGTGAAATTATAAATATTTCAACCCAATTAGTGAATTTGTATCCATTTCATATAGATTTTATATCCTCTCTATTTTCTAGATAGTTTCATATATATTCTTTACTGGTTTATCATGTACTTCTAGGTAGAAATTGTTAAAGAATTTAAATCCAGTATTAATTATTGATTAATTAGAAAATGATAAAGAGGCTTATAAATGAAGATGGTGGTTTTGTAATTTAATGATAATCAAATTTAAGAAAATTTGAATGTTCAAGAAATTGATAATAAAACTAAAGGAATGTTCAGTCTAGTTTATAATGGATTAAATAAATTTCAATTAACTATTAATTAAATTTTTATAGCTGTGATATGGTCTTTTTAGGTTTCCTATAGTCGGAACCTACTAATAAAAAATCAGTACATTCAAGATAGATTAAAGATCTACTTGCATGATGAAAAATAAATCTTGGTTGGGTTTTGAGTTACCCTCTTGATTCTAAAATCCAAGCTGATTTTTTCATTAGATCTAAGAGTACTCATTGTGTGTGAATGATTAATGTATTTCTTGATTTTTTGTTTTTTCCCTACAACATTCATTGGGGTTTTTTCCAGTGATGGATAATATTTGTAGGATTTTGTGGTATATTGGGTAGGGAGTCCAGGTGTTTATTGTAGCAACTGAAACCTAGAGTGTTCAGATGATTTGTTTCGTGCATTTGGGTGTTAGGTGGGAAACAAAAAATGAGAAAATGGTAGAAGTTGGGGTTAACTGATGATGTAGATTTTGGATTCTTGTTGAATCTTTTTCTTTTTTATCTGATTACATTCCACACTAGTTGAGGCAAATGGTTTTTCTTACCCTCAATACAGAAAGTAGAAACAAAAGTATGGTGTGTCACATGCTTTCCATGTTCTGATTCTTGAGTATGGATGAGTCCATGATCCAACTATAGGTGGAAATGACATTAAAGGTTGTTTATCAACCCAGCATGTTAATCCCCTTCTGTTTGGTAGCAAAGAATGTATTATTAAAATACCATTAATTATGGAAAAGTTATTATGATAATAATAAATTATTGAATAAATGATTATGAACCTGTGGGGTTTTAGCATGCTATGATGCAATGTTGAGGATACACTTCAGGGGAATTGTAGGCTCTTCGTGGCTATTGATGGAGGGAATGGGGCTCTGTTGTGATGATAATAAAATATAATCTGAAAATGATATTGCATAATTTATAGTTAAGGAATTAATTATTGTAAAAAAAATCTGATTGGAAGAAATAAGATGAATTAATAAATCTCTTTACAAGGTTGTGTTATTATGGGGTATCTAGTCATATTATTGGTTGTTAGGAGTCTGAGAGATGGTGGCTGATGTTTTGTGAGATACATGGGTTTTCCCATAGTGTGGTAGTGATCGATGAAATATAATGTTTTTGTTTTTGTTTTTATATTCCACACACCCTTTAGGTTAGGTAAATTAACACCCTAAGGATTCAGAGCCCTGGGGTATTTTCCTCAACATCTTAATGGGAGGATGGATGGCTAACTTCCCCTTTAGCACCACTATCTTCTCATGGAAGTTACACTTGATGGTATAAATGATGATTAATTTTACCATATATGTGTTCTGAGGAATGTAATGGCTTTTGATTATTTCCCACATAAATATTATGGATATAGTTTATTATAGAGAACTATAGGTATAACATGTATAGGTTGTGATATTTTGAGTATTGTTCCATGGAATATGGGTTGTAATATATTGAGGTTTAATACCAAATGTATGACACACATTTTCTGGGATATGGTAACTCCCTAAAACTACCTGGTTAGTTTAGGTTGTGTTGATAGTGTTGTGCTCTGCCTAGGTGTCTTTGGGAAATCCTTTTTTTTTCATGGGCTTCTTATGGGGTAGCTAGGACGAGGCCTCTTTGGGCTATCCTTTTTTTAAAGGGTTGTATTAAGATGTGTGACAATGGGGAAAAGTGGAAAGCTATTTGGGACCTTTTAGCTAGTTACATTTGAAACTATATATTATATTATATAATCTGGTTTGTGAAACATGTTGAGATTAGCCATGGTGAAGATGGAAAATTAGTATATATGTTTAGGTGATGAGTTAATTTCACTTGTTTTTTTACTATGCATTTTTATGATTTCATTAATTTTTAATAAGAGTCTCCAAGAATGATCCATCTGAGTATAATGTTATACTCATCCAGCATTATAAAAACTATTATTTAGGTTAGTTAGAGAAGGTGAGAGATCAAGCTTGTTACTAATAGCTAGGGATTTTACAGGGGATTTTTTGTCATCGTGGTCATTGTAATTTCACATTATTTTGTACATAGAGATTTATCATTCAGATATAGTTGTTTCTGAACAACATTGAACATATTATCATAGGATTGTTTTAATTAGAGATTGATTTGGTGTTGGTTGGTTTATTTATTATCTCTCCCTTTTTCATGTGTTCTCTGAGAGGGTAATTCTTCCAATCATTGTATTCATTATACCATTGGTGCTAGTCACTAGCCTGGCTCCAACTGGAGGTGGGACATGGTGGTCATTTTCTCTCTTCTCCAATTACCAACCTAGGAGTGGTACACATTTAGGGAGGGGGACATGACAGAGTGCTGTCAGATCTTTGGTTGAGGGATAAGATGTTGTTTGGAGATAGGCACATTTGAGGTTTCATGGATTGGTAGGGAAACGATGGAAGCTAAGATTTTCAAGCATTGAAACCACTGGAGACTGGATGAGAAACATATATTTAGTGACCCCTATGATTTGATGGATTGAACATTAAGTTTATAGTGGGTACAAAATTATGTGATTATGGTTGCAGTGTATTGAACTAGAAATGGATCATGTATCCTTCTTCATTGTGCATGTGTTTTAATGGGTAGATCATTGGATTGGTTAACCTTAAATGAATAATATAAAATAATATATTAATAAATTTCAAGTCTTCCATATTCTTGTTTATGAGCTCTATGTATTTGTTCTTTTGTAGGTATAGATCTCTGTCAATGTCCTCATCAGGTTCATGCGGAAGATGTTCAGTAGGATGTGCCCGCTGATCATCGTAGAGTATATGATGAAGACGACAAAACATGGAGGCCGAAAATCTGTGAGTTTTATCCCCATATTATGTAGAAGTATGAGGGATCAATTGAAAATGTAGTCACAAAATTGTGGTCGTAGGATGTTGATGAATAATTCGGTTTGATTTGAGCTCAAAAAGAGCACAAGGTGTCGTTGGTTGTGAGAATGTTGTGTGGGGTAAAAAGGTAGTGGAGGTTCTTATTTTTTTGGGATCACGAGGAGTTAGAAATATTGTGGGATAAGTTCCAAGAATTATTCATAGATGAGTTTATTTCATTGACCATAAATTCATCGAGTCTCTAGGAGATTCTTACACTTTGGTAGGAAAGCTCTATCATGCGGTAGTTTTGGAACATTATTTGATATGCTTCGGACCTGTTACCATATGAGGCGGTGTTGGTGAGGCATTTCAAGGAGGCTTTCCAACCCGAGATCCAATTCCATGTCACCCAATTTATGATGATGAAAAATATTATGGTACTAGGGTGGGAAAAATTTATTTAGAAACTATTATTAATAAATGGATCTTCACAAGAGGGGAGTAGAAAAGATTCCTCAGGAAAGAGATATGTGGTCTATGGTTCCCATTTCAAGGGCATAATAGTTTTTGTTTGTCTAGGTGAAGGTCCTAGAACATATTATATTTCTTCACAGGGGTCAGTATTAGTTAGGCCTATACCAATGTATCATGTGTTATTTTCTCTTATGGATATTGAGGTCATTAATACTGATAGTTCTTAAACATCCATTGTAGTAAGTGTATACCAGTTGTTACACTTTTGGTTTCTCTATTGAGGCAATTCTAGCTAAGGAAGATACAATAATATTTATCGTTTTTGGATTAATAGAGAGTAGATGTGGAAGGAAGAAAATAGACCCAAGATTATCCTTTGAGTGAAGAGCATGAGTATAGAGGTGGTTTTTATTAGGGTCATAGAGTCTGGGAAACAGGTCATACTCAACTTCGTGATTTAGCATTGCTAATGCAAGGTGAGCTAGATATTATTCATCATTAACTTTACCTTTTCCAAATTAGGTGTATTTGTGGTTTGATTCTTGAGCGACACACCCCATTATAACACCATACATTTTCCATTCATTAGGACTTGAGGTAGAGAGGCATCTAATTCCCTTGGAATTGTCTATGGTAGTTGGATGACATGATTAGTTGTTTGATGTATGTAGATAATGATTTCATGTTACAGGGTTGCACCATTCATGAGGAGATTTCATATGTTTATGAATAAGACCATATGATATCATCTTAAAGATGGATAGTATGTATTTGATTCACTCTATTATAAATTTCATCTTGGGGAAAGTTGCATTATTTGATGCAGATAGAGGGACAATAGTGTTTGTTAGTGAGTGAGACCCTTGGATGGGTCAGAGAATCATCTGTTGTTATTTCCCAGGATCATGGAAGAGTACCTTGATGTTGTTCTATAAGAGATTGTATTGTTAAACCCTTTGTGGGAGATCGAGTTCAAGATTGAACTATGGTTAGGCAAGTCTCTTATATTGATATCTCCATATAAGATGTAACCTTCTATGTTTCTAGAGTTGCGTATATATCTAGAAATTCTGTTGTAGTGTATTTTTTTGGATGAGTGTGTCACCATGGGGTGCACCAGTTTTTAAAATTAAGAATGAGGGTGGCAGTTTTCGATTTTTTGTAGATTATCATCGCTTGAATAAAGTGATTGTGATGAACCGCTATCCACTTACACAGACTGATAATTTATTCAATGAGATGAAGAGTTCATGTTGGTTCTCCAAGATATATTTGCGATCATTATATCACAAAACATGTCTGAAGGATAACCATATCCCCAAGAATGATTTTTGTTGTTAACATGGGGATTAAAAGTTTTTTGTGATTCCATTTGGTGTGACGAATAATCCAACTAATTTCATGAGGTTGATGAATTCTATGTTCCATGAGTTCCTGGATAGGTTTGTGTTGGTTTTCATCGACGAAATCCTTTTGTACTTTGCGTTTGAGGAGGATCATGAAGAGTATCTTATTCATTTATTTAGAATTATTTCATTTCATTAATACCTGTTGTGACATTATTTTACATTATAAATGAATTTCATAAAGACAATAATCTTACTCATTACAGTTCATTCAATTGATATATTATATTTTTCATAGTTAATATTTTTATTTCTTATAAATTTATTTTAATTTCATTAATCTTACCCATTGTGGGTGGATAAAGCAATTAGACACATTTGGGTCAATTAATGAAAGTTTTATATAATAATTTTGAGATTTTAAATTCTACCCATTAATTATATTACATAATCAAAATATAAATTTTTATTCACTAATGAATATAAGTAAGGGTAATATTATTGTATTCATCATTCGGGATATGGCATCTAATAAGACATAAACCCCACACACTTTTGTTATATAAAGTTACATATGTTACCTAAAAAATCATTATCCATTCATACATTCATAAAGTAATGTATGTATATACCCTACTCTTGAATTCTATATTACATACCATTCCCAAATCCAATTAAATCTCTATTATATTAAACCATAAAAAATCAATTATTCATTAAACAAGTAACAATATAATTATGCCTCGAATGCATTAACCCATTTTTCATAAATACATGATCATTTAAATATATATAAAAATCCCCCAAATTATGTAAACATGACAAAAAATATGATAGTGATATGAAAAAGATGTATCGTGTGATTTTCAAGAGGATTAAGGTAGTGCTGGATCTTCAGAAGTCTTTTATTAATCATTGGAGGAGACCACTAGAGTTTGATGTTGATGATCACGTGTTTCTGAAAGTGAATTTTTGTTCGGGGTAGTGATGGTTTGGTCATGGGAGTAGGCTTTCTCCTCGGATGGTTGGGCGTTTCAAGGTGTCGGCATGTGCTGGTGTCATGGAGTATCAGACATCACTTTCCCCATAAATGAGATGGATACAAAGTGTTTTTCACATGTTTCAACACAACCGTTATATTCATGATGAATCTCACGTCATCATTTCGGGTGAGATTGACGTTGATGATGATGCGACCATGGAGGAGAATCCTTTATAGATTTTGGACCATAAAAACAAGTTATTTCACGGGGATACAATCCCCATGGTTTGTGTCTTATGGAACTATGGTGGCATGGATGTGAGTACATGTGAACATGAGTCACAGATACATGATCAGTATTTTAATCTGTTCAATGTTTAGTTATTTTATTATAATTCAATTCGTTTGGATGATTTAATGATTTTTTTTATGATATTTCTTTATTTTTATTCATTATCGGGCTTTCTATATTTTGAATGGAATATCCCTTGAGAGACTGATTAGGATATGGTTTTTGTTGCTGTGTGGTTTCATGTTGTTCCATTGAAGAAGTGGTTGAGCTCTTTTTAATGGTGAGATAATTGAGAGGTGTCTTCAAGGGTTGTTGTTCAGACACCTTGCTATATTTCCTATATAATATTGTTTTGAATTCTTGTGGATGAGAATGTTTTCAGGGGTATCTGATATAATGGCCCCAACCTTTATGGTCCATTCCTTCGCTGAATCTGGTGTTTGGTGTGATCTGGGAAGTCATGTGGCTTATTCCAACACCATTCCACCATGTCAATTTTTGTGAAAATGATATCTAGGATGGTTTTTCATCCAACGGTGGAGGTATATTGTCAAATGGTGATGGTTTCCCATTCCAATGGTGACGGTATCTCGGTCAAACATGGTGTTCGCTCATACAATGATGGAAGTGACTCATCCAATGATTGTAGTATCTCATCCAACTGTGGTGGTGACTCGTCCAATGCTGGCAGTGGCTAATCCAGTGGTCACATCCTGGGGATTTTGAGACCTGAGGGTGTTTTCCCCAACATCCTAATGAGGGGATAGATGGTTGAATTCTCTCTTTGTACCCCTCTCTTCTATTGGTTGTTACATTTTCTGGTATGCACATTGGTTAGTTTTCCCCATATATGTGTGTGGTGGGATATAATGGTTTCTTGTAATTGCAAATACATATATTATGGATATAGTTTAGTATGGACTACTATAGGTAAAACATGTATAGGATGCGATGACTTGATTATCCTTACTCTGTGTATGGGATGTAATGGTTTGAATAATAACAACTGATTTATGATAGAAGTTATACGGGTTGTGGGAGATCCTAGAAACTACATGGTTACTTCTAGTTGTGTGGATGGTGTGGGGATTTGCCTAGGGGTTTAATGGTAAGCCTATGTGTGATGTTGGGGAAAAGAGGGAATGTAGTGGTGAAGTGGATGTGGGGTACCCTTGAGATTATTTATTATATAATATTTTCTTGTATGTGATACTTGTTGAGAGTAGTCAAAATGAGTTAGGGAACATAGTATATCTATTTATGTGATGAGTTTCTTTCACATACTAATCACAGTTCTTTAGATTTCTTTATTTAATATTTCATAAGAGGCTCTATGGAGGAACCTGTTATTATACTACTATACTCACCCTACATTACACTAACAAATTTTAGGTTAGTTGGAGTAAGTTGGAGATTAGGATTGATAGTACTACATTGGGGTTTTTCAACAGATGTTTTGGATTGATGTTTCCTATCATTTTACTTTCTTTATGTACTTTGAGTTCTACCTTTCAATTGTACTAGTTTTCTTAATACATTACACACATGAACATAGTTTTCTTTTATATTGATGTCTGAGTGGGAGTAAGTTGGTGTTTTTTTATCTATCCCTTTCACATGTGTTATATTAGAGTATAATGACTCCCATATGTGGGTTTATTATACCCTCAATGCAAGTCACCAACTTGAGGCCTACTAGAGGTGGGATTCGATGGTCATTCTACCTTGTCAAATTTCTAACCCATGAGGGGTACCCTTTGAGGGGAAAGGTTTGGAAAAGGAATTGTACCAAGGAATTCATATGTAAGTTAATATCATTAATGTTATATTCATGAATAAACATTCATGTAGAGAATCCTAAAATGCATGGAGGTTTTAATATTTCGAGCTCCAATCTTCATGTGTTAAAATATTATATAAAGGGGATGATTGAAATGATTTTTGTATGTTTTATATATCATAATTTTTTATTATATTCATCTATAATTTATTAAAATGTCTCAAATAGAAATAAGAATAAAACAGTAAATGAACAGTAAATAATAATCAGAGTAACTAAAAATTAATGATTTTAGTTATAAAATTTTATCGAATAAATATTTCATTCATTTTCATGTAGTGAGGATCTATATTATATATCAAAAGAAAAAAATTTATACAATAATTAAAAACATATATGATATCCCATGAAACAATTTCATTAATTTTTTTAATGTTCACAATGTCAAATAAGGAACTCATCTCACAATATTTTTGGAATCTGTGTTACATAATTCCAATCACCTTTTCATCACCCAATGGGAATAGGTGAAAAACCTATCAACCATTATGGTAATAATTATATAATAATCCCTCTATTGTATCATGTTCCTAATGTGTATTGGAATTACCATGATTTTACTACATTTACATTACCCTAAACCTAGGAATCAAAAATACTAATAGGAACATGGGGAACTAAATATCCTCCAAAACACTATTAATGATTTACTAAAAAACATTTCAAAATCCATGTTATACAATGATGATCCCATATTTTAAAATTAACTTATATAATAATCAATCTATATTTTTTATTGTTTTTAAATTTCTGGAACATCATTTAGCACGGTCTAAAAGGTACATTGAGTAATAAGTCCCAGAAGATTGAAATTATAATATCATGTGGGGTCTAAACATTCTCCATGAAATAATTATGTCATGAGGGATTCATTTAGACACATGGAGTTGAATAATATCAAATTAATTTCATCGTGGATGAGTGTAAATATACATCATGTTGCAGATATTTTCAATATGAAAATTTTAAATATAATGAATTTTCAACATGAAAATATATTTTGAAGGTGGAATTGTGTGTGTGGATATATTCTTCCATGAATATCTTCTTCTCTCCCATGAAATTGTGAATTATTCCTCCTCTATATTGTTGTAGGTTATCCTTCCTCTACCTTGTAAATCATGATTTTTTATTTTATTACTATTTTCCAATTTAATTATCAAAATTCCATAACACATGTCATCAACTGTAAGAAAATATCATGGTATATATTTAATCCCTTTAAAACAATAAATATTGGACATCAACAACACTAGAAAATATATTTAGTTGGGTATCAAAACATAACTTTCTAAACGTAAAATACATAGTCCATTATATCTTCATCAATGGATTATTATTTTTAAACTCTTTTTTATAATTTTTATTTTTAGATGAAATATATAACTATGAACCAAAATAATTACATCCTGTAAATCATCATATGTTTCTATCATGAAATAGTGAAATAATGTGTAATATATTTATATATATCAATTTTGTTATAAAATAATTTCTGTAATTCATCATATTTGTATGAATAGATTATAATTCCTTATAAATGTAAATTATTATTACTGAACTGATTATGTTTTCAATTGTTGTTTGAGATAAAAATATTTATTTTTTCAAAGATTCAAAATGTGACTTATGATATTTAATTGAGTTTGAGAATTATGATGAGAGGTTTAAAAGGTGTAGGTAGATGTCTGAGGTGGATGAGATGCATAGTTGATATAGACATTATCCACCTGATAGATATATGGGTTCCACCATAACAATATTAGTAATTCTAGTTACTATATTTTTTAGGCTCACCAACATATTGACATGGTTAAAATGGGGGAAAATACGCATTTTTCAATAATAGTTTTAGGGGTATCCAAATCCATATCTTTTTTCTCCTTTATGTTAGTGGTTTTATGCCCTATTTTCCATCCATTCAATCCTCATCAAGGAGGTGTTTATAGAATATTTCTCTACTACTTAATGTTCTTTCTCACCCATCATCATCCATTGGTGATTCCACCTTCCATCTTTCTATTATTCCACTTCTACCACAATGTTTTCATCATATATTGTAACAGATCATGATTGAATCGCTGTATTTTCAAGGTGATTGTAAACATTAAAAAATGGTTCTATACTAATATATTGTCTTTACATAATTTAAATTAGTTTATGAGGTATTTCCCCTCTATGTTTTTAGATATGGTTTTTCATATATTTTATTTATAGAAATTTTGATTTTTGTGCTAAATGATTGTTTTTTGGTTTTTTATTTAACATAGTGGTGTATCAATGTTAATGTAACACTATGTCATAGTGTTTTTATGGAATAGAAATTACCAATGTGTTTTTTTTCATGGGAAAATTTTGTTTTTATTCAATATATTTATTAAATATATATTTAAAAAATGAGTTATTTTGGCGTTGTTATGTAATATAGGGGATGATGTAGATGTTATAAGATCAGTTAAAAATGGATGATCCTCAGTGGTCCCAGATACTATTAAAGACCCATGTAATCATGTGAAAACTCTTCTAAATATTATGCAGTCTTTTTAGTTTACACCACAGTCATTTAGGTTTCCTAAGTTCATGTATAGTGCAGTCATTGTCTCCTCACGAGTCTATGAAACAATTTTAAATTAATTCTATATTTTAAGGCCACATTAGTTAAATTATGCATGTTACATGATTTGAACTATATTAATATCCTTAAATGTTGAATCGGTTAAAGATGATATTATTTTTAAATCAATGTTTATGAAATTAATTTTCACCACCATCAAAAATTGAAAACGGTTTCTTCCTTTATAATGAATTGAACAAATTGTAATAGTACGTGTAAATTGAAAAATATTGATGTTTGTAATAGAATGGTATTAAAATAATATAAGTATGAATGGGTAAAATGGTTTTCATTTAAAAAAATTCTATGTCCTTTGATATGGAGTTTAAATATTTTAAGGGATGTTTATAGGGTAAATTTATTGAAATACAAATGTTAAAAACTACTGATGATGAGTGTTTTGATTTATATAAAATTTGACTTCAAAAAATTTCATAAATATAATGTTTTGAAAAATAAATTTGGAAATGGGTTTGTATATAGAAAATGAATTAACACTTTGAAGTCTTTCTTGAAATGGATTTGGTAATAAAATTTGAAATTTCAATTTTTTGGGAGTGGTAATATTAAATTTTTTATATATTCCATGTATCTTATTTCTATATGTGATATGGAAAATATAATTTTTAAATGTTATTATTTTAATTTATTGTATATGTTTTTTATGGTTAAATATGATGTGAACACAACCCCTTTGTGGTTGTTAGTTCATAATTAAACAAATATTTAACAAAACCCCTAATTGGGAACTAATTTTGATGGTTTATTCCATGGAGTGCATGACCCCCAAGGATTATTCATTGTATTTGTGGTTAATGAACAGGTGAAAACATTGAAAGAGTATATTAAAGGTTCATAGGGATTGGTATATTACATTTGAGTTCCTTTATGATCTTGGTACATGAATATTATCCATATTTAGGAGTCAGTTTAATAGTCCTTGCTTCATGCTTTGTGTCCCCACAACACTTGGTGAAGCAGATATATATCATTTAATAAGTGAATATGACCCCCATTATTGTATTTTCTTGTTGTAGTTATCTAATATTTTTTTAATTAATACAATTATGCTTTTTTTCTTTGGCACTTATATATGCACTTTTTACCACACTGGTCATATTTATGGATGTCATTGGTTGTGTTCTACTGAGTTTTAATTACGAACATCATGATATACCCGTTCACGTGGGAACATGAGAATCTTGAATACGTTATTGAATGTGTTGGATGGGATAGGGACCTAGATAGTGTTTAGAAAAATTTAGAGGGACAACACGTGTGATACTAAAATATCGGGTTGGGGAATGGCTCCGAGTGGAAATAGAGTCATTGTTTTATTTCAATTACTTTATATTTTATCGTATACAACCAGTAAAATGGGTGGTATGTATGCTTTGTAAGCCATATATAGAAATAATATTTTTATTATGATCATTTTAATCATCATTGTACCTAAATAAAGTTTATTAATGAGTATAAAAATTAGATATTTATTTTATTTTTCATGGAACAATTTAGATATATGGGGTATAGATACCCTATTTTCCCCAATAGAAATCAACTACTAATAGGTAGGATTTAGTGTTCAATGTGGTTCTCTTATGTTATAGATCCACCAACTAGTGGGAGCATTGTTTAGTGTTTTGGGGTATTCGAACACTAAAATTTCGATATTTAAATTCTGTATCCCAAATATTCAATAACAAATTCATCTATGTATATAAATGAACCATAATATAAAAAGGAACTTCATTTTGTGTGAAAATAATTAATTAAGATCAAACATTCTATAAAAAATATGATAACATTAATGATAAAAAATATAACATTTGGATGAAAAATTATTGATCAAAAAATCTAAAACAACCAAAATACTTCAATTAAATCAATTTATATATGAAAAATAGTCACATAATCATACATGTTCCAAAACATATACATTATCCATTAACCATGATCTTTTCTCATCCATCATTCCACCAACTAAATTATTGAACCTTCCATTATAATTATCTAACTCAAAAATAGTTCCCTGCCTTTCTAAATAATACTCAAACACATGGTTTTAGTCCATCCCAAATATTACCAACATTTCACTTATGAATACAAAAGTCATAACCAAATAAATAATTAATATTTGAAATAAAATAAATTTATATGCTGAAAACCCATATAGATACTCATAATATAAAAAAGTAAGAAATAATAAATCCAATTTTATTGTATCATATAACCAAATATGAAGAATTATAGAAAATAATATATAATTCATACTTTCAGAAATAGATTTCCTACAATAATCAAAAGAATATACTCAATCAATTATATGAATATGGGACAATATACCTTATAAATAAAATGGACTTTGGAATAAAATAAAAAATCTATTTATTTCTTTCTAATAAACTCCATCCATTGAATTCTATATATACTAAGTGAGGAATATTATAAATGATAATGAAAATCTATTTAAAATAAGTTACCAGTCAATTTTATAGGTATAAAATGAGATCCCCAAATCAACTAAGGATCAATATTTATAGATATTAATTATTTATTGCTACCATTGGTAGCAAAAAAACATCATAAAGTTATAAAAAACTACAATAATACTCCTAAATGTTTATATATTTAAAAAAATATTTACAAAATGGCCATGCCCCATCAATAATATATTCCAAAAAAAGCTATTTAACATTATCCCCAGAATTTATTAGATTTGTCTTTTAATGATCATGGTAGAATGTATTCCAAAAAAACATAATGAATAAATGCGTATGTATATTGTCGATTTTGGATAAATTTATAAAATGATGTAGAAGTTCTATCTTGGAGGACATACTCGCACTATAAAATCACATGATAAAACTATGAAGGGAAGACATTCCCCCATAAGATATTTCCATGATGAGTTTTTAATGGGGGTTTATTGAATATATTCATATTTATTTTTTAGGGTATGGAGATAATGATGTGATAGTAACATATGTTTAAAAACATAATAATGTTTTGGTTTAATGATTCCGGACATGATGTAATTGTGATGGTTGTTTCATGATCATGAGATTTGTCAATAAAAAAAGCGGTAGTGAATATTTATTTTCAATATTTCGTGGAAAATTCCCCACTAAATCCTGTTGAATTAAAAAATATTAACTAAAAAAACTAATTTATGATTATCCATAACAATATTCGTGATGTCAAAGGTTATTTTCACCATGAAATTATGGGATGGATAACCTATTTTGTTGCACAATTTGTAACACCATGATTATATAGACTACAAATTTATACATATATTTAATTTTAATATTTTTGATACGATATATTGTGAATATCGTAGGGAATATTTTTTTTGGATTTAATTAATCTTTATAAAAATAATTTAATCGATATTTATTGAAAAATATAGATCAAAATCAGTAATAAACTATATATTCACAAAGATCCATGCAGAATATTTTTCAAACCAAATAGAATAAGTATGTATAATTACATTAAAAGGATAAGAGAATAAATTGTGAACATTAATGTGTTATAATGGGGGATAGAATAAATTGATTCCAAAAAACTCATTTTTGGGCATCCATAGTGTTCATCATGTGGTTGAATATAATGTCATTTTATAAAGAAATTCTAGTTTAATATTTTTATTCAGTTCAACGAAATCCTGAATTTCATGTACATTATGAAAAATGATTAAATAGTTCTATATTCTTATAAAAATATTATAGGAAAGCCATGAAATTTTTATTTTTATTAAAAGTAATAAACATTAGGTTATTTTTAAATGGTTACACATTAAATATAAATAAAAAATTATTCAATTTTGTGTTTTAATTATTATGAAAACCTATTTATAACTAAATTGAGTGATGGGTAATAAGAGACAAAATATATGTTTTCAAACCATACTACCCCCTATTTCAAGTATCTTCATTACACACAAACACCAAAACCAAGTGATCTCTCCCTCAATGTATTTATTTTTGTTACATGTATGTCACTATAAATATGTCCATGAAAAAAAAGAATATTTCTCACCTATCCACATCAGGAATCAGTCCACGTTAATATTAATGTTTTATATTTGAATTATTTTACAATGGATGTATTATTCTTTCCTGAAAAAGAACCAAATCACATATCTATATTTAATTATTTTTTAGCGGATAAAAGTTAATTTAATGGGTTAGTAAAATCGGTTTTAGATTATTTAGTCAACATGAATAGTTTCATTACTATTTAGTCAATTTAGTCATTTTATAATTATATCTAAAATTTTATTTGTAAATGAAATATAAAATTCATTGAATAATTTATTATATTTATAATATTTATTTTATTTGGATAAATTTCGTTAAAATTTATTAATATTGACTCAAAATTTCATAATAAGAAAGTGTATTTTTAAAAACATATTCAACTATTGTTGTTATAAATATATCAAAATAAGATTCATTGAAAAAAAATGAAACCAAATTTTTATACTATCTATAATGAATGTTGAGTGATAAGAAAATTTTGATATGTTTTTTAAAAATGTAATCTGGGTTTTTTATTTGAATAAATTTATTATTCTAGGCCTTGAATTAAATATATATCAATTATTTAATATATTATGTTAAAAAAAATATTTTTGATTATGTATAGATTTTTAACCCCCCTAATCACTTAATATTTATTTTCTCTATCATATCTGAGGCTTTGAATAATAATAAGAATTTTTTTAATTAAAAAATAGAATATAATAACTATGGATGTTCTTATGAAATTAAAATTATTTTAGGATCATATAATTAAGCATTATGTCAAAATTCATACTATATAGATAATATGGTTCTAAAAGAGACATTTATTATTATTTATATTGTCATAGTAGTTTATTTTTATAATATTTTTATGGTGTTGATCATACATACTAAGGAATTTGTGTATATTAGTTTTGATTTATTTTATAACAATTAAATGTTAAATTTATTTAATACATTATATTTTATTTGGTTGTTGATGTATAAAATGGATTTAAAAGGAATGAAAAATTCAATATGCATCTTTTTATGAGTGTAATTTTAATGTTAACCATATATATATATATATTAATTTTCAAAATTCATATATTTTTAGAATGACATTTTGAATATATAATACTTATTTGAATAAAAATATTTATCTTAATTTTAAATTAAAATGGATATGATTGAAAATAAACTTTTTATATTTACAAAGTTGAATAATTTTAATTGAAAAACCCCTAATTATTCTAAGGTTTTAAGGGAAATAGTATAAAATAAATTTTTAAATACAATAGTGGATAGACAAATAATATATATATTTTGGATTGCCAATTTAGGTGATGGTTGACCACTAATGGGGTACATGAAAAGTAGATATTAATAATATTTACTTATTTATAAATAAATTGGATTTAAAATGGAGAATAATAATTTATATAATTTCAATGTAATATGTATGTTGTCATAAAAACATATATTTTACTGCCAAATGATAGTTTTTTTTCATAATATGATAAAAGATGAATTTTTCATGGAATTATCCAATGACAAATATTATGATATATATATTAAGCCATTAGTTGATCTGGATAATGTAAATGTCACTGAAATCGTTAATGATAAAATAAATGTCTGTTATTATTTATTTTATGATGAATTTAGGGATTCTATATAGGATGGTCCATCTTTTTTATGTTGTATTCTCTATTCAAGTTATACCATATCGACTATATGTTCGATATTATTAATAATGAACTTCCAAACACATTGGAGTAACATTTTGATGTATTTAGTGAGTCTATGTTCACCGTATCATTATATGAGATAATGGAAGGCCTAAGTGTGTCCATGATTATAAAAAGTTATTTTCATGTATCAAAAATTGAATTTTTATTTTACATAAGCTGATAAAAATATGTAAAAGATTTCAAATATGTATAAAGAAATCATATTATATCAAGGATAACAAAAAATGAATATAATAATAAGAAGAGTCATATCAGCAAATATCTGATGGTCGTGCAATGTAACATTCCTCTTAAGTAAATCATCTAAAGATTATTTATTTATAATAAAATATAGATGGTATGTAGTGGAATTATTAAAAATGTAAAACAAATAACTATATGATAAATATAAATGATTAAATGTTATGATGATTTTTGATATATTATATTTATATTTTTCTTCATATCCTTGTATTTCCAATTTTATATTCAAAATTTACAGATGTAAATCTTCCAAAACATTAATTATCAATTTTATCATATCTTTAGAAATATTAATCCATTAAAATAAATAACTATTAATATAAAAAAACAAAATTATTTAATAATTTTGATAATGATTCATTATATAAAATAAATTAAAATATCATTAAAAAATAACATTACCCTATAATTAAAAAATTACATCAGTTAAAAATAAATTGTATGACTCCATTGATCCATAATAGAGAAAACAATGAAAATATAATAATATTTAATGGGGGAAATCAGTGTAATTAATGAGATATGACACATATCAAATTATTATTGTTAAACTAGATTGGAATTCCATGTTTCTAAAATAAATTATCAACAAAAAATACAACCTCACAATTTTAAATAGTTTTTCAAGTTTCATAACTCATTTATAAAAGTATATCACAAATTACGGATTATGAATACTAGTTCAATGGGTAAATTCAATATAGAATTTTACAAATGGTTAAATCTAGTTAATAAATTTTGAGGTTTTAAATGAATGATACTATAGAATATAGAGATATTGATCTGTTAAGATAATGCAGAAAAGGGATTGATATATAGTAATCACCATAGTTGGAAGAAAATGGGGGAAGAAAATGGAAATCTTTTTTTCTTACATCTATATTATGTGTATATAATTCAATGTTAGAAAATTAACAAATGTTTTATGTAAATTAATTTACTTCAAATGTGATCATATCATTTTATATGAAAAAAATAAATGTGTAATTTTAATGTTCAAAAGGACATGAACCCAATGATGATAATTCATTTCTTATAGTGAATTTATAAAAAGAAGTGTCCAAAAAATACAGAATCAAATCCATGAAAATATATATTCATTTAAATTTTAAAAAGGTGATGGATTTTTATGTAATATTTCATAGATTATTTACATGTGTTATAAAGAAGAATTTATTTATTGTGATAGTGAACACTAAGAATAAAAACTAATATACAATTTTCCTTGAAAAATATAATGCAATAAAACAATAACAGGAAGATAAAAAAGATGATTTAACCATAGAACGAGATCATGATAATAATAGTGACAATGAAGATAGTTGTAATTTAATAATTGAAATGGTAATGTAACTCTATTAAAATTTTATTTTTATAATGGTTTTAGTATTTATTATTGGTTATTTCTTATTATGATGTTGGGTATATCATCTAATTATTTTAAAATAATTTGTACAATAAAGGGATAAAAAAATATATCTCAAATAATAAATAAACAGATTATTATATTTTCATAATATATATATATATTTCATTATTCCATAATGGTAATTTTTATAGTGTTAATTGTTTATAAAATACTTAAAATATTTTATGTCACAATAAATTCTGAAATAGTGATAGCAAAAACAATTCAATTTAAAAATCACCATGATCTATCACACAAATACATTATTATTGTGAAATGTTATTCCAGATACATCCAGAATACATTTTAGGTTTATTTATTATGAAAATTAGAAAATTATTTATCTAATAGAATGAATCATTCTTAAAATGTGTCTTTTTTCACAAAATTGGAACTTGTGGTTAAAATAATATTTCAATTTAAAAATTCATTTTCCCCTAAAAGTCATTATAACTGAATGATATATCTTAAATTAGTAGTAACCTATACTTAGAACATGACTACAATATTTTAAACAATTAGATGAATATAAACATCTAAAATAAGGGATATTATAAATAAAAGAATTTACATATTCCATTAATAAACATATAAACCTGACGACTAATTTTCCACTTTAAAAGAAATTGTAATCATAAATAATCATTTTACTACACATGGGAAAAAAATTATTTATCAATATTTATCATAAGATGTTTCATTTAAATGAAAAAATGAAAGTATAATAATCCAATTTATTTCCTGGATTGTATTTGAACTCATGAAAGGATTTCCTATAAATAAAATTACATCCCATTTAAAAGATCATTAAAATTAAAACATAAACTCATCTTCATTCCCCATGAAGGAATCCATTAAGATTATAATTATATAACCAAAGCAACAAATCTTACGAGAACCATTGAAAATGTAATAACCTAAATTATTAATTCAAAAATATTTTCACCTTATAATGAATCATTACCCAATACATTTGATTCTTATAACAAACCCAAAAATAATAATAAATAATTTCTATGAACAAAAAGATGAATAAATCCCAAATAAAATTAAATTAATTAGAAAAATAATGGAAATATACATTTTAATAAACAAGTAAAATCATTTTCAGTTTTCATAAGAAAAGATATGGAGATGTACCATTTTCTTTCAAAACCAATTGAATAATATTACTAGTATAGTGGGAATAAGATATTCATCTAATAATCAGTAATTTTTTTTAGTAAAATTTAATAATGAATAATAGTCACAATTGTAGTAAAAATAGATCAAGAACAATCAATATGTTTAATGTTTCACAAATCACCATTGGATTTCATGATATGTTCCATTTTTTTACATGTTCCTATAACGTGAATTAGATTTTTCCCATGAATGATTGAAAATTATTATAACCTATTTTAAATGAGTTATAAATTCAAGAACCATCAATAAATAATGTTAACTATTCTATTTTCATAGAATATAATGATATTATCCTCTTTTCCCAACAAACCACATTAACCATATTTCCATTTAGGAAAAACCATTAAGAAATGGAAATATAATCGAATAAAAAATATGTATAAGCTATTATATAATCAAAAGTTAGTATATCCATATTTTGGAATCCCTATCATGTATTTTATAATCATCATAACTTGTAATATTATCTAAATGCTTTATATAATACCATCTATAACATCCAATATATAATTATCCCTAATATAAATGATATATTGAATATATTTCATCAAGGACATCTGAAAGATGTTTTTGATTTAGATCTCCGTATAATTATTAAATCCATTAATTATAAATATGGAGACATCTATAAAACACTAATTCCCTCTAAAGGAATATACTATTATCTTTATTATTGTTCTTCTTGGAGAAACCTTTTCTTTATTAATAGTGTTTAACTATAATTGAATGTTAGGCCATGATACATTTCCTACAGAGCCATATGCACTATGAAAAGAAATTATATTTATTAGAACAAAATCATATTATGGAGTATAAAAAAATGAATAAAGATATGGAATTTAAAAAATAAATTAATCAATTGTAAGAAAATTTTCAATTCCTTAAAAAACTATAAGCTCAAATAGTTGTCTAATAACTCATGAAAATCAATTTATTTCTTAATAGGATTCATAATAAATCAAATATGATTTAGAAAAATAAAAACTTATAAACAAATATGTTTGAAGTAAAAAAATGGAACACATGAAAAAATTTCCATGAAAAAAATATTGTTACCATTATAATTTCATAAAAATTCTTTCATAAACTATTCTATTTAGTTAATGAACAAAAAAAATCCACAAAACAACTTTGAAATATATACAATTAAAATTTAGTTTTGGAACATTATCTTCATATAACCCTTAAAAGAACACTATTAAATAAGTTAACCTGTCCAATTAATTCAAATTAATATTTAAAGAGGACAAATCATTTTCTAGTGTATTGATGATTTATATCTGACACAGCCATAATAAAAACCATTTCAAAAAATAATAAAATTACTTAAAAAATTATGAATTAATTTCATCACAGAAAACAAAAAAAATTAAATTAAATCTCATAATTATTAACACATTCACTTTTTTTATAATAACATTTAGAAATATACTTTTCATAAGATACACATAATAATCAAAATTCCACAAAAGTGGGATTAATATTATATTCGACAAATCCAAAAAAATAAAAGGATAAAAAATATTAAATAATTTTAATGTTTTTTGGAAAATATATATGACATTGAAAATATTAAAAATTAATATTTTCAATCATTTATAAGAACATAAAAATTATATTGTCTTGAAAATGTTAAAAAATAATATTTGAAACCATTGTAAAAAAAGTTACAAGTAGGTGAAAAGATACATTACCCAAAATATTAATATAGATTTTAAAATTTATGATACACTATGAAAAAATGTGTTTGTGGAGAAAATTTCTGGGGGAAAATAATTAAAAAATTTAATACAAATTTCTCAACGAAATTCCCTTACCTCGAGTCACAACTCACTTTGAATGGAGTATAACTATGCAATTCTAGAGTTATACTAATTATTTTTTCCCTAATAAATTTTTCATATTAATAATAATATTATTAATCATTTTATTTTAATTATAACCACACATTTTTTAGATATGAAAACTATTAGTTTTACACCGCAGATTGTGAGGACTTTTGATTCATAATTTCAAATGAAATATTCTTCTGCAAACTAAGCTGAAATTATAATGGATATATAATAACATGAAAGAAAATAATGTAATAGTTATTAATTAAATTCATTTAATGTAATTTTATATCAGTCAATGTAACGATGTAATTAAAAATTTATCATAACTTTTCATGTACGGGGTAGTCCATAATAACAGATGATCTATGTTTCTCTCTTCTAAAGGACGTGGGACATTGAAATTATATATTATATTATCACTCAAAAATTATAATTATGTCAATGATATAATAATTATAGTTATATATTAATTAAAAATCCCATTATATCTATCCATTAAATATTAAATGAAATGTCAATAATATAGTTTAATGATGTTGTAATATGTATGTCCCTATGGGGACATATTCATTTTATATAAGGAAAAAAGTTATGAGTGTAGATAATTTTTAAAATTTTGTAATCCCAAATATTCCATGAATGTAATATTAAGTATTTTGATATTTAATTATAGTCATCTATGTGTGCCAGTAATAATAAATGTATTATGATACATCATGGGGTAATAGTTTAAATTGACTAAAATGTAAAGTATTCATTTTCCATTAGATGGGGAGGAGGTAAAGAATAGATATAAAATATAAATATGAATTCTTATATATGCAATTTATAATTATGTTATTATATTTGATATTTTATAAAATATTTAAATGATACATATAATAATAAAATAGAAATGTGTTTGGATAATATAATTACATATTTCTTGTTGTCCACCATTGGTTGTCTCCTTAAGCATTAATGTAATATATTATTATGAGGAAAATGAAATTTAGTATTTCAGAAAGAGATATTATGATGGATTTCAGTGTATCATGTTTTATCTCTATGTATATATGTGTTTATAGAAGTCACTGGTGAAGGGAACCATTTTTATGCAAGGAGAATATCACTCTTGGAAATAATCCTTCTTTTAAAATAGTATTTTGAATTCATTTATTGAAAATCAGAAAAAAAAAATGGTCACATTTAGATTATAATATATGGTTCATCAAGATCCACACATCAATCAAAATAAAGACCCACGAGAATGATCTTTTAAAATGGTAGTGTATTTTTATTTTAAAAATTAATATTGAACTCATTATAAAATTTGAACTTGTTGGTCCTACATATATAAACTATTTTGTACTATAAAAATCTAATAGGTGGTAAAAATTATAATTTTTTTAACTACACGTAATGCAATTAAAAAATAGTTTCTTGAAAAATGAATCATTAATCATATAAATATATTTACATGAAATTCATGTATATTATTTATTCCCCAGATATATATTATTTTATAACAAAAAAGAATATATATATATATGATTTTTATAAAAATCATTGAATGAAATGATCATTTTTATTAATTTAATATAGGAAATGAGTTGATAATGTTTTCTAATAGAATAAAATTTTACATGGGTTTCAAAAATAATATAACTCTTTTTATAATGTGATAATTATATTTTTATATGATATATTTTAATCATAAGTTATATTTTTGATATAAATAACGATTTCATAGACATTTAATTTGTTCTTATGTGACTATAATGTCATTATAGTTTTATTATTTGGAAAAAAAATCATTATTCCCCAAAAAATAAATGACTTCTATGAAATATCTTCATTTGATCATAATATATTTATTCAAATAATAGTATATAACTATATTATGTCATATCTTATAAAATTTCTTAAATTTATAAATGGATAATTTAAAAAATCATATAATTCATGGAAAATAATTTTTGTTGAAGGAAAATATTTCCTTTTGAACTAAAAAATAATATAAAATTAAATTAATTAATATGGATCCATAATAGGATATTTTCGAATCCAAATAGTAAAATTTTATTATATTACTTACATTGTTTCAGTTTCTTCATTTAAAATATTATTATATCCTCACCTTAGAGAACAATTTCTATTACAAGACCTATAATAAGACTCTGTGATTATACACTAAATGATACGGTTATACGAGATATTATTAGTTAATCATTGGATTCATAAGAGTATGTTACGAGTTCTTCATATGATGTTTATATGATTGGTTATTAGTTATTCACTCTTTGATTTTGGGAATACTATAGTGTTACCATTTCTAAAATAGTTGTTATTATAAAAATAATGTATATTTCATAATAACTTTATGCATAAGTTTATTCAATATTATTTTCCATACGATGATGAATAAAGGGTCTATGGACACTTATAGTTCATATATCATGTCTACAATAGTTAAATTTTATATTTTACTAATGCATAATTATTATAATTGAATTTTAGATGATTATATGATTGGAATCAATGTTACCCAGTAAGGGTTATGTGTTATATTTGGTGTTTTAATTGAAGATTAATTATCTTATTCGTCACATAAAATTGAATTTATGAAGGAAAACATGTTGTTTTAAAATATATTTTAATTTTTTAGAAATGTATTTCTTATTTATATTTTAAATTTATAAAATTATTAAATGTGTTTATTATTTTATTTTTATCATTATCATTAATAAATGTAACCCATTACATTATTTATAATTAAAATGGAATATTTTATTGGAAATGATTACATATTTTTTGGTTTTGTAAAAAGATATGTTTTATCTTATTTATGATAACTGGAAAATTATAACAAGTTATTTATATGATTATATATATAATTTATTTTTAACAATGTTATAATTGTTAAAATTTGTTTCAATTGGGTGATAAAGGTTGAAGAATGTTTTTACATTATAGAAGTGTGGAATTATATTTTCAAAACCTATTATATTTATAACATATTTTTAGTTAATGATTCATGGAATAAGTGATATCTTGTATGTGATTTTAGTTTATGGGGGTATTAGATTGTAATTTTTCTTCTAGAAACCATTTCTTAGATAAATTTTGGTACTAAAAATTAGAATTGAAATTAGGTTTTAATATAGAATTTAAATTTATTTATTATTGTTTGGTTTGAAAATATTAATTTATAGGAAACATATATGGAAATGATAGGTATAAATATTTGTGAATTTAATTTTAAATTAACTGGTGTTTTATTTTTTTAAACATGATGATGTGTGTACTGATCGAGTAAAGAAGTTCCTTTGTAATTTTTCTAATAACCAACAAATAATGTTATAATTAACATTAATAAATTCAGAATAAAAAATTATATATTAGTTATGTAATATATATATATATATATATATATATCAAATTTTGGGTTTTTAATTTTATATATACTGAATATAGTGGTTTACTAAATTTTTCTTTGTGTTAATCAATATTTTTTCACAATTTTTACTATATGGTTTTGAAAACAACTTCAATTTGTTTTTTAGTTCAAGTTTTTAATAGAATTAAGATTTTAAATTATTCAATTTTTTTTTGAAATCATATTTATATAATTTATTATGGGTATCTTTATTTTTCATTTTTATCATGATAATTTTTTAACATTAACCTATATAGTTAATAAAATTATTTATTTATAAAATTTTTATTTAAGTGTAAATTTCATTCCTCTTTAATATATGTCTGGTAAAAAAATTATCTATGTTTATTATGTTTCCATGTCATTTAAATAAAATATTTTTTATACAATATGTGAAATATGTTTCAAACATATCGATGATCCTTTTAATATAGAAGACACCTGAAAGTATATTTCTAATTCATGAATTTATATATATTACATTTAGAAATTATAATTAATTGTATTTTATTTATTTCTTTTTATCATTTAAATATATTACAATAATTTTTTTTAAAATTTATATTTTGGGGACATGCTAGGATTCATATATGTTAATCATAGGTATATATTTAATATTGGTTTCATGTTGTGGAGACGAGGGAATGATAGATGGTAATCATATATTTTTGGATGTTTTTTATCACAAAAACATTAGCTATAACATCCCTCATCTCACCCTTTATGTTGGAAATAAGTGGAGGTTATTAATAATGTAAGGTGACATCCCAATTTCGGTTATAGTTGGAAATAAATTCTAGGGATTTAAAAACAATTCATAGTTGATTTCCAATTTTAAAATTAAAAAACCATACAAATTAATAATAATCAACAACCATTATATGGCACATGATAATAGTTTAGTACAAATCAAAGAGAACACAACTAATACAAGATATATCAATGTAAAATATAGAAACAATGACCAAAATTAGATTATAAAGAAGAAACAAAACTAGAAAACACAGAAAAATAGAAGACATCAACTGATATACCATCGACCTAGTCTATACACATTCAATTCCAATGGAATCAAGATTCCTAACAAAATATTTCATAAACCTTGCTTTTACATGTCTCTACAAATAAAAATATAGAGATTACCAAATTTCTAGAGGGGATGAGTACATAACTTATTATGATTTCTCAAATAACTTTCCAAAACACACAATTAGGACTGAACATGTTAGACAATTTATATAAATAAGCTTAAAACATTTTAATGAAATTTATATAAAGAAATCCTAAAAGAATAGTCTTCCATGTAATGAAACCAAATAATACATTAGAACCATTTCTCCACATAAATTTTGGATTGACCATTCCATTTCCACACATCCACATATGAATAAAACCATAGAACTCAATATATTCACGAGTGGTTATTAATCATTTCAATAAGCCATAAAATTGTGAACAATTTTGATGGTGGAAGCATCAATCCCTTATCATACCCATTCATTTTATTTCGTCAATTTCAATACCTAATCCATCCAAAATTTACATGAACACACTACAACCATATATTCTAAAACCCAAGACAATCCATTTCACTAAAAAAATTATTTTTTGAATCCAATTCATAAATCATTTCCACGAATATAATCTTAAGAATATTTCCAAATGAAAAATTTAAAATTAAGAAATAATAACATTTCAACACCCAAACAAGATCAAAAATTTCACAAAACATCACAAATGAGGTTTGCAAACAACAATTCCAATTAAAATTTAAAATTTAAAAAAATAAATTAAATCAATTTGAAATCAATACTTAAAGATATTACTAAGAGGAATCTATTGGGATTCCACCTTCTGATGAGTGTTTTGTCAAAAAAAAACAATACATGACATAAAAAATTCAACATTTAAAACCAATAATCAACTTTAGACCCTAATCCCTTTATACGATGGAACCATATATACTAATGATTTGATGCGCACACCATGTATCTATCATTAATAATTTATATCAATGATTCCAAAAGTATAGAAATGAAAAATAAATATAAAACCATATAAAATGAGCACTTACCTAGTAATTCAAGCCTACAACACATGTTGATTGAACAAATAACTACGCCCAAATCAATATCGAAGGGGTATACATCCATGGGATAGTTTGGAATTTATTTTAGGTCTATATAATGTAAAACACCAGTCTTTAATGGGGAAAAATGAGTTGGATGCCAAAAATATAGATCATGTATTTAACGGTACATGGTTAGGGTGTAAACATAATAAAACCATGAGAAAAGCATGTGCTAGACACTAACTACAAACACATCTCACACTTTTGGTTTTCAGGGTTACAAAAATCTTGATCCAACTATTTCAAACCCCTATGTACAAATTTTCATTATTTTACATTCTGGATGCATGGTTTTTCCAAACATTAAATGTACCCATGCTTCTACCTTGTGTCCACCATTTCAATTTCACTATTTTTTAGATGGTTCTACACAATTTCTAAAAACATTACAAAACCATATTCCTTTATAAAATCACCAAAAACATGTGATGTCTCCTCCAAATTTTCTGAAACTATACCCAATATCATTATATAATTAAAATACATAAATGAAGAATTAATTACCTGAAACCAGGGTGATTCATTATCTGTATGATAACATAATTCATGATGAATCATTATTAAATTGTTTTCATATATAAATATATATTGTTGTATAAATTTTAGATCTAAATATGTTGTTAATGTTTATAACTAATAATTATTCATTTATGGCAAGGTTATTTCTAATATACTTATATATATTGTTTATATTATTTATATAAATTATAATATAATATATTTTTATTTTTAGTGGTGATTTGAATAAAAACCCCAAAAAGAAAACCATCACTATATTATTTTGTGGCGGTTCTGGTCAAATATTTCATATATATATATATATATATATATATATTAAATGAGTCTTTTCCAGAACCAAAGATAATCTAAAAAAATAATGATATGATAGAAACAACATCTAAATAAATATGTATCTATATTGAATTACGTATTAATATATATTATAAAAACAACTAAAAATTTAATTAAATATATATCTAAATGATTTCCCATGTTGAAATTTTATGTGTTTCATTGAACCACAACTAAAATAATTCATAGTGATTAAAAACCACTAATTATGAAAACACTTTTGTACCATGGTTTTCATGTATTGTTATGGGATCAATGTATTCATATGAATTTAAGAGACATGTTACTTTTCAAAATATTGAAATGTTTTTAAATTTTGAGGGATAGAGAGTTAAATATGAAATTATATGGATAATATGTTTTCTTTTAGGGATATTGGTATATCGATATATCACAAAGTTTATACTCCATGAATGTATTCTGTTGTCTCTAAACAATAGATAATTGTAATTTTTTCTATATTATCATTTATATATTTGATATTTGAAATCATATATAGAATATTGTTTTCACTATTGATAAATGATAATTAATTGTAAAAGTTTGATTTTTTTATATTATCCTAATTCACCAACCCCCTCATCACATACACACACAGTGTATCATAATTATGTGGAACTAATATTTTATATCAGTCATAATGGTTATATTTTATATACATAATTATGTTTATAAACCATGTATATAATGACCATAAGTCATAATTATTTATTGATATTTAATTGTGATATATTTAACAATGGAATAATTTAATTTAAAACTACTACTGAAAATATGGATTAGATTTATACATTGTTTCTATTCATGGAATTATGGTCAACATATAGAGTGGGTGTCTATATAATACATAACATTTTTAATTTAATTTTGGAAAACATTGTCTGAATGTTTCAAGGGGGTCAATTTCATATTAAATATATATATATATATATATATATGTATAAGATACATTATTTAAATCATATCATGTCATAAGGTAAGGTTTCTAAATTATACGAATGATAATAAATGTAATGTAATGAAAACAACTACATTTTTTGGTACATGTTAGAATAATTAGATATTTATCCAAATTAAACCATTAATGTATTAATTGATATATTTAACTTGATTTCTAGGTATTTTAATAGAATATGAATCCATGTATTATTTTCAAATATTAAAGAATTGTGTCTCAGTATTACCACCAAATTAAATATAAAGAACTCATTTCTTGAGAAAAAGTATCCACAAGAAGTATCACCAAAACATAATAAAATTATTATAATTAAATACAAAATGTGAATTGATAATGATGATCAATATGAATAAGATATTTAACATCAATTTTAATTCATGAATATACTCATGGATTCTATATTGGATGATCTTTATTTAAAGATGGTTGATGAAGCACTTGTATTCCCGTACTGAAATCTAAAAATTGAATGTTAATTGTTGAAATAGAATTATATATTTAGTTTTTGAAAATAAGAAAATATTATAATTGATATTTCATTGTTTAAAAATAAATTATGATATTATTAAAATGTATATTTATCTATTTTAAAATATTCTATGGTTGTGAAATGTGATATGGGTTTCATGTAATATTTCATTGAGAAGAATAATCAACATTAAATGAATGAAAATAAATTAGAAGGAAATGATTTATTGAATATTTACGATTGTCATAAAAAACATTTATTCATATGGTTGCCATATTCAATCCTAAAATAAATTAGTGATGTGTTATTTCAACTTTTGATTATAATTTTAACACATGAACATCAATTATAGTAAGTATTCGTTTATTTCTAAAGAAACAATAAAATAATGCACATAATATTATTCCAAAATTTTATATAAATATAAATATCCAATTTCTTTAATATATAATAGATGATATTATTTTCATATTATAATTACTTATGTGAATATTTTATTCACATGATTTTTGTAATTATTCAAAATAGATAATTATTATTATTTTGGATAGGGAAAACCCACATTTTATAATCAATTTATAATTTACGACCTTATTATGATATAAGAAAGATGTAAATATTCATGTTAAATATTTTTATGAAAATATAAAAATTTAATAATTAATATTATTCTTTTAAAAATAAAATATTAATCTTAAAAATCAATATTTTATATTTTTTACATTTACGTAATACTTTTTTAAATAATTTTTTTCCTTCACTCTAAAAATGAATTCATAAGAACATACATAGAATTTTTTAATTTTAAATAAAATAATTTCTAGTGATATATTATAATCCAATTAACATGATGTTAAAAATAATATAACATTATATTATAACATAATCATTTTTATGCATAAAATATATATATTTTAAAAAATATATTTTGTTGCATTTTGGGAAGATAAATTAAATGAAATTTCCTAAAATTCCAGGAATAAAAAATAAAAATAAAATTTAGTGACTTTTAATCATTAGAATTAGAATTATATAATTACATGAACTAAGTTTTTGTAAATAATGAATAATTAAAATGATAATGGCTTATAAGTATTGTAAGGGTTAAAAGAGATTAATGAGGAGGTTAAACAAAATGTGAAAGGGTTATAGTAGAATAAAATGTTTCTAA
The DNA here is from genome assembly GCA_963277665.1 of Viscum album. Taxonomy (NCBI): domain Eukaryota; kingdom Viridiplantae; phylum Streptophyta; class Magnoliopsida; order Santalales; family Viscaceae; genus Viscum; species Viscum album. The sequence goes on from OY728129.1 coordinate 443,008,118, forward strand.
ATAATTATTTTTGAATGTATTTCAACCATATAGAGTAACATAATATAATGATTTCCCATTTGGATCTAATTTTTCAGAAGACTGACTGTAAAAATTTAAATGTTATAAATATTTATATCTTTTCATCCAATATTAATTACAAGAGGGATCTTACTACACTATCATATCTTTAAAAAATGATCTAATTAACTCAATTGATAAAAGCATTGATAGATTCTTAGCATCATTTTTCTTGATCTGTAGGTCTCTCGGTAACTAAAATACTAAATCAAAAGACCTAATGTTTAAATCGAAGTAGATTACCAATTCAAGAGGTGTATATTATTATGGAAAATTTCTAAGATCAAAAATTACAAATTATATTAAGAATATTATATACCAATCTTAAAATAATTAAAACAATAAATTCACAATATGGATGTTTCTTTATCTTAATGGCCCGTAAATGTTCTATCAATTTTATATCTTATGGAAAATAAAAGTATCGTGTGAGCATACATAATGACTATTGTCTCTATATAGTGGTGGAATTGATTTTTCATAACTGATTTACATGGATGGTTATAAATATATAATAAATTAAAATATATTATATTGATGAAATAATTAGGATTCATGAATTTTAAATTTTAATCTACCTTTTTATTCATCTATCTATTTTAACTTGATAACAACAATAATTAATATGTATGGAATAATCTATCCACAAAGTGATTTTATACATTTTTTAATCACCAACATGAATGAATTGCTATAAAATTTTATAAAATGAATAAAAAATTTAATCATTATATTATTAATGTTATGTATAGTAGGGAAGGATTTCATAACTCCTTTTATTAGGGTTACCATACCATCGTAATTTTGTATAAATTTGTAAAACAATATTTTATAGTCTACATGAGAAAAAACAATACAGTTAATAAAATAAACATGATTACAATAGGATAATGAAAATATAATTTAGATAAAAGGATTTGTTAGATATTTTTTTATAAATTTAAATGGAATAACCAGTATGATATAATATGACTAACCATTTAGGAGACAAAGGTATGTCATTTTTATCTTTACATCACCCTAATGAAATTTTTTTATATTATACCCCAAATTTTATTAATATATTGTATATACTGACATATTGAAATATTATATCATGGATTCCTATTTGTTAATTTTATTTAATTGTTCAATTTTCCCACCTCTTCTAGTTCTATTGGAAAATTTATTATAACCTTATGGGCTTATTTTACAATCTCACTCTTATTCTGGATTATTAACAATTTTATTTATGATTACATAATTATATATTATTTCTTTTCATAATCCATATATATTTTATTTAATTATTCATAAATTTTATTACCATGTTTTTCTTCTATCCTCTCTATTATTTGGTACTCAAAAACCAAAAGAATATTTAAAAAAAAAAATAATTTACTTTTCGGTCAGATATAGTTTTCTTCCATGTCTCCATTTCTATATTGATTCAATTTATTCTTTTTATTTAATATATTTTTTATTTAATTGTTAATATTTTTTTATTTAATATAAAGGCATGATAATGAAAATTTTTATATTCATTGATTGATTTTTTATGATTTTTCTAAAAAATATTCCTATAATTTTCTATTAAATGTATATGGAATGATTTAATTTTCCCACTTAAATATCCTTAATCTCCATTTATGTTCCTCCAAAAGATTCCATGGTTTTAATTTTCACTAAATATTTTCATATATTCTATGATTCTGTAGTTTTCATGTTAAAATAAAAAATCAATGATTTTCATAAAGGATAAACCTATTTTTAAAATGATTTATAATAACTTTTCTACAAAATGTATCATATGATTTATAGAACATTATTTTAAATGTATCACATAAAAATTTAATTCTATTTATTAATAGAATAAAAAACATTTAAAATTATCATTTATGAAGAGTTTATTTTCTTCAACCAACATTTTATGATTTATAGAATAAGTTTTATTCTTTAATCATTCTCTTTTTGTGATCATATTCTGTATCAATCACCATTTTTAGTGAACATTAATTTTTTCATTAAATTCCATATTTTATCATCATGGATATATTAATAATAATTTATTATACTTTTATATTTTATTAACAATATACATTTTCAATATACATTATTTGTTAAAGGAATCTTATTACGAATGTTAGTTAATTAACATGAGAGATATAGATATTTTATATTATTGTTAAAATATTTATATTTAAGGATTTATATATAATTTTTATTATGTTTTATATTATTGTTTTAACATATGAATAATTCATTGGACAAATATTTGTGATAGGAGGAGTCTAGTTATTAATATCCTTTTAATGCATCTAATGTTCTCGTAAAAGAATCTAGATTTCATGACGTAATTAGTCAGGTATTCATCGAATTCCTACCTAATTATTGAAAGAATATTTGAATAATTAATTAATTGTATAAATCATGACATATTTTCATATGATTATTGAAATAAGATCCAAAATTTAATGATTTCTGTATTTTCCCCAGTTCGAATCTTGTTAACATTTTCAATGTATTTACTTTTATCTATTGATTAATTTCATCCATATGTTATTAATTAAATTATTTATGAATTCAATATTTACTATTTTGTAATTAAATTAATTATCTATAGATGATATATTATTATTATAGGAATTACCTAACTTAGTATCAATCATCTCCAGTTATTATGTTTTCCATTAATCAGAAAACGATGAATGATTATTTTCATGATATTCAAGTATGAAATAATGTTTTTCATTCTAATTTTTAAAAATAAATATGGAATTACTAGATGTATATATCTTCCAAATATAGTTAAGTTAAGCAACAATTCATGGTATTCTCCCATGTATCTTTTAGAAATTCAATAAAATATTACCCTGCATTGTGTTATTTGAGCATGTGAAATTTAGTTGGTATCAAAGAAACCGTTGTAGGACTCTGGGGAACTATATTTTAGACGAACATACATAAAATAATGATTATGGTAATCCTATATAATGATTTATATAATTTTAGGGTTATTTATTGTTATGTATTTTTATTCATGATGTTATAAGATAAATATTTGTTATCCATTATTGTGAAACAGTTTCTAGTTCAAGAAAGATAAACTTTCTCAACTCCCATAGTCAATATAAGCATTGATATTATGATAAATTAAAGATATTAAGAGTTATAGTCTAGAAGATCATAACCATATAAGGATATATATCCTATGTTATTACTAATAACCTCTCCCAGATGGAGTACCCTATTATTCAACAATATGATTCAACTATAATGGATTTCATTATTTGATAGAAACCCGCATCCTTCAATAGTACATATAATCCATTTTTAGATAAACTATTTATCACAAACCATTTAAATATACTCTTATAATTATGATGTACTAAAATTGAGAATTTTATTCTACAATTATACTATTTATCAAGAGACACTAATCAATAGATTTAATTGATCCAAACTAATAATGGGTGGGATGAATTTGAATGTATATAATGGATAATTGCTGAAATGGTCTTCCATGAAAAATATTTTGATCAAGAGAAACGAGATGAAACAGAAAGATTATTCCTCAACCTAATAAAAAAGTATGGTTTATGTGTCACTGAATATTAGTAAATCATTAAAATTTTACCAGGGAATGAAATATACAATATACATAATCTATAGTGAACGTTGGATTGTTTTTATAATGGTCTTTAGATTAATCTTAAATAGTTATTGTACTCCCAAAACGTTTCTCCATATGATGGTAAATTCTCTTATAATAACAATTTATAGAATTATTTTTCTATGTAATTTATATTAAAGATAAATTATGAATATAAGAGGATATAATTTTATGAAGAAATTGAAACAGTTTCACTTAATAAAAATGAAATATTGGATTTGAACAATATAATAATTTTTTAAATGACATCATAATATTTTTCAATAGAGAATGATATATTATTAAAAATACACAAATGAGGTCAATAAATTTGATGAATTAAATTCAATGGATGAATCCACTATTATCTAGTTGTTCAATTATAATGAGGTTAAAAGATATTAAAACTAATTCCACAATTATTAGGGGATCTTACTATAGAAGAGGATATGTGGGGAATTACAAGATTATATGATTATTGCTGGTGACATTGATTTACTTTAATGTATGGTATATTTTCATTTGATCATGAACATAAATTTAGCCAATTTATAATTTTATTAAATAAATTTTAACTATTTTATATATTTTATGTTTTCAAATGATAGTAAATATTTCTTTAAAACCTTTTGAAATGAGATTTTATATAATATTCTTATTTTATATCATATTTCATTAAGGATATGTGACGAATACCACATTAATATGAATATACATGACCTATTCATAAACATGGTTATTATTACAATGGGTAACATTGATATAATACTTTAGAGTTATTAGCTTCAAATGTATAATGTGATAATTTATTTCGAAGAGAAGTATTTTTATTTTTTTCTATTTTTATGGAAATAGATTTTCTAGATAGTGGAGGATATAACACTTCAATACTGCATGCATCCACCTATTATATATATAATCAATGAAATATTTTAGAAGATGATTAGACCTAACCAATTGATAGTATGGGTAACCTTATTGTACAATTTTTACCTATTATTTATTAATATAATAACTATATTCATGAAGAGTTACCTAATATACTCATTTTTGTTATATTCGTAATACCATTAAACTCATTCCAAATTATAATCCAATAATTATGACTTATTATATAAGGTCCACGATTAGATTAGTGGATCTGACGAAATAAAAGTAGTAGTTTTTTATAATTGGTTCATATGTTTAACTATGTCACCTTTTCAAAACCATGTTATTTCTTGTTAGGATGAATTATGTTTCTATGAGTTTGTGTAATATTTTTGTGGATATTAATTTCATTACTATAATGAAAACATGTCATATACCTTGAATTGATAACTTTTTTGATCTACCTAGAGGAACTCATTGTTTATAAATTATGGATATTCATTCATGGATTTATCATTTCTGTTTATAGAATGATGATACTAGAAAGACATTTTTTTTCATTATGTATGTATACTATGAGTTTACCGTAATGCCTCATGAATTAAATTATTCACCATATATTTTATGAATATAATGAACAAAGTATTTAAATTTAATCTTGATAATTTCATTATTTTATTTTTTGATGTTATTCTGTTATATATGAAAATAAACAATGATAAAAAAATCCATTTTATATTTTTTCTTGGAAACCATAGAAAAGGATGGAGTTCACAAATAATCATGAAATCACATTGAAATAGGTGAATCAACTATGAATAGTGTTACTAAATTGTTTTATATTCATTACACCTTTTAATCCTCCATCACATATTCATATTAGTGTCTCCTATATTCAATATAGAATATAAATGAAATACAACCAAAAATATTTTAAAATGGTCAAGTGCTAAGACCTAATTGTTTCTAGATGTAGTTATACCAGACCCCACATGTTAGAGATTATTCATTATATGCAGATTCTTACCAATAGGGATTGACCCATTCGCATCATCAATGAATACCATAGTGTTCTAATATGTAGTAGCATTAGAGATTATAGGTTCCCAGCTACACTATTACCGCATGAGTCCCATTGGAGGATATTGTTACCGTATCCCATCGTCCTACTCTAGAGTCCCAATATTGAAAAATTTGACATTAGATTCTAACTAAATACATCCACTAATGATCATTCAAATATGATATTATCGACAATTATAATTTTCTCTATCATATTTTTATTGCTTCTGCACTACCTCGAGATAAAATCATTCTATGAAAACAAAATATTGTACTTGATATGATTTTGTATAATCATAAAGTACATCAAAAACTAAAAACAAAATACCTAATCCTGGTCACTATTCCCTAATTATAAACTGATCTAAACATATCCCTACTCAAAGATTACTCAATTATATAAAAAATTATATAATTTTATTCTTTTCTTGAATTTAATGTACACAATTCCTAAAAATCATTTGGCATTTTCATCTAGGTAGCCCATATGTATGAACACTAATTATTGGAATTTCCACTCATAATTCATTTGTAAATAATAAATTTTCATCATAAATTTTGTAAAAATGATTATTAAGAACATTCTGTCTATTAAAAACATTATTTAATGTGGATGAAAATATTCTATAATACATGTCCACAAAATGTGAATCACATTCCTTCACACTTTATAATTTATTCAAAGATAATGTATCCCAAAGTACTAATTTAGTTTATTCATGATGTACATGAAAAGAATTTCATGAATAGATCAAACATATCCTATTCATGGAATTATATCATGTGACACTAATTTTTCTTTATATCTCATCCACACTAAACTGTCATAATTCATGGATAACATTTAATGCATTATTCTTAAGATATTCACACAACAATATACATTCTATCTCTATTTTATTCATAAAACTATATAAATTATTTCTTATGTATCATTCACATAACACATTTTTGATTTTTCACTTGATCTTTGATACAAAACATGATCATGTGAATTTTAAGGATGTAATAAGAACAACATGATCCCATGGATCCTTCACCCAAACATTTAGTGCTTTCAGGGGTTTGTCATAGTCTATATCTCTCTCAAAAGTGTCTCATGGATATGTGTTAAGTGGATTATAAAAATGACATGGTCGAGGGGTATTTATAGAAATCACCCCACTTATACAACTCCACTGAAGTTACTCCCCCACATATGAGCATTGATATAGCATGCACCTCACGACATCGAAGAGACACTACAACCGTAAAAAAACAACTTCACACTATATCTCCTCATTATGATAATTTTATTCCTTTAAAAAAACATTCATGGTATTAAGATCATATTAGAATCATTAGTGTGGATAAATTGATGTTAAAATATTATGTTCGATCATCCATATTTCACTGCATAGATAAGAGTCAATAAACATTGGTTCATGAATCAAATACTTCATCTGAAGGAAGAAGGATGTCTACATGGATGATTTGATGGACCTAATTCAATATATTTGACAACTTATTATCTATCTATAACATTAAAATTATGTTCCAATATTTCTATCCAATGCTAATCCCATATCGAATATTCCATGAATTTGGGTCTCGGTGAAAAGTCTTTCATCATTGTACCATTGTTGAGGCAGCACCACAGTTGACAGTCAGATACACTATGTGCACATTAGGTTTACATGGATGCACATACATACACATGAAATCAATCCCACTCCCCATGAATGATCACGCCTCAGCCCTCTTTTGTACACTATGAAACCCATCATGAATTCTTATATTCATCACACCATGTTGGAGATAGATTGATCATCCCACCTTAGTAGTGGATGCAGATCCATCATGCTGGTTTTTATGGCTTTTTAGATATTTTTTGGTATACAAACCATTAGCCATATCTCACATAATGATCACAACCAAAAACAAATCCATTCTCTTCCAAATAATAAATTCTTCTTATATAATGTAAATACATTTTATGTGACTTTAATTCCTATTGGGACAATTGTGTCATCTTCAATCAAAATTGACACATTTATATTGAACTAATGAATATATCCAAAATGATGACATTAAAAAACTCATTGTTGTTTAATATTCACACCATATTTTCTGAAACTTCAATTACAACGAAACCTCAAAAAGGCATTTTGGATATTCAATCTCTCATATTGGAACTATTTTCTATACCAATTCCATTTCAAAATTCGATGTTATCCTATCCCCCTTATTGATACTAAATCCAATGGTATAAGTCTAAGATGAAATTATTATCTACCAAATTTAGATTTTAGTAACAACATATTACCTTTCAAGACATATATTCATATTGTAGAGACTTTATATTTTATGTGTTATATATTAGAATATTTTCAGACCCTGGGACTAAGATGGTGTGAGATTACAAGGCTCAGTGATCCCGAAATTAATTTTATAGAATTATAAAAATATTTTTTTATACTACCATTTTTTTCATAAAATTATGAATATCTCAGAAAACAAGTCTTTGATCAGAAATATGAGACCACAGTTCATTCTAGAACATGGTCTTTTGTCACGGCACAACCTGAGGTTGGTCGATTGAGGGTGTTCTGATTGGGTAGCCATTACTGGGTGATTTTGATAAATGAATTAATCTCTTTAATAACCCAAAAAAAATAACAAACCAAATGAGACTCTAATGGGAAATATTAGAACATCTTTGAGTTATGAATGTAGTTTTTAACCTTCAAATGATCTATAATGGATAGTTATGGGATGTTATAATGAGGCATCCACTGACAGCTACGTTTAATTTATATAAATAAATTATTATTATTTATTAAATGGACTAATTAAAACCTCTATAAATTCCCTATTATGTTGACATTCCAATTTATTGCCTCATAACCCTTGATATCTACAAGAGAAGGAGGATTGAATTATTCATTGGAGGACTGTTAATAGATGACAACAAGGGATCAGATCGAGGATAACCGTCAAATGGCGAATACAGTAGATCATATTCATCATCAATGAATGTATTTTTCATGAATGATCAATCCATAAATGAGGTAGGACTCATTATATGTTGTTTTACACAAATATAATTAAAATATTGTTAAAGATAAAATCTCTCCATTTAATATAGTTTAATTTGAGCTCGTTCATGATCTCTTGAACTAAAATAAATTATTTGTTCAATTTATTTTTTCTTCATCCATGTTTTTCACCCATGTTTCCCTCCTATAAATTCTTTGGCCAACAACCCTTTTACATCAATGTTTATCACCTCTTTTTGGGTTCTTATCCACCAATTTTCTTCACATAATTCATTTTTGGGCCACGAGGTCATACATCAACAATTCCTGGGAGGTTCAAGCAAGGATGAACCCCCAAATTCCAGACAACAATACAAATGACAATAAAATCGATGGTTTGTGGACAATTTGATAAATTAGTGTGTTGATGTTTTCTAAACGAATAAGATTAGTACCAGGGGTGTTTTATTTTGAGTATAGGTGGTTTGTGATAAGGTTTATAATCCTCATTTTCTCTAGTGTAACATGGTAATGCCGAGTTGTGCGATAAGATCGGTTCTGAGCGAATATTTTGTGTGGTGTCTCATAATAAAGGTTAATCTGTAAGGACGTGACTGTGGCAGGATTTGGATATCAAAAGAGGTGGTTGGATGTAGTCAATAAAGTCATTTCAATTATTATTTTTAATAATAATAAAGAAATTTTAAATAAAATGATTAAAATAGAAATAAATAATTAATGTAGAAATAGGGGGAATGATGTGTGTTTTCCCTTTGAGAATTAAATTTCTTTTGAAATAATTATTATATTATGATGAATGAAAATAAATAAATAAAATGATATTCAAAAAACCCATTTGGAGAGCACTATTTGTTGTACAAGGTTCCAGAGAGGGGGTGGTGTACTCTCTATTTGTTCATATATATTTATGATTTATATTATCTACGATGGATACGTTATTTACAAAATAAATTTTATGGTATAAATAGGTGACCATGTAAATGAATTTGAAAAGAATACATTGGTAGATTTGTAATGATTTGGGCTTTTTTATCCCCACTGAATAACTTCTTATTACGACATCTGATTGATGAAACATTAGAAACAACATGACTTGAATTTGAGTCGATCATTTTATGATTGATGATGTATACAATTTTCATAGTCGTCTAATTGGTCAATGAAAAAATGTATTATAATAATAATATTTTTACTGAATAATCTTGTATTTGACATATCTTCCACATATGGTGTCAAAATGATGAATTTTATGTGATGTTGTGAACTTGAAATTTGTGTGTTCTTTTAAAGACCAGCATGAGTTTTTTAATTCACGCACATGGATCATTCCCATGAAGCACTATTTGTGAGTTATGTGGTGAAATGTTTCTTTTTAACTAGTTTTATGATTTGGTAAAGGAAATATACTTTTCTGAATTTCATTCCAAGAAGATTGAAATGGTATGATTTTTATTTTCATTCTAGTCCATTTAAATAATAATATCAATACAATGTCATTTTCCCATCCGACTAATGATGAGGCATGTGCGTTTATCAGCCTTTTTGGAATGATTAATTGTGTAGTACCCTTAAAATCCATTTAGTAAAACATAGTCATCAATCTATTTGTTGGTTTGAACAATAAAATGTAGTATAGTGAGAACACACGAGTTGTGGGTCCCTGATATGTAATTAACATCTTTTTGAAGACACTCCAGGCTTTCCTATCTATTTATTTTAGACACATATTTTTTAATGTGATTATCTTATCATCTATGTTTTTTACATAGAACATGATGGTGACCACCAATGATTCTTTCAAGCTACGATGTGAACTCATCCTGACATAGTACCTTTTGGGGTCATTCTCAAGGGTAGAAATGATCATGTGAGATCATTTGAGGGTTCTTTATATGTGGAACCATATTATAGGGCTGGGAATAAATTATCTACATCGATATAGTGCCTCTAAACTATGTGTAATAGTGAAGAGGCATGGGACCCCAAAACTTTATGGGTGCTTAAACATTATTTTGGAACACTCCTATTGTACTAGGGAATAAATCCTTTACCTAGAGATTTTCCCCTCAACTGTGTGGCCTAGTGAAGATGCATTGTTTGACTTGGACATCTTCTATTAGGAAGAAATATGGGAGGTTGGGAATCATTGATTTACTTTTGGAACCGTTGGATAAACTTCTTCTTGGGATGATCTATGAGATGAATATACCCTCACTCTCTTGTTTGGGATTCATTGACTATGCATGTATACCTATCATTCTACTATATCCTCATATTTGATTTGAAAAATCGTCTTCATGGAGATTTGAAGATGCATGGGGTATGCCATATGATTTTCTTGCTTGGTTTCTCATGGTTGGACGAGTCTACTCTCTAACATTTTTTTGTGAAGACTCAATGAGTAGTTAATTTATTCACCATGTTGATCCCCCTATGTTTTGGTTTAGTTCACATCCCAATATTTTGGGTTGTTCTATAATATTTCCCTGAAACATCTGATATCTAATAACTTTATCTTCTGTTGTATATCTTACTACATCCCATTCAGATTTCGGAGATTCCTACTCTATATGTTTATACTCACCTCTAAATCTTATTTTCTAGAACTTAAACAATATTATATAGATGAAATATTGGTTGACCGTGAATATAGAGGATATTATAGATACTAGGTTCATGGTCCTTGTATGGTGTAAATAGATTAAGAATTAGTATGTTGGCTCCCAATCAAAAATTTACATTTCTATTTTTTAATTTTGGACACATTTCTTGTTAAGTATGTATTTTTTCACTTTACTTTTCAATTTACAATAATATAATGTTCTATTGTCTAGATATTCATGCATTAATGATTTACTTTATATCATTATTTCATCTTTATACATTCTCTCCACACTATTGTATTGAGATGGTTGTGTGTGTGTGTATAGGTATATTGGAAAAGTCCTCCCTATGTTAGAAATGTTGTCTATTCCTGTCACCACACCCTTGACAATGGATGTGGGTATGGTGTAGTTGTCTCTCGATCCCTTTCTTGGGTTGGATCATTATAGATTGGTATCATAGAATGTTATATCAAAACGATATTGTTTGGACGTGTTCCCTTAAGAGGACTTAGTTAGGTTAAGGGAAATATTTTAAAAGTCTCTTGAGTTTTTATCACATGCTAGGGAATCTAGTTATGGTGTGGTGGCCAACATATCCATTCACCAGGACATTGAAATCCTATTTTTAGACTGCGAATACTGAAAAAATTGTTGAAAATAAAAAAGGAAAATGCATCATATAGGATTGAGTCATTGACTATCCGTCTTAAGTCGTCTGCTCTATTTTTAATATGAATATATATATATGTGTGTGTGTTAATTTTATAGTGGTACTCCTTGATTAATTTTAGGATACCTCTAAAGTTATAACTAGCTAAGATAGTATCTTTGGTTCCTGAAGAATATCTGATGGGAAACATGCCATCAGTGTAGGGTACATATTGACACCCATTTCATCTAGGTGGGAAGGTAGTATCAACTCCTCTTATTAAGAAATGTATAGTTACATTACAATGACATTGATATTCTTTATTGCGCCATTTGTATTATTTTCCTAGAGGCCACTGAGGATCCAAGGCATACTATATAAATACAAAGTGAATGAATCTATTGATTCAGTTGTCTATATCCTTAGACTTTATTGGACCCCGATAAATCAGGTGGTTTTGTTGGATGAAATACTTTTCTATAGAGAATTTGGATAATGGTGGATCAATATTACGAAAATACACAATGAGTCGACACGCTCATGGCATGAATTCTACAAGTTGATCCATTTAGAGTACAACCCATCCATATTTTAATAATTCTGAATCTAGGAGATATTAGACCAGCATTTGGGATTGATGATAGTGGCGGAGTACATAACATGGTTTAAAATCCTAATGGGTCACTCTATTGGCCTGCTCTAGGATGTTTAAATGAAAGAATAGAACATTTAATAGGGACTCTACATACATATATCATCAATTAGTGTGTCCTAGTTCATTCCCAACAATATTGGTGTGTTGGAGAAGGAAATAGAGATAGAGAGTCTTCTATCTGAGGTACGCATCCCAGATGGGTCTGGTAGTGGGTGTCACTGAGCTGATTCTTCTACATTAGATAGTATATTCTACGCACTATTATAACAGAATTTGATACATTTACATGACCCATGTCAGGAACTGGCTAAGACAAATAAAACAAATGGATGATGTTATACTTCTGAAGAGTGAGGTCACATAGAGAAATACTGCTCGACCCGACATGCTGATTGACACAAGCAGATTGTTGATTGTCCACCATGTTAGAGGCAGCACCATGATCAAGTATCTTGAAGTCATATAAAGGGTAATACCTAGGGAGGGGAATATGGAATAGTATAATGAAGGGCTATGGGTGTTAAACGTCGCAGTGAGGTCCTTTCACCACCCCTAGGTGACCTATGTGAGGATATTGATGATGGCGGTAGGGGACACAAATTACTGAAGACTATTTGTGTCTATGTTCCTGTAGTGCACAAGATGATAAGTGATACGCTCTCTGACTCTTATACATTCTACAGTAGTAAATGTTTGACATTATGCGAGGTAATATTTTAATTCAGGTCATCCCTAAAGAGTGTAAATGGGTAACATGGGGTGTTGATGTAACCCTATTTCAGTGTTTCTCGATATAGATTTGAATAAAAGAGAAAATGGGTTCATCCAACACAAAGACACATTTTTGAAATGCGATTAAAATTGTGAGGGTGTGTCATGCCTCCCAAAAAAGTTAATATTGAGGTGTAGTGATGAGTCTCTCTAACATATGTGATTGGGTCTATGTTAGATGTTGGTGTTTGTATACAAAGGTCACAGAACACGCATGTGAAGATTTTGGGAAGCCCTTTGTTTTTCATATGTAAACTCTTGTTCATGGTATCAGTTTGTATTCATTTTTCACAAGGAGGAAATAGAATATTTTGACTTTTCATTGTACTCATTTATAAGAGAGACTCATTCCCTGGAATGAAGTGATTTTGTGGCATGACCAAAACCGTGTGGGTGAGTTAGTACCGCCGAAATACGATAGTTCCAAGGAGTGGAGAATGATTTACATAGACAAGTTTGTTCATGGCATGGTTTTGAGATTAATTATTAGATTAGGTACTGGCATCACCATTATAATATTTCTAGTTGACCCTTTTTCCCTATGATGCCAATATTTTGGGTGGTGATGTTTCTGTTTTGGGGTTATTCTCCTTCCTAGAGAGGTTAAGACAGGTGGGGTATAACACCTGATTTCGTTATACAGCATATCAGGGATGGATGATTCCACTCAACTGCCTTTTTGATTGTTACACATTCATGCTCATCATGATCATCGATTCAGTGGTATGAAGTTAACACCTAGGGGTCGAGACAGTTGACACTCCATTAATAGAATAATTTGACTATCTACTTAGAGCTGGCAACAGTTTTATTCTCTAAAGCTTGTGTAGGCACTAAATTCTATAGGACATAAACTAAGAAATCTTTTGTGAAGAAATATAATTATGAGTTTCACTTGATGAATTTTTATAAAAAGTTAAACACATCGTCATTTTTTCAAATATTTATCATGATTATAGTAATGTTATGATAGGAGGTGATGAGGGATTTTCACACTTCTACATTGGTTATTCATCCTTGTGTAGGGAAGACGTATAGGAAATCCAAATATAGGCTCAATATCCACATTATTCTTCTTAGTTATACATTTCATGGACAAAAATCAGTGAAGAAATGAATTATATAATGACTCTCAGTTTTCCATTTAAGACATTAGAATATTCATAAGAATATTGTTGAATCTTGGCCCTGATACGATGAAGGATTTTGGGGCCCAGTGAGCTCGAAATTTATTTTCTAAAAACTATTAATTATAATTTTATTGTTCACTTATGTTTTTCCAAAAAAGTGGAATATCTCATAAATTAATTTTTATATAATAATGTCGATACCATGAATGATTTCATAATGTGAATTTTATGCTAGGAACAACCTGTGGTTGGTCTGTTCGGGACATTCTAATGTGAAATCCACTAGTTGATGCATTGGATAAATTAAATAATTTAATTAATGTATTTAATAACACGAACCGAAATAAACCATAGATGTTGACTCATATGGGAGATATGAGACCACCAAGGAGTTTAGAATGTGTATTTTACCTTTGGAGGAACCTAGAATTTGTTGACATGGGACGTTTAAGTGAGCCAATTGATGACATATATATTTAATTGAAATAAAGAAATAGTTTAATTTTTTTATTAAATGGACAAATTAATCACTCTATAAAACCCTCTTTCTGAGATTATTCATGGGTTTTCAACATAAAACTTTCGGTATCCATGATAAAGACGAGGGAGTTCTTCATTGGATGATTGAGTCCAGATGATGAATGACGATTAGATTGAGGTGAATTAACATGGGAAAGATTCACCAGATGATCTTCATTACTACTGAATCTATTATTAACAGACAATAAATCCTTAATTGAGGTGAGACTTGATATTTTTTTCAGCACTTTGAATTAAATTATTGATCATGATAAATTGCCTCTCTTTGATCTGTATTATGTTTTGCATTTTCATGGGCCCCTGTATCTAAATATATTTTTAATTAAATTTATTTTGTATTAATTACATGTTACAATCCCCAATTTAACCACTATAAATATCATTTTTTATAATCTATTGTCTAGTAATGATTGTAACCTTTTTTATTTGTGTTTTCCCTACTATTCATTGTGTTAATCATCATTGGAACACAAGGTAACAATTCCACTTTTCCGAGCAGGTTTGAGCACAGTCAATGTGCTAGATTCCGGATGGTTTCATGAATGAAACTTAAACCTATGGTTTTTATATTGATTTTTAATTACCAGGATGATGTTTTATGAAAGGATGAGATCAGTAACAATGGTTCATTATTGTTATCAGAGATGGTTCAGGATCAGTTTGATGATCCTTGTAATCCCGGTTGATGCATGACAATATCAAATGGTGCAACATGATTGGTTATGAGTAGAGACCTTGTGTTGGGTCTCATAGAGGAGGCAACTCAGAGAGGACATGATGTTGAACATGCATGGATCTCCAAAAAAGAGGTCAAATGTGGTCTATGTTGTTATTTTCATTATTATTTTCAAAAATAATGATGATGTTTTAATGAAAACAATGAAAAATTGAAATAAATAATTAAAGGAGAAACAAGTGGTAAAGTGTGTGATTTCCCATTTATAATTAAGATTAATATGGCAAAAATTATAATATGACGATGAGTAAAAATAAATAATTAAAATGATAATGAAGGACCCCATTTTGAGCTTGTTATGTGATTTACACGGTTATAAGGAGGGGTTGGAAAATGTCTCTTTCTTCATATATATTAATTATTTATAATAATTATTATGAATAAATAATTTACAAAATAATGTTTATGGGAGAAACATGTAACCACTGGGAGGAGTTTGAAAAATGGTGTTTAATGATTGGGGATGATTTTTCCATATCCCTCTCATCTGAATAAGTTATCAAAATATAATAATAATTTTAATAATAATTATTATTATTTCTTTTGTTGGGAAAGTCTTGAATCAGTCATAACCTCTTCATACAACATCTGATTGAATAACCAACATTGATAACATGACCTTGACTCTAAGATGGTCATTTGAGGAAAAATGATCGATATTTTTTTTGGAGTCCTTCCATGGGTCAATGAAACACCCTATAATAATAAGATTATTAGCATTGTGGAATATTTTGTATGATATATCATCCTAAAATGGCATCGGAATGAAAACAAAATCTGTCACTTTGTGGCCCTCACATGAAACAGTACATTTAAATATCAATATATGTTATATAATTTAGGCTCGTGGATCATTCCAATGAAGCACCATTCATTAATTATGTTGTGAAATGTGGATTTTTCACTATTTCTCTAATTTTTGTTATTGAATAGTCAATCTAAAGAATATTTCAACGAGGTTTACAATGATGTGATCCATTTGGAAATCTTGGGTAGTTTGAATATTCAAATCATTGGAATGACATTTTTCACTTTAGACCAATGAAGATACATATGGGTTAATCAGGCTTCATGCAAATAAAAATCATGCAGTACCCCCACGTGGCATATAGTAAAACATAGACGACATGTCATGTGTTGTAGAGGACATGACTAGGAAGCTATATGGGGCTTCATGTTCTGTGGGTCATTAACATGTTGTGTAACTCTTTCTTAAGAATCGTCGAGGTTCAGTATATTATTATTTCAAACATGTATTTTGGAATGTCAGTAGTTGATCCTACATGTTTTCTAAAATATAACACAATAGTTACATCTGTTGTGTATTTATAGATATAATGTGAAATGTTAAGAACATGGAACCTTTTGAGATAATTCTCAATGGTGGAAAATATCAGGTGGGATTCTAGAGGTATCATTACATGTATAACCCTCATAAATGTTTGGGCATGGGTCTCAATGTCCTTTAGTAGAACCCACATTCTAGGCTAGGTATTGAACCTTGACATTCATTGTGGAACCTTCCTTCATGGTAGGGAAAGGGTCTTCGATTACCTACAGTGGAAAACTCCATTTGGGCTAGGCAAGGTTCATTGACTTTTCAAGTAGAAACCTCTTACAGGGAAAGGTATAGTTCCTCTATGACAAAGAGTGGTACCCTCTAATTGTTCTAGGAATGGGTCATAAACATTATATGTGGAACCCCCTATCCGGGGTGGGCATGACTATGAGGCCATGATAGTGGATCCCTCTTATGGTATAGGGGGATGAGTACCTTACCTAGAGACTATGACCATCAACTATGAAACACAATGATGAGGTGTGGTTTAACATTGACTATTAATTAAAGGAAGATGTGTGGGTTACTGATAATAATTAATAGAGTATAACTATTGGATAATCTTTTTCTTGGGATGAGTGGTGATATAGAGATCCCCTTTCTCTCTTTATTGTGATTATTTTACTGAGCATACATACATATCTATATATATATATATCCTTCATCTATATCAACACCATGGATTTAGAAACTCTCCTTATCGGATAGGTGAATATTAATGACTTATTCCACATGCTTTCAATTTTTAGCTTCTTAGGGTTTGATGAGTTTACTATCGTAGTATAAATTTCAATGACTTAATAATTAGTTCATCTACATACCTTTTCTAACCCTTTTTCTGGTTGAGGTTACCATCACTCTATTTCATTTTGTTTTGGATGTACTCGTTCAATACATGTTATATATATATATATATCATCTATTGTATCACTTAATCCTCTACCTTTAGAATTTTCGATGTCTTATGGGGTTTCATTTTAGTCACCCATGCTTTGTATTTTTTCATATATATCATGTCTTATGCAGACCATATACATTTCCACCATAACTACAATGGATATTAGGGATATTGGTTTCTTAGAACGCATACTGTGGTTGTACCTTGGGATTTAAGTGATGATATCTCTTTTATCAACATAGAATCTGAGTTTTCTATCATGTTGGGATTAATTAATGGTTGGGATTTTATTTTGACCCATTAATTTTATGTTTATACTACCATACATTTTTACTATTTATAGGATCATACATGATTTTTCTACTTTATTGTAATGTTTCATCTTTTATTTTTTCTCTCTATACATTTTCCTCAGGATGGTGGTGTGTGTGTGTTTGTAAGTACATGAGAAATGACCACATGAGTAAGTTATTCCATCATCATCTGTCACCACCTTCGGCCTATGGAGGCGGCCATGGTGTAGTTTTGGATCTCATAACCAATATCCTTTTGATTTTTATTCTAGTGAGATAGATGTTTTCACTTTATGGTGATGTACTTTTGATTCTGATTGTTTCCATTCATTTTGATGACTTCCCTTGGTTCACTAGTTATGTCTGCTTTCAACTATGTGATTAATATTTCATGTATTTGTCTGATATTATTGAGGAGTCATCCTTTAATTCATTTTGTGATAGTTTCAATGGGTACTATACTAGTTTTTCATATTTTTTTATACACTAGAGTAATATGACCTTCTAGAAGTTCCCTCCTTTTTGTTGATTAAAGACTGTTCCGGATTTGTGATGCAATGAAGCTATGACAAGGCATATTGTTTGGTTTTAGTTCATTCGGTATGCACTCGTCGTTATATGCTTACGTCTCTCTCAACAGGTGTGACCTACCATTTCTAGATTTGTCTACTTCAAATATAAATCATGTATTTTGAAGCTCATACTCATGTTCCATTTCAATTGATATCATATCCTTGAATCCCCTTAATCTCTTAAATATTGTAAGAAATTTTCACCTCGTGATTCACTTCTAACTAGTTTCATTATTGAATAATTTTTTTATGAATTCGATGACCAATTCTTACAACCAACATTCTTAAAAATAATGTAATAAACACAGCCTCATGGTGGAAATATTTAATTTACATAATTTTAACATCTATAATTATGAGATGCATGCCTAATTAGATACTTATATATTCATAGGATATCTAGTATGATAGAGTTATCTACTAATTTTTCATCATTGATACCACTCCACATATATGTTTAACAACTATTCATCATGATTGGCTCTCTTAAAAAATAAATTCCATGAATATTTTAATATTATTTTACACTTTTCAATAAATATAAACAATGTCAATAGTATTTTTTGATTGAAAATTTTGTAACTATATGATGTTTACATCATTAATAATATTATGGTCACCAAATAAATATTAGTTTCACCTACAATTTAATTCTAGAAATAAATACTGTGTATAAAGGAAATAGGTGGTTCTTTAATACATTTTAGTTAATGGTAAATTGATGATAATATCTAATAAACCATAAAATCTTTATTGAAAAGAATATTATTCCCAGTTGGTCGCATATGTGTTTCAGTTTTCTCTTCCTTCTCAAATTTCATACCTCTTTCAAATATTCTATAAATACGACCAATTATAGGTTAGGAACATTTCCATTCATAAAATTTTATATAGACTTGTTTTCTAATAATATTTTAAGGAGAAATATTTTATGTCCACTTAATATAATCTTCATGAATTATTCTTACCCATGAAACCAAGTCACAAACATTTAACCTGAATATAAAGACCTATTACACATTTTACACAAAATATTATCATTAATCACATCAACATTTTAGGAAACATTTCCATTTTTTCATCATAGATATATATGACCTAATCAATCCTTTTGTTTCATTTTTTATTGATTATATATTCACTTATACCATTATTTCTTTATTAATGTT
This sequence comes from Viscum album, assembly GCA_963277665.1. Classification (NCBI taxonomy): domain Eukaryota; kingdom Viridiplantae; phylum Streptophyta; class Magnoliopsida; order Santalales; family Viscaceae; genus Viscum; species Viscum album. The sequence goes on from OY728129.1 coordinate 443,028,137, forward strand.
GTTTATGGAAAAGTCACAAGGGTACATGATGTGACCTTTCCTTCCAAAAAATTTAATTTTTTTCATTACGGTGAGAGTCTTCACATTATTCTTCACAATCATCAAGGGAGTTGATTGTTTAACATCCTTATTCCTTTGTTAGTTCCCAAGGATGACCCATCATCTTATTTCATTTTTATCTTTACTTCATATTGTTGTATTTTCACATCCCGACCTATGTGTTTATTTTATTTTATGATTTCATTGACTTTGAATTATTTTTCTGGGGTCTGAGGTAAGTCCCTGACTAAATTTCTGAGTCATTGATAAAAAGAGCACATTCAGATTAAACATCATTAGATGCATGGGTGGAGCACGACGTCAGGCGGCTTCGCCCATGAAAATTCATTGCCCTTTTATTAATTTTATGATTATTAAAATGATATGAATTCATTTTATTATTATCATATTATTATTAGTTGTTACTTTTGTTATTATTATTATTATTATTATTATGAAAGATTGAAACAAATTTTTATTACATAAGTTTTATTAGTATTATTGTTATTAATGAAGTTTATAATAATGATTATTGTTATTAATAATATTACTAAATTTTTATTATTACAATTATAATTATTGAGGTTTTTATGGAGGTATATTCCTAGATTAGTGATTTATTTATTTATTTATTCATTATTATTATTTTTCTTTTATTTTCATCTATGATACCTTTTTTTATTTCTTCTATTCTTATTCACCCTAACCCTAGTGTGGACCACTTTTTTTTTCTCCTCTCACGATGCGACTGGCACCTCTCCCATATCTCCTTCTCTCTTGTTGCCCCAGCTTTCCACCAGCGGATCCCTCTGCTTTCCTTTTTTTCTCCCTTATTCACAGAACATCATGTCCAATGACCCTTCTTCCCTACTGGTGCGCCAATCCCCCAGCAGTGCGCCCTCACCATGCCGCCTTCCCGTCGCCCTCCTCATCGCAGGAGCCTGGTGCCCTCTGCCCTCTGCGCGTCACCTCTAGCTCCCGTCCAGCAGCCCCCGTGCAGCACCATTGTTGCTCTGCCTTGTCCACCCTCGCCTCCCTCTTCCTGCCTTGCAGCGCCCCATCCCTCCTTCCACGCAAGCCCAGCTGACCCAGCACCCTCCCTGTGCACCAGCCGGCTTCCAGCATCACCTCACCGCCCCATTTTCCCCCATCGCTACAGCGACAAGCCCAGCCCGGACCTCGTCCTCATTCCATCCAAAGCACCACCTTTGGCCTATCCATCTTAGCTCCTCCCTTCTTGCTCAAAGACCCAGTACAGCAGGCCCTCCCGCCGCCTCTCCTCCTACAGCCAGCGCACGACCTGTGACTCCCCCTCATGCACTTTGGATCTTCCACACGATGCCCCTCCTTCTGCCTTCAGCCATCACACACCCGGCGCACCCCGGCGCACCTGCTTCCCTCATGCTTGTCCGCTACCCCTTTTCCCCCTGCTCCACGGAGGCCGCCCCCTGCCCTGCATGCTCCGCCACATAGCCTCACCCCATGAAAGGTTTCCATTATTTTGTTATTCTTTATTATTATTCATATTATTATTATTATCATTATCATCATTATTATTATTATTATTATTTTGTTATTATTATTATTATTATTATTATTATTATTTTTTTTTGTTATTATTATTATTTTGTTGTTATTATAATAATAATAATAATTATTATTATTATTATTATTTTGTTGTTGTTATTATTATTATTATTATTATTGTTATTATTATTATTATTATTAATATTATTATTATTATTATTATTATTCTCATTATTCATATTCTTATTATTATTCTTATTTTCATTATTATTATTATCATCTTACTCTTGTTGGATTATGGGTTTTAGTTGATGTTTGTTTTTTATTGGTTCGTTTAGGATTTTTAGGATCCGCACAGGGCGTTTTCGAGCGAGCATTGTCGTCGCACCTTGCCTCTGAAGTTTCCTTGTCATCGCACCCCGATTCAGAGCGAGGGATGTTGTCTCATAGTGTATCCGAGGTAGGTTCCCTTTGCACTGCTTTTAAAAATTATGTTATATTATTTCGTGCTATTTGGGCCCACTATTTGTTCATATTAAATATTTTATTAATTCTAGTCAATGTAAAATAGTATTAGATAATTGTTTTTTTATAATTTCTCATTGTAAGAAAGTGTTGTTTATTTTATACACGAAACATGAAATATTTTCTTGATGAGAGGACAACCAAAAATGAAAGAATTCCCATTTGGATTTTAAACATAAATAACATAATATGAAATAGAGTTCTGGTTTAATGATAAAAAAATTTCTTTTGAAGCATGAACAACTATTTTGGTTCTTTTGAGAAATTACATGGTTGGCTCTTAATGATTATTTGGAAAAATAAAATGGTTTGGTTTGGTATTATTAAAATTGTTGGCAGCCTGTGAAGTGGTGTTTTGGGGGTTCTTTAAATGGTTTTAAAATGGGTTTTGTCTTATAAAGAAGTTGTAATTTTTTTAGATTAGCGATAGTGAAATGTCTTTAATGCCCATTTGGCACTTTATGGAAAGCGATAAAAATGTATTGATAAAATCCCTCTTAGGAAAACTCTCATGCCTTGGTTGCAATTGATTGTTTGGGAGGCCGCACTTAGAGGCTCCCAGTTACTTGAGTGGTTAAAGGAAATAGGTTGTCCCATTGAGTGGCTCGAGGTGATGTTTGTTGTGCTTTATATATAGATATGTCTGATTGGATGCTCGGTTGGCATCAGTTATCTCACCCCCTTTTTAAACACTTGAGACATGGGAATCTCTCATATTGAGAGAATATTCTAAGAATGATTGCTGCACAGGTAGGTTATGGTTCTGACCAGTGGCCCATAGTATGTTGATATATTGGGTTCATTACTATGGTATTTTCCCTCTACCTTCCCAAGAGAAGATGGTCGAGCATATTGTGTGTTTTGTTTTTCATCGTGACATGTCGATAAGGATAATTTCTCATGTATTAATGTCTTCTGGTTTATTCTCGATCTCTAAGGATCACCCATGTATATTCAGCTTTTGTTGCTTGCAGTAGTGATTATGATGCTCACATTTATACCTACATTGCCCTTGATGTGTGTTTTACTTTGTGCAATTCTGGTGTGTTGTTTTCCTTGGAAAGTGGTAAATTTCTTTGGATTATGTTTCTAAAAATTGTTTTCAAATGAAAGTGTTTAATCCTCTTTGTACCAATTTGAAAACATAAACATCAATTTACATTTTCATAAAATGTCTTTGACACTAATGAATTGAACCAAAATTTGGATATGGTTAAGGGAAACGGTTCTTACTCTATTTTTATGTAAAATACTTAGAAAAACATACTTTTATAAATTGTAGTTCAAACTTGAGATGAGGATTCTTTTATTTTAAAGGTATTGCCTTTAGAATAGATATTGGGAAATCCTACTGTGTTTTAATACTCACGCCTATAGTTCTTTTTTGTTTTTAGTGTTTTTGTAGGATATAGATTGAGTCCGGTCGCCTAGGGTGACAATTGATCGTTGAGTCGGAGAGTGACCCGTGAGGTCACACAGAGTTAGTTCGGATGTCGTGTTTGGTCAGTTTTATTTTATTTCTACCCCTGTTTAGTCATTTTAATTGGTTTATTTTTCTTGTGCTGCTCTGTATTGTTTTTGCTGCTTGATTTATTTATATTGGGAGAAATTGTTCCCACAACCTCTGTTGATGCCCTGGCGCTTGTCGCCAGCCCAGGAGGATCGGGAACGCCTCTCGGGCCATGTTGCGCACTGGCTCGGGTGACCGATTCAACGTCGACCCAGGTTGGTTCGTGACAAAATGGTATCAGAGCAGGTCATCTCTTAGAAGACCTCACTTTTTAGAGCTCCCTTTATTATTTGGGATTTCAAGGTAGATGGATTAGGATTTTTGGGACTCAAGGGGTGGTGCGGGAAGAGCTTCGCGAACTCTTGCTCATTCTGATCCTCGGGTTTCTTGGGGAAGTCATGTTTAATTTGATTATTTGTGTTTTTATGGAAATGTTTTGTGATTGGGAAAAAACAAATGGAGTTGGGCTAATAGTCTTAAGATGCAAGGCCTGGCATTCCATGTGGAGCTATGGGCATAGTCCAAAAAGATTCTCCATGTCGGTAACGTGATTGACATATGGCCGCCAACCATATGGTCAAGTCTCCCACCAACACTAGTTCCCTGTTTGAGATGTTTTGGTTCTCCTGTGACTTCTGAGAGTGGTTCAAATTTGAGAAAAAATGGGGTTTGAAAAGAAAATATTTTTTGAAATGACATTCTTAATTTGTGGATGTTTTTAAAAGATGTGGTAAGAATGATTTGTCTTTGGAAAAGTATGTATCTTTGTTTTGGCCTTGGTGTTCTTATGAGTTCTCACATGCATAGTAGTATGTTGGAAATGTGGACGGATTTATGGTACGAGGGATGGATTCCCGGGGGGCACAAATACATGCATGTGAGTGAGCCTCAATGGGATATCAATGGAAAGGGTTTAACCAACCAAGATTTTTTTAAATTAAATATGTTTTTCAAAAGAAATGTTTTGATTTTATAATGCATTGTTTTCTTGTGTGCGGAGCATGTCATGTATGCAGTGTATGTTTCTGAGGATATTTGTTTACTAAGTCTGCCTTGATTGAGGTTTTTGACTTTTCCTTGTCCAGCTGTTATCCTTTTGAAGCTTCGATGGGTGATCGTAGTGTGGTTGATCAACCTAATGATTATATCCTTGATTTTAGGAAGTTGGATCCACCTATTTTTTATGGTCAAGCATAAAATTCCGTGGCAGAGGAGTGGATGAGGAAGATTGAAAGGGAATTTAACCTCATTGTGTTTCCCGAGTCATTGACGGTCAAGTTTGCGACCTTCATGCATGAATGTTCACCGTGGATGTGGTGGAAGTTAGTGTCTCGGAACAAGCCCCGTCAAGAGATTAGTTGGGAGTTCTTCAAGGCTTTGTTCATTCTCCAGTAATTCTCTGGGGAAGAAAGGGTGAGAAAGGGGATGAAGATGTGTTGTCTACAGAAGGGTGACATATCCGTGATAGAATATTTACATCTCTTTGTGGAGCTAGTCCCTTATGATTCAGAGTATGCCACGAATGACCCCATGAAGGCTCGACGCGTCGAGGAGGGTCTCCACCCTGATCTATAGTCGAAGGTGTCAGAGTCCAACCAAACTTCTTTTGTCTATGTGGTAAGACAAGTTTTTCATGTCGAAGCTGCGATGGAAGGAGTGCTCAAAGTAGTTCTCCCTCCTTCGATCCCTATTAGCAGTGGTGATGATTCTGGAAAGGAGATGAGTAAGAAAATGAACGTGGATGGAGTAGGTCATGGAACCAAGATGCCTCGGGATCATTCATAGACCTCTTCAGATCGAGAGATTATTGTGTGTTATCAGTGTGGAATGTGGGGTCACAAGAACCCAACGTGCCCAAGCGCTCCGAAGCCCGGCCAGGCATGTGGACGCCTGGGTCACTTGCGACGATTCTGTCAGGGCATTGCAAGAAAGCGTCACAGAGGAAGTTCTCAAAAGTAATGTGTTGGTGGGTCTTTGTTCAATGTTTTTGGTGTAAGACTACTTTCATTGTAAGTGATCTTTTATCGTTCTCGTTGTACTGATGGTGTTTTGGGGTTTGAAATGTAATGCAATGACATGGGTATTTTGATAAACTCTGGTCTTCAATGTTATTATGTCATTCCTTTTAAAATCATTTCATTTATTCTGTCAAACCAAAAGACATGTGTATTTTATTGGGATTATCAGAACCTGAATGCGAGGCACAAGACACTTCATTAATCAGAGCTCCAACAAAAAGGCCTCGGACTGAATCCAGCGCATAGTTAGAAACCCCCGAGGGAAATTTTAAGGGGTCTGGTTAAGTTTGTGCATCTACTTTGTGATGAGATTGTTCTGGTGTTGTTGTTCTAGTTTCTCTGTAGTTGTAATTATTTTTCTCATATCGCAAAGTTTGTGATGGAATTATCCCTCACGTAATGTCGGTAATTGTGCCTTTTGGGATGCAACTTTCTGATCATTGACCTTGCGTAGGCCACCCATGTGAATCTGTTGTGACTCTAGTCTATGTCCATCCTGAAGTGAGGGGTCCTGAGTGGTTGTATGTCATGGTTTCATTTATCCAATCCTTGGGCCCTCCCTCCCAGCACATGGGGTTAGGGTGTATAGTCCATAAGGAGTTTTCGTTTAATCCCTTATCCCTTTCGGACAAGAGTGAGTTGTTTGGATGTTCTTTCTGTGCTTCGTTTATCTTGAGTAAAACCTGGTTCTGGCCTAAGTTGGATTTCTGGTTGGTTATTTATAAGCCGGTTCCTTATGGTGGGGAGACCCACCGTGAGTCTCTTTGAGTTTTCTCTTAACTCGTTATCGAAGGATAGTTGTGTTCTTATAGTGGGGAGCCTATTCATCCCTCCCCTCCGTTGGTGATCTACTTCGGGCAATGAGGTTCAGTCCCAATGGTAGTCGTTGTGATGTCCTTCGGATAAGAGGTTGGATGATGTTGTGTGGAACTATCAGGTGTTGATCGATCGGCTGGATAGTGTGGTGGCTTTCCGGGGGCAGAAAGCGTTATGGTGAGTAGAATTGTCACACCCCTACCTGTGTTTTTATTTTATTTTATGATTTCATTGACTTTAAATTATTTTTCTGGGGTCCGAGGTAATTCTTAGACTAAATTTCTGAGTTTTTGATAAAAATCGCACATTCGGATTCAACATCGTTGGATGCACGAGTGGAGCACGACGTCGCGCGGCATCGCTCATGAAAATGTGTGTCCCTTTAATTAATTTTATGATTATTAAAATAATATGAATTCATTTTATTATTATCATTTTATTATTAGTGGTTACTTTTGTTATTATTATTATTATTATTAAAGATTGACACAATTTTTTATTACATATGTTTTATTAGTATTTTTGTAATTAATGAGATTTATAATAATGATTATTGTTATTATTAATATTACTGAATTTTTATTATTACAGTTAGAATTATCCAGGGTTTTATGGAGGTATATTCATAGATTAATTCTTTATTTATTTATTTATTCATTATTATTATTTTTCTTTTATTTTCGTCTATGTTTCTTTTTTTATTTCTTCTATTCTCTTTCCCCCTAAACCTAGCGTGGACCACTTTTTTTTTCTCTCCTCTCACGCTGTGGCCGCCACATCTCCCATCTATCCTTCTCTCTTTCTGCCCTGCCTTGCAACCAGCAGATCCCCCAACATTCCTTTTTTTTTTCTCCCTTCTTCACACAACATCATCTCCAGCGGCCCTTCCTCCCTCATGGTGCGCCAAACCCCCAGCAGCGCACCCTCACAATGCTTCCTTCCTATCACCCTCCTCAGCGCAGAAGCCCAGCGCCGTCTTCCCCGTGTGCATCACCTCCGTATCCCGTCCAGCAGCCCCCGCGCAGCACCCTTGTCACTCTGCCTTGTCCACCCCCGCCTCCCTCTTCCTGCCTTGTAGCGCCCCAACCCTCCTTCCGCACAAGCCCAACTAACCCAGCGCACCCCTACGCACAAGCCGAAATCCAGCAGCACCGCACCGCCCCATTTTCCCCTCCCCTACAGTGATGAGCCTAGCCCGGACCCCAGCCTCCTTCCTTCCGCAGCACCGCCTTCGGCCTATCCAGCATAGCTCATCATTTCTTGCTCAAAGACCCAGCGCAGCATGCCCTCCAGTCACCTCTCCTCCTACATCCAGCGCACGACCCGTGACTCCCCCTCCTGCACTTTGGATCTTCAGCATGACGCGCCTCCTACCACATTCGACCATCACGCACCCGACGCACCCCGGCGCACCTGCTTCCCTCCTGCTCGTCCGCTACCCCTTTTCCCCATACTCCACTGAAGCCGCCCCCTGCCCTGCTTGCTCCGCCGCATAGCCTCACCCCCTTAAAAGGTTTCCATTAATTTTTTTATTCTTATTATAATAATTATTATTATCATTATTATTATTATTATTATTATTATTATTTTGTTATTATTATTATTATTATTTTGTTTTTATTATTATTATTATTATTTTGTTGTTGTTATTATTATTATTATTATTATTATTATTTTGTTATTATTATTATTAATATTATTAATCTTATTATTAATATTATTATTATCATTATTCATATTATTATTATTATTATTATTTTCATTATTAATATTATCATCTTACTCTTGTTAGATTATGAGTTTTAGTTGATGGATTTTTTGTTGGTTGGTTTAGGATTTTTAGGATTCGAACAGGGCGTTTTCGAGCATGCATTGTCGTCGCTCCTTGCCTCCGATGTTTCCATGTTGTCGCACCCCGATTCAGAGCGAGCGTTGTTGTCGCGTCGTGTATCCAAGGTAGGTTCCCTTTGCACTGCTTTAAAATTTTAAGTTATATTTTTTCCTCCTGTTTGTGCACACTATTTTTTTAAATTAAATATTTTATTAATTCTAGTAAACGTAAAATAGTATTAGAGAAATATTTTTTTATAATTACTCATTGTAAGAAAGTGTTGTTTATTTTATACATGACACATGAAATATTTTCTTGACGAGCGGACACCCAATAATGAAAGAATGCCCGTTTGGATTTTTAAACATAATTCATGGAATATGAAATAGAGTTATGGTTTAATGATAAACAAATTTTTTTTGAAGCGTGAACAAGTATTTTGGTTCTTTTGAGAAATTACCCGGTTGGCTCTTAATGATTATTTGGAAAAATAAAATGGTTTGGTTTAGTTTTATATAAAATATTGGCAGCCTGCGAAGTGGTGTTTTAGGGGTTCATTAAAAGGTTTTAAACTAGGTTTTGTCATATAAAGAAGTTGTACTTTTTTTAGAGTATTGATTGTGAAATGTATTTAATGACCATTTGGCACTTTATAGAATGTGATAAAAATGTTTTGATAAAAACCCTCTTAGGAAAACTCTCATGCCTTGGTTGCAATTGATTGTTTGGGAGGCCAAACTTAGAAGCTCCCAAGTAATTGAGTGGTTAAAGGCAAGAGGTTGTCCTATGGAGTGGCTTAGGTGATGTCTGTTGTGATCTATATATAGATATGTCTGATTGGATGCTCGGTTGGCATCGGTTGGCTCACCCACTTTTTAAACACTTGAGATATGGGAATCCGGCATATTGAGGGAATATTCTAAGAATGATTGCTACACTGGTAGGTTATGGTTCATACCCATGGCCCATAATAGGTGGATATATTGGGTTTATTACTATGGGATTTTCCCTCTACCTGCCCGAGAGAGGATGGTCGAGCGTATTGTGCGTTTTATTTTCATCATGACATGTCGATAAGGATGATTTCTCATATATTAGTGTATTCTGGTTTATTCTCGATGTCCTAGGTTCACCCATGTCTATTCAGATTTTGTTTCTTGTAGTAGTGATTATGATGCTCACACATATACCTGCATTGCACTTGCTGTGTGTTTTACTTTGTGCATTTATGGTGTGTTGTTTTCCTTAGAATGTGGTAAATTGGTTTTGATTAGGTTTCTAAAAATGGTTTTCAAATGAAAGCATTTTATCCTCTTTGTACCAATTTGAAAACATAAACATCATTTTACCTTTTCCTAAAATATCATTGACACTAATACATTGAAACCAAATTTGGAAATGGTTAAGGGCAATGGTTCGTACTTTGTTGTTAAGTAAAATACATAGAAACCCCTAATTTTATAAATTTTAGTTCAAACATGAAATGATGCTTATTTTATTTTAATGGTAGTTCATTGGGAATAGATAACGGTCTAGCCTATTGAGTTTTAATACTCACACCTATAGTTTTTTTCTGTTTTTAGTGTTTGTGCATGCTATAGCTTGACTGCGCTCGCCTAGGGCGACGCTTGATCGTTGAGTCGGAGAGTGACCAGCGAGGTCGCACGGAGTTAGTTTAGACGTAGTGTTTGGTTAGATTTATTTTTCTTCTACCCCTATTTAGTCATTTTAATTTGTTTAATTTCCCTCCGCTGCTCTGTGTTTTTTTTCTACTTTATTTATTTATATTGGGATAAATCGTTCCCACAACCTCTGTTGATGCCCTGGCGCTTGTCGCCAGCCTGGGAGGATCGGGAACGCCTCTCAGGCTATGTCGCAGACTAGCTCGGGTGACCGGTTCAGGGTCCACCCTGGTTGGGTCGTGATAGGTATTCAACTCATATAAATAGGTGTTATGTTTATGATTACTATATACATGAAATCATCATAGAAATTCCACATCGATTTTAAAAATCACATAAATTTCCAATAAAAAAATCATGATAGAGTGAATCTATTTTTTGAGTTCTACAATTGTCATTTAGTTTTCCTGAAAACTCCCAATGATTTATTTAATTTTTTAAATTTTAATTTTAATTTTTAGATATATTTCATTATACACCAAATTGATATAATATTGAATTTTATACAATAATGAGTTTCTTCGATAGCATGCATGACACGTGACGTCGAGCATCAAAAAACCGTGAAATAATATTACATTAAATAATAAAATTATTGTCACGACCCGTCATCGGGGCCCGTGCCGTGACTACCCCAAGCCCGCCTTCCATAGGCCAGGGGCTGGCGACTAGCACCAAGGCGTAAAATCCCAGTAAACAGGGAAGGCATTGCCTTTAAGTAACAACCACACAGAGTCAGCAAGCGGAAAGTAAAGTGCAGAAAAGTAAAGGGGGCCGGAATACAAGCCCAACTGTAAAGTACAACTGAAAAGTAAAGAACAGCAACTGAAGAAAAGACGGCGGCCTCGTGTCGTCCACTGGCAATCCCACCTGAAGGGTGGGTACAGATAGCCTCCAGGATCCTCGGGTCCCACGTCCGCTCCGAGCACGTCCCGCCCAGTGGTCCACCTCCAGGTATCGTCCTGCTCCACGCCCCAACCGTGATCAGCGCTGTCCGTCGTCTGCAACCAACACAACAAGGTGCGGGCATAGCCCGTGCAGGGGTGAGTACAAGCTACTCAGTAAGGACCCCGAGACCCCCGAAGGTCTCCCGAAATCCACAAAGGATATAGCACAAAAGAAAGATGCAATCACGAAGTAACATCTGACTCGACTTAGGTATATGCCCATACATATACCTAAGTCCCCAATTCTAGCTCTGCTCACGAGCTCAAGAACAACTCAATCCACAAAGGAAAGCAAGACTCAAATCCACAAGGAGAGTAAACAGTAAATCCACAAAGGATAGTTCAACACAATCCAAAAAGGAGAGTAACATAAGATTCAGCTCAACCAGGATTTTCATTATCGAAACCGTAAATGTTGAAGAGCCCCATCTCTGAAGTGTAAAGTGGTCCTGTCACGACTCCGAGGTACTGCTCACTAACCTATGACTGCTGAAGTACTCCTCCTGTCGAGTACCGCGGGTCTGCTGCCAACTACCGGGCGCTCCGTCCGCTGAGGGTCTGCTGCCAAATACCGGGCGCTCACCCAGATAGCCTACTGAGGTACTCCTCCTGTCGAGTACCGCAGGTTTGCCGCCAACTACCAGGCGCTCCGTCCGCCGTGGGTCTACTGCCAACTACTGGGCGCTCCGTCCACTGGGCTAGTCGACTCACTCCAAGTCGAGTCGGTCAAGCAGTCGTCCGGTCTCAGTCATCTATACGGTCTCCATACTCCGCACGTACGTCTCCACCGTCGCGGGTCTGTCGCTACAACCAAGCGCACACACTCCGTAGAGTATCGCGGGTCCGCCGCTACAACCAAGCGCTCCACCGCCAAGGGTCTGCTGCTGCATCCAAGCGCACTACCACTGTCAAGTACCACGGGTCCGCTGCTACACCCAAGCGCTCCACCGCTCAAGGTAAAAAGAAGATTCAGCTCACACAGGTTCGGTAGCACTGTTCCACGTAGGATCGCTGAGTGTAGTAGTCGACGCAGTCCACTGAGGATCTCCGCACAGTCGTCGCCGCAGTCCACGAAGGATCTCTGCTCTGCCGTCGTCGCAGTCCACGGAGGATCTCTGCTCTGTCGTCGTCGCAGTCCACGGAGGATCTCTGCTCTGCCGTCGAAGTCACAGCCAGCGCTAGGGTTCCCGCACACAGCGAGCTCGTTTAGGAGGGTCCGCTCCACGAGCCGAGAGGCTGATACATCAACTGACACGTAGTCCGAAGTTGATGTATCCAAAAGTTTCGTATCGACAACAGGATCTCAACGCAACAGACGGCGCGTCAATCGGACGCCCGGTCTGAGAGTTATTGGCATTTTCGTCCCAGGGGCCCGGTTGGTTTTTAGGGCAAAACCAACCCGACCGTACTCCGCCTGTGTCCGATCCTCGGGCGGAGTATGCCAAAAGTTCCGTCTCACTTAGAGGAAACTACCACAGCTGACGGTATGTCGATCGGACGTCCGTAGCTCAAGTTATGAGCGTTTCCGCTCCGAGGGCCCGGTTGGTTTCGTGTACGAACCAACCCGGACGAACCCAAAGTCTTCCGAAACCTTGAGTATAATAACCGAAACGACCGTCTCGATCCAAGGATCGCGTAGCCGCTGACGGTTCGTCAATCGGAGGTCCCAGGCCCAAGATATGGGCAAAAGACCGAAGAGGGCCCGAAACGGGGGTTCTGGGCCCGGGGCGACCCGGCCCGAACCCCCCCTGGGGTCGTCCGAACCGGGTCGGCCCGAACCGGGTCGGCCCGACCCGGCCCGACCCGGCTAGGCCGGGTCCGGTCCGGCCTGGGCGCGGCCCGGCCGACCGGACCGGCCGGCTCGGCTTCGGCCGAGCGGCCGAGTGAGGGCGCCGCGGGCTTGACCCGCGGCTCAAGCGAAACGCGGCCCCGTGGGGGGGGCCGCCTGTCACGCGGACGCGGCCGGGCCGCCGCGTCCGTTCCCGGTTCCGCGCGGCCGCGGAACCGGCCGCCGCCGCCGCGGCTTCAGCCGCGGCAGATCTTCTCCACGGCGGCGCGCCGGGCGCCGCCGCCTCCGGTCGCCGGCGCCGCCTTGCCGGCGACCCGCGCCGCCGCCGCCTTCCGCGGGCCGCCGGAGATGCTCCGGTGGCCCGATTCCTTTCCCGTCTGCGCCGTTACTCCTCCCGGGGGACGATCTTCACTGCGGAATCAACAGATCGCCCCTGCCGCGCGGTTCGTCGTCATCCGCCAAATCCGCACAACAAAAGAGATCGGCGGAGGGTTGCCGGGTCTTGTTCGTTAGACCCGCACCCTCCGCGTTAGTCAAAATCCACGGGAGGAATAATCAACAACAATTTTAAATAAATTAAAATTGTCGGAGATCATGTTATTCACATTAAAAGAATAAACACGGGGAAAAAGGATAAAAAAATATTCCAACATCCCTTACTTGTCGTCGTCGTCGGACGAGAGGTCGTCGCGGAATTGCTCGTCGCGGAAGAAGGGGGATCGTCGCGTCGTCGCGGTATCCGGCGTCGCGTCGCCAATCTCCGGATCAAGAACAAACGGATTTAATTAATTAAATCCGTTGTCATGAAATTAAAAAGGGAGAATTTAAACGATCCGATTCTCACCTTAATTGCCGAACGAGGATCGGCCGCGGAAGAAGAGGCGTCGCCGAAAAACGTCGCGGGTAGAGCTCGTCGACGTCGCAGATCGCGGTGTGCGTCGTCGAATTCCGGTCGCCGGCGTTCTTCGCGTTCTTCGCGTTCTTCGCGTTCTTCGCGTTCTTCGCGGAGAGGGTGGAGGCTCATAGGAATTGCACAACGATAGCAATTCTCCAAAATAGACAAGTTTGTCTATTTTATTATTTTTCCAACAAACGTAAAACGCATAAGTAACGACCCATTTAATTCGTTGAATTAATTCAACGAATGAAACAGCCAATTTAATTCACGAAATAAACCGCCCAATTAAATGGTCTGTTAAGAATTAAAGAAAACGTGTCGGTTGACTTTTCAGTTTCTTTGACGGGTTTTCGCGGGTGCGTTACTTAGCGAAAGAAACGGCGGGGCTCGTGCGGGTCCCACCTCACAAATATCCTACCAAGGGGGTAGGATATTTCTGGATAGCATCCTATCCTGTTCAACTCAGTTCAAGCCGTCTTTAAGTGTCTTCAAGTGGCTTCCAAGCAGCTTAAGTGAAATAAAATAAAGTTGTCGCACAAACATTAATTTATTTCTGACTTAAAGCCCCAAAATTTAAAAACCACGTCTGAGCAAACGCAACTCCGGAAGAGGCGTTTCTAAGCAAATACCGGCGCTGCGATTTCATCGGTGCCCTCAGAATTCGATTCCGGGCACCGGTTCAAAAGATAGAAAAACCCGCTCGTCCGTTCACTGAACGTACCCGAGCCAAACTTCGGAAATTGATTCCGGGCACACCGGGCCTCGGAATCAGGTGCCGTCTGAAGCTGCGCTCTTGTAAAATTCCAAAGAAAATTAAAAAAAAATTTCCTTGAAATTTGCGGGTCTTTACAATTATATCCTAGCCGTAAAATAGGGGGAATAAATAGTTTTTTTAATTTATAAAATATAATTATAATTTTTATTCCTTATATATATTTATTTACAAACGCTTAGTAAATAATCAATATTTTTTTTTATAATTAATTATATTAAAAAAATTACGATTTCTATAAAAATAATATTTATTTTTTTAATAAGAAAATACTTTAATAAAATTATATATTATTTATATATTTTATTTATTAAAATATTTTTTTTGAAATCATAATTTTAAAATTTACGTACGGTGAAAGTCTATATTTTATAGAAAATATTATTATTTCTCTATGAATTGATAAAAATAGAATGTTTTTTTAAAAGTGTAATTTCATTTCATAAAATTATTAATATAAATACACAATTATGTTTTAATGGAACAAAATTATTATTTTTTATTTGGAATCAACATATCATTTAATTTTGGTATGGCCAAATGTTTTGTCTTAAAAAGGGGGTTTTCACAAAATAGTGTCAGTGTGCACAATGTGTAAATATTTTAAATAATTAAAATAATCCCAAATGAGGATTTTTTAAAAAGTAATTTATATATTTTATATTAATGAATTTTAATTTAGATTGAAAAAAATTATTAATATTCTATATAGAGTTAAAATAAAATCAACGTGTACATAAAAAATACTTCATGAACTTGCGCTTAGTCATCGCATCTTCGAGACATGTATTAAATTTAAATTATTTGAAAATATTATTAATTTATTTGAGAAAATAAATTCAATTTTAAAAATAATTTTTTGAAAAGAATATTAGGGTTTATTTTTTATAATTATTTGAAGAATATTTATTTTTTGATGAATACAGAAATTTTTTTAATTTTAATTTTAAATTTCATTTTTTTAAATTATTTATAATGATAAATTATATTGGAATTTTTTTAACTTATATTAAGAGAAACAATTCATCTCATGCTTCAATTTAGTTCACTGAGTTAATTTAATATTTAAATTTGATATAAAAAAATTGTTAGCATTTGATAATATTCCGCATGAAAACCTGCTTTATCTTTGCATTTATGGGATTTATTTTATGTTAAAATATTCCAAATATTTAAATGAAATTGGAATATTGATACCATATTTTCAAATAGAATAATTTATATTTTATAATAAGTTATAATTAGTTTTTTACCATATTTAAAAGTGGAGGCAGCCAAAATTATTTTTCGCAGTTAAGGTAAAAATGTGATTATTGTGGGGCTATTCTAATAAGATAAGGGTTAAAATAATCTAAAACATGTATATAATTTTTTTACAAATATTATCACCATATCATGTATATTAATCATGAATAATACATTTTGGATCATATTTTATGAGAAAAATGTTGGTACACATTTCCCTTTTCAATACAATAAAATTTTCCCACTCAGATTACTTATAAATGGACACCACCTCAAGTGTCTTCATAACTCTATATATCCAGTTTTATTGGTCCTATTTCATTAAAAAAAAATTCAAACATCATAAATCTCATTATATAAGCATTATTTTTGAAATATTTAGAATCATATAAGGATTTTAGTTCTAACATAATACTATTACCTTGAGAAGATGAAATGTTCTTTAATAAGAATATTTATTTTATTTATCGCTCAATAACGATCATTTATTATAAAAAAACATTTTATAAATACTAAATTTTGTTTCAAATATTGAGATTTTGTTTTGAAAATTTGAAAATCTATAATGATATCAACTTCCATAAACTGGGTTATAAAATCATCGTTCATGTGTACGTTGGACAACTTCCTCGTCAACCGACATAATTCATTTTTAAATGATAATCATTCATGGTTGGGTATGATGGTAGATATAGGTTATATTTTTTATATTTATAAATTAATTAAAAAATTTCAGTATTATATAATATTGACCAGTTTAAATTTCATTGCAGTGGCGATATGATAATGTTTCTTACGAATACGACGAGCTACTTCATGGTGAAGTGATGTGTTTTTTTCCGTAATGCTTTTCATGGAATATAAAAAGGGAAAATATATGTTATATGAATGAAATAATATTAAAATTAATAACATATTAATCATTAAATGAACATAACAAGTCATTTTTATTCTAACCTTTTCACTCAGTGAATGATGATAGTGTTATTCTTGTATGTCTAGACTACTGCCTTCATGAAGCAATTTGAATAACTTTTGATCAACACACCACATTGATGACATATATATAAGTATATTTAAATAAATAATATTTAATTTATGATATTATTATTAATATAAAATTTTAAAATACTAATTAATTCATTTTAATAATTATGGATGAAAAATTGAATCATTTCTCAGGCCTATTTACAAACTACCATCTCCATGACTATAACATACTTTATTTCTAAAAAACCAACATTCATGGTTGGTATTTTAAGTATAATTTATTTATATAAATTAAAGTTATTTAATAATTACTCAAATGGATATTAAAAAAACCATGATCATATTATGAGAGTATAAAATGAAAAATCATATTATATATGAAAAATATATAATTTAACAACAGAAACAAAATTTTAATAGATAATTATTTATTAATGGGTAAATATTTCACATAAATAGATCACATTTCACAAGATATACAAAATTATGTTTTATAAATATATTTATAATATAATTATTTTCATTATACATGAGTTTAAAATGTTAACGAAGGATTTCTAGAATTATGGTAAAGGATTTCTGTCTCCGATTTATTTTTCCATGAGACACTTGTCGTATTCCACAGTTTTTTGTTTTATGTGGTGTATATAATAATCATTAATGTATAAATTAATTATTATCTTTATATATTTATTATTTACATTTCTATTTTTGAATCAATCCTTTATGAAATATATTTTTCAAAAGATACCATAACGAGATTGATCTTCATTTCAATTAACCTTCCTATATAAATATGTTATGATAATCACATATCTTATTTAACGTGGTGTATATAAAGCCTATTTTACATATAATAACATGAATTTAATGTATAAATGATATTTAATATTTCATTTAATTACATTTGTTAATTTGGAATAGGTTATAATGTTACTAAAGTGTAAAATATGTTTTGATTCATTCTCATAATTTATTAGGATTGATTAAGAATATGTTTCCAAAATGAATCTATAATGATACATATTATAAGATACTCAAGATATTTATTTTCTTCTAGTTATGTCATAAGGATACATGTTTTCCCTATATTCACCTATCTATATGTACTCATGACATCAAACATAATTTTTTAATATATATTTTATTTTCAGTCAACAAAATATTTTCATACAAAAACATTTTTCTAAAAAGGTTTTTAGAAATGTTTTTATCATTTTAAAAATATTTTTGTACCTAATTTTTATATATGTATGAATTTTTCAATATATTTTTGAAATTAATATCCTTTTTATTCAAAAAAAATTCCTTATTTAATTTTATAAAACATTTGAACATAATTATAGATTTTACATATTCATGGCATGAACATTGTTTCCCATTGACATAACTACTCAATGTTTTCAATACTCCCTTATAAATTATACAATTATTTTTTCCAATAAATAATTTCCCTTAATATTTTAGAAATTTATATACATTAAAAAATTATATCGAAATTGAAATTATTTTTATAATGTTTTACTTTTTAGAAAAACGGGGTTTTTAGAATAAATTATATCTCGATTAAAAAAAATTATAAATATTTTATGTGAATACTTTATAAGATTTTTGAGTTATATTCAAAAGTAATAATTTTAAAAATTTATTAGAAATTTTTAATTTCAAATATTTAGATTCAATTAATTGTTAATTTTCACCTAAAATATTATAGATGTAATTTTAAAAACATTTTTTCATTTATTATATTTAAATTTAATGTAACATTTGATTTAATGGGGATATTGATGAAAGATAACATTATTATTATATCACTAAATTGTTAATAAAGAAAATATTTTTATGAAACTTATTTCTCCCCCTTTTGTTAAACCATGATAAAATTATTATAAAACATGTTTCATTTTTCAATTTCATAGGCTATGATTAAATGATGAAATGATTATAAAACACATATCACTATCAATGTTTATAATGTGATAATTTTTTATGAAATCAATTTCATTTTATGAGAAATTATATAATGAATATTTTTTGACCTTAAACATCACAAAGGTATTATTTCTATTATTAGACTCATGGAACCAATATCTACTTTCAATAAATTTGGAAAAGATTTATATCTAATGAGATTTATGTTACTAGAATTGAGAGTGGACCTGATTCAGTCTGTGACCTTGTACATTGTGATGATCTTGGGTGTAATCCAGGAGTACTATTATGTTTTGAGGACTAAACCCATTCCACTATAATGGCCTTGGAGGTGATCCTTGAAAATATAGATATTATTTTTTGATGATAACGAGTATAAAAAATCTATGTCCCATACCAAATTTAACACGCTTGGGATTAGGTTCCTTTATTCCCATTTGATTCATGTCTTATGAAATTCCTATATTTATTCGATAACTAAATATTATTATATTTTATATGAAACGTATTATTTTAAAATATAATTCACATTTTACCATAAAATTATTCTCATGTTATAATTATGTTTCTCTCTTGTATAAACTTACTGAGAATATGAGCTCACCCTTTATTATGAATCCTTTCCCAACGTTATGATGAATAATTGTATGTACATAAATTTTTTGATGAATACTAAAGGGTATGATATTTAATGGATAAATTTAAGATCATTCATCAGATAATAAGAATTAATTCCTTGTTTAGAATGGAACTAATCTATTATGGTCATCAAGATAATTATAAGGATGAGTCAGTGTATAGGTAAATGTCTTCAAATTTTGGATTATGATAGGTTATTTTCATTTCCCAATAATTACAGTCCTATTTGTATAATTAATGTGATAAAGGGTCTATTATTGAGCCACCAATGTTAATAACTACAAAATGGTGTATTATCTTAACTCGATCGCCACATGGTTCATGACATAATGTCGTGTTACATGCTTGATTTGAAAATTTCGGGGAATATTCATTGAGAATTATCATTTTCTCTATGAACCATCATTAATAATTTAAATAGATTATTACTATGAATTTTCCATGATAAATATTATGTGACAAATATTAAAAATATGATGTCATGATTTAGACATCATATAACTAATGTTTCATAATTACACGGCTTCCCAATATGATTAATGTTTGTCACACAATAATTTTTGGTTTTAGCTGATGTATGGAAGTTGAATGAATCATTTTAATTAATATTCTAATTGAATATTTAGTGACTATGAGAAACAATATTGAAGTGTGACTGGATTAAATCATCTTGTGATTATTCCAAACCATTTATCACAATAGATGATTAAAAATATGAACCTTAATAAAATATATGACTCACTAAAGAAAAAAAGGAGAGATTTCTCTATGATCTCTAGTAACGAAGAACTCAAATTAAATAAGATTCACTTTCTTCTGTGTCTATAATGTGGAAAGGGGAACATAATGTAATGTCTTAGTGGGATGAGAAGATGATTTGATTTGGAAAAATAAAGACACATATGATGTAATTGAAATGAAAGAAATAAATTTTTTGTTAACACAATTAATGATAATAGTGGTATCCCTAAGGTATTATAAATTGGTGTGTTATATTAAATGTGGAAAGTACGATATTTAAGTAAATAAATGACTTCAGGGGAAGTCTTTTTAATAGAACCTAAAATGTTTAACAAGTAATGGTTTCATGAGGAATATGGAGATATTAACAATTTAATACTAAAGGAATGTGGTATTAATGAATATGATGAGGAGTTATAATTAATCTATTGAGAAGGCGGTGGTATTAATAAAGTATTTATGTACTTGAATTCAAGAATTATTATCTACTTAATGATTCTTTGATATAATTTTTCCATTATATATTTTAATGAAGAAATTTAATGATTAAGATGATGTAGAAATTTAATTTAATGGTAGGGTGATATTCATTGAAACACATTATTCAGTAAAACGTTAATATGTTCTTAATAATGAGATAATGATATTGGGGTTAATATAGGATTAATATAAATAATTTAAATTAGATAGTATTGATTATCATGGAATTGAATATTGATTTATGGAAAAAGATGTTAAGATTATGAATAATAGTTTTTACAACCTTTTGGAAGTTATGGGATATATTCAATAATATTCCATTTTATTCAAGGAATATTTTGTAATTTCTATTCATAATAAGTTTTTTTGAAATTAAAGTCATTATAATGATTCAATAAAATACATGACTATGTTATTCACATACCTGGAATGTGAATGTAAAGATAAAAATTATGATTATTCTGGGATTAATGTTTATTTGATTTTGAGAATTTTAGTGACCTTCATTAAAAATATTTAAATTTATAATGGTTATTTGTAGGTAGGAATGGATATAGTGATAACATAAGAGGGGTTTAATTATATCCACTCCAAAAAAAATTTATTCCATTAATTAACACAAATAGAATATAATAACTGGTAGCATTTATGTAATAATGTATGTACAATTGATATGAAATGAAAACAAGGAACAACGATTTATAAAGAATCATGGCACACAGATCCCTTAATCCACTCCACCAATTACCCTCCCTACGGACTTAGTGAATTTCACTAGTAAGGTCATTGTATATTAAGACTGATCCAAAACTGAGTGCAAGATGTTGTCACCCATTCAATTAAAGGCATACAAAATTGATCATTTTTTCCTTTACAGGGAACCGAAAAAGCCACATCTTAATTTGAGAAGTTGACAGTCCACCATGACTAAATACGAGTAGTCGAATATCTATATATATGATATGTAGTTTGTTGAGAAACAAATATAGCTGACACTTGCGATATCACAAAATTGATAAAAGAATTTTCATATACTTCATAAGAAGATAATCATTGAAGAATGATTGAAGTGATCTGGTATTAACAAAAGATCATGGGATTTATGAAAAAGAACTAAAATAGAGCATTGTATTCACAGGATTGAAATGTAGATCATCTAAATGTAGTTCACGTTTTTATGATTCTTGATAATTGTTGCACTGTAAATTATTTTCACATGAAATAAAAAATGAATAATATTTACATAGATATATATGTGGGTTTCAAAAATTAGGGTGTTTTACAAATGACACTCAGATACATATATATAATGATAAATATCCATCATAGTTTTAAGATCTGAATTAGATGCTTGATAAATCATCAAGAATTAAATTGAAAAAATTGATCGGAGAAGGAGTCACATTCCTTAAGAAAATTAGTAAAAATAAATGTTGTAAATGGATCATTAAATCATATATAATGAGCTTTAAATTAGACAAATTAGTGATTTAAATCATCTTGACATTCTCTAATAACTGTTGCTAAATGCTCTGATAAAGACGTAAATTCAAATATCGGGATTTGAAAATTCAAACATATTGTTCTTTAAAAAAACCAAAAAATAAAAAATGTAGTTTTTTACCTCATAATTTAGGTTTGATGATCAATACATTTATCCACATCATCATTGATCTCTGAATGTAACATTGATTATCCATATTTTCACTTTTCCCAAATGCAAGGATCACAACGTAAGGTTGATGATCCATATATTTTTAATGTTCTGTACGTACGTAGGGTTCTTTAACCATACCTTTTAGTTTTGGAAAATGTAAGGTTATTTTTCAAATATAATGTTCCGTAACAATATGATTCTTCAAACTTAAGGTTTATTAACTGTATGTGTTGATCCTACTACATAAACGCAATGTTTTTTCAATAATTTTCTTTCTTCAACATATTGAATGAAAATTATTTATAGTATACAAAATATTATGAACCGTGATTCCAGATCATGTTTATGAGAGTTATAAACACTTTGACAAATATTTTTCACAAATAAATAGTTGAATATTTATTCAATATAAAAATTATAATGAATATAAATTTTCAAAAATATACTCAAAATAAAATATTTAGTAAAACAAAAAAGGGTATATGTGATAATCAAAATCAATAATATTAATAGACTATTGATCATACAATACATTCCCAAAAATATATCCATTTTTAATGATTAAAAACCCCGTTAATTAATACTATAATAATAGAAATATAATTTAGAATTTTTTAAAAATTAAATGAAAATAATTCTGATTTGACAGAATTATTTTGATAATGAAAAAATTTCTAAATTTCCCCACAAAGGTAAATTTCTTAAAAATATTTATTCTTAATTAAATTTATCAAATAATTGATATTTTGTGTTATCTAAATTTCTCCCCCTTTTGTGTTGTCAAAAAGAGAGTATTGAAATAACTTAAAAAAATTAATATTAAACAAAATGATATGTATATGTTATAAGTAACTGAAATGAATAAAGAGAATTGGATTTTGGATATCTGAAAAAAAATAAAAAAGTAGATAAAATAATGAAGTGTAACATATAGACAACAATCATGCTCATTGATGAATAATGAAATCAATACAATAATTTTTGTGAAGATAAAATGAAAACAGTCATTATCGTGGATCAATGTAGAAAAAAAGGACATAGATTGGCTAGGTTTGAATTTTGCATGGATTTAAAAATCTCATTTAGCATATCCATCAACATTCATAGCATTTTCATCAAAATTTATCATAGTTAAACAACAAATATCCTAGAGTCATGATTGACATATAGATTATCTACTATGTTTCTATTCAAGAACTCATGAAGACCACCCTCTTTCTTTATGAATAAATTTAAATTTTCTGAAAACATATTCAATATCAATATAATACTAGTCTCTCCTTGAGTTAACTAATCAGCAATAAATTTCGGATTCTCCAGATGAAATAATAGAGGAGACGTATTACACTAAAAATCCCTAACAAGAATGTTCATGTTTTCCATAACACAAGTCATGGTCTGAAATCTACTAATTAAATATGTAATTGTGGTAGGTATATGGAAAGATTTACTGGATTGACCCACACTACTCATTGCTGATTCAAACTGACTGCCTATGTACCTCTACAAATTTTTAAAATTTTCCTTTAAAATAGATTCTAACTTGAGTTTCCCAAACTCATCAAATAATTCAATCTTAAATGCATCAAAATCCATTTTAGAAACAATAATATCACTGATTTCATGAATCTTCTTCTTTAATATATCATGATCTTGCCTCATAATTGCATTGTCTTCATTATAGTTGTTATACATAACAACAATATCCACTAAATGATAACAAAATGAATCATATGTCCTATCATCTGCATTCACAGCCTGATCTAAACCATCATTAGGAAAAGGATTTTCAACTGTTTTAATAACTAATTATTCACAAGAAAAACACTTACCATCTAAAAATTCAGTCTGAGCACCAGAAATATGTTTTGAATTTCCAAAAGTTTGATCATCAATAAAGGGTTTAATTTTTGTAACTGCGCCATATAAAATCTGCACTTCTTGAATAGATCCTTGTTTAGTATCTTCATTTCTAACAATCTCAAATTGATCTGTTTATATTTGAGTGTTATTTTCTGGAATTATTTTTACCGGAATGTTGTCATGTACCTATTCATTCACCTGTTGTACAATATCAAGCTCTCCATATTCACTCTCCACTAGAATTTACTCTTCCATAAATTCTTTTTCAAAATGTACTGAGCATGTTGCTTCTACAGAAGACAGAACTTTCTCTTCAACATGATAATATTTTTTATTCACTGGTTTCATAATAAGACCCTCTTGACTTTTTTATTTCACTACAACATCTTCTTCAATGTTAATTCTAATCCGTCTCTTAGATGGTTTCGAAACGGAATCAGTTCATGATTCAGCAGCACCCTCCTCCCAAACAATTTCTTGCTTCCCCTATGCTAAAGCTCATGAGCATGTTCATCATCACCTCCAATTGGGGAATTCTTCCTTTCTACAGTGCTCTAGAAAAATAGAATAATTCTTAACATTCCAGCATTCAAAACAATACTATGATTAAATTTGACCGTTGTATCAACCAGTTCAATCACATCATTCATAAATAAAATCCATGAAATGAAATGTCCATATGGATAGAAATTCATTCTTTCATATGATGTGAAAAAGTAATTAATGTACTGAAATAAATACCATAGGAAGATAAATTTAATAGTACTCTGAAAAAGAAAAATGATATACATATCTGGGTAAATGATATTTTTCATCTCATCCATCCTTGGAACTATTCATGTATGAATAAGAATCACCAGAATTCTATGGTCAGCTTATATATCCTTAAATAATACATATTTCTTATGTGTATTTGATTGAACAGAAAAGAGAGATGTCCTTAGAATAATTTTACATATCACTATTCGATCTATTATAAAAATGAAAGCCCTCCTCAAGTGTGCAGTTCAATATTTTTTCATCCTTAGGAGAAGAAATAGAGGAATTCCTATCTTCGATATTAACAAAAATAATATTAATTGAATCTATGAAAATAAACAGTACACTCTTATAAAAAGAATTCAAATGTACCAATATTAAAATTTTGAGTTGATTTCATTGATTGTTTTCTTGAGTACTTGAAAATATAACAGTTCAATCAAGAGTATATTCACTAATATAAACTATCATGATCAACCAATTGTCTTGGAAGAATTTTTTTTCCTGTAACTCTTTTTTGTTATGATTCTCTTTTTTATCGTTATTCGGCAGTCATAGTTTTTGTAATTTATGATTATCTAAAAATTCGAGGATTTTGGTTTCTAGGGTTTGTAAGGATAAAAGAACATTATGGGTTAGGAGAAACTATTTTTGGTTAAACAATGGGTATGGTTGATAAAGGGTTTCAGACATATGCCATATGTCCTTATTTCTCACGTGGCAAAGTAATTATGAAAAAAACATAATAATTACAAGGCATTAAAATATTTAAGATAAAATTCTCTAACTGAAATACCATAAGATAAAAATATGAAAAGAATATTATATTTAAACAAATAAAAAAGGCGTAAAATAAAAGAAAATTATTTAAATGAAATATAATAAAAATTTAATAAAAGTGATTAAATATTATATAAACATAACTCACCCTTAATAAAATCAAAAAAATCATTGGGAAGTGTTTTTGTGAAAATATTAGCTAATTGATATTTAGTGTTAACAAATTCTAAAGACATATCCTTTTTAAGAATATGTTCTCTTAGGAATTGATGTCTAATATTAATATGCTAAGTTCTAGAATGAGATATTGGATACTTTGAAATATTTATAGAAATTGTATTATCACATAAAATATGTGTGATATTTAAAATAATTCCAAAGTCCCTTAGAGTGTTTTTCATCCACAACACTTGTGCGCAACGACTACCTACAAATACATACTCTGCTTCGGCGATTGACAGTGCAACCAAGTGTCGCTTCTTAATTGACCATGACACTAACGATTTCCCTAAAAGGTGACAGGTTCCTAAAGTTATTTTTATATATAATCTAAATCCTCCAAAATCATCATCTGAATAGGATATAAAATTAAAATCAGATGTTTTGGATAAAGAAGGGACTGAAAATCTATTCTTTTAAAATATCTAAAAATCCTTTTTACAACAGCAATATGACGTTCATTTGTATTTGACTGTAATATAGTATAATGAAATAGTTCAAACATAATATCAGATATTCTAGTACAAAGATATATAAAACATACCATCATACATTAATATGACTTATTTACCACTGGTATTCCAGCTTCATCGAAAGAATATTTAATATTTGTACACATGGGTGTTAAATATGTCATAATGTTCTCCGAACCAATCTTTATAAATAAATTAGTAATGTATTTAATTTGAATTAATTAATTTCCAAAATATTTTTGATAATTTTGATGTCTTAAAAAGAAATTTAGTTCTCCCATCATTCTCATTTTAAATTATTTTTACATAATTTCTGAAAAATCATTACAACAATTATTATTTGTCGATCAAAAAATAAGACAATCAATATAGATTTGAAGTAAAAATAAATTAGAAGAAAGATTTTTCTTAAAGAGGGTTGGCTTTTCCAAATCAATAGTAAAACCATTTTTCAAAATAAATGAACATAATATTTCATACCATGCTCTTGGTGTTTGTTTAAGGCCACATAGAGCTTTAGTATGTTTAAAACCATAATCTTGTTTTTGAGTATATTCAAAACAAAATGGTTTGTCAATAAAAACTTACTCTATTAAATATCCATTAAAATGGAAGATTTTACAACCATCTCATATAATATAAAATTTATATGGGATTAATAGTCCAATTGAATTTTAATTTCTTAGTCTATATGTGGGAGAAATTTTTTCATCATAATCTATACCTTCTTCTTTATTATACCCTCTGGCAATGAGTCTAGCGTTTTTTCTATTTATAATACCTTCATCATTTTTTTATTCCAATATACCCATTTAGATTCTATAACTATATAATTTGTTGGACTTTCCACTAATTTGAATACATTATTTATTTTAAACAAAATTTTCTCTACTTTCATTGCTAACGTCCAAATATCATTTTCTAAGGCTTATTAAAAAGTCATAGGCTTTAGATGATATAGAAAACCATGAAATCCCAACATGGTTCATACACTTATTTTAGGTTTTTTTTCAAATGTCCAGATCTCCGATAATAGTCTCTAAAGGGCGATTATTAAAAAATTTAGACTGTCTAGGAAGATCACTTTTTGGTTTCACAGTATCATGTTCTTCTAAATTAGATGGAATTATATTTTTATTTTCAATGTAATTTTTCATGTTATCAAGTCTCATTTTGTTAGATGAATCATCAGCTTCCTCGGTTTGATATTTTTCATTATTAAAAGGGTTAGTTACATCAAACATCAATGAATATATTGTTCAAAAATCATTGACATTTTATTAAATATTCTAAATGCTTTTGAAGTTTAAAAATATCCCATGAATACTCATTCAACAGCATTTGGATCGAACTTTCCAAAATTA
This sequence comes from Viscum album, assembly GCA_963277665.1. Lineage (NCBI taxonomy): Eukaryota > Viridiplantae > Streptophyta > Magnoliopsida > Santalales > Viscaceae > Viscum > Viscum album. The sequence goes on from OY728129.1 coordinate 443,055,633, forward strand.
TCCAGGTGTTCAAGACACATTTTGTGCATCCAAAAACTATAAATTACACCACTTAAGGATTTTTTTATCCACTATTCATAAGGAGTATTTTTTAAATTAGGTTTTATTAAAATTATATTTATTATATATAATGTTGTTTTAATAGTTTCTACCCAATATGATGTTGGATGGCTGTATTCATTTAGTATAGACCTAGCCATTTCATTAATTAATATGTTTCTTCTTTCAAAAATTGAATTTTTTTGAGGTGATCATTGTGCAGAGAAGGTGCGGATAATACCCATATATGAGATAAAATATATAAATTCATGATTCTCTAACTCTCCACCATGATAAATTCTTATTGAAATTAAATTAAATGATTTTCCATTTTCAACACCTTTACAAATACACTCATAAGAGAAAAAGCTTTATTTTTTAGTTTTAAAAAATATACACAACTAAATATAAAAAATTAATTAATGAAAACATATACGTATAATTTAACAGCCAAAATATATATTCTAAATTTACCAAAAAAAATCCATATGAATAAGTTATAAGGGATTTGATGTAGAAAATTTTTTAACAGATTCAAAAGAGGATTTGTGTTTCCTGCCAATCTAAAAAGAATCACATAATCTATTACAATCAAATTATAGACTAGGTAAATAAAAAACTAAATGATTCTTAGATAAGATAATTGAAGAAAAAATATTACAATGATCAAGTCTTTTATTAAAAATAAAAGACTCATTAAAATTAAAATTAAAATAGTTCGCATTCTGTTTACACAAGGAATTTAAATCCAATGTGTAGACATTATCTGTTCTGGGTGCTCTAAATTTATGATAATTATCTTTAAAAAAGAACATGAATTATTAGGAAAATCAATACAGTATCAATCATCACAGAATTGATAGATACTTATCAGATTGTGCTTCAATAATTGTACATAGTTTAATTTATTAATTCAGACTGTATCTAGATCTTCAACTATTGTGTGTCCAATAATGTTTCCTTTGGGATTTTCACTGAAGGTTACTATGATTTCAAATATTTTTGTCATAGTACAAAAATTTGATGAATTTATACTCATATGTTTTGAACAACCAATTTCCATCTATAATTCATCTTTTTCGCTTCTTTGGCATGTTACCTACAAGGAAATATTAAAAGAAATTGGGTACTCAGATCTTTTTGGGTCCCGTAGTGTTAGATATCGAAGACATAGGAATCCAAATAGATTTATTTTGGTCAAAGCTATTATAAATAAAACATGATAATTCTTTTGAAAAATTAACATGCTTGAAACCACATAATTGAGGTTTTCTGAAATTTATTTCATAAGTATAATGTCTATCAATACCGTAATATAAAATTTAACAGTAGACATGACATTTCTGTTAGAACTAGGAGCAAAATAGTTTTTCTATAGTTTAGGTTTTTCACACTTATTACAAATTCCAAACCATTCATTTTTAACAAAAAATTTTCAAAGAATTTATTTCAGTTTATTTTATCTTTTTTGAGAAAAAAGAGATGTAGATTAATATGTTTATACTTCTCAATATAGATTATTAATCATACATTCTTGAGCATCACATTTTGTAGTAGTTGAATTTAATTTTTCAACAAGATCTTGATGATGTTTTATTAATGTTTCTATTTAACTGATAATAAAATTATGAATGTTCATTAAAAATTTATGTTTCTTTAATAAGGAATCATATTTTTCTTCAAGCATATAGCAATAGGAAGTAATTTTATCAATTTAATATCTATAATTAGAATATGATAAATAGTATTATTGTACCTTATCTGTTTTTCCATGAAGAATATATTACCCTTCAGATTGGACTGTTCTTTATATAAATAAGAATTAGTGGAGCTACTGGAGTCTTCAGAGAGAGACCAAGTAGCCTTCATTCATCTTTTAACCTTTTTCACATTTTCAGCATTCTTCTGATATTTATTTTTTTCCTTTCACTTGTCTCATTTTAATTGAGGACTTTCAGGTCTTATATGCCCGAATTTTTTTCATTCATTAAATCTTACATCCCTTGAGTCATTCCCATCCTTTTTTACGGTTCTTTTAAATCCTTTCATCTTCCTTGAAATTACTAAATTTTCCATACTAATTGATCCAGCTGAATATCTAATTCTGAAGCATATGAATATAATTATTTTTGTTTCATTTTTTCTTATCCTTTTGGGATTTATGTTTGATGCAGTGTAATAATTTTTCCCTAGGACATTGTGGTCATCAACTTCATCTACAACATCATCATCATACATCATTAATGTTCCTATCTATTTTCTCATTTCTATATTCTTCAAAGGTGATGATTAGTATATTTCATCAAAAATTCCATTCAACATCACATATAGAACTCTTAGTACATTCAAATCATGATAATTTTGGAAGATAGGATCCCCTAAAAATGTTATTTTATTAACAATTTTTGTCAGCCTTTCATTCATCAGTGTGATGATCTCTCAATAAATCATTGTAAAAGTATTAAAAACTAATTTCTTTGTAGCAAATATCATTTGTCTAACATTTATAGTACCATCACAGGCTATTTCAATTGTCTGCCACATTTCACAGGCAATTGGTCATTGCAATAAATGTTTAATTCATCTATTTCATGACCGAAAATTATAGCATTCATTTCATTCGAATTCATATCACACTCAGCCTTTGTAGTGGTAGACAAGGTTTTTTGTTTTTTAGGAATTATGTAAGGAGTAAAAATAATTAATTAATCTCTAAATATATTATTTTTTAAGAAAATTATCATTTTTGACATCCATCATCCATAATTATCACAATTAAAATATAGAGCCTGAAAAATTAACAATCTTTCCTTGAGATTCTTCTTTTCCATAACTAATATAGATCCGATGCCCTTATCTTTTTATAACTATCGTAAAAACCTCATCCCCAGATACCAAATGTTAGGTTATAATAGATATAGTGATGAAACAAGAGGGGGTGAATTGTGTCTATTTCAAAAATTTACAATACTATTGATTCAAAAAAATAGTAGATAATAACTGGATGCATTTAAGTAAGAGATTATATGTAGCATATTTGAATATAATACAATGCTCAACAACTGACAGTGGTTATGGGAACATAGATCCCCTAGTCCACTTCACCAATTAACCTCTCAGCAGGCTAGTTAATTTCACTTGCGAGGTCCTATGATCATAATACTAATCCACAATTGAGTGTAGGATGGTTTCACCCTAACAATAAAAGTTTTGCAAAATAGAGCATTTTGGTTATCTTTCAAGGAATCGATAAGCCCACATCATTGTGTGAGAATTTAACACTATACCATGACTGAATATGTGCAGCTAAAACAAATGATATATAAGATATACTTTGTTGAGAGTGAAATATATCTCACAGTTGCTACAACATGGAACCCATGAAAGAACGATCTTTGACTTTAGAAGAAAATAAGCATTGATTAATGTCTGAAGTGATCTAGTTTTCTGAAAATATCTTTTTCTTTAATAACATCAACTAAAACAGGTCGTCACATTCCCAGTATTGAAAAATAGATATTCTAAATTCATTTCTATTTTTTTGATGCCCGATCCTTTTAGAAATGTTAATAATTATCATATAAAAAATTGAACGAATTATATTTATAAAGATATATGAGAGGTATTCACAGATCTGGGGGTTCTACATATGATACTTTGAGATATATATAATGATAAATCACTATCATGGTTTATGATCAACAAAATAGGATTGATAAATCATCAAGAATCAAAACAAAAAGAACAATAGGATGTATCATCCCATAAAAATTTAGTAAAAATAAATATTGTAAATCTCCATTTAAATCATATATAATGATATACTAATTAGTCAACAATTATCTTTAAATCATCCTAATATTCCGCAAAGGCTGTTGCAAAAATATTTGATAAAGTCATAAATTCAAATTCTGGCGTTGAAAAGTAAAACACATGGTTCCTTCACAAAATGAAAAAAATAACAAAGGTATGATTAATCTTCTTAACGATGGGTTGTTTATCTATATGTTTATCCAAGTCAATATAGATCTCTAAACATACCATTTATTTTCCATATGTGAAATTTTCAAAAACTTCAGGTTGACAACAGATGGTTGATGATCCATATGTTTGTAATGTTCTATAATTACATATGGTTCTTTAACAATACTTTTTTTGACTAATGTATTGTTCTTATACAAATTTAATGTTCGTTAACCATATGTTTCTTCAAACGTAAGTTTGATTAACCCTACGTGCTTCTTCTTCAACATAAACCTATGGTTTTTTTCCACATTTTACTTTCTTTGACATATTTATTGAATAGTATTTCTAGTAAATGACAAACAATGATTAGAGTTTCTAGAATATTCTTAAGAGCATTATAAACAATTTAATGATTATTTTTCTCAAATAAATATTTTAATTTTATTTCAATATATTAATTATAATGAATATAAATTTCTCATAATACACTCAAAAAATAGTCATTTGTAAAACAAAAAATTGTAATTGTGTGCATCAAATTTAATAATATTTATATAGTATTGTTGAGATAATAAATTCCCAATAGATATAATGGTAGCCATTATTGGAATGGTTTTTGTTAAAAATTGGATGAGATTTTAGTTATTAATATATTAATTAAACATAAACATATTTATTATTATTGGATAACCTGTTCTAACAACATTTTTGTTATGATAAAATATGATATACATTGTAGATTATCATTCTATTTATTGTTTTTATGATCCATTATTACATTCATAATAACAATTTCACCTTAATTTTTTGGTGTATGATGTGAAATTCAAATTGGTCAAGGAACCACTAAAGGGTGATATTGTGGTAATGAAATAGAATGATATGATGTAATTATATCTTCTCAAGAAAAAATCTATCCTTTATAATAACTTTTGAGTAAATCATTATCCTTTTTCAAACATATTAGTATTATGATCTTTTTTGTTAACCTACTATAAAAAACCCACCTACTTTTGATAAATGATCACTATCACATTCATTAATTATTTTTATTTTATTCAACCTCAAAATCATCACATCCCACCATTGTTATCTATGTGGATCCATAGTTCTGATTTATATTTGGTAACCAATTTTTCATACAAACCATTATAATTGGTATTTTGTTTTATTATATCAGTTTCTATAATGGAATTTTCAAATGTAAAAACTTTATAAATGATACATATTTTTAAGGAAAAATAATTTTAAAGTGGGTAGAATGTAACATTACTAGATTTTATGATTTTTATTAAAAATGATTTTAAATTTATAGATTACATGTATAATAAACACCACAATTTTTAGCTTTTTTACACATACTAATGAGTTTCATTAGAATCATACATAACATGTGACACCGATCATTACTGATCCATAAAAAAATATTAATTTAAATATAACTATTATAAACACACAATTATATATGTAGACTTGAATTGAAATATCCATATAATGAAATATAAATAAAAATTTTATAACTAATTTAAAATATTTTATCAAATATTAGAAAATAATCAATCAATTTTTATTAAAAAAATTATATTCATCCAAAAAAAATTATCCTAAATGGTTTCCCTGATTTTGTTATGGGATAATATGATAATTAATTTATATATAATTTAGAACATTTTTGATGGCTTTTTTTATATCATCGTATAATAATTAAAATATTGTGGAATCTTATAATTTTTTATAATGTATTGATATTTTTACTGAGTAGTGAAAGAAAACATTTTATTTGTAAAACTATCGTTTCATTACTATAATATAATTAAAAAAATATTACAATTATGGGAAGCGGAATTTAGAAGCCATGCAGTTCAGAGATGCCTATGCAGGTCATTCAGGAAAGCTATTCTTATTCTGAGAAGGTCATGTATGAAAAAATGGTTATTAATCCTCAATATCTGTTTTTGGTGTTGGGAGGAATGAAGTGTGAATATTAGGAGGTTGGGCATGAATTAGAGGCTTCCCCAGAGGATATAGAGTCTGCATTAGACTCCCATCTTGAGTCCAAGGAAGTGGGATGGGAAGAGAACTATCTTAGATCCTCTTCATAGATGGGTAAGATCACTATAATTGATTAATACAGGTTTATTAATCACACCTAGGGGCCACACCGAATAAAAACAAATTTAATTTTCCATGTAATCATATTTTTTGTTCCCCAAAAAATGTAAATCCACCTATGAAGGTGTCCAATATTGTAGTTGGCCACACTTCGAGAAACAAAAATGAATTCGATAAGCATATGGTAACAGATAGAAATGAGAATGGAGATTCAATTATCCTCTAGTGTGGAAAGGAATTATAGAGTGTGGTGAGTGGGATACCATCATTTATTTGAATAAAGAATTCGTAGATAAGTTTCTAGTGGTAAATTAAATGAACGTTTACTTTGATAGGCTAGTTAGGAGGAGTATCTAGGTTGATTTTATCAAAAAACATGATTGTCGGATCTAAAAAAAATTATGTGTTTTGGATAGTGGATTTTATTGAATGAATATTTTAGTGGAGGATATCATACTATATTTGGAAAAAATGTCATTATATATTGAAGACCACCCCATAGAGGACTCATATGGGTGGGCCACCACTCCTCAAAAGAGACTCCTCAGAGGTAAGGATACATGAAAGGCATAAACTATAATTCAAAAATTAGGCTATTTCTTATGGGGTTTTCTGATGTATTTTACGTACTTGTCTATTTTCACAATTTTTCCTCAAAAGGTATTTTTTATAATACAAATATATATGGTTGATCTATAGGTTTATTAATTTGTATAAAATGGTATTTTTCTTAAAATGTTTTAAAGTGAATATCCTTTTTCCTCATTAATTAATTGAGATAACCATTTTTTATAATATTTTAAATTCAATTTAAATATATTATATATAAATAAAAATTAATATATATTCATTCAATGACTATTAGAAAAAATATAGTTAATATAAAACAGTCCACTACATCAGAAATACACTCCTTGAACACCCTCTTATCCATTGCTTCTACTATTTTTTTATTTAATTAAATTTTTTCCGATATTTTTTTTTTTGGAAATAGAAACATTATTTTTTTAATTAAAATTATAGTGATATATTATGGTTAATTATTCATAATTTTATGAAAAGATTAATTTTAGGTTGAATAGTGAAATAATAAATTTTATTTGAAAATTTCTTATCTCATTTAAATTATTTATAATGTTAAAATATATTATCAGTTTTTATAAAGTAAAATTAATTCATATATAAGTATATTAATGTAATTTTTTTTATTTCATTTAATTTCATATTGAAATTGGCTATTAAAACACTGTACTATTTTGAAAATTTTTCCTTTGAAAGAAAATGTTCTCATCACGTCTGCGTGATTATATTTAATTAAAATTTTACATTTCAGAAATTATATTTACAAAAATTAGTTAAATACATATAATAAGATTAATTTTTATTAAATAATATGATAACTTAAATTTTAGGAAGAAAATAATCATGAAAATAGTAAAAATTAATTACGATGTTTATGTAAAAAAATATTATTGAGGGGTTAAACAATAATTATAAGGGTTAAAATGACATGAAAACATGTATGATGTATAATTTATGATCTTATTTAGACCATATATTATATATTTATAATAAATGATCCATTTTAGAGCATTATTGAATGAGAAAATCAATGATAATCCATTATATTTTAAAAAATATTATGGTCCAACTTTCCATACGTACTAATGCCTAAACATTCCTCTAACTTATTCACACTGTAAAACTCTTTTCGATCAGACAAGAACTACCATAATAAATTTCCATGTTTTTAAATATAGTCTTATAAGACTTTTAAGTAATTTTTCCATCATATGAAGGATTTTTGGGAGAACGTATAAAGTTTACCTAAAGATGAGGTAATGTTCATCTACAAGTGTTTTTATTTTAGTTTTTCCTCAACCTCATTAAATTAATTTAATTCCATGTTGATATGATAATGTAAGTATATTCTATATAATGAAATTTATTATGTCATTTTAATGACCTAAAACTATTTCCACATTCATCAAATGAGATACGAAATCATCATTCGTGTGTTCTGTGGATTACCGTACCGCGAAGCAATGTCATTAATTGTTTCCATTACCACCGCTCATAGTTGGGTATGATGATGTATATAAGTGGTATATATATATGATATTTATAACATAAATATATATCTATATTATTAAATCATATATACATTTTTAATTACATTCCATAGGGTATATAATGATGTCTCTCATGTGTAATGTTGAGCACTACCTCGTGATGTGATGTAATTTTTTTCATTAATGCTTTATATGGATGATAATATGTACAAATATATGTTATATATATGAAATAATTATTATATCCATGAAATATTTATCATTATTAAAATATAATATGTCATTTTATTTCTCACTATTTCACTTACTAAATGATGATAACGTCATTCATGTACGTATTGTCAATAACCTTCATGAAGAAATGTGACTCTATTTTCATCACAGAAAAAACTTGGATTATATAAATAATTATATTTTAGGAAATAATATGTTATTTTTGATATTATTAATATTATATAATTCTAAAATAATACTAACCTCCATCATATAATGAACATTGAAAAATTGAATCGTTTATAATGCGTACAAGTGGTTTACCTTCGCCATCATCGTAGCCTACTTCATTTCCCAAGAACTGTATGTCCGGGATTGTATGAAGAAATATTTATTTTATAAATACTAAAATTATTAGATTTATTATTATGTTTGATATTATATAATAATGATCAATGTAAGGGGACAAAAAATAACAAATGCAAACATATACCAAAAACTATGCAGTTATTACCTATAACATGATTTTAACAGGGAAATCTCAATAAATTTTTATGAAATGCAACCATGTAAGACATATATGGTTTAATATATAATAATATTTATTAAATAAATTTATAAAAAAAAAATATCGATTATAAATGAGGATCTAATTTTTATAATTGAAGTTGAGACTTAAGGTATGTGATTTGTGTCTCTTTTTTATTTTTAGACATTTGACATATTCAAAACTTGTTTTATTTATATAGTGTACAAAATCACCATGAATTTTTTAGTTATTATTATCATTAAATATTTTTGTATTTAAATATGTATTTGATTATATCTATTTCATTATGATTATGGTTCAAATGCTACCAAAGTAGTAAGGTATTTCTATATTAATTTTTCATCAATGATATATATGATATTTTATGCACCTATTTTCAGTTTATTATTATATAAATAACCCATATTACATATAACGAAAAATATTATTTAATATCATGATATTTCTTATTTTTTTTATAAATTATTCATTAGGATTACAATCAAATGTTACCAAATTGGTAAATATTTTATGGTGTAATATCATCATTGAACGGTATTGTTTATAATTATGTATCCAATGATAAAATATTATTTTATATAACTAAAAAACTGATGTATTTTCTTATCCTATGGTTATATCGTGAGTGTACATGTTTTCCATTCATTTTCTTATCTTTATGTACTCAAGAGTTAAAAAATATTGCTTTTTAAAAAATAACTTTCTTAATCGAAATCCAATTTAATTCCAAAATAATATTTTCTAACAAAAATATCAAGTATTTTTATCAATTTATAAATGATTTAATAATTAAATTTTTTTTCTTGTTTTATTTTATATAAAATTATTAGAATGGAATGTAAATTTTTATTCAAAAAATTATTTCTTTGTTTTTACTATAATTATGAAAAGAATATGTGTTTCTTAAATGAAATGCTTGAAAAATATTTCTTGCTATCATTACTACTCAATGATTCCAAGATTCCCATACATGAATTTAAAGTTTAGTTAAATGAACATATATTCTTATACATTTTAGAAGATTATGGATTAATAAAATTATTTACAAATCAAATGTATTTTGAAGACATTTTTAGTATAAAAAATGTTTTTAAATCAGAATATATATATTTTAATAAAAAATTGATTTTAATGATTTGTAATTATTCCATTCTACATTTTAAAGGTTGTTTTCAATGAATGTAATATCAAATATTATTTATGAATCTATTGTTTTAACATTTTATATTCAAATAAAAGTTATTTTACTGATGAAATGTTTGAAGTTTAATTTACAAATCATTTTCCATTACCGATAACATTATATGATCTAAGATATATTTTTTAATATATGAACCAATGATCTCATTCTTATTCTATAATTTACTTGTTTATGATGATAATATATTTATGAATATTTTTTTTCATCCAAGAATTATACCATTATATGATTTTTTCTAAAAAAAATTAATTTAATATGGTTTATGCAATGATAAAATGATAAAATACTTTTAAAACCAGTATATTTTCTAATGTATATTATATGATACGTTTGTATGAAACACATTTAATTTAATCGGTGATGATATGATGAAATGTTTAGGAACTTTTGGCACACATATGTATGGTTTTCATTATGTGGTGGGTAATAACTATATCTCTGTCCACTAGATTGGAAAAAAATATTACTAGATAAATATTATTATAACATGTACTGAAACAGATTCAGTAAGATAAATTTTCGACTATGATGGTATTGGGAGGGAACCTTGAGTTCTATAATAGTTTATGGAGTAAACAAATTCCACAATGATCGCTTGTGAAAAGATCCTTGGGTACTATTGAAAATATTTTATATTCTTTTTTAAATGCCAAAAATATTTCTCTTATTCCAGTGTTATTTTCTCATCGATAATTTTCATTGAATTAATTAGGATTTATGTCTTATGATAGTCCTCTCATTATACCATAAATCAAGATTATATTGTTTGATATGAATGGTATGGTTTTAAATTATTATTGTCAGGTTCTCATACCTCTATTCCCATGTTATTATTAATTATCTCCCTTATATAACATTACTGAACATCTTAGATAACAATTTTTATGTCTCCATTCCATCAGTAATGAAGAATGGTCTTATATAGGGTATGTATGTTAATAGTAAAAGGGGAAATATTTATGGGAGACATTGGATATATTTCATGAATTTCCTATATTGTGTTCCAATATTCTAAACAAATTAACTATTCCAATCCTAATGTGAGTGTTTCTTTAATATTTGGAAAAATCATCCAAAAATATGTAATATCCTTGAATGAGAATCATGAATCCCAATATTTCCACCTCTATTCATATTTTCTCCCAATAAATTTAAGAAATATATAATTTTATACAATTAAAGATTATTCTATTAACATATTATATGATTTTTAAACTTCCAACAACACCAAAAATATCCACAAAATCCTGATATTTTAATTTTTTTAATCTTTTTTAATTTCTTCAACATCATCTACATTTTTGAAAACAAATATTTTATTTTCCACATTCTCTCGGGAACCTGAATTTATAAACATCTTTTAATCCATCTTTGATGATTTAATATATTCTTTGGAATCAGTCTCCAATAATTTTTTCCAAAATTTTAAAGATTCATATTCTATAATCATAAAAAAATAATTAATACATAGATCTTATTCTAGACTAATGAACACCTTAAATTATGATCATGAACTATATTTATCATTAGGTAATATGAAAATATTTTTCCCATGTTGTTTATAATTTATATAGATATATCTCATATTCAATTTAAAATTTGGAGTAATTATTTTTAAATAGCTTATGAAGTATCATCTTTAAGATCATCTATATTTCTTTGGTTCAATTATAGGAAAAGTCATTTTATGATGAGATAAATCATCTCATTTTCAACTAATTTTATGATTTCTTCCAACTAAGTGTTCACTCTCAGAATATCATATTTAGTCGCATGGTATGACTTTAGTAATAAATTAGTATTATCTTTTATTCAATTTTCTTTAAAATCTATTCGGGAAACATTAACATTAATATATGCATCATGCATCTATTCAACATCATACATAACCTATTTAAGGATCATTCCACAAATATATATCTAACGTACAATACATTGAGATTATTTTGTATCTTTATCATAACATTCATTGAAAATAAAAAATATTTCATTCATTTCATTCACAATTTCTACGATAGTGCTTGAAATTATGGCATATTTAAATAATTACTTTTATATAGAATTAATATATTATTCCAGAAATATTTTTTAATACATAATTTCCATGAAAAAACATATTGTACAAGTTATAAATTATTTGGGAACATTTGAAAGATGCTCTAGAATTTTAGAATTGTTCATATCTACATCACAAATAGATCTTAATTCATAATAATTATAATCTTCATGAAATGAAAAAAAAAGATAAAATTTGAGTTCAATCATATTTAATATGGTCTTCATTTTCATATAGTTCTTATTCAGCTTCATTTCAACTCTATTGATCCGATGATTGTGAGACATGACGAAAAAATTATCATTTCTAATATATGTTTAAAGACAAGTTATTCCATCTATATCTCTCCTAAATATTACTCAAAATAAAATCTACACATCATATGCATCTGATGTTAAAAACCTTGAATACAATGTATTTAACTAGAGGTGACCATCTCTATGAAAACAATTTTAGTTTCTAATGAATCTTACATACACACTAAGAAGTGAAGTGAATCAAGTGTTTCATGATTTATAGAATTTTTTATATTCTTTAACAACTTGAAATATATACCACCTATTAAGGTGAGTGGATCATATACAAAATGTAAGATGTTAATGAAATATAATATAATGTATATTTTCAATATTTTTTACAAATACATACTCCTTGATTTGAATAGTTATACCCCCAGTTATATATTCTTCACTATAATTAGATGGTTACAACCATGGAAAATCACATTCCCATCGACGTTATGTCCAATACTATTTCACTCAATATTCCCACTAATTATTATTAGTTCCAACATAAACTCGATACTCTTAACTCTTATAAGATAATATATATACTACAACCCACAGTGGTACTAGAATCCCATCAGCCTTCTCCTATATCCTACAATACACATCTTCAATTTCAGTGTCCCACTAAGTACTTCCACTAATATTGAGTCACATAAGATATGATCTAAATATAGAAATATATCTATAGTGTAGTGTATTATTCTACACTACATTAGATGAAAAATTTCTATACAATTAAATCACATCACTTTTTTTCTCATTTAAAACCTTTTTGAACACCCTGAACTAATAAATAACAAACCGATTATTCTCACTATCCACTAATCATCAATTAATCTGAAAAAATATCATCCCACTAATTACATAGGTATATTATATCTGACTGAATGAAACAATTTTTACTTATTTAAATGTACATAAGTCATGAAAATATTATTGCAAGTGCACCTATGAGACGTTCCAGAAAGAACTAAAATTCATAGATTTCTCACCCTTTACGCATGTGTAATCAATGTTAGGGAATCTTTTATTGAGTAATAATTCAAATTAAAATGATTCTCACTATTCCAACAATTATTTTGTGTGTGTTAAAATATTTTTTAGAGGACACACACACAAACTTACTCATATTCTATTACACTTTATTATGTATTAGTAAAATTCTCACAAATACCACTATTTTTAATTTATGAAATACATAGAATGAAACAAACATATAAATCATACTCATCCTCATTCATACATAAATATTGTGTGATACTAATTATACTTTCCAACTCATTCTTGTGAATTTTCCTTCATTCATGGTAATATATCATGATTTATTCTCAATCTATTTGTAAAAAAATTGTTATCCTCTATTTTCATCAGGTAACTATTCACACAAGTTCCTCTATATGATTCACGTAACTCAATATTGGTGATACAGTTGATCAAATTTTTGGAAAACTCTCACGTAGAAAAAATGGTTATAAAAATAATAACAAATTGACATGAAATGATATCTTGAATACAGAGCATTTTCCGATCTATTTTTTGTTCTATAACTATAAAAAATGTCTCTCATATATTCACAAATGTCAAAATGAATGTGACCATTTATGTGAGTATTTATTATTAATACTAACTTGAATTAACTCCTTCAACATAACTCCACCGAATATTCTCACCTAATTAACATGTTCTTCATAACGTCAAAATCACACCGTTGCTATAAAATTTATCATCTTGACGCTATATCTCAACGATTTGATCTTTCTTAATTCATGAAAAGGATGTTTTATGATTATTTTGTCATATTAAAATCATCAAGACAATTAAATAGAACTAAAAATATTTATTTTGATCTCTGAAACATCTTGGAATGAAGGAAATTAAACCATGTTTGGTTCATTCAACCAATCTATCATCAAAATGAAGAAAAAAAGTCATCTTTGGTGAAAAGAGTGTCCACATTAGAAATATCAGGTGGCCAGTAATTTGACATCATGATTTAAAGTATAGGAATATAGTAGCATCCTAGACTATTCCAACATAATATATTCGATGATTATGGTTCTTGTAAATAAGACTCATCACAACGTACAGCTGTCGATCGATCATTAACATTAGCACCCTGATACATTATTCCCACAAAAGATTTCATGTCACTTTTCCTTTTTATATATTTTTAATAGTCCAATCCTCATGCATGCTCACACATGATGTAACCCCCCGTTATTTTATGAAAAGTATATTTTTTTATGTCTTATTTTATATGAAACATCAAAGGAATCATTCACTAGGCACAAACCTATCTTGGCTAGCATTACACGCAATCACGACCTTCCTCGATCGCATGTGCAATACGCAATACCTGGTTTCACTAAACAATGATATATTGTTATAATATTATTATGGAATACCCTTTATGAATAGAATTAAATACATTTTGAATTTTATAACATTATTATTCATCTTACATATTTTCTATAACATGGTATGATATCTAAAGAAATTTTTCGAGTAAAATAAGTATTTTTAAAAAAATGCAGTTTTGCCGCCTTTTGATGGAACACCCACATTAAATTTAGTTTTTGACATGTTTATAAGTTCAATTTTACAAAATAAAATTATTCCTTGGAATCAGGATATAAAAATTTAATTTGGATAAATTTTTCATATTATTTTAATAACATTCATATTTTAGTGAATAATAAAAACACGCTATATTTTAATTAAATTTTTTTTCATATGAATAATTCATATGGTTAGATTATCTCTTTAATTGGATTTAAAGTTTAATTAGAATATATTTTTACCATTTAATCCAATTTTGGTCATTGGAATTAATTTCACTTTGAATTTGGACATAGACAAGTGTCGATCTTTTGATAGTTATTGTTTCTTAAAAACACACTATTTGTTTTGATAACAGGAATTAATTATAAAATTAATTAATTCAAATTCTATGTTTTAAATTTTTAAAAATAGACATCATTTTTAAATTCGTAATATCAAATATATCTTAGTTTTAATTTTTTGTATTTTTCGGACAAACTTCAATTTTTGATGAATAGTGAAACCACTTAGTGGTAGTTAAAAAACTAACTCTTTCATTTAAATGAAATTTTACCACTTATTTGAACTAAATTTCAAAAATACAACATACATGGTTGTTATCATGAAATAAAATTTGGTTCAATAAGATGAAAATAATTTTAGGTGAATAGAAACTTTTGACTTTTATTTACTGCGATTAAAGGTAAATAGGGTATTTCAAGGTTAAAAGAATATTATAATAATTAAAAATTACCTTAAAATTTGTCCTAACAATATTGTATGAGTAGTGTCCGACCCAGGGTATCCATGGGTCGATTTTGAGACCCCAATTCTGCAACTTGGTAGTGATAATGACAATTTGGATTAATTAATTTAATGTAAAGAAAAAATTGACATTAACAAAAATCTTTTAGTAATTAATTTTTATAAGGGGATATATAAATTATCTTTTAGAATATAAATATTCATATGAAAGCTAGAAAGGTTTCCAACATGGTGGTATTTGTTTATAATTTTTATACACCAAATAAATTAAATTATTAATGACACAATAATGATGCAGCATTTACCTAATTAATAAATGATTTAAATAAATACGATTATAGAGATTAAAATATTATACAAATCATGTCCAATTCAGATTTGATGATTTTATTTCGACCTTGAGTCATCTTATATTTATCTTTAATTATTAGTGGACCTTTTGAAACCGAAGATAAGTTAATAATAAAATAATATTTTCACACTTTCCAAAGCTGCCCCTCTCCTCCCTTATAAAAGGGCACCTCCTCCCACTCCTCTTTACTAAACATTGAGCCCGGAAGCTCGGTCAAACCCTGCCCATTAAACTTCTCAACTCACCTAGTAATATTGTAGAGGTCCTAGTATTCTTCAATGACCAAAATTAGTGCCCTAAGAGGAGGATTCAAAGAGGCGTGTTGAAGGAGAGGTAATATCCATTACCGATTCATTCAAATTTATTTCTTCGTCTACTTAATCTTCATTAGTTGTTTCAATATAAAGTAATAACATCAGTATCACTATTATACTGATATGTTATTATAAATATGAAACAAACCTATTTCACCTTCAATCCATCCTACGGAAAATGAAATCGTCGCGAGTGCGTACGTAAAGAATACCATCTCCACGCCGTGGGGTAATCTGTTTTCCACCACCACTTTACATGGATGGGTATAATGGTGTAAAGAATAACTATATATGATTATTGTAAAGTTATATTGATTCCTAAATAGTATACATACACTTCAGTACAATTCCACGATCATGGGAACTATATCATCGCTCGTGCGTACATACGGCCTACCGTCTCCACGATGTGATGCGACTCGTTCTACACGATATTCGTTGAATAATGACTATATTGATGAATTTAATGAATAAATATGAAATATATTACACTAATACCATTCTTTATATGATTTATATATAACCTAAAATGAATAAAATGAATTTATTCGACAAAACATGCATGCAAACATAATGCAATGAACACCCGAATAACAAGTAGAAAGGAATTATTACTAATAAGAAGATAATAACATGACCAAATATGAAATAATAACAATGAATATGATTCTTCAATATGTCAATGAAATTATTTAAATCATTATACATGAGTTTCGGATACGTACGAAGGAAATCAGACCAAAGGTAAGGGAAAATATCACAATCTCATTTTTATCCGAGATTGTTTATACTTCAGAAATTCTGGAGAATATTTATCATCCACATACATATTTCCTCAATATGTAATATTATTTCTATCCTCCTACAGTTTTTTAAATCCAATTTTACCCTTTGGTGAGTAAAATATATGAATGGAATATTTTGTTGTTTTTAGTACATGGTACTTTTTGACTTTTCCGGCCAAAGTATGTGAAAAGTATTTTTCTAACATATATGGAATTGAATAGAATTTTATGATTTCATATCACATTATTTACATGAAGCTAATTTTACCAGTTTTCATGTTTATTTTTAATCAAATTTGTTTAGTTTAAAATTGTATGACAAGATAAGAAACGAAAAATGTTTTTGAAGTAGAAAGGATATTTTCCTCAAGATTGGAGTTCAAGTGTTTTATCAAAATTATTTTCCATCTATGATAATATAGGGTTCTGTTTCTATCCTTCTTTTTACAACAATTTTATTATGTTATGATTGAATTAATTTTATGATTTCCTTTTATCTTATATAGATTATGATATGATGGCCTGATTTTTATGAATCTAATTTCTATTACATGGGTTATGCTATGATTTATGATTTTGTGGCACACATAATAATGGTATCATTATGAGATGGGTGAGACATATATCTCCCTCCAATTAATTGGGTAACTATTTTTATCTCATGAGATAGACATGGCTGGAACGACAGGTTCTTCTGGTTCAGTGATACATGACGAAAACGAGGAGTGAAATCGGTTCAGAAATGGACTCTGTCCGCTAGGATAGTCTTCGCAATGAGTCTTGACTACTAAGAAATGATTTTATATGATTATGTGTGTATGCCACTAAGTTTCTTGAATTATGTTATGTTAATCGGGATTACATTTCACTACTATGATTTATCCCATGTTATGATATTATGATCTCTTTTGCAAGTTATGATTTTTGAAATGCTATGTTCATATGAATATGATATTTTATTTTGTTTACCCTTACTGAGAATTTGAGATCACCCTTTGGTATGTTTTATTTTCCCCAAGTTAGGAAGAAAGGTATTATGATGGATATGCTAAAGGTACTAGATATGATGAAATAAATGGTAGACAATGTAGATGCTTTACCAGTTGTTCATGTTTCCCAGTTTCAAAAGACACTATACCTATATGGTCCTATCCTGATATTGTTATATATTGTAATAATTATACTTTAATTATGATGTAATGACCATGTAAGTAAATTATGGGTCGTTATAGTTGGTATCAGAGGGAAGGTATAGTCATCCTTTAGAAGCTAGGATGTAAACGCCTAAGGATATGTCTAAACATAGAAAACAATATTAGTGTTTTAGAAATGGCCATGAACAACCTATGATAAGACCTAAAGTGTAAGATTTTATTCTTGATTATTTGGTTTTAATATTAGGATTAGTGTTTATCACACTATGCTTCTTGGTTTTAGTCAATGGCTGGAAACCGAAGGAAACAAGTTAATGCTGAATGCGACGGGCAATGGAATGATTGTACCCCTGAGCAACCAAACATTATGGGAGCTGGAATGAAAAATCTTATAGCCATTCTCACACAACTTTCTCAAGCTATGAATCATGAAGTACTTCCAAAATAGCAAAGGAAAGAGCAACATTCTGTTCAATCCTTCATGTGTGAGCGTCCACCTTCATTCAGTGGGTCTTCTAATCCATTAGTGGCTGAACAATGGATTAGTATCACTGAAAATATATTTTCAGTCGTGCAATGTTCTGAACATGATAAATTCATATTAGCAGTATACCGTTTGGAAGGGGAATCTGATCAATGGTTGAATCTTATTAAGAACCCGAGGCAAAGGGATGAAATTGAGTCAATGGAATGAGACGATTTCAGGAACATATTTTTCAATAAGTACTTTCCTCATATTCTTTGACCAAATATGGACAAGGAGTTTATTGAACTGAAGCAAAAGGATGATTAATAGGTTAGTACATACAAATAAAATTTTACAAGACTTGCAATGTAGGCTTCCACAATTATTATCCAACCTGAGAGTAATATAGATCGATTCTTTAGTGTCTTAAAACCAAGTATTTAAAGGGAATTATCCATAATGGACTTCAATAACTATGAGGAAATTGTTCAATGTGCTCTCAAGGTTGATATGGATATTGTAGTAACCTATCAATCACATGAGTTTTATAAAAAGTGGAAAATGGAATTCAAAGGGAAATCTAAAGGCCACACAGAAAAAAAGATGAGTTTTCCCTTATGCTCAATGTGTGGAAAGAAACATGGAGGGAATTGTCTTAAAGGGACAAGTAAATGTTTCAAAAGTGGAAAAGATGGTCATCGGGCTTTTGAATGTCGCAATGATGGGAAAAAGTTGTCTAGTGATGCAAACAAAGAAAAGGCTACACAGAATGAACATCATACACTTCAATATTACAAGTGCAAGGAAATGGGCCATTATTCTAATCAATGCCTTAATCCAATGGTTTTTGATGATGCTCGACGTCAACAAACTCTTAAGGCCAAAGACAAAATAATGTCACATGCAATTTCTATCAGTGATGTCGAGTACGATAACGAAGTGGTTAAAGGTACACATACCATCCACTCTAAAGTAGCAAATGTTTTATTTGATTCTGGATCCACCCACTCTTTTATTTCTGAAAAATTTTCTAAGGGTAACATTGTATAACCTTAATAATTAAATGTTGAGTTAGCTGTGAAAACCCTTAATGGAACAACAGTCACATCAAAAGATTACAATTCATCTCTGATTGATGTTTGTGGTAAAGTGCTTCCTGCAAATCTTGTGATCCTTCCTATAGTGGAATTTTATTTGATTCTTTGCATGGATTGGATTTCGTTATATAGAGCTCGTATCAATTTCCAATGAAGGGAAATCACATTTAATATTCCAGAACAATCTACTATCATCTATCAATGCAAGGATGAATATAACCTTCAAGTGGAAATTTCTTCGGTCTTATGGGTCTTGATTCTAATAAATGAAGGTTATTTATCTGAAATGGTTGGACAGAAACTCATGATTAAGAATATTCTCATTGTACGAGTGTTTTATGTTGTATTTCCAGAGGAATTGTCAGGTCTCCCAACAAATCGTGAAGTTGAGTTTTCAATAGAACTCATACCGAGTGCTATTCCCATTTCAATGACACCTTATAGAATGGCCCCAGTTGATTTGTAGGAATTGAAGAAGAAACTCCAAGAAAATATTGATAAGGGATTCATATGCCTTAGTGAATCACCTTGGGGTGCACCAATACTATTTTTTAAGAGGAAAGATGGATCAATGAGACTCTACATTGATTATTGAGAACTTAACAAGATAACTATCAAGAAAAAATATCTTCTCCCACGCATTGATGAATTATTTGACCAACTACGTGGAGCTCAATACTTTTCCAAGATAGATCTTCATTCAGGGTACCATCAATTATGGTTCAAAAGGGAAGATATACAAAAGATTGCTTTCTGTACAAGGTATAAACACCATAAAATTATAGTGATTCCATTTGGTCTTACTAATTCCCATGTTATCCTCATGGATCTAATTAATAGAGACTTTAGATACCATTTTGATCAGTTTGTGGTAGTCATTGTAGATGATATTCATGTCTATTCAAAGACTACAGAAGAACATGAATATCAGTTGAGAATTTTATTATGGACCCTGAGAAATGAAAAGCCTTATGCCAAATTTACCACGTGTGAATTTTTGCTTCAAAATTTTCAATTATTGGGTCACATAATCTAAAAAGAGGGGATATCTGTGGATCCAACAAAAATGGAGGTTATCGAAAGATGGTCAAGACCAACAACAGTAACTGAGATCCGAAGTTTTATTGGTTTGGCTGGATATTATCGACATTTTTTGAAAAAAAATTCATGATTATCTAATCAACTAACCAGGTTGACTCGAAAAGGAGTTAAGTTCGTGTGGAAGGAGGAGTGTGAAGAGAATTTCAAGGAGTTGAAAATAAGGTTATAAAATGCACCTATGCTCACACTACCTTGTAGTGGATAATGGTTTGTGATCTCCAGTTATACATCCAAGAAGGTATTGGGGTGTGTTCTCATGAAAAACAATTTGGTGATAGCTTATGCCTCACGACAGTTGAAAATCCATGAGAAAAATTACCCAAGTCATGATTTGGAGTTAGCTGTAGCAATATTTTCATTAGATATTTGAAGGAATTATCTTTATGGTGAAATTTTTGATATTTACAGAGATCATAAAAGTTTAAAATATATTTTCACACAAAAGGAGCTGAATATGTTCCAAAAAAGGTGGTTGGATCTATTTAAGGATTACAAATTCTCAATTCATTACCCCCTGGGAAAGCAAACAAGGTGGCAGACGCATTATGTCGATAAGACCATGCTAGATTATCCATGATGAGGATCACAAAAGATCCAATATTTATGGATTTACAAAGGATAGATATTGGAATTATAATGTAAGGGGAAAAATACTATCTTTCTCAAATAAATGTTCAACCATCTATACATATGAAGATTAAATAGGCACAGAAAGAAGATGAATAGTTACAAAAGAATGTGAGAAATGCACCTAAATTTCACTTTTACTATGATGATATAATAAGGTTCTGGAATGGGGTTTGTGTTCCTTGCATCCTATAATTAAAGAAGTAAATATTATATGAGGCTCATAGTTATTCATTCTCTTTTCACCTTGTAAGCACAAAGATGTATAAAGACCTGAAGGAGTAGTTATGGTGGAATTTAATGAAAAGAGATGTTGCTGAATATGTCTCTCAATGATTGGTTTGTCAACAAGTTAAAGCTGAGAGACAGAAGACTAAGGGGATGTTAAAACAATTACCCATACTGGAATGGAAATGGGATTACATCACTATGGACTTTGTCACTGGACTTTCTAAAACATCCAAAGGCAATAATTATATCTGGGTCATAGTTGATCGTCTTACGAAGTCGACACACTTCATATCTATTGGGGATGATTTATCCTTGGATCAGCTTGCCAGGATATATGTTAAGGAAGTGTTAAGATTGCATAGAGTACAACATTCAATTATATCTGATCGGGATCTGAGTTTTACCTCGATGTTCTGGCAAAGTCTTCAGTAAAATTTAGATACATAGTTGAGTTTCAGTACTTCATATCATCCTGAGAAATATGGTCAGTCTGAGAGAATAATTCAAACTCTACAAAATATGTTAAGATATTTATCTATGGATTTCAAAGGTGGTTGGGATCAACACCTACCTTTTGTGGAATTTTATTATAATAATAGATTTCACTTCATTATTCTGATGGCTCCTTATGAAGCTGTCTATGGAAATAAATGCAGGACTCCAACGTGAAGGGATGAATTTGGGGAAAGAAAGCTATTAGGACCTGATCATGCTGATGAGATAGAAGAAAAGGTCAGATCTATTCAACAACACATAAGAGAAGCTCAAAGTCGACAACAAAGTTATGCCGACAACTGAAGAAAAGACCTAAAGTTTGAAGTGGGTGACAAAGTATTCTTATGAATATCACCTTGGAAGGGAGTAATGAGATTTCGAAAGAAGGGATAGCTGATCCCTAGGTATTTTTTCCCTTTCGAAATACTGGATCGTGTTGGGAAGTTTGATTACCGATTGGCGTTTCCACCAAATCTCTCTCTAGTTCCCGATGTGTTCCATGTATCTCTCCTGAGAAAATAAATACTTGATCCTTCACATGTACTTAGTTTAGAAGTTGTACCATGGGAGAAATATCTTTCTTATAAAAAACAACCAAAAGATATTCTGGATCGTTGTGTAAATGTCCTACGGAACAAAACCACTCTCTTGGATAATGTTTTATGGAGGAACCACCAATTAGAAGAAGCTACATGTGAACATTAAGATAAGATGAGGGAGGGGTTTCCTCATCTATTTGTTTCAAAGTGAAGAATTTTGAGGGTGAAATTCATTTTAAGAGGGGTAGAATGTAACACTCGGATATTTTAAGAGAAGTATATTTTTATATCTTATGTTATATTCAACATCAAAGGAATCTTTCACTACACACAACACTAGCTTGGCTTGCGTTACACGCAATCACACCTTCCTCGATAGCGTGTGTAGTATTTAATACCGGGTTTCACTAATCAATGATATATTTTTATAATCTTATTATGGACTAGCCATTATGACCATTAATAACTAATTTTTGAATTTTATAACATTATTATTCATCATACAAATTTTCTAGAACATTGTATGAGAATTAAATAAATTTTTCGAGTAATATAAATATATTTAAAAAAATACAGTTTTTCCACCTTTTGATGGCGCACCCACATTAAATTTAGTATTTGACATGTGTATAAGTTCAATTTTATTAAATAAAATTATATCTTGGAATCAGGATTTAAAAATTTAATTTGGATAAATTTTTCTATTTATTGTGATAGCATTCATATTTTAATGAATTGTAAAAACATGCTATATTTTAATTAAAAACTAGTTTTCTTATTACAATAATATATATGGTCAGATTATCTTTTTAATTAGTTTTAAAATTTAATTAGAATATACTTTTTCCATTTAATTCAATTTTGGTCATTGATTTAATTTCACTTTGAATTTGGACATAGACAAGTGTCGATCTTTTGATAGTTAATTTTTCTAAAAAACACGCTATTTGTTTTGATAATGAGAATTAATTTTTATATTAATAAATTCCAATTATAGGTTTTAAATTTGGAAAAATAGACATCATGTTTGAATTAGGAATATCAAATATAGCTTAGACTGAATATTTGTTATTTTTCTGAAAACCTACAATTTTTTATGAATAGTGAAACCACTTAGTGGTATTTAAAAAACTGACTATTTCATTTAAATGAAATTTTACCACTTCTGTAAATAGAATTTCAAAAATCCGACATATATGGTTGTTATCAAGAAGTAAAATGTGGTTAAATAAGAGTAAAATAATTTTTGGTGAAAAGTATCTTTTGACTTTTATTTACTGCAATTAAAGGTAAATAGGGCAATTCATTGTTAAAAGCATATTATAATAATTCAAAATTACCATAACACTTGTACTAACCTTATTGGATTAGTAGTGACCGACCATTGAAATACATGTGTCGATTTTGGGTTCCCATTGAACCCCTTGGTAGCAATAATGACAATTTCAATTAATTAATTTAAGTTAAAGACAAAATTGACATTAACAAAAGTCTTTTACTAATTAATTTTTATAAGGGGTTATATATATTATATTTTCTACTATAAATATTAATTGGAAATAAAAAATTATTTCCTACAAGTTGGAGTTTTTTTATAATTTTTAGACATCAAATAAATTAAATTATTTATGACACAATAATGATGCAGTATTTACCTCATTAATAAATGATTTAAATAAATATGATTATAATGATTAAAATATTATCCAAAACTTGTAAAATTATGATTTTATTATTTTATTTCGACAATGAGTCATCTTATCTTAATATTTAATAATTTTTGGTCTTTTTTAAACCGAATATGTGTTTATAATAAAATAATATTTTCACACATTCCAAAGGTGCCTCTCTCCTCCCTTATAAAAGGGAACCTCCTCCCTCGGCTCTTTAAAAAATATTGAGCTTTCAGGCTTGGCCAAACCCTACCCATTACTCTTTTGTCCTCCCCTAATAATATTCTAGAGGTCCTAGTATTCTTCAAAGACCAACATTAGTTCTCTAAGAGGTGGTTTCAAAGAGGCGTATCGATGAAGAGGTAATATCTGTTATAGATTCTTTCAAATTTATTTATTCTTCTACTTCCCCTTATTTAGTTGATTCATTATTAAGTATTATCTACAGTATCAATCACATACTTATATTTTAAAATAAATATTAAACAACCTTATTTCACCTTTTATCCATCCTATAGAAAATTAAATCCCCGCGTGTGCGTACTTACGGAATACCGTCTCCACGCCATGGTGTAATCTGTTTTCCACCACCCACTTACTTGGATGGGTATAATGGTGTAAATAATAACTATATATGATTATTTTAATGATATATATATTCATAAATAGTATACATACACTTTAATACAATTACATAATCATGGGAATGATATCATCGCTCGTGCGTACATATGGCATACCGTCTCCCCAATGTTATGCGACTCGTTCTACATGATATTTTTTGATTAATGATTATATTAATGAATTTAATGGAAAAAAATTATATATGTTACACTAATAATATTCTGTAAGTGATGTATCTATAACCTAAAAAGAATAATTAAAATTTATTCGACAAAACATGTATAAGAACATAAAGAAATGAACACCCGAATAACAAGTAGCAATGAAATATTACTAATAAAAAGATAAGAAAATGACAAAATATGATATCATAACAAATAATATGATTCCATAATAAGTCAATGAAATTATTTAAATCATTAAATAGGAGGTTCATATTCGTACGAAGAACATCGGACCTATGGTAAGGGAAAATCTCACAATCTCATTTTTATGAGAGATTGTTTATACTTTAGAATTTAATGGGAAATATTTATCATAAACATCCATGTTTACTCAATATGTATTATTATTTATATCCTCTTACAATTTTTTAAATCCAATTTTACCCTTGGGTGTGTAGTAGATATGAAAGGAATCCTTTTTCGTTTTTAGTACAAGGTACTTTTTGACTTTTCTGGCCAATGTTTGAGAAGAATATTTATTTATCTTATACGGCATGAATGGATTTTTATTATTTCATAGAAATTATTTCAATGAATCATAATTTACATTTTTTCAAGTTTATTTTTAATCAACCTCTTTTAGTTTAAAATTGTATGACATGTTATGAAAGGGAAGAAATTTGAAGTGGAAAGGATATTTTCCTCAAGAATAGAGTTCAATTGTTTTATCAAAATAATTTTTCATCTAAGATAATATAGGGTGGTGTTTCTATCCATATGTTTACATCAATTTTATTATCTTATGATGGAATATATTTTATGATGTCATTTTATCTTATATAGATTATGATATGATGGCATGATCATTATGAATCCAATTTTTATTACATGGGATATGCTATGATTTATGCTTTTTTGGAATACATACGAATGGTTTCATTATGAGATTTGTGGGACCTATATCTACCTCCAATGCATTGGGTTAAGATTTATATCTCATGAGATAGACATGGATCGAATGGCATATTAATCTGGTTCAGTGATATAGGACTGAAATGAGGAGTGGACTCGGTTCAGAAATAGACTTTGTCCACTAGGGTAGTGTTGGCAATGAGTCTTGACTACTAAGAAATGATTGTTTATGATTATGTGTGTATTCCACAATGTTTAATGATTTATTTTATGGTTATTGAGATTATATTTCACTACTATGATTTATCCCATGTTATGATATTATGATCTCTTATGCAGGTTATGATTTTTGGAATGCTATGTTTTTATGAATATGATATTTCCTTTTTTTACCCTTAATGATAATTTGAGCTCACACTTTTGTATGTTTTCTTTTCCCCAGGTCAGGAAGAAAGCTATTAAGTACGATATTCCAAAGGGACTCTAGATATGATGAAATAAACGGGAGACAATGTAGATGCTTTTCCAGTCTTTTATGTTTCTGAGTTTCTAAATACACTATACCTATAAAGTCCTATCATGGTTTTGTTATATGTTGTAATATGTATGATTCAATAATGAAGTAATAACCATGTATGTAAAGTATGGGTCATTATACTTGATTTCTTCTACAGGGATATTTTAAGTCAAATATACATACATCTATATTTTTCACAATGTATCCTTGAGGTTTACCATCCCACGTTAGCAGTTTATTTGGGTACAATATTTTAGATTTTGAGTCTAGATAACTATTTTTTATTATAAACAACATTATCTACACCTCACTGAAATATCAAAAGCATAACTAAACCATATCTTCCTCCTAAAACAAAAATATTCTATAATGTAGAAAAATAATTTTTCATTCATTCATATTAAGACAAAGGTGACCTCTTCAATCATAATATCAAAATTTCTTTTTAACTAAAGAACAGATCCATTATCTTGACATTACTAAACTCCCCAAATTTTTGATATTCACAAAATGATGAAAATAACATCAAATTTTACACAATCATAATAACCCATTTGTGTTCTTTAAAGTAGTTATATAGTAAATTTAGTAAATTTCATTTATCACGTTATAAAATTTATTTTTATGAATATATATTATCTAGATATTATATTGCAGTTATTCCCTCTAGAAAAAAGGAAGTTAATGAATTTTATTCACCAATGAACAAAAAAATGAAACATAGTTTCCTTGGATTAGATGTTCACTATAAACACATTGAAAAACAATTATCGATAAGCTAACACATTTTCCATGTTAAAACATAATAGGGTTAAGTTTATATAGATAGATTAATATAAATAATTTTATGATGAATTGATGATGAGATCATACAATCATCTAATAATCTAATTATGATTGTAAAGGGAAGGTTTTTATATATATTGATGAATCGTTTTAAGTAATAGGATGAACCCTTTATTTCTATTCATTAAGATAGTTTAAGGAGAATGAATATAGTTAACACACCCTTAATCTCAAGTCAATAGCTATAATATTTTTCAATAAGATATGGAGAAATTATGCCTATTTTATATTATGTTGTGTATATATTAATAAAATAATTATAAAAAAATAGATTAAAAAAATTATATGAACATGAGAGAAATGAGATGGGTAGTGGAACTCATGGATCATGGTTTCTCAATACACTAATTAAATTGGAAGTATTATAATTTGGTTGGTGAATATAGAGGGGATGATCATGGGTTTAATATAAAAATAGGATAAATATATATATTACATTTATGGACAACGTAATTTTTTTATTATCTAATGATTTTGTATGAGGGAAAATAACTCATTTTTAAAATTATTACTAAAATATAATTATTGGAGATTATAAAAATATTATTTTTTTAATAAGAGTTCATAAAATAAAATGATAGTGGTGAGTGGTAGGAAATACGAAAACATTTTTCCTTAATAAACAATGAAAAAATTGAATATGTGGGTATGTGTTTCATTTTTACCTAGGTTGATGATGGAATTACTAATTAAATACCACAATTAATAATTATTTATAAACCATAGTATCACTATGATGTACCGGGATTTAAGAGACAACATTTATTGGGTTAATATGATTGAGGATGTTACTAAATGTATATTAGGATCTGTGGAATTTAAACATGTGAAGGCTGACATATAACATTCTAAATGAGTAAATCAACCAATCCATATCTCAATTTTGAAATATGATGATATTACTATGGACATTATCATTAAATTTCAATCGAATCCTAAAATTAATGATGTTGAATGGGTTGTTGTGGATATAATATCCTAGTATGATCATTTACCTATAATATGGGAGGATATACATCTTTTGTTCCTCATAATACACTATATTAATGATGTTTTTAGAATTATTGGAAAACCTATATAAATTGTATCTTATCAGGGTAATGATTTTGATCAAAATAATAGAAAATAATTCAAATGACACTCAACACAACGATAAAATTTCATTATAGTTTTCATTATAAAATAGATTTTCATTCTAAAAGTAAAACTTATATAGCATTAAATAGATAGAGGTCATGCTTACATGAAACCCAAGGAATATTGGTTCTGTAGTTAAATTTAGTTATTTTAGTATATAATAATATCTTCAATTAATTTATTAATATGAAATTGTTTTCTGTATTTTATGGGAAATGATTTCATATACTAAATTATTGCAATAATGGTTTTAAAAAGATGCTTTAGGCCCAACCCACATTAATGAGACATTAGTTACAATTATAACTATTCAGATTCATATCGTGGTATCTCTAAGAAAAACCGGTCATGTTTATATTAAAAAAAGGATCTTGAATTTCAATTATGTAATGATTTTTTATAGAATATATCATTATGGAATATTTTGTAAGGATTTGAATAAAAAGGAAACTATTTCATAGGTAAATATGCCTTTTTTATATTTCATAATGAATTGGAGTTGAGGTTTACTATTAGAAAATTCCTCAAACCCTTTCTAAATTGACTAATGTGTTGAAAATATTGTTACTAAATAAGAACATAAGAGACCCAATTAGTATACTCAAATATAAACAATTGGAATAAATAATGATAGATATTAATATAAATATATTTTCTTTTTTCTTCAAAAAAGAAAAAAAATGTTGAGAAATTAGATGACTGATCGAGTTTAAGCGATTTTAAGAAATAATATGATAGAAGATGTATCATGGGAATCTAAAAAGTTATAATGAATAAAATAATAATTCTACTTATGAGGCAACATTGTATAAAATATATGGATAAAATATGTTTTATGGGTAAAAATTTGAAACCATAAAAAAACATAGTTAGTAATAATTTCCGTCTATAGAAAGTATAATATAATGAATATATATATATATATATATTGAAGAAAGAAATTAAAACTAAAATTAAAAACATTATTAATTTAATTTGATTAAATTAATTTCAATTTATATTCAAAATGTAAAATTTCTGGAGGGATAAATTTTTTTATTTTTCAGAAAAAGGTTTTTTTTCGTGAATAATGAAAATTATCGAATTTAAAACTAACATTAATTTAATAAACATATTATTTTATTATAATGGATTTTATATATATGAAACATTTTTATAGACCAAATATATTTTTAATTAGTAATAAAATTATTTTTTACAAATAATTTAAGACTTATAAATATATATTTTTAATTTTGGTAATCAACGTAATGTTTCCTTTTTGTAAAACAATTACTACAAAACCCAATTTAATATATTATTAAAAAAATATATTTTTCAATATTTAATTAATATTGGACGTAAAATAAGTCCTATTTTATTATAAATAACTCCATAAATTTCATGGGATTCAAAATAATTCATGATTTTATTAATAAATTATTTTTGTAATTAAAATAATAATTTGTTATTAAAATGGAGTTTCATTTTAATTCAAGAAGTTATATTATAATTATTTATATAAATTTCAGGGAATTGAATCATGTATAATATAGATCATAATTTGTATCATCAATATCAATATTAATTAGTGCTGTCAATTTTTTGGACCTAATTATTAGTAATTATGAAAAAACCATATAACTAAGTTATGGGAAGTAAGGATTTAAAAGGTTTTAAACTAAATAAATAAGGATAAATAATACGTAAAACATAGTAATAATATTTTTTGGTGAATTTATTGAGACCCCATGTCATCCCATTTAAATATTAATCTCACATGGATCCATGCTCCCATGACAGTCCCTTTATTATATTTTAAGGTTTCTAATATTTACAATATCCCACGATACACTTATAAAAAAGAAATTACCCTTATCTCTCATCCACACTACATGAGTAAAATTGATTTACCAATATTTATATTAATACCTCCCCATAATTCATTATCTCATCATATAGTTCAATGTCTCACCAAATGGACTTCTTAAGATGGCTTAATGTACAATACAAAGTAGACTAAAAAAGGGAGACATATATATCTTTAATAAGAACATCAAAGTATCAATAAATGTATATATCGATAGCTTCATTAAAAATTTATTAACATAATTAAATAAAAATTTTATTCATAAATATATGTTTTTATCTTGAGGTTATATCTACTTTATATCTTCATTCTATCTCCTAGACCATGAAAAAATTGATAATGAGTACGTATGGACATACATCTCCACATATTATATGAATTTTTTTTTCTATAACTGAATTATAATAACTTTTATTAATATTTAATTAATTATCATATTTTATATAATATATATATATATATATTATTCTTGGAATAAAATATATAATCTACCTTCATTCATAGCCATCTTTTTGAAATGATCTTGTCGATCATGTGTACATGTGGACTACCACATTAAAAAATACATGTGATTATTTATATATTAAAAAATTCATGGATGATTAAAAAATAAAATTTATATTCACGAAATTTCTAAATTTTTTAATTATATTACTATTTAAAAATTTTGATCAATGTCAACATATAAGAGTATATTTTGAGGAATTAATAGAACATACCTAACTCATATATTTATGAAAAATATTTACCATGAATGGATTAAAATTAAAATATAATAAACATAAAGGATTTAATAAATTTTAAATATTTTATTATAAAATTACATAGTAAATTTATAGTGATTATTCCTTACAATATAAGTCATCCGACCAATTGAGAAACTAAAGTATTAGATTTTCATTACAGCACCACTCTATTTTATTTTATTTTATATAATAAACCGAATTTCATTCATATAATTTATATAAAGAAACATTGTCATTTTATATATCTAATATAACTTTATTAATTATATATATTTTTTAATTCATGTTTTCTAATTTATAGGATATTTTTTAATGATATAAAATCAATAAATTGTTATTTTACAATCTCACTCTTATTTGAGATTGTAAATAAAGAAATTTGTTTTAGAATAAGTTCATTAAAATTTTCTTTTTAAATCACATATATGTTTTTATCATATTTTTATGTATGTTCAATGATTTTTTTAATTTTACTTCTATATGGAGATCAAGGATGTTGTAAATGTATTTAAATGGGAACTGATGTTATTTTGTCTTTTCATGTATGGGATGATTTTGTACCATGTAAAGATATTCTATGATTATTGATGTATAATATTTTATATTATATTATTATTTTATAATTCCAATTATTTTTTAATTTTTTAAATGATTTATATTGGATATTTCATTATATTTTCTAAAAATGTTATTTTTAACTTATTATAATATATGAAAAAAAATTTCTTTTTAATATATTCAGTTTGAACAAAATTTACATCTGAAAATTCCATCAGTTTTTATTTATATTTATCTAAATAATTCTATTATGTTTTAATATAATTGTTTTTGAATCATTTTATTAATTTTCCCTTTTATATAAAAAACTATTTTTATATGATTTGAATGAATTTGTGATATAATTTATAACATTTTTTCTTAAATTTTTGTTAAATATCATTATGAAAGGTTCATGTTAAATTTTCACATCTATATTTTCCATTTAGTATAAAAATACTTTATTTCACTTCAAAAGATCATTTATAATTAATTTGTGGTCTCTCGTCATCCTTCACCGATTTATGGGTTAAACCATTTTTTGCGATTGTATGCTTTTTTGTGATCATGTTTACCATCAATCTATATTATTTTTTAGACTTTATGTTTTTACTTTATGTTTATACATTTTATATCATGGATTTATCCAAAAAATATTCTACTACGTTTATAATTTCATAACCATATATCATTTCAAAATAAAGTGCTAATTAATGGAATATTATTAAGAAAATATTATCATTAACTATGGATATATATATTTTTTTCTTTCATGTTTTAATAATGATATATATTTATTGATATTTAATATTGATTATGTTTTGTTTTTTTGATTCAATATATAAAATTTCATATGAAATATATAACTATTAGGTGTGTCCTGGAAAATAATTTTCCCTCAATGCATTAAAATATTTCATGTGAAAACCCCATTAGTATACATTATTAGTTTCATTTTTCGTGTATGTTAAAAAAATTATCATATGTTTTTAAAAGAATTCATTGATGGTATGATTTCATTCTTCATATAATAATCCATTGATGTTGGGATCATTAATTTCTGACATTATTCATTTCCTTCATTGGTATTTCAGTTATCAATATACTTGTTTTTTAATTTCATTTGTCTATGTATTTCATTGTCAAGTAGTTTATTAAATGAAATATTTATTGAGTAATCACCCTATAATAATTCTATTATTTAAATACTCTTGACATCTTTCATTTCATGATTTCCCTAACTAATCACCTGATCTCACCCAATATAATACTTTCCTTTCGCCATAATATGATGAAGTAAACATTAAATGATATTCAATGTTGTAAAAATTATTTAATAAAATATTGTATTTTTTCAAATGTTATATGTAAATAATGTATCCATATTGTAAAAACCCCACTACACTGATTGATCCATAATAGCGGGATAACATCTATAGTTTACCCATATAAGTAGACACCGACTCTTGGTTATTGGTGTTATGGTTTTTACATAATGGGTATAACAGACATCAAATTGTAGAGAACAGTCTTACTTGATGTGGTAGGTTATTAGAGATCCAAAATACTAAAATAAAATGGTGCAATGCATTATTAAAAAATAGATATACATAACGAATATAATGAAAATGTTGATATTATTTATGATATTTAATATATTAAATATTATATTCTATAAAACAAATAAAAATTAATTTTTAGGTTGATTTAAATATATAATAACAAATATTCAATCATAGGATTAACTAATACCCTGAGAAATGGGGTGAAAATGATCTATAAGTATGAAACCTTGGTTTCAAATAGAAGGATAATGTATAAGGATCTTAAAAGGGAATTTACTATTGGGATAACATCAAGGTAGTATCATGTATTAGTTTTGGGAAATGTGATGGATATTTTCGGATATTAAACTTTTATGTTAGTGGATTATATATGTAAAAAAAATAAATGATAAAGTGAAAAAATTTGAGGCACGATTGTCAGAAAAATTCAATCATGGGGGATGAAAATATATAATTTCAAACTCCTCATTGAAAACTAATTTGATCAAAACACAAAAAAAATCATCCCTAAATTAAATTAAGTCAATTGATAATAATAATTTCTTTATGTTTCATTGATGTAGAAATGTATTTAAATCATTAAGTTAATATTCCGTTAAAATATGCTACTCATGGAGAAATATAAATTGAGGAAACCATAAGTAAGATACTATAAATCTATTTTTTTTATGGAATCAAATTTTTTAGATGGGATATACACCCATGAAGAAAGTTTTCTTATCAACGTTGTAATTTAATATTAAATAAAAGGATCATTGTTAATGTAGACATTAACTCATGGCATTTTTTGAAATATAAAAGTATATAAATTGTTTTGATAATCTAGAGATGGGTAGGAAACATCATATTTCATATAAGAACATGTATATGAACCCGAAAACAATGTGATGAGATAATACTGAAATTTTAATTAAAGGAAATAGGTAGATGTTATAAAAGATATTTCAATTGTTGAAATGGAAAATGTTGGTTTATTGACTATATAGGGTGGATTCACATCATAGATAATGATAAATAACAATATTATCATGGAGATTAATTATTCAAGTGAAGTTGTTTATTGTCTAAGTGACTATGGAGGCATGAAAATTATTAGTTCCACAAAAGTCAAAATATTATGAAATGACACCTGAAAGATGGTTGTATTTTTTATTAATTAACTTATTTGGGTTTTACTGATTTTTTTCTTATTTTGGTAGTTGTGTAATAAAAACCATTTCACCAACAAAGAACAAGGTAATGGATTAAATAATTATGAAGTAGGAAAAGCACATTAAGGGAAAAATACTCCTCATTTATAGAGAAAAATTATACAATTTTTTTAATGGAATGGTATGAATAAGAAATGTCCCAAAAATCATATCCCATTTAGAAAAATATTCTAGCATGAATTGGAACAAAATTATTGTAAACATATTAGAAATAAGATTAAATTTTTTATCCATAAATATGAAATTTTCCAACACGTAATTATAACAAGAAAGACATATTAATTTAGTTATTATTAGTTGATGTCATTGGTATAATTTATGTTTGCATAATTTTCTGCAAAAATCTCTTTATATGTTACTGATGAGAAGATGTACAATAGAATATTCACTGATAGTTATAGTATGATATCATGTCTTATTGTAATTACTGTAATATTATAGGCTTATGTTATATTGTGTGAGTAACATAATAGTGGGTGAGTTGAGTTCCCAATAAAACACCATGTTAATATTAATGAAAAATTAATATATCTATAATAAAATAAATTAACCCTTTAATAAATATAGAAGATATATATAAGATATTCTCTTTTATAAGTTCTCTCAAATCATGACAATGTATCATCAAAAATAATATTGAAATTATTATTTCTTTTTGTAAAAAGTTTACTTATATATAAACATATATGAAGAATAATTAATATTAAATATCAAAGTAATATCTTTTTAGTAGATTAAATACAATCTATGTTCTGGGAAAAAAATAAAACAAAATAACATAGTGGGATAAATATGAGTTTTGTTCTCAATATGAGACTTAGCCCCCGTCACATGGAAATAACCTATTGTCACGGATATTATAATAACAATAAAAAAAATTGAGAACTTGTATCAGGTAAACAAACAAAAACAGTTTCGAGGAAAATATAGTCTTCCTTAGTCTACACATGGGATGTAAAACATTGAAGGCACAAAAGTACCTCTTCTCAAAGAATTATGGGTAAAATGATGAAAAGGTGAAATAGAGAATTATATGAATTCACATGTTAAGGTGTAGGGGAAAGTTTTATTTGGAAACCATAGTAACAGAAAACTGATCAAATAATAAAAGAAATAAACATAAATAAAAAAAGTGTATGAAAATAAAAGTGACGCTCAGTTTTGTTTTCTCTTAATGTTCTAAAATATTATGTCATATTTGGTGAAGAGTTTTAGATTCCTTTTTGAACGTAGCTGCAATATAGGGGATAATATAATTTTCTCGGAATGTTCTTTTTGATATCTGTTGATATCTCAATCAACATTTTTAATGGATGTTTTTCTTCATTATTGTTGATATTGACGACTGATGAATTAGCATGCTTTTAAATGTACAAAGATTCAATCACACATTTTTATCATAGACAGGTAATATGTTAATCGTCATATAGATTATAATTCATATAGTTATAGATGAAATAGTTGATGGATATTAACAATCCATGGATATGAGTTTACTATGGCCTTATGAGTTTTCCAAATGATTTATGGCTAATAAACTATCATTCAATATTAAAAAATTGAGCCATTAACATAAAATTATTAGGATAGAAATGGTATCAGGAAGTTGGTGGTTAATCATAATTTATTGTTATCTTAGATAGGGGTGAATTAGAGATGATTGGTGACTTAGTGTCTAATGGTAACTAGTCCATATGGTAGCTTCGTGGTAGTGAAAATCTTGGTGGTAACTCAACTTGTGGTAACAAGACTAGCGGTAACCATGTTTCTGGCAGTCCATCCTTAGAGGTGACTTATATCTGGAAGTAACTCACCTCAATGGGATTTCATGGAAGTTGGTGACTGGGCTCAATACCTATCCAAATTATCATAAAAATTTATATTATCATATAAAATAATTTCGTAAGACATATAAATCATTAGATTTAAAAATAAATCATGGTCTACGATAATTATTATAATGAATTGTTGAATACTCTCCAAATGAGGATGTGCCAAAATTATCCCCCTTTCTAATGATCACAAAACATGGAATTTTATTAATATTTTACATAAAAATTAATCATTGAAATCAGAGATGTATTTATTTTAAAACAACCTTATTAACATTTTAGAAGATAATTATCATATATAAACAATTAAAATATCTAAAATTTTAATTCATAACTAGAGGTAATATTTTCATAGATATACCTAAAATGAGTTTTCAAATAAATTCACATATTTTCTAGCCATTTTTTGATTAAAAATTATATTAAAAAATGAACTATATAAAGGATAAAAAAATTGAGAAATTACATTGTAGAGAGTGAAAAAAGTTGTGTAGTAAATTATCACAATAGAAAGAGTGAATGAATAATATACCTATCAAATACATCAATGAGTCAAATTATTTAATTCTAGGAAA
The DNA here is from genome assembly GCA_963277665.1 of Viscum album. NCBI lineage: Eukaryota > Viridiplantae > Streptophyta > Magnoliopsida > Santalales > Viscaceae > Viscum > Viscum album. The sequence continues at coordinate 443,092,784 of OY728129.1, forward strand.
CTCTTCCAGTGGTGTCCAAAAATTCAGAAAATGGGTCTAACCCTCTCGGTTTACTCTTTTATAGAGAATTAACCTGAAAAAGCTACTAGTGGACAGCAACCTTCAAAAAGATGGTTTGTCTCTATTATCAAGATGTGACTTGTTACATCAACACATGGATGACCTGGATCACTTATTTCATTCTTGTAAAACTGTTTCTTCACTTTGGATCATTATATTTGATATATTTGGCATCTCAATACCTCATGTCAACAACATTGCAGAATTTCTGCACATAATCACATCAAAATTTTTTCCAAGATGATTAATTATATATTCCTTGTTTCTTGTGCTGAAACTTTTCATACTCTTTGGAGTGGAAGAAATAATGGAAGGAATTATAATGCTACTTTCAATAATAAAATATCCATTTCACATATTCTAGAAACGACCCAATGTGGAAATCAGTTCCACACTGAAAAATGCCTTAACTCTATCAAAGACTTTGCAATCTTGAGAAGGAATCATTTTCCAGGTAATTTACCCAAACCTAAGGGCCCCATGGAATTTTTCTGGACTCCCCCTTTTGCAGGTTGGATAAAATGAAACCTTGATGGATCCTCAAAGGGAAACCCTAGGCCAGTTGGATATTCTATAGCTTTCCATGACCACAATAGTGACTTGATTGATGGATTTTGTGGCTCTTGAGGTCATGAAACATCCCTTGAAGCTGAGATGATGGAACTTATTAAAGTATTGGAGATTTTTAATCATATCAATTGGAGTAATATCTGGTTTCAAAGTGACTCCAATACTATTGTACATGCTGTTAGAAAGAATTTGATATATCTTTCCTGGAAACTTACTCTGAAATGGATCAAATGTCTTGACACTCTTGCCTCAATGAACTTTATCATTACACATGTTTACCTTGAAGCCAACTCTCTTACTGATAGACTTTCAAAACAAGGTATGCTTGAATCCTCTAGTGCACATTTGACCACATTTGTATATGATTTTCTCAATATTCTCAATAGAGACAAATGTAAAATCCCCTCCTTTAGAATATTGTAACTTATTTTTAATTAAATCTAATGCTTGATTTACTTAAAAAAACTGCCTTGTGGATGTTTTAGAATGAACATTTGTCATTGGGTTGGACTCACTGGTATGAAAATCTATATAATGAGCATGAAGAAATGGTATTATGATGTTGATGAAGTTTATAAAAATATTCCTACCCCTCTTTATAGAACTAATGAAATCATGTTTCACATCTATAAATCTCTACCTCACTAGTGTGAGAACCTTCTATTTACTCACATGATATTTGAAATCCCTTGTTTCTGGTGGGATTATCATGTTTTCTACCATGTATTGTAAGATTAAATTCATCTATTTATTTCTATAAATACTTTATAAATAATAAATTACATAAATATTTTTGTTTTCCTTATCCATCATCATATCAATAGAATAATCCATTACCATCTCATTGATGTTCTCAAAATAATGTTGTAATTTTCTAAATTGATCTTCAAGTGTTGGAACATCACCCAAATATATATTGTGTTCTTACCTTATAATTTTTATGAGTAGTTCTCTCTCTATATAAGTGAAGAAGATGATGATGTATTGGATAAAGATGAATTATACATTCTTTCCACATTCAATTCAAACACTTTGAGAAAGAGGATTTCATTTTATCTATTAAGGCCTTTTGAAATTCCAAATATATTTGGAATATTCTATTCTCCACTTATAGTTTAAGAAAATGGAATGAAAAAATTGGTTTTAAATGGGATACAACAATCTCTACCAAATATAGAGGTTTATCATCCCTGATTCTGGACACATTATATGGTAATGATCTCAAAACATTGCTAAAATTTGAAATCAAATTTATTTTAAGGAATTCCAAATATAAAATCAATATTATTGGAAATGATGATAAAACATATTTTGTCACAGAATTAGGTGATATGGTGATTTTAGAATGATTAATTTCTCTATTATCATGTTTCATAGCATCCTCAAGGAGTCTATCAGTCACCATGAGAGTAAATGATACAAATCCTTTGATCTATCAATTTGATCTAGATGGGAGATTTCTACACATAAGAGAATTTCATCATCATATAAATCTATATAATCTACACTATGTGAAATAAAACAAGAATAATTCTACCACTCATCAAAATTAAACACCTTAGGTCTTATATAAGGAAGAGTAGTTGACATTTTTTGAACATGAGAAGATTCATGAATTTTAGGCATAGAAGGGGATTAATTTGTTTTAATTTTATATGTGAGATATTTTGTTCATTATGATTGGTTGGTTTGGGGGAATTCTCCCCCTATATATTATCTTCCTTATCATCTTTAGTAATCAGTGACATAACATTAGTCTCATCATTATTGGACCTGTTAGAATCCCTGATAAAACATGATGACATTGGTGGTGAAGGGTGTGAAAGAACCATATCATGATAATGATAATCATAATCACATCCATTTTTATCTTCTACACATTTATGATCATCTTCACGATCATCATAATTTCCATCATCAATATCATTATTATAATTTTTATCATGATTATTTTCATGATCTGTGATATCACCTTTTAAATTCTTAAGAACCTCATCATTATTTTCATCCTTAGAAGTGTTAACATCACTACCAAATCCATTATTAGAAATACCATTCCTATCATATCATGATTTTGAAGAGGATATATTATACTATTCTTCCCCAGATACTTATGTGTCATTAATATCACTTTCATCAAAAATTGTTTATTTTTTGGTAAGTAATAAGGTATACTATCAGGTCCAAATGAAACTTTCGGAGGAGAATTTTGGATCTCGATATCATTCCCCATTTAAACTAAATTTTTTATTATACTTATTTATAAGCCTCATCATATTTATTATTATAAACATCATCAGATTTTTGTACTAACTCGTCAGGATCATGTCCAGAATCAACAATGTCCATAGGTATGGTTTGATGGTCAATATTGTAGAATTCACAATACAGTTTACCATTATATCTCACCAAAACATATTCAATATATTCTAATTTACATTAACTTTTTTAGAAATTGTTTTTGAAAAACAAAAACCATCATAATTATCTTTATCTTCATCACCATATTTGACTATTCCTTTAGAATCCAAAATAGGGGAAATCATCTTAAGTTATATCAGAGAATCTGACCATAAACATTGCATCAACATTTCAAAAATATGAATCACCATAAATCATTAAATATTAAATCCATGGTCGTGTTTAATCCCAAATAGGATGTAAACATCCTGATAATGCATATTAATATAATATACCTTTCTAGGACACAACTCAACTTTTACAAATATTAATAACAAATTACAATTCCCATCATGTTCAACATATATAGGTTACCCCATGGGTAAAATCTCTATTTAACTGTTGAAGACATTATATGTAATTAAACCACCAAAAATCAATAGGAATTATTACCTATAAATCCTCATATACCCCTTTATTACATACCCATATCCTTATAATCTATCCCATTGAAGAGATTTCAAAATATTCCCCATCGATACAACTTCATATTACATCATCCTTTTCTTCGATTATAAAATCATCCATTCGATAGAAATCAAAAACCAACATTCGAATGAAAAAATTGTTATTCATTCCTAAGAAAGTATCTATTTATGATACATAAAAACATTTAGTATGAGAATATTTTTAGAGGATGTCATTTCACATCTATTTGCTTTTCACCTTTCACAACCTAGTCCTCTAGATGCGATTTTTGTGAAACCATAATCGAACTTCTTATATATCCTTTCCATTTCATGGATTACCTCACCTATTTAGGACTCTATTTTTCTTATTTCTTCATGTGGTGCATACCGATAAATTGAAGGTTATTGTGACAGAAGAGATAAATAAAAGATAATTATTGTCATAGGAAGAGAATAATTCAAGTGTTCATTGGTTTGAGTGTTTAGAGAATTGATTTGAACTATTTATTATGTCATAAAATTTATGCATTCAAAATAAAAATTATATATTATAACAAATTTACATGAATGATAAATAGAAACAATAATAACGAATGTTTGACTTATTCAAAATAGAGACTCGTCAATGGTGACGTATCCATGATTAATAATATACCAAAAATTGTCATAAGTAATTCATGTTTTATATAATCTGTTCGTTCTTAATTAAAAGGTTTCATAAAAATATCATCAATATAATATTTAGTTCCAATAAATTACTATGATATATCACATTATTGATAACTATATCTCAAAAAATGATGTCTCACATCTAATTGTTTCTTTGGAGTGAGATAATCGATTATTAGAAATATTTATATAAATAATGTTTTAAAAATTTATTGGGGAATGTATAAATTAGTGTCCATGGTCTACTAAAATATGTTTCATCAACAAAATGTGTTCACTGAAACTTCGTACAACTATATATTCAGCTTCAGCAGTAGACAGTGAAACAAAATATTGCTTCTTACTACACCATGAATCTATAGATTTTCCTATAATATGACATGTTGTCCTCGTGTTTTTTCTATCTTAAATACAAATAAAAAAGTATATTCAGAATTACATAGAAAATAAAATGTGTTTCCTCTTCTGTTAGAACAATCCAAAACTGGTTGTATAATTGAGGTATTGATAAATTATTTTGATTTCTAATAAGTGTGACTCATTGGGAATTTCATGAAAGAGAGCACAGATACAAACATTAAACATATTGTTAGGAAAACTACTAGTTATGTACAATAGTCTTCAAATGATTCCTCTATAACAAGTTTGATCTACTAATTTCCATTCTTCATTATGATATATTCTATAGGTGGTAATCATGGGAGTATCACTACATTTAGTGTTTTGTAGTCCAAAACGATTTTAATAGATCTTCTGTATATTTAGTCTAATTCCAAATGGATCATTATTTATTTTAATATTATGAAATCCAAGAATGAATATAAGATCACCCACTAATCTCATTCAAATACATTTTTCATTTGTTTAGAAAAATTAGAACATAGAGAGTCTGTTTTTGATCCAAAAATAATATAATCTATATATATTTGTACTATTAAAACATCTATTGATATTTTTTTATAAACAGATTAAGATTTGATATAACTTTTAAAATTAATGTTGAAATAATAAATGATTTAATCATATAATACCAATCAATAGGATCATATTTTAATCCATATGATGCTTTTTTAGTTTTAATAAACGATGTTGAAAATGTGGATTTTGAATTCTATGGGGTAGTTCAAAAAACATACTCAAATATAAATATTTTAATAACTCACATTTAACATACATTTTATATTAAATGATGTCTAAATTTGATTTATATTAAATCAATATCATAATGTCTTTTGGTATTGATTTATGTGCTAATGTTTCTTCATAGACAATACATTCTTCTAGATTATAAACTTGTGAGACTAATACATCTGTATTTATAACTGTGGATACTGGATCATCATTATTTTTTGTAAACAACCATTTATTGCCGATTTTATTGAGTCTTTTAGAATATAAAAAAGTTCCAAAACACTAATTAATTGAAATTGATCAATTTATTCATGTGTACCTACTTCCCAGAATTAAACATTGATATAATCATTGATGTTATTTGGATCAAGTTGTGTATAAAATTATTGGACATTCATTTGATTCCTATAAGAATATATATTTATAGTAAATCTACCATGGTCTCCTACAACAACATCTATGGGATGACATCTATGATTCCAAATAGCACTACGAAACGAAGGTGTGGTTTTTATATGATTTTATTCATGTTCATGTTGTCAGTTCATTAGATGAATTTTATGCTTTGTTAAAATAATATTGAAAAGGTTTAGAATTAAAATTTATAGGTGATAGATCATCTTCAGGGGTTTCTAATATATTATTATGTCCATTTGGATTAATATCATAAAATTTTCAGGGAACAAACCCTTCCACAATTTCATTTCATTAATTAAACACTCTATAAGATTTACTAGAAAAATAATATCCATGGAAAATTGATTTATTCCTCTTGGATAGAAATTTATCAAGACTATACATTGTATTTAGAATAAATACATTAAAAAAACACAAAATTAATTCACCTTTTGATTTTATTATTCCATAACTCATATTGGTTTCATTTTTATGGTATGTAGAATTAGTACTCTATTTATTGGGTAAGAGGTTGTGTTAACAACATCTTTTAAAAAGTTGGTAGTAATGTTATAATCATTTATCATAGTCTAATAATTCTATCATATAGTTATATTTATTCTCTCTATAACACCATTTCATTATGGTATCCAATGACTAGAAAATTGGTGATTATAAGTATGTTGAGAAAATAATGATTTAATGAATTGGTTTTTAAATTCTCAACCATTATCACTTCCTAATGTCTTCATACTATGTCCAGTTATATTTTCTACTGGATATTTATACTTAATAAAAAAATAACATTCTTCAATATTTTTTGTGAAAAATAATACACAAGTGTACCTAGAAAAATCACATGCAATTACATAAACATAATGTTTTCCATTAAGATGTGAAACCCTTGAAGGTCCAAATAATTCCATATGAACTAAATATATAGGATGAGAGGTATAATATTATTGAATTTATTTCATGATATTATTATGAAGTTTCCCTATTTTAGAAAGATCATTGGCATTATCATTTGAGAATTCGTGTTTTTTAAATCTTTTACTAGATCTTTTTTATATAGATTTATAAGTAAATAAATATTGAAATAGATTAATAACCAATTTCATAGCCAACATTCTTTGTGAAATAATATTATTCTGGAAAATTTTTAGATGATAAATAATTTAAATAAATAGAATATATGATATTATTTCTTGAAGTAGTGATTTTTTTTTAAAATTATCATTAAAAACATGAAAATCAGTTTTTACTATTTTACATAAAACAAAAATCACATAACTGAGAGATGATAAAAAAGCTTATATTTTTAAAAATTTATATATAAAACATTATAAAATAACACTAAATTAGAATTACCTATTTTACCATGTCAGATGATTTTACCATTTGCATTAACACCAAAAAATACATGAACAATGTCGAATTTGAAAATAATTTGTAAATTTGAATACCCATTAGTAAATATGTCATGAACATCAAATTTTTAGGTACAATAGTCTATTGTTATAAGGTTTTGAACTAGGTTTCCTTCAATATAAAGTTTATTTCAAAAATTATTTTAGTACCTACATCTTTATTGGTCCAGTTTTTTATTAATAAAAGATTAGGGAACCCAGAATTGCCCTCTGGGTTTAATATAAAAATATTTTAAGAATCTAGTAATAAATAATTTATTATGTACAAAGAGTAATTATTATTATAATATGAAATTTTTTAATTGGTACTTGATATAAAATCAGTTCTAATAATTTATCTCTTCCTAGGTTTATAACCAATTCCAGTTTTATACATAGGACTATTTTCCTTCCAAGAATATTTTTTGGATTTTTCATTCCATTTCCAAACCATTCCAAACTCCGTTCTGAATTTTAAATAGAAAATTTTAGTTCATTATTTTCTTTTTTTATATTTTAACGTTTTTCCATTTTTGACCATTTGATTATTTTAAATATTTACTATCAAAGAATGTGGTTTTTTATGTGACATTTATTTATTTCATAGCATAGGAATGGTATCTACTATCATGTTATGTTATTCATAAATAAATTAATAGGATTTTAATTCCTCAATATCATTATTATCAATATTTTTAGAGTGTCTTAAAATATTTATGTTGAATAAGGGAAAACAATTTATACCTTGGATGTGCTCTCTATGAAGCATATATTTTCAATATTTCACATATCTACATGATTAGTTTCGATATCAGTAGAGCTATCTTCTATGTCACTCAATGTTTATTTGATGTCATTCATTCCAATTCATTCATTATCCTCCTATTTGTTATGATTTTTAAAAACATTTATAGTGAGATATAACATTCCATTTCCTTTAACATTCATAATATTTTATTTCATTTTGAATACCATCTTTTTTTCAATCCATTTATCATTTTCATTTTTTTCATAATTTCCTATAAAATTTTACTTCATAAAGAAATTCTTATTCCAACAAAATTTCATAAATATTCTATCCAATCAATCTATATCTTCATCACAATCATTAGAAGATTCATCTTCAATAATATTTTCAACATGTACCATTTCCATTTGTTTAGAGGTTGTAGACTTGATGGATATTTATTTTGTTTTTGTCTATCATCATAAATTTTCTTTTGGACTTGAATCTCCACATACCACATCATTGGTTTTACAACTAGTTCCGTTACTAGTAGTTTACATACCTCACGTGATTCGCTAATTAAAAAATATATCCTTCTCTATTTATATTGTATAAATCAAAGTAGTACCATAAACTAATGTTTTTTTTTCGTTTTTTCCGCATATGATTTTCTAGATTTTTTTAAACCATTAATCCTAAGATATATTTTATAAATAGGTACATTTTTATTCATTTTATGAGTATCAGGTTTGATTTTATATGTATTCAGTATCATTTCAATAACATATGATCTTCATTCATGAGTAACAGATAATGTATCACATATCCCCCAATAAGATTTAAATGTAAATTTTCTTTTAATTTCTTCATCACCCAAGGCACAAAATTAAGAACTCAAATCATTATTTTCACTATGTTAGGATTTTTTTGTAAAGTCATTAAATGAAACACTATCAATTGGTGGGATTCCATAATGTTATTCTATTACATTCCTATTTTCAAAAACTATACCTTTTAAAAGAATTTAAGTTTTTATTTTGAATGGAAAATTATTTTTACAATTAAAAACATGAGGTATGTTGGTATCATATCCTTATTGTCTTTTATCAATAAAGAACAAAAATTTATAATTGATTAAAATTTAATATCATTATAATATGAATAAAATCATAGTTGAAAAAATAATTATAAAATCCATTGAAACCAAATGTTGGTTGGAGTGAGTAACTCCATATGGGGGGGTGAATTTAGTTTCAAATATAAATTTATGTTAAAATAAATGATAAAATAAAACCACATTTAAAAATAATTAACCTGTTAATAAAAATATAATATCAATTTAATATGTTTGAATTTAAAATATTTCTTAAAGAGTGAATATGTCTGAGTAAATATAATATCGATATTATATTAAATATTTATATTATTTTTTTCTACAAACCTTATAAAAACTAATTTTAATTAATAATCAAGGTGATATACGTGTTTATAAATTAAAATAAATCTATGTTTTGGTTAGAAAAAAACAAAACAACATATTGAAATAAACCATGGGGTTAGTCTCATGATGAGACTAAATAACATCCACCTTACAATAAACTTCTTCAAATAACATTATAATAATAATCAAATAGATCCAAAATAAGGATCATGTAAACAAAAAACAAAAACAAGTATCCCAGGATAAACATAATCTTCCATAGTTTATAAGTGGGATACAAAAATAGTACATGCCACACAAGGATAGTATCTATAGAAATGTGGGTTTACAGATGAAAAAGTTTGGGAGATAATAACATGTATTATCTATTTTAGGTGTTTGTGATAATTTTTGGTTAAAAACAATGTGGAAACACACTCCTCGGAATATAGAAGAGAGCAATAGAAAGTGAAATTAAATTAATATTATGAGAATAGTGATGCTCGTTTTGATATGCTTTGAATTCTTGAAAGCCTCATATCAACATTTTTTAGGGTTTCAATCATCCTTTTGGAATGTTGTATCATAATAGAGGATCATAGGAATTTATAGGAATGTTCAATTTGATGATTTTTTAAATCCCTATCAATGTCTATAATTGATGTTGTGATTTTGTGTTAATGATCATCGTAGCAGATAAATCATAGATATTTTATATATAGAAAAATTCAATTCCACATGTTTACCACACTGTTTTTAGATTGTAATAATCATACATATGATCCTTCATATATATATATATATATATATATATTGCAGAAATAGTTGAAGAAGATAAAAAATCATCAGATAGTCATTCACTATATCATTATAAATTTTTTGAATGATTAAAGGATAATAATTTATCCTTTAATTTAAATAGTTTTTGAGCTATTAATTTCAATGTCCTCTAATATTGATGGTAACATGAATCTGGAGGTGACTAACCATCTATAGGTATCTCATAATGGATGTTACTCAGAGTTGAATGCAGACATATAATCATATGGTAACAAGTCATATTGGTATCTTCATGGTGGTGACAATCCTAGTGAAAACTCCATTGGTTGTAACAAGCATAACAGTAACTCTACTAGTGGTATATCATCTTTATTGGTGACTCATATCTAGTGGTAACTCACCTTAGTGATATTTCATCGCTAGTAGTTACTCATGTCAATACATATCAATATTATCATAAAAATTTTCTTATCATATTAAATGCTATCATAATCCATGTAAACCATTATTACTAAATGAATCATGCATTATGATTATTAAATTATGGTAGTGATAAGCAATATACTCACAAAAGGATTCAAAATGCCTAAATTTCATAACATGGTATTGAAAACTATAAAAACATGGGATAAAAATATTAAAAATATTAGGTGAAAAATAACATGTATTTCACCAATATCCATGTGGAGGATTATATGAAATATCTAGGGAGACTTTATTATGTTTTACTAGTGAATAGTTATAAATGGAATGGTGTACAAGAGACATGGAACAAGATAGTCAAGAACATGGTTTATATGATTATCAATAAAAAACTGTGAAAATGGTTTGTGATGGAAGTCGGTATTATATTGATATATCTAAAAATATAAAATTTTATATTTTTGTGAGTAAAGTATTCTATATATCATGTGGTATGGTAACGATTCAATATGAAATTTTTCTTAAATATTTGTAAGTGATGATTTTTTTTGAAATTTGGAGAAACCTCAAAGAAAGTTTCAATATCATATTTATAAGAGAATTTTGTTTCTCTAGACTTATTATATAAATGTACTCAAAATATTAAATAAAAAATGTAAAAATTATTGCTATGTAAGATATCCTCGTATATGAGAATGATTAGTGGATTAAAATTCTGTTTTAACAATTTTTATGAAATATATTATGTGTTGAGAAACTCATTTGATACCCTCTATACAATTATATGGCATGAAATAGATTTAATGTTTCTCCTAATTTATTTCAAATTAAAAAATTATGAATATTAATGTTTTTAGAGGGGGTCTGAGAGGTTGTATTAGGATTTAATATAGGTGATAAAAGCTTTTATCTATAGAAATAAATAGTGTGTTTAAATTTTTTTGGTAGTTCATAACTTTTGAGCCTTGGATGTGAGGGCGTGGCTATGACATGTCTATCAACTAGTTGGGGTATTTTGGGTTGGTACTCAGTGTCATTGACTGTTCAGATGTGGTCACATAGGTACCTTGTGGCCACCTACCATATTTTTTTTAGTTAAAATGATTATTTATTTAACAAATTTTACAGGGTTGAATTTTTAATTATTTCCCATAAGATAAAACCAATAACATTCCATCTAATCTATTATATTCCTCTCATGTGGATTTGTTCTATTCCATTATTTGTTTAAGTGTTTTTATTCTGCTTGAAATATTGTGGGTGTGACTAATAAGTCAATAACTCTATTTTTATACATAAACTCATGGTTTCATTGGATTAGAAATAATTTAAAGTATATTTTCATTTGATTAGATTCATCAATTTATAAAATATAGGTTATTTTATAAATTAAATATTTCATAGAAATTCTCTAAAAATTATGATATATGTGATAACTAGATTCTCTCTATGGTTTATCATTTTATCAATGTAATTTTAATTTTTTATTCATTATGATCATGTTCATATAATCTATTATCAAAATATAAATAGTTTTATTATTCTATTTCAATTTTTTTTAAACATAGTATAATATGTATTATAATTTAAATTGTATGACATAACCATGTAATCTAATAGAATAAGGGATCATTTAAAATATTTGTTTGTTTTGGGATACCCTAATTGGTTGTATATGGGGATTCATTGATAAGAAAGACTTATCATAGGATCCCTAAGATTCTCCATTCGTAGGATTGTAGTGAAAAATTAAAGTTACAATAAAATTTATTTAGGTAAACATAGACATGGTCCATTTTTCGATTGATAAGGATTACTAACCCGATGTGAGAATAATTTTAATTTGGATTATAAAAATTTAAAACCACATGGTACCCATAACACATATTTGTGGTAATTATTGTGATTTCATTATAAATGAATAATTAGTAAGTATTGAATTGTCATTAAGATTATTTTTTTCTTATGAATTTGATACTCAGCCTATATATAATTTTTGTGCACTGTCTATGGAAAGGAATCCAACCATGGGATGTTGGTAGTTTTATTATTGGTTTTGTAGACTAAATTTGTAAATCATTCTAACAATATTCATGTATGAGATGGAATGAATTGATTATTGTTCTTCCATACCATAAATATCCAAAATGGTATGGATTTTCATATATGTTAATGGTTATTAGATCATGCCAAAAATTAATTTATTTTAAATTGTGTTTGAAAATATGTGTTACAGATTTTGGGATTATCCAATGAATGTTAATAATTATATTTGGATTAATTGTATTTTCTTTCATTGTTTATAAAATCCATGGTTAATATATTTTTTAATTAAAACATCATTTCCCACCATATGTGCAGTTCATGTATAAATAATATTATTCCCATCTCGATGGATCAATACATTGTGGAATATGGTATATTAATTGTTTTTATATGTAATTTTTGGATCTATTAAATAAATATTTGAAGAATAATTTTTCCTTCATCATCATGAGAAGATTTAAAAATAATGGTCATCGTTATAAACCATGTTTGTGTAAATTTATAGCTAATGAATATTCAACAATTTTACACTATAACAGAAGTGGTGACAGCATCACTTGAATAATGAAATTTAAATACTAAGATACGATAAAATATTTTATTATAATAATTTCATTAAACTACTTCATGTGACAATGGGAGGGTTTTGAAGTTGATCCAGGAGAACAAATTTGATGTATAAATTCAAGGAAGGGTTATATGTTCCAATAACTCATCTCACAATATCATCCATAACACCATAATATATCATCCAATTATCGTCATCATTTAAAAGATATTAGAAGACATATCTCTAAAAAATTATCAATTTTAGGACCAATCTTAATTATCTCATAGTCCTGGACTATATGATGTTTCCTCAGTGATAGTGAAACGCCATGTATGTATCCTTTGGAATGATTTAAATTTAATTCTCCACCATCATTCCAAAAAATATTTCCTATCATTTAAAGATATATAAATTCAATATTTATGTGATGAGACAATTCCTCAATAATATCTTTTTCAGGTGTCTTTTTTGTAGTGAATGGTTGCCTAATGTTTCATTTCATTCATTGTAAATTTATGCACTAATTATTTAATATCATTGATGATTATCACATATATGTTTCTCCAAACTATCTAGAATAATTAATAAATATTATTCATTCATCTATTAAAATTATACTTCACATTTAATCAATGATATATCATTTTTTCTTTGTGTTAATCCATTCACTCAACAATGAAAGTATAAATTATTTTATTTTATTTTTATCGTTCTTCAATCCCACTTCTATTAGTCAATTATCAACAGACATTAATATAATATCATAAATAGAGGTCTAAATCTATGATTTTTTATTTTAGGGATTCGTGGGGTAATTATTTGATGATATTATAATTAATTAAACATTTAATTAATCATTTCTTTTGATATTACAATTAAATGAAGGAAATACATAATTGTATTCACCATATTAGAAATCAATATATTTTTAGTGCCAGTACAATTTCTAAATTTTTGTGATAAAAAATGTGATCCTATATGTTATTGATTTATTTTTGATGGTGTATTGTGGTAAATAAATCAATGAATTATTTTTATTTTTGTAACATTAAGTGAATAATTATTTAATCATTGGTATAAGATTTAAAAAGAATAAATTCAATTGATAAAAAATAAACAATTATGAACAACCATTATTGAATAATTTTTTTATTATAAATATTGTTTTTCTTTATGTTTTAGGGAAACTAAACCCAAATAGCTTTCATAGACATATCAAAAACCATTGAATGTTTCGAGGGAATATATGTTCACTTCTTTGGTCTCTATGGATTTGAAACCCTACATGTGTTGTAATATAACTCTTATATCAATAGTTTATATTTAGTCAAACATAATGATAGAATCATTTTTTAGAACATATGATAAAAAATACACACTCACACTCTTATATCAACTCAGTTTTCCTTTTCATACTCCAAATTCGGTTGTTTGTCCCCATTTATATATATTTAAGTAATTTTTTGGTATGAAAATTCCAAAAACTATGATAAAATTTCAAATTATACGGTTATAAAATTAATTGAACATTGGGGTCATCCACCATTATATATAAATACTCATCTAAATCCTTAATATAAATTCAACTGCACTCTTTTAGAGGGAAACCAATATAACCCAATCTTATATATAGGAATACATCAATGTTTAAATCTAAATAATGTATCCCCTATCTATGAGAATGTATATGACTAAACTATGAATGATAATCTCATACCTATAGAAAAATGGTCAATAATACATTACACATAATACATAGGGATAAGAAAACATCATGTTTAAAAAATATATCATAAACATTAATTGAAACATCCTTGGGATGGACTCTCATATGTCTGACCTCATGTAAATTATATTACTGAAAAATTTGATACTATATCCTCCCAAAACCAATTTAGACTTTAGTACTGAGGATGAGAAGCCTATGACTAAAATTCCTCTAAAAGGTGCCATGTTCCCTAAGGGTCAAATGGAATCATGAACAACTTCCCAAATTCCAAATCATTACAACTAGTAGTGAGATTCTAGGTGATTCCATGGGGAGACTATTCCATACTCACCAGAGTGTATCGTAATATAATATAAAAAAAATGTAATTATAAGATGCAATAAAACATACTGATGAAAGAGGTAAATAGAGTTAGACTAATAATATAAACTACTAAATAATTAATCATGTATAAAAAATGATGGTACATACCACGTACTATCTATAAAAAATTATTAAATGTACATTTTATTCATATATAAAATAGATAAAAATGTACAAAAGAATAAAAAATTATCCTAGGAGAATCACAAGCCTTATGTTATTCCAATTATCTCTTTATCCTATGAAAAAAAATCATATACTTATAGTGGGTAAATTTCCATTATCCACACCTGAAATCACATAATCTGTATGAATCCCCAATGGTGACCAACATTAGGTATGATACCAAATCCCAGTAGGAAACCACCCATGTTCTGTGCCAATCAGTCACTGAATATATATAATTTTCAATGTGAAATAACTAAAGATGTAATAAATTATGTATTCTAATGTAAACATCTGAAAATATATACCCTCTTTTCATAAATAATTAATCTAATCAAATTCATTAAAATTTTATCTCTATAATTTTACTGTTAGGGATGTTTCATTTATAACATGATCATTTATCTAGATGTTCATTTAATCTTAAAGTCTCTAAACAGGGCATATATTCCAACATTTCCCATAAGTACATGTAACCATATATACGTAAAAAATCCATCATGAAGGTGTAATTCAAGACTAAATCCAATATTTTTCATTGGAATGGCACCCATATCATACAATTCTTTTCTTTCATTATTAATTCATGAGCCAGAGCCCATCCCTAGCATTCCTATGTTGAAATCCATGTATCATAGTAAGTATAATATAAACCTACACCCTTCAATCTAGTCCCTGAATAACATCTCAGTAACCCTTATAGCAATCTAGTTGTGGAATAACATCCCATCCATTCACATCTATCCTTGGTGGTCCATTAATAGAGCCCATGTATTACACATGGAAACGTAATTAGTTCCCTTGACTCTTTTCGTCTTATTCACATAATAACCCATGCATCAAACAACATATAATCCAAACCTCAATGAGTCCATCCATGGAATCCATCATTTTGATCCATGTATCACCCATGGAATATTTAATTTTCAATCCCATTGTGTTTTTTGTGGCATATTAATATGAATACACATATCACCCAAAGAAGATAAACTATTTAACCAATTTATAGAACAATTACAAGGACAACACATATAAAATTTCATATCAACTAGCCTCAAAAGTAACAAAAGAAATTGGAAAGCCTAAAAAAATATGTCATTCAATTACTGATATGGTTAAATCATGATAATATGTTTTACGGTCATAAACAAACCATTACATAGATTGATCACTTTATTACTCACATGGGAAATTCATTATAAGGAAATAATAATTGTTCATGAAATTTCCTAGAATATTATGAGATTATTAGGAATACCATTAAATACTCACATGGTCAAAAAATGATAACAAGAATTACATGCTTAATGAAACATCACATAGCATGGTCTCCATATAAATAATACAATAAAATCATTATAGGAAATTCATGTTTTTTCATGAAATTTCATAACAAATTCCATGCTTAGTAGGATTACCTTTAAATTTTCACTTGGGAAAACCACATAAAAAGATTCTCATGATTAAAAAACCCTTTACATGGCCTAGTAATTACATAACTCACAAGAAAAATTTAATAATTGTCGAACTTCATACTTCCTTTAGAACAAACATAGCATGGCTCAAGCGCTATTTTAAAAACATCCATTACCATTAAAAAATAAAATTCACAATGAAAGTCACAATTGGATATACAATCTATTCCATATTTCAAATCATCAATTGAAAATATTGTTAAATATTCCTAGATACGGGTAAAATGGAACCCAAAAGGAATCCTTTTCAGAGCCATTAAATTGTCTTTTTAGTAGTTAACAAACCAAGGGAGTGTTTCTATTTTGATATTCACAACATATAAACAATAAAAAATAAATGCAATCTAATTTAAATGTTCATGATTAACAATTGTATGATTAAATTTAATTTTAATTGAACACCAAAAAATGGGAGCATAACACAATGTCAAATATAACATTCTCAACATTAACTGAAAGGCATGAGACCACCTACCATTGGTCCATATTATATTACTCGTCAAGTACTAGCTCCCAATTCGGATCAGAATGGGAGAAATTCATTGAATAGATGAAGAACCTAATATTATAAAAAACCAACTTATGCCCAAATATCATAACTGATATCATGAAGAATGACGAATAGATAAAAAATAAATGATCTCTTACCATTATCGGTCTAATGATACAAGTCATTCAGGAATTTGAGGTTGAAAAAAGATGGTTCATCAAAGACTCACTTAGAATACAAGGAGATGCTTCAATGAGGCATGGAAGGTATGTTGGAATAGAATATACAGATTAGAAATATATAATATACTGGAAGTGTGAAATGGTAATTATACCCAAACAATATCCTGGTTCCATGGTTTAGGAACCCGTTTTAGAAATTTAACCCCAACCGTGACATGACTATTTATTGACATAATTTGGCTGATTGTGACATAACCATGTAAAAATCAGATGTCTTGACTGGAGTTCTCGATGAAAAATGGTGCAACCCAAGCCACAAAGTTTTCTATAACTATAGAGGCCAAATATACTCTTTGTATATGCCTGGCATGAATTTTCAAATCATGTGTTCATCCCTGCATGATGTAAACAAACCATAATCTGGGATATTTTTAACTAAAATCTAGTTTTTTTGTTTCTGAACCATCCATGGTCACCCTAAAACCTTTAAAACCTAATATTTCACTTACATTTGACCATATATTAACTTTTAAATATATAATTGATGTAATATAATAGATATGTTTTTCAAGGAAGAACTATATTCGTAAAAACAACTACATATATCAATTCATCTGTGCATTTTCCTTCCAAGGTTGGAAATGCATGATCTAAGAATAACTACGGTAATATTAATCATTCACCAGTCTCCCATTCCCAAATCACATAAAATACTCAACCGTTATACCATATCATTAGTTGTAAAGGAACTGACTGTCTTTAACCAACCTAGGATTAACAATCCACGATTCATATAAGAATCTCATAAAAAGAATGATTTTCATATAAGTCAACCTCTTTGGGATGAATGGAGTTAGGTAGAACTGAATAATTTCAATGATACAGAGAAACTTGGATGACGTGGTTTTTGACCCTGTACCTCTAAGCTATCTACAACTGAT
The DNA here is from genome assembly GCA_963277665.1 of Viscum album. NCBI lineage: Eukaryota > Viridiplantae > Streptophyta > Magnoliopsida > Santalales > Viscaceae > Viscum > Viscum album. The sequence continues at coordinate 443,111,180 of OY728129.1, forward strand.
ATGGTAATGGCCTGACTCTCTCCAGAATCAGAAATAGCATGAATTATCTCACTGAAAGCACACCTTATCTTCAGAACCTCTGGTTTCCTAGAATATATGAGACATATAAAAAAACTGGATCATTAGCATTGAATTTTAGAGGTAATCTCCCCCCTAATGGCTTGCATTCCTTTATTATATTATTATGGATAATCCTTCTTTTAAGGGTAGAATCTGAAACCTTACATGACCCATAGGCCCAGGGCATAAGGCCTGATAGGACCTGAAGTCCAATACATAACCTGAAGGCCTAGGGGCATATGTTTTCCATTACATGACCCATTGTCCAACCCACTAGAGCTGCCCCTCTGCAGCTCCTACATCCTTGATTGCCTAGGTCCCTACTTTGCATTTCTGATCATCTAGCATTTCCCCGTACAAAGATGCACGGTGCCTGGATTCGATGGTTGTTTTCATACCCCTTGAACCTTCCAAGACAGTTAGCTCTACTTATGGAGACTGCTACTCTTTGATCTGATCCTCTTTTGGGGACCTCTTTGTGTGAACTACACAATATCATGGTAGCTATGGCCTGAAGTCCATGGGAACTGAAGGTTCTTTTTGACCCGAAGGCCCTGAGACCCGTATTCCAAAACCAGTGGCCCAAAGTCCTAAACCGGGTTAATAATTACATATTTTATAGTACCGAACAATACCCTCTATAGTAAGTGACACATTATCTACTATAGTACCCTCTATAGTAGCATATACAGTACATTCAATAGTCCTACTACAGTACCCTGAAAATTCACCTACACACAGTTTTGAATCAGGGTCTCTTGGATGACAAGAAGAATCCCCTCAGAATTGCTATCCACTTCTCAATCAAATACACCTGGTCTATGATATCCTAAAAAAGATAAGGTCCCCAAATAGATTCATCTCAGGCATCTAACAAATATATAGCGGATCAGTATGGCATACCATATAAATATTCATTACATTCCTTATAAATAGTATCCTAAATTCTATTTTTTGTAAGAAAAATCATCAATTGGTATATAAGTCTCCCAAGAGCCCGTGCATCTAGGAATAATGCTCACAATATGTTCTCAAGCACATAAATCTTATGCTATGACTCTCCTTCTTTTCGGGGGTTGCATGCTGTGATCGAATGTTCTTATGTTTCCAATTCCCTCTATATCCCTTGTTAAAACCAAGCAGTAAACCTTGAATCCCTATTTCAAATGATAGATTCTGAGAGCACATGAAATCATTCTAATTCATAGATATAATTACATCTAATCTCATAAAAACTAAAAGATTTCTTAATCTTCATGAAATGATCACTCCTCAGGATCGTATCAATAACAACCCATATAACATCATTGCTTCAATGCGGTGTCAGTAAACTTGTCATGAAATCCATCCTAAAATCATAGCATTCCAACATTGGGATGGGTAAATATTGTAGAAGTTTATATGGTCACTGATGCTCTAAATTCACCTACCAAAATGTGGTACATCTCATGAAGAACCCAACCAGTACAATTTTCTTACCCAACCAACAGTACTGTTTCTGTATATCCTGATTCATCTTGTTGACACTAGGATGCACTACCCAAGATGAAGCATATAAATCCCTTATGATCTTCATTTTCATGTTTTCTAAAACCTATATGCTATAATGTATGAGGATAATATCATCCTTTCCTACTATCCAACCATGAGGAGGTTCCCCGCCACCAATAGTATCCCATAGTTCAAGGCCTTTGGTGTTCAATATCTACCTCATCATAAATATATATAGAAGTTTATAGGTGATAGATAAAGATGATATAAAGGTCATCCCCTAAATTTCATGCCACATCAAGTGCATTATAGGGAACAAATTCATAATCTCTCACTCACTACTTTCATGGTTCAATACCTATATCTTGGCCCTCATCCTCATTGCATTAACCCCTATATTTCAATTACCCAGTGTGTAGGAATGCTTAATGTCAAAATAATAAAGGTACTCATCCCACCATTTCTGCCTCATATTCTGATCACAATATATTAATATTTATATAAGTATTCTGTGGTATGTAAACACTAAAAAATGATCTCCATGTAATTAAATTCTCCAACCGCATTAAGCATATAAAACCCAAACTAAATCAAGATATTGTATTGTGTAATTCCTCAGATTTGGCCTCAACTATCACGAACGATTCATCACAAATCTATCCCCTAGCATAATAACTTCTTGAATCCAAATTCCTGATGTGTTTTAGTAAACCATGTAACTCTTACCCAGATCCGGAATGTTTAGTATCAGTGTTGATGTCAATCTCCCATTCATTTCATGAAAGTAATTCTCCCAAGAATCTTACCATACAAAATTCACAACCTTCATAGTCAACACCTTTAGAAGTGCTGATAATCAAGGGATGACTTTTTTTAAATATCTTTAGGTACCAAAAAACAATAATAAACTCCGCACCTAAACAACATTATTGATATTTACCCCCAAGAAACCACGTATCTCACCTTTTTTAGGTCTAATGATTCTCTTGCCTTTGAGATAATGTTACCCATTAAGTGAATCAAAATCATCCAAAAGATTCACTTTGTGAGCTTATAATATAAATGATACTCTCATAGTGTATTCAAAAGGATCTCAAGATGAATGGAATTTCCTTGTAGTTTGATAGAATAAAAAAAGTTATCATCCATGAAAATCACAAAAAAATGAATCATGATATGGATGGTACACTTATTTCATCATTTCCATTAAAATTGTAGGTGCATTTTTTAGGCCCAAAGACATAACCAAATACTGGTACATACCATACTATTATGGAAAGGCTTGGTGAGGCATGTTTGATAAGCAAACATGCACCTTCTTATAACTGGATATCAAATATATCTTTGAGATGAATCAAGCTCCTCTGTGTTGATCAAATAGATCATTCATCCATGTAAGAGGATATCGATTCCTAACTGTTAATTAGATAAATTTCTGGTAAGCCCCACATATCATGAGGGCTCAGCACCACTTTTCACAAAAAGGACCAGCAAACACCATGGATAAGTACTCATTTGGATAAAACCCATTGCCTCTGAATAATATAGCTAACTATTAAAATCATGTATCGCATTAGTATCCATCTAATAAAGAGGAATTTATATATGTGAATATCGTAGGACTATCATGATATATAATTTTACTAGTTCCATTGTATGAAATCTTAAAATGCAGTCTGGGAAGAAGTCCCTAAATAGATCAACCACTAGAGGAAAATATGGCTTACATATTCCTAGATCATCCATATATAAATATGAAATATGGTATTTTATCTTGACCATCTCGCAATGCTTGGGTATAGATATGTTATACTATACATCCCAATCACCTTTGTGAATGAACTATCCTCCCTCTAGTTATGTAAAATTCACTATTAAGTGATATTACTCAATGAAACTGTGAATCAAGATCAACAAGTACCTCACATGAATGATTTCAAAACTAGTCATATTGTGGAAAAAGAAGTTTCATATGATGTGAAACCCACCAATATAAATGGGACACTCCATTAATTGATATAAACCCTCCATTTGAAGCACTGAAAAAGTGTAAGGCATCAAAATAACACCATAGTTATGAACATTGAACCCAAAGATCTCCACAATAGAAATTGATATATTAATTTTTGAATCGTATTTATCAAAACGTTCATAAGATAACAGATAATCTCCTACAATAGTACACAATATAATAGAAGATACAGGATCATACCCTTGATTGGTCTGTTGCAGTACATATACCTTCCAGAACTGTGACCCTATGATACTGCCTGGATACCCTGAGTAGATACACATTGTTGTTTCTGAGAAACTAGGGTATGACTACCACAACCACGACCACCACCTTGACCTAATCGTCCACCTGTATTATATATCTCTTCCTAATAAGAATATTTTAAGCTTACTCCTGAATGATTATTTGGTTCAATCCCACTCTCAAATGCTGCTAGTGGAAAATTCTCACAAAGACGTTGTATATGACTCATATTGTTGCATGATCAAAACAAGACTTCATCCCTCGTACAATATAGCTTCATATATAACATCCTAGTGCACTAGAATCACCTCACATGTCTACTAGAGTGTTTTATATGAAAAATGGTATCACTAATATGAACCATCTAATGATTATTACCAATAAAAGTCAAGGTAGTACAATATCTTGCTGCTAAACCGCCATAGCATGCAACTCCAGTCTTTATTATGTCATGCTCCATTATAAAATCATAATTCACTATTACAGATATGGTAATAGGCCAAAAAACATTCAACTGTGATCATATTTAATACAAAATACCATTCTCCGATATTCTATCTCTGGATAACTCGTCACGCATTAGAATTGGTGTGAAGTGCTTGAGCTCAGTAAAATGGGTTGAATATTCTATAACAAATTGTTCTACCTAACCCATATGAAATTAATTCTAGGATATATCATCCCACAATGTATTGGGATAGTATTTATTATAGAAGCCCATATTAAAATCTATATAGGTCATATCATGATTTCAATCCGGCCGACTGATAAAATCCTATCATCTTTTTGAAGAACCACAAAACATATACTTTGTGAGAATTAAAATCCTCTCGGTTGGAGTCTCTTGATGAACAAAGATAGATAGAATTTAATATATCCATGAAACCTCATCATGTGGTCTTCCATACTCCAAAAATGTTGGGGCATGCTGCTACTGAAACTCACAAATAAACTCTTCCATATTTGGGATAGGTTGTCATGGTCCCTAAACTATCTAGTGAAGTGACAATACCAATCACAGAACTTTAACTCACCCCTTGTGTTTGGTAAAATTGTTAATTCCATATATAAAACTATTAGGGGAACCAATAGTACCCTATTTCCCACCACCATTAATATTTGATCATTTCCACTATCCTGTCATATGATTAGAGGACGTCGTGGGGGAATAACTCTACAAATGCCATGAGAAATCCATTGTTAAATATTTGTAAACAATTTTACAACTCAAAATATCATTAAAAAATAAAATATGTAATAATGAATTTATATATAAGGAGACACCCATCATCTTACTCTATGAGTCCATTCTAAGTGTTATATATATTAGGTATAATCCAGATACACTATTGTTATCCCATTACAATGTTCAGGTCTCACCATGTTCCTTATTATAAGCCATTTCAATTTCAATATTACTATAGATTCATTTCACATTTCATTTTGACATTAATTAATATATTCACATCCATTTTAATTAATGATCAATTAAAATTTATGATATTTAATTTAAAATTTTGAACCACTGGTTCACCACCTTCTGATTTAAGAGTTCCCATAATCTTCACTGACCAGAGCATGATGACCACATCTTTCATACCATAACAAAAAACCTATCACAGTAGTTAATAAATATCACACACTACATATCTGAATATCGAGTATATATATCACACTACATTTCACAAAATAATGAAAAATTTAATGCTTACTAAATTGAATATAATAATTCATTTCATGTAAAATCTACATGATTCCCATGTGATACATGAGGTGGAAAAACCACATCTCATTGGGTTTCCATGAAATAGTACTAAAAAATATGATCAGTAATAATATCATAACCCATGTGAGTCACCCAATGGTGGAATGAAGTCAAATATAATAGAAAATATCCATATACAAATATTTTATTGACATAAATTTCGATATTTCTTATAGATGGGTCATCTACTCAGGGAACGAAATCATTAACAAATAATTATTCAATTAAATTTCATTAAATAGTCTCCATGTCATATATAAACCCCAAAAATGAATTCTCTAATAAAACATTGTTACATCTCGGTCATAGATTCCAATTAATGGTTCCCTAAGCCTGGTGGGTCACATGGCCTCATGCACATCTCCCCGAACACCAGAGTTTGGAGACTAGTATCAAGGGAATTGGTGTGTCTATGGGGATAGTTTTCCCACATCTCTAGATTGTATCACGACATAATTTAAAATAGGTAAATGAATTAGAACTACTATGACATACAAATTAAAAAATTGAATACAATAAGACTGATAATATAAACCAAGAGATAATTTATCTTGTATACAAAATGATAGTACATATCACATGTATCCACAAAAAATACAAAATAGTTGCACTATAGTCATGTACAATACATATAAATAATATACAAAAAAATCCACAAGTATCCCTAGAGCATGGAAATACATATCTAGGTCCCATTCTCTCCAGCTCCAATATAGAAAATCAATTACTCATAGTAGTTAACTTTATCATATCAAGACCATCTATCATATAATATGTTTGGGTTCCCAGAGTTGTCCCAAACAGAGTGTGAGACTAAAACCAAGTAGGTAACTACCCAATTCATGAGGAAATCTTTCAATGAATATATATAATAAGAAGTGTGTAATAATTAATGATTTAGGAATGTAAATTCTCAAAAGTAAACATTATATAATATAGGCTCTCTTTTTATAACATATTCCTTTAATGGATTTCATTAAAAATAAATGTATATATTGTAATAAAGTTTCCTATGTCATTTATAACATTTTCATATAAATAACAGGTCATATATCATTAACATCTTGTAAACTAGCATAAATCTCGATGTTCCCTATAAGAACATATAATCATGGATTCCAAAATAGGCCATCATGTTAGTGTAAGTGATAACTAAATCCAAGATTGTTATTTGTATTGAATGAAACATCATAAAATTAATTTAATTTATTATTCATTCATGATTTTTAGATATTAATTGGCTTCAATGTTTAGAATCCTATTATCACCCTAGGAATAATATAAACCAACTGCCGAGGGACTCACATATGGAGAACCTATCTAGAACCCATGTATTTATCTTAGTGAAATATAGAATCCCATCGATTTGATTTCATCCTAGGAGGTCCACTATGAGAGACCAAGTATCACTGATGGCTATATAATCAATTCCCTTGAGGTCTTATATGGAATTCACAAAGAAATCCATGTATCACACAACATATAATCCAAGACTCAATGAGTCCATCGATCGATTTTTTTTTCTAACCTTGTATCTGCGATGGAATAATCAAGGTCCATGTTGATTGAGTCTATTTATAAAACTTAAATAAGAATACATGCATCCACTAAGGAAAAAAATCATTTAATCAATTCACTAAACACTATCAAGGTAGAAACTAAACACATTTCATATTATCTCACCTAATAGGTGACTCAAGAATTGGACAACCTTATACAATTTTCCATTAAATTATAAACATGGAATAAACATGATAACAACCATTACAATCTTTACCAAACCATCACATAACATTATCTCTGTAGAACACAAATGTGAAATTCATTAGATGAAAATAATGATTAATAAAGAAATTGTATGACAATGTCCATGATTAGTAGGATTTCCATTAACTACTTACATGGGGAAAACCAGATTACAAGCACTACAAGACTCAAAAACCATCACATATCATGTTCTATAAACAACTAAAATGAGAAATTAGTTACTACGAGATTCATTCATATTCATTCAATATCATAACACAGGAAAAAACTAGTAGGTTTTCTCTAACTACTCACATGTGAAAAACCGATCCAAAATATTATAATGATTAAAAAACTATCACATAGAATATTGATTAAATATCACATGGGAAAATTAATAAATGGGGATTTTCATGCTTTCTCATGAATTTAAATAGCATCAATTGTACTCCTGTTGTGTTAATGATCACAAATTATGCCAATAATACAAATCATGTAAATCATGTAAATAATGTTTAAATATTATAAATCATGGTTGAACAGGATTTAATATGGTTTGTTATGATTATGATTAACAGTAATTCACCCTATGAGAATTAGTTCCACCGAAAGTTAAAAGATATTTTACTACATATGAGACACAGTTTCTATGATCAAACTATCTAGCCATTTAGTTTGCAAATTGGCTAAGTATATGACATTTGTTCCATAACATTGATTATTTGACACTATAACAAGACACCATTTGGAATTTAGACAAAGGTCCTTCCACCATAACGATGCTAATAGTTCCAATATTTTAAAAAGACATGACATCATAAAAATGCTACCAATTCCAGAATATGGAAATAACTAGACATTGATTTAATGCTACTATTTTAATGACACCGTAACTATACCATGTAATAAGACACAATCAGAAATCACTACTTCTCTCTCACCATGAATAAGTAACCACTCTGGACTCACCTCAACAATGACATCATTCCTTGAAAATTTCTATGTCTTTTTTCAATTAAATTTTAAAGATAAATTTAATGGTCGTATTTGAGTCATTTTATGACACTAAGATAATTAATGATTTTTCTTGTATAAAGACACCATAAAGTATCAGGTACTATATGTGGAGATTGTGCTTCATGTTTTCTACAACATAAACACACAAAAAAATATAGGGTGGAACAAGTGTTGAAATAAGTGATGTGTAGTTAATGAAAGAAACATTATATTAAACATATTTTCATGAAGGGACACATAGGCGAACACACAAAAACCCATCATTTTCTACGAGATGTGTATCAATTCTTGTAAAATCCTTACAAAAAATTCCAATGAAGAGCATCTCGTTGAACTAAAATCTGAACAAAGAACTCATGACACTATGTTTTTTGAGTCTTCTTTGAGAAGAGGAATATAACATCAAATCTGTTATCTCCTAGATGACCAGAATTGAAAAGAACAACAATCATAGAATTTTTATTACCTTCTTACTATACTATTTTATTTTACTTATTGTTTTAATAGTCTTTCAATATGTGTTTATGTCTATAATAAAAACACACATTGTCTCCTACACTTTACTAGAGGATATGGTGTATCCTCCCAAAAATATATTTTTACACAATGTTTCACCCACATATATCATTGTAGGTAATAATATGCAACCTGGATGTTATATTTTCTAATGTTGAACATTGTATGAGTTCTAGTGACCTGTAATTTCTAGTTTATTGTTGATTAAACCAAGATCCGGGGTCTGAATCAAATATTTATAAATATTTTTCATGGTTGAAGGTGATCACAAAGTCTATTGGCTTAGGTATCGACTTGAGACTGAACTACATGATTTAATCCACAGTGTTTTGAAATTAATTTACTCTATATTAACTCATGTTTTAGAGAAATATGTTTCACTTTGATAATTAGCCTTGGATAGTGTTTATAACTATATTGATTTAGTATATTATTTTGAAAAGTCATTTCAATATATTATATTTCAATAATTTGGAAAAAATCAATCTTATGTTAATTTATTTGAATAGTAAACAATTATAAATTCACTAAATTAATTAAGTGGCCCATTTTTTTTAATTAGGGGTTCTTCAAATAAAATTTTAATTTAAAATAATTATAGGAACCCCGTTCAATCCAAATAATGAGTTTCATACACAGACTAACATTCAATATTTGTGGTCGTTTTATAACATCTATTTTAAATTGTTTTAATTATTTTTCAAATAATTTAAACTATAATTTAATGTTGTGATAATTATATCATAATTTATTTTATTTCTAAATTTCTAGCTCTTTAAATTCATGTAATTATTCTTTGTTATGGATAATAGAAAAAAAGGTGATGCTACTAAAGGACCTACCTATTATTATGGAAGAAATTATCCTTAGTAGAAAATTTATATGCAAATATATTTATGAAGAATGGGATTTTATATTTTAACAATAATAGAAGATAAATATGAAATTGGAGAACCCCAAATAAAAACATGGATTAAATCTAAAAATGCATCTTAGAATAAAAATTGTAATGATATGAATGCATTTTTTTGTTCTTTAGAGGATGAAGAATTTAATTGAATATCTACATGTGAATATATGTATAAAATATGGGATATGTATTCTATCTCACATGAAGGAAATACTAATGTTAAATAAATGATACTGAATACCTATACTATTATGTAAGATAAATTTATAATGAATCTTGATTAACTCATTTCTGATATGTATCTCAAGTTTAATGAAATAGTCAATATAATGAACTCTCATGGAATTCTAGTGGGTTCCAAAGAAAAAATCATGTGGATCCTCAGATTTCAAACTAAAATATAGATATTAACCTTAATATATAGTACTCAATAATATTACATCAGCATGTTTCTAATCAAGGTGTTTATGGATAAATAGATAATGTTTAAGGAAGAGTAAAGGGTAAACAAAGAAGAGGATGATGAACCAAAAATAATGTAAGTGGATTTCAAAGCAACTATGTCAATGAATAAAGAATTGTAAAGGATACAAAAACTTTTTGATAATACATGTAATGATGATCCACTATCAGAAATTGATGAGAAAATGGATCAATTATCCGTAAGGCATAGAATGTTTTATAGAAGGAAGAAATTCTCAAGGAATCCCATCCATAAAAAAATGTATGAACGAATGAAAAATGGTAAGATGGAATCAACAAGGAATGAGAACAGAAATGAAATAGTCTTTTCTGAATGTAATAGAAAAATACTAGTAAAAAATAATTTTCCCAAGCTAAATTATAAAAAAATCATGAGGACAAATATAAGGTTTTTAAAAAAGTAATGAATGAAACATGGTGTTATTATAAGGACAACCCAAGTGACACGGAATCATCACATGATGAAAAGGATGAAAAATGAAATATGTGTTTCATGTAAAAATAATCTGAGGCAACCCATGAGCCTAATGTACAAAATTTTAATTATTGTTGAGATGAAGGTGATTATGAAAATATGGCTGGAGAATAAATATTTTAATGTTTTAAGATGATTGAGGATACATAAAATTAATTATAAGATAAATATAATGCTCAAAAGAAATAAAATTCTCTCACTTCTACTGTTAAATATCGTCATTCTATAAAAATGTAAATAATGATCAAATACATAAAAAGAAAAATGAAAAAAATTCCTAATGTGAAATTGAATAGGTACATAGATATATTTACCAATGGTAAGAATACTCTAAATAAATGTCATGGTATACTTGTATCTCCAATGTACACTACTGGTATAGGATACCTACCCAGATAGAAGAGCATGGCTAAGAATAATTTTATTAAAAAATATTGACAATATGTTTTCATACACAGAACTGAAAAATATATTAGTTCTAGCTCTACAAATTTATTCAGTGCTACTATTTCATCAAGATGAAACAAATATTACTTCTCCAATATAATAATATTGGTGCATAAAAACCCCACAATGAAATTATCGGTTCTAAAAGTTCTTATTACTAATGTTACCAGACCAAAATAAATCTAGGTACAAAAAACATCTTTTCCTTAATTATTGTTTAAGAATGTTGTTTGAACAGCTTTCTTTGAAGTTTATGGTTCTTGGATAGTGGATGTTCAAGACACATGACATGATATTGTTGATTCTTCAATTATATGATAATTATTGATGATGTACATGTTACTTTTGGTGACAGTGCTAAAGGAAAAATAATTTTTCATTTCCAGATTTATAACTCTAAGTCGGTTTTAATTTCTTATGTACATTTTGATGATGGATTACAATGTAACTTCCTTAGTATTTCACAATTATGTGATTATGGTTTCAATGTTAAAATGATGCTTGTAATTTTTTTAGTTCTATTAATGAATAAGTAATTTATACTTTTATAAATTAATATATTTATACTGTGAACACACGTTCATTATTTTATCAAAATGTTTCATGATTAAGTTTATTTCAAAAATATTCTTGGGTTTTGTATACAAGACTATTAAATTGTAATATACACTCATATATAAATCATACTAGAAAATGATTAGTCCATGATCTACCCAAACATGAGTTTCCAAATGACAATGTATGTAATCCTTGTCAAAAGGGTAAACAACACAAAATCGTTTTCAATCCAAAGAAAAATGATTCAACTTCACAACCTCTCTAGTTCGATCACTTTGAATTTTATAGACCATCGACAGTTTCTATCCTTAATGGGAAGCACTCTGTCCATATTATTTTTGATGGAAAATTTTGATATACATGGAGCTATTTCTTAGCTCATAAAAGTGAATCATGTTCCCATATCACCAGGAATTCTAGAAAATTACAAAACCTATGTGTTCATGAAATTAATACCCTATGAAGTGATCATAGTTAGGAGTTTGGAAACCCATATTTTTCATCTTTTTTATCATAAAATGGATATAGTCATTTATTATCTTCCCCATGGAAACCTAAAAAAATGGTGTTTTAGAAAGATTAAATTAAACCTTATAAGAAATTCCAAGAACAATTATTAATGAATATAGAATACCTAATTAATTTTTGTTTCAAGTTGTCTATAAGTATTGTTATATTATTAATAGAGTCTTAATCAGAAAAATTATTAAGAAAACACTCTATGAGTTGTGGAATAATATAATCCCCAGTGTTAATTACTTCAATAGTTTTGGTTGTAATGTTTGTATTCTCAATAATAAGAAAATTCATGACAAATCTTCATCCAAAAATGAAGAAGGAATTTTCCTAGGTTACTCAATCTCTAGAAAAGACAATATAATTCGTAATAAATAAACCAAATGTGTTGAAGAATATATATATGTAAAATTTGATGAAACAGATTTGCATTAACCAGAAAACTACCAAGAAAACATTCATGATGACTTGTTAATACTTGAGATAAATAAAATGTCCTTTGACCCTACTATCAAGAAATCTGTAATATCATTCACTTATGGAAATTCCCCTAATTATAGTCATAAAGAATGCAAACCTGTTAAAGAACTAGATATGTCTGGATCTTTATTTAATAGATATGTTAATACACATAAGAACTATTTAATAGATTATACAGTTGGACACTTAGTTAAAAAAACATGCACTAGAGCGTGTATATTAAATTAGGACGAACATCAATAATTTTTGTCACAACATGAGCCTTAGAACACCAATGAAGTAATCAATGATCAATTTTGGGTGATGGATATTCAAGTAGAGTTAAATGTGTTTGAAATAAAAAAATCTAGAAACCCGTGGAATGACTTAAAGACATAGTGACTATGGTAACAAAATGGGTTTTTAGGAATAATGTATATAAACCTAGTAATATTGTAATAAAATAAATATAGTTTGTTTTCATAAGATTATAGTAAAAAAGGTTTTGATTCCAAGGAAGCGTTTTCACAAGTTTCCAGACATGAATCTATTAAAATATTTCATTCATATGATTCTCATCTTAAGCTCAAACTATATAAAATGGATGTTAGGAGTGAATTTTTAATTGGGTATAGAGTTGACGATGTTATTATTGAACAACCCCCTAGTATTACAAACCCTAATTTTCCAAATCATGTATTTAAATTAACAAACTCTTTATATGGATTAGATGATGATCCAAGAGCTCGGTATGATAAAATAAGTAGTTTTATTATTTCCAATGATTTTAAAAAAGGTATAGCTGATCTTTTTCTTTTTATAAAACAGAATTTTAATGATGTTTTAGTTGTTCAAATATATTTTTATGATATTATATTTTTTATTATAATATATCATTATGTGTTGATTTTTCAAATATGAATAAAAATTAATTTGAAATGTGTTTGATGGGTAAAATAAAATTCATTCATGGATTTAAAATATTTCAAAATAATGAAGGTATTATTTTGATTCAATGTATATGAAATAATTATTTTCTAAAAAAATTTGGTTTGGATAGTAATATACGAATTAATATTCGTATGAATTCAACCTTAAAGTTGGATCTTGATGAGAATGGTAATCTGGTGATCAAAACACAAATAGAGGAATGATAGTGAGTTTAATCCACTTAAATACAAGGGGGGATGATATTATGTTCAGTGTGTGTATGTGTTCTTGTTTTCAAGCATATCATAATGTGTCACATTGCCTTTCTATTAAAGATATTTTCAAATACATCAAAAAAACTACCATAATCTGATAGTTTTATCATTTAGGTCAATCATTTGATTTAGTTAGCTATTCAGAAGATGATTTTCTTCAGTTTACGTTATATAAGAATAACACCAATATAACATCTTACTTTTGGGCCATGTCACTAGTATCATTGTTTAGTTAAAAAAATATTTGTTGCATCATCAACTAATGAAGTTGAATTTAGTGCTGCTGATAGTTTTTTTCTCATATTTTGTCGATGAAAAACACCTTTTAAGATTAAAAATATTTATTTAGACAAGTCCTTTAAAATTTTAAAAAAACAAATTCTATTTAAATATCCGAGAGTCATATTTCTTATTCATGAAAAAATAATATTTATTTAAAACATCTCTTTTTGAGAGATCATTATCAAAAGGGTTGTATTTATTTAGAGTTCATTGGCACAATACATCATCTTGCTGACATGTTCACTAAGCAATTAAATTATTAAAGGATGAGTTTCTCATAGATGAATTAGGAATGACCAACTTTGAGTTACCAGTTTAATATCTGATAGATACTAAATCATAATTGTTGTATCTAAGTTACCATACCATGTTTTATGTCTTATGATTCTTGTCTCTATGTAATTTTCATGCAATTACTGTCTCATGTTTGTTTAATCACATGTTACGGTCACATTGTTTAACGTCATGCCGCAATGTTGACACCATGACTGGTTGTTCCAGTCTCACATTTAAGACTCATTTTATTTTTTTAATATTTTTCCCATATCTTTGTTTTTATAATTTTATTTATTTCATACAACATTTTTTTGTTTTTTGATGCTTGAACTACATAATATATAAAAACCCATATTTTCAGTTCTCTCTTTATTCATAGTCTATAATCAGAAATCCAATCTATTTTCTATTTAATACCTCTTCATCCTTGATCCCACATTGAATGCCTAGAATAAATCTTCCAACATCATCGTCTCTTAGAAAGCACCAGTCTCCCTATAAATAGAAAATGTCTTTGATTACCATGCCAAAGAAACAGTTAAACCGAGGTCTTTAGGATAGTATAGTTTAATGAGATAAATATGTAATAAGTGTCTCCTAACAAGTAAGTCACTTGTTCATAATGTCTCGGAAGAATAGAGATTGTTTGGGTGCTCTATAAAAGAGAGAAGACCTATCTATCTGAATCTAGTTTTCAAATTTTACCAGTATGTTCAGTTCTATTTTACCTTTAAAGAGGATTATGAGGTTAATACTTGGGAGAATAGTCAAAGATGAATATTTTTATTGAGGATGTAGGATTCCATTTTAGAAATACCACAATAAGGAATTTTGTAGGACTATATAAGAGGTCAAACTCCTCTATGTGAAAAATTTAATTTATTATAGGCTTCGGGTGAGTTGGATGTAAATGAAATGGAAAATGGAATATTACTGGTGAAGTGGATGGGGGAATATACAGTTTTTTATGTTTATCCAAATCCTAACATGTTTAAGGAAATAATAATTTTCCACTCTCATGCATAAATTTTTTTTTGATACATCATCAGAAGATTATATTCAAGAATACTCTTTCCATGTATATTATCCTTCACATTTGTGACAAGATGAAGATGAAATAAAAGACAACTTCCCTATTTTATTCAAGATTTATATCTAATATGATACTAGACAAAGGTGTGGTGGTCTAAAATGAATAATTGGTTATAGAATATGATTTTTTATATCTAATGACATATAAAATGGATGAAGATCCATTGGAATGCACAGAAGATATCTTGTGATGAAGATAATGACACATTGTGTGAGTATTTTAATCCTGTTAAAAACTATTCTTGTCAAAATAATGTCACTGAACCTAGTTTCGAGTCAGATAAGATTGGGTAATACTCGAAAGAAGGAATGAATGTTGAAAGATATGAATGAGAAAAATATGTTGATGTGTGTAAAGAAATTATGTTAGAATCTCTTTAACCTCAATATGTTCCCTCTATAGAATCGCCTCTCTCTCTCTAAAGATGATAAATATTATAAAGGGAAGTGAGGATGTTGATAAAAGTAAAGTATTTATTGAATAAATAGGTACATCCATTGAAAAACTTGCTGGTACAGAGTAACCAACTAGGGAAGAACCTATAGAAATGGAGTTAATCTTATCTGCTGAATAATGAATGGAGCAAGAAATTCAATTAGCTAGATGTATGGTTGAATCTGATACAGAAGAGGGTGTTTATGTTGGTTAAGAGATTGAGTCACCGAGTACTCAAATAGATTATTTTCTTGAGTGGGAGAAAAACCACAACTTTGAATTGATTGAAGTAAAAAATCATTCTAATTCATGTTGTGTGGTTAACTGTTACATGTTTCCATGGGATTTTGAGGACGATGAGTCTTGAGGAATCATTGTTCAGGGATTATATCATTAAACTACTTTTAATATGAAACTAGTATATGTTTGTTCGACATATATAGAACTAGAACCAATTTTAGTTCATGTTCAAGAAACTCTTAATTATGTAAGGAAAGAAAATTTTATTGTTCTAGGAAAAAAATTGTTGTCTAGTTTTGGAACCTCATGATGTATAAACATTCACATATAACAAATATCAGTGAAAGGGAAGCTACATTACTTCTGGAGAAATTCTTATGGCACATCCAACCCAAAATGCTTCATGAAATTCCAGAATTCTGGATTTAGAACAGATAGTTGAGTAATAAGGTGAAATCAGAATGGTCTATGGTTAATGTATTTAAGAAAGACATGCATACTGTTAAATCCCATATTGTTCATCTTAGTTCAGATGATGATGATATGATCCCAGAAAAGTATGTATCACTGATTCAAACCATTTTTTTATTTTTCAGGAAAAGGTCGTTGAGAAAAACACCAAAATAATAAATGAGATATGTGGGCATGTTTATGGAATCGATAATCTAACCACTGAATATAAAGGAAATTTGAAGTCTGTTATAAATATGTTTAAAACTATCACATTAGATATTTCCACTACATCTAAATCTGTACAGTAATCTAAGCCTTTGAATAGTGAGTGATAAAGTCTATATATAATGAATAACATCAGTTTCTGTTGAGTGGTACAGATCAGGGGACTCTCTCTACAATATTCAAGAACAGGGATGATGTGCTTGACTTGGTAAGAGTTAAACCCATGATTTCCACTGATTCCCAAGATGAAATTTCAAGGAATTTAGATTAGTTTTTCTAGAGTATATATTCCAACCATGAGTGGACCACCCATTTCAGATATCTTGTTGGTAATTTAATGCAACCTCTTGTAACACAAGCATTCAGAGATCAAGTTCCAAAGTTCACAGTCTTCACACGTATTATGGATTAATTCATGGAGAATAATTATGTCTTTGAGAAGGCAATGTAGTATGGTTGATAAATCATTGCAGATATTATCAAGTTGTTGAAACATTATCTACATGTTCAGAGCATAGCCATCGTGGCTCTTACACCATCTCCATCGAGACCTTGCCTAATTACATCTACGAATACTTCTTCCCCTACCAAATTTTCACCTCTAACAATGTATTTCTCTAACGATCTGAGCCAAATTAGACCTGTTATTATAGAGAAACATTTTCCTCAACCGTCCATAATACCAAACCTTTCCACTTCTATAATTGAAGGAGTGTCATTACCTTCCCTTACTCTTTCTACCTCCACCTCCAATTTTGTACCACTCTCCTCCCCTCTTGTTGACTCTAATAAGAATAATGGGAAGGATGTATAATCTAATGAGAAGTGAAGACTAATTTTTTGATAGGGTTGTGATGTATTGTCTTGTTGTGATTGTAACTCCACTCTCTCATTTAATTCAATTAATGATGGTATTCCTTTATTCACATGAATTGTCTCATTTAGTGTTTGTTTTTCCTATCTCTTATTCTATTTTTGATAAAACCAAAGGGAGAGAAGTGTTGGCCTATTTTATAAAATGGGAAAAATAAGAACATCATTTATGATATTTAATACATATATTTTCTAATAAAATTATTTGATAAGAAAATTTATGGATTATAAATTCCATGACTTTTTATCATAAAAAATGGTAAGATTGTTTCACTCGTGTTTTAGTGATCATAAATATTATCAATCATACAAATCATATATATCATTTAAATCATGTTTGAATATTATAAATCATGATTCATCTTGTTCTAATATTTTTTATTATGATTATGATTAACCTTATATAATTATAAGAGTAATAATTCCTCATACCATTGGCATATATTTGAAAAAGTATGAGACACTATTTCTATTATCAAATTGCCTCACCATTCAATCCGGAAATTGGCAATGTCAGTGATACCGTTACTATAACAATTGTTTTTTGACACCACAACAAGTCAAAATTTGGTATTTAAAGGAAGTTCTTGACACTATTTATGTGCTACTTATTGTAGAATTTGAAAAGGATCGAACACCGTGAATGTGATACCGGTTCAAAAATTGAAAAAGGAATAAACATCGTTACCATGATACTAGTTTCATGACATTGTAACCAGACACTGCAGCAAGACACTGTCCCAAATCACAATTTTTTACTAACCCAGACTGTGGAAACACTTTTGACTCAACACAACTGTGGCATCTTTCCATAAGAATTCAACTATATTTTTCAATTAAATTTAAATTTTGATTATAATTTCCATATTAGATTCATTTAATGACATAGGATAATTAATAATATTCTGGAAGATATTGCACATTATAATATGAGGTTTTAGGTGTGGAGATCCCGTTTCCTATCGAATATAACACAAACACACTAGAAGAAAAATACATGGTATCTCATGAGAATGAATAAGTGAAGTGTATAGACTAAAAGAGATGATATAATTAACATAAATGAATGGAAGAACACGACAAATATCACATGAAGAACTCTAATATTCTACTATCTATTGATATTATTATCGAACATCCTAGAATCAACAACACAAAAAGAAGAAGTAGTGTATATCGCTAAACTAAAATCAGAAAACATAACTCACGACACTCTGTTTTTTAGTCTACTTGCATAAGAGGACCCCAAAAAAATCTACTACATCTTAGAAGTCCAAATGTTCTTATAACAACACCCAAATCATTTCCAATACCTTATAATAATGTTCTTTTCTATTGTGTATTGTTTTATTAATTTTTGAGTAGTGCGTGTTTCAGTAATAAAGAACACACTGTATCCTGCACTGAATTGGAGGATACATGATATCTTCCCACAATGAGTTTTTTCACCTTGTTTCATCATTGTATAAATGTTTATGAGGTCATGTGTGACCATGCTATTTTATTTTTCCATGTAGAATTGTGGTAGAGGTCTGGTGACCTATACAGTCTTATATAATATTGTATAAATCCCGGTCTAGGGTGTGGGTAAAATAATTTAATATATTTTCCTCTATGTAATGTCATCACCATGTATAGTGGATTAGGTATTGTCTTGAGATTTAACCACTTATTTTAATCTTCATTGTTTTCTAATTTTTTTACACTGTTTTAAATCACATTTCATGAAACCGGGTTTCAATTTGATTATGTCATGGACAAAGTTTAAAACTGTTTTTATTAAGTAAATTAGTTTAAAAATTTATATCAATATTTAAAATTTTTATAATTGAGAAATAATCAGTCTTATGAAAAACTATTCGAACAGTCAGACTACTATAAATTCACTACTTAGAATTATTGTCTTGTTTTTTATTTAAATTTTCGGATCTCCAAATAATGTTTCTAATAGAAATTTTTATAGGTACTCAATTATCCCACACTCTTGAGTGTCCTACTCCAACCAACGACATCCTCAATGATGCATGGTTAAAACTATCAATTAAATTTAAACAAAAAAATCAATATATTAGTCACAATTTGATTTACAATCCATCCCATAATTGAATTCATCATTAGGAAACATTATTAAACATCCCTAGGAAGGGGAAAAAGGGAAAAACAAAATGCATCCATGTCAAAAACATTAAATGGTCTATTAAATAGTTAGCATGCCTAAATGTTTGTTTCATTTCAATGTTCACAACCTATAATAACCAAATATAATCCTCTATAATTGAATCCTTTAGGCCAAAAAATTATATGATTCTATTTGATTTTATGGTAATGCTAAAGATTTAGCTGTGCAACATGACATTATGTATGAAGAGCTCTAAATTGGTCTCAAAGAATGGGACCACCTACTGTTGGACAATTGTTCATAGCTCTTGAAGTATCATCTCTTGATTTAGCTCAAATCCTGATAAATGTAGATAACGAATGAAGAACCGAATAATAGGAAAAATTATACTTCAAAAAATAGTGTATTCAATATCCAGAATAATGAAGACTGAATAAAAAGGGATTGAGTTGTTACCATTATAGATCAAATCATACCAACCGTGCTGGAATTAGATATCATAAGGAGACGATACCTCAAATCCTAGCTTAGAAACTAATGAGAAGATTCCAAGGGTCAAGTATAGTCTGTTGGATGATAATATAAATCTCAGTTTAATTTAATAAATTTCATGAGAAAATTTTGTTTTACTATAACATATATCTGTCAAACAATTTAGGTGAATGATTTTGAATATCATGCATGAGCATCTATTAAAGAAGTGGAATGAAATAGTTTGTCTACATGGTTTGATTGGCCATGTGAAAACTTTGTAAAACTCCTCTATCAACATTCTTTAACTGCCTATAGTACTATGAAAGTCAAGACTCATAGTTTTTCTAAAATTATGAAGGCAAAATATTTTTTTTCCAATGACACTCATGGTTTGTTAAACCATGAAGCCTACCCCTCACATTTTATACTAACTCTATTCCAGGCCATATTCACCCAAAATCTAGGGTTGTTTTCTCTTAACCAGCCCTAGAAACCCCTAATACCTTTAAATCCACCGAGGTAATTCAGAATCGACTATATATAAAAATTTCAACTATGAATTGTTGGAAAATAATGGATCTGTAAATCAAAGAAAAATAGGGTTCTTCCAAATGTCTTCCAAATTGGCTAAAATATTATGTTATGAATTTAATAAACAACATAACATCAGCATTTTTCCATTATTGTGAAAAACTACAATAATATTTTTTACTGAGAGTACATTTTCCACAATAAAGACACATAAAAATTAAAATAAATATTTTGTTGAAAAATATGAGGAGTCCTTTAATAAATATTAGTAATGGTTTTATGATACACTACAGACGGTATCACAAAATGGATCTTCCATAAAATAAAAAATAAAATAAGATTTGATGATTTATGAAAATGATATAAACTATTCACATGCACCATTTATAATTGTATAATCTAAAATAAAGTCCTCAATAATGATTATGGCTATATAGAAGATTTTTCAGAAAATTACCAATCATGGATATCATATGATTAATATAAGACACCACTAAAATATAGTTTGATGAACACTCTTTGTGATGATTAATACCTCAAGGATAAGTATATATACTGATCTATGATGATCAACGAGATAGACATTCATAATGACTATATTTTCAAAAGGGTTGATCCTTATGGAATATGTTGTGGAAAAAATATCTATTGGATTGATAATTGACCATATATTTTGTAAATAAGTGTTGTTATTCTTGTATGACCATCTATATATTTGAATTCACTATGTTTCCTAAATTCATTGACCCAAAAAAGATTAAATTAAGGAATCAATTTTCATTATAATTTTTTTCGAGGTATATTAAAAGTACAAATCAACTATAACATTCAAATCCATACCCTTCACTTGACCAACACACTTACGGATAGAATAAAGCCATACAATTTTAATTTCAACATCATATATATGAATAATTACAACCCATAAACCAACCTAAATATTTATTTTGGATAGAACAGATTAATAAAAAAATTCTATTATGTTCCACAATTATTAAATGATATGTTTTTTAGAAAAACAGATAGAATTAATTATGGGGTTTTAAAAGGAAAATAAGAATTTCAATATGTTAATACTAAAAAAATCCATTCCTACATAATATTTCATTTCATTTAACATAATGTGAGAATATTATTACATATAAAATTTTCATGAATCACTCAATATTGTGATAGTTTGATATAGTCCCAAATCCACTAAAAAACAAAACATTCTTAACAATTTAAGGCTTTCAAATCTCATCTTAATGTTGAAGAGCCACATATATAATTTCTAAAATTCATAAAAGGGTATAATTATACTATTTCCCCTGAATTGTCTACACTATTTAATTAAATTAGGAGTGAATATAAAATGATCAGATGTGAGAAAAGAAAAAAATAAAATTTAAAACTATTCTATTTACCACACAAAAGTGTAATTAAATGTTTTTGGGGACACGAACTCATGACTCACCAACCAAACCCCACTCCCCCAATCCTCTCCAACCACCTACAGGGGAAAAAATTATTCTATCATATAAAACTCCAAATACACCATATTAATGTAATAAAAATAATACCACAAACACAATATACACTATGCACACCAATACATTCAAAGGGGTCTTATCTAAAAAAAATATTTTACCATTTAATTTTTAAACCACCATTAAGGTAACCATCCACATATGCTAAATAAACAATTGTTTCTTATATTAATGTATAACATATATATAATAATGATTTCAATGTGGGTTTTATCTATGAAATAATTTATAAATAATTTTATTTTTTATTTATTCCAAGATAGGTCTTTGGTGTCTCCAGAACATAAATGTCACACTCTACCTCATCAATCATAATGTTTTTTACCTATTTTTATCTTAATGTTTTATTTAATAAAAAATTTAAATTTCACAATTGGAATCATTATCATATACATGAACAACATATTAAATATTTAGTAAATAGTCCCCAATATTCTTCGTCATACCATTATAGCCACAATAGTCATAGTCATTTGTTTTAGTAATGGGAACACTAACATAATATATGGGTACATGATACTTTATCTAAAAATCTATATTGAATTATCTCAAATTTGTGATGATGATGAGGAACCTGAGGTGAATTAGTTAGTGAACTTTGGAAGTTTACTCGAGGGATGTTAAGGATTTTTTTTGGATATTTATGTAAATAATATATTGATTTTCTTTTATTCACCGTAGTGGAAATTAGATTCATATATTGAATCATCTTAATATAGAATCGTTAATTATTTTTCATGATAACCAATCAATGATACCATTGTGGAAATCATAATCATTAAATCTCTTCCAATTCCATAAATTGAATGAAAAGTTTTTATTTTTCAAAAATTAGTTGTAATGTTATTATTATCGCTTTATTCCAACACTATATCTACATCATGTGATTTTCCAATCATGAAATTCATCTCCTAAACTATCCTTCTTCAATGAAGTACCCCCCCTGAAGGTACCAAATGCCATATTTTTATTTATTTTTGTATAATCCCCTTATAAAGGGCTGAAGGGGGTCCCTTACATGACCCATAGGCCCAAGTCAAAAGCCAATTCGTGACCCAATTCATGACCATAAAGGCCAAGACCTCACAAACATGAAACAACCCCTCCCCACCATCATTATCTTGATGGCATGTTGTTACAACCTCGCATGGATAATGGGATAGCATTTACCACTATAGTAATACATGTTTCCTTGTCCCAATGAAATCCCACATTACCTAATATTCTTTTAATTGTGTTATCAATGCTCTATTGGTTGATTTTTTTTCTTTAAATCATCGTTTGGGCCTCCTCATTTATGGTATGCTCGAGTTTCTTCTTGGTATTTTCAATGTCAAGGAATCCCTATGTCCTGATGGCCATTTTTGTCTTGAAATCCCTAACACCTTTAAGGCCTTGTGTTTCAATGTTCATTGTTAGCTCAAAGGCCATATGTCTCGTAGGCCAAAACTAGTGGCTTGATGGCCCAAATCAGATGAATAGTTTCAGATGATACAATTATAAATAGTTCTGAAAACAATACCTATTATAGATCTTCTATAATACATAGAAAATCACCCCAACTGGATTTGATCTTTAGTCCCATAGAATCCAAGCAGGAGCCTTTACTACTTGGGTGCATGCTCTTTGGACTCTACATTAGTATGAATTCAATGGTGATAAGAATAAACTTATGGTTTTCATTTCTTTTTTCCATATACAACAACCTAGAGAAAATTATTATTATTTTATTTAAAATTAACATGAAAGATGATTGGTAGAAGATTCTAAATATTCCTAATAATGGATTTAAATAGTTTGGGTTATCATGGGTGTTCCCTGATGACCTAAATTTTTTGAACTAATTTCATTTTAAGAAGTAAAACATATTCCTATTCATAGTTTTCTAGTTTATTAGTAAAAAATGATGTTTTTTTTTATTTTTTTACAGTCTTTTATTATAATATTATATGTGTTGTTTCCATAGTGATAATATTATATTGTTTTCTGAGATATTTAATGTCCAAATTTTGAGGTTTTGAAATAAAAATCATTCCTTCCAATATTAAAAAACCATCAATCCTCCATGAGAACTGTACTTGTCACATGTAGCTATATGTTTTAACTGATAATTATTGTTTATTTTTTATTAATAAATGTGATATAATTCCATGATTTTATATATATAATAGCATTATTTTTCTTCCCTATAAAAATACTTCCCAATTCCCAACTCTCATGTCTCATCTCTTTCAAAATTGAGGGTATTGACATTCATTATTTGGAGGGGAAAAAATATGGTTTGGAGTAATTTTTTTTTCTATTTCTTGGTAAATTAATTTCAAAGAAATTTTTTATAACATAATTTGGGAATCATGAATATTAATTTCTATTCATCAATTAAAACATTTAGGGATGAATATGTTTATAAGAAATATTTTTTACCCATGGTTTCAAATTTTTTTTGTTCAGTCTCAACATTTTCATCAATTTAATCAAAATGAAACAATTGAAATCATTGGACGATGGGGATTAATTTTTTTACTTTAATCAATTCACCATCGAATAGTATTTGGGATAAATTTTATGTTGAATTTTAATATGAAATATATAAAAAACATAAATACAAAAAATAAACAAAATTTAATAAAATGGCCTCATGGATAAATTAACTGGATGAATGCATGGTGTTAAACCTTTCATGATTGTCAGATTATTTTATTAATAACAATAGATTGGATTTACATGTAAATAATAGATTACTAAATTTACATATTTTGTATAGTCATGTACATAGGTATCGATACTATATGATTTTTTCCTAGAATTTTTATTTCCATATAAATATTTTCGATAAAAAGAATATAAAAAAGGGGAAAAGGGATGTAAATATTAATATTAAAATATAATTACCACATTTCAATAATTCATATAAATAAAAATGAACCCTGTGAATTTTTTTGTGAGAAAAAGAAATTTATTTATCATAGGAATTCGTAAAAACGGTATAATTGAAATTAAAAAAAACAATTAGTCATCGAATTATGATATTATTGTGAACATATATTTTCAATGGATTTTTATTGGTTATAATAATATTTTTTATCGGCATTTATTAAAAACATTTATGATAAAATGTGTTTTGATATAGATAATGAATATTTCATTTTGTGTATATGTAATTTGTTTCAAATAAAATTATCATTTTGTGGGGGTTTTATTGTCAACTAAATATGAAAAAAAATTATTATTTTTTATTATTTTATTTGTTAATTTTTTATATTAATTTGGGTTAATTCATTTTAATATTTATACTTCATATCTCATTGTAGATGTATTCATTTATTAATATGTACTCACCTCCCCCGATTGATTCATCATATTATGAAACAATATATCTTATTCATTTGAATTTGTAAACATTGTATCATGTTAATGAATTTAGGTATATTATATTTTATTTTTTACTAAATTATATATTCACAATTTAATCTCATTATATTGGGAATTGAAATTAAAAATCACATGTCTAGGAAGATTGGAAAATTGATGAGGAATGCACATGTAGGGAACCCATTAACATCCAATGATGTTTTATTTTCAGTTAAAGATAGATAAATAAAATATTATAATTTAATTAATTTATGTTAATTCCTGTATTTGTATTTTATATGGTGGACTGGGAACCCAACAATTATGTATAAATTGTAATGTAAATTTAAAGGAAAAAATATTCTCCATATTTAAGCTAAAACATCAAAATGGATAATCCAACGGTGGTCAAATTTTCCATATTTTAAATGAAATAATGATAAAAAATTTCTTCTTCAATTAGGAATCATAAATCACATAGAATAAAGTTCATTATAGTGTGTCTTTGGCGGCATATATTAATCATTAATACAACCATGTGAATGATCGAAAATTAATTCCATAACCTTATTCCACTATCCATTGAACTACTATTTCAGGTGGGATGAATTTAATTCTAGGTTCCCAAAATATTATTAGAAAATCATTATTTAATGTATATTGTTTTATTAAATGGGATATTATAATGCAATTCATTTTTATTTATAATAATGTATATTTTTTTAAAACATTTGTTCTTTATTTATGCTACTATAAACACTTTTTAGTTCTAAATATTCACTCTCCAAAAATATATTATTATTATTATTCATCTCATATATATCATATAAATATAGACTATTTCATGATATGAGTATATTCAAACTACAAGATAAGTGAAAACTAATTGATTATTATTTTATATCATTCTGTAATCCTACATTTATGAGTCAATTCCTATCTTTCACAGAGTGATTTGAATTAATGGAGGCATAAACAATTTTGGGTGGATTTTGGGTAGTATCATGGGGATGAATTAGAAGCTAAATGGTTTTATTTGAGCTTATAATTTAGTTATTTCATTTCATAATTACGTTAAATGAATTATTTAATTCTTTATCTTGATTTATTTTAAAACTACAAATTTTTTGTGCATCTAAGATCCAAACCATTGAATGATCATGAATACGATCCTCCATGATCATAGTTTATTAAACATATAGATGAGTGTGTGATAAATTTACTAATAATAAGGTTTTTTATATCTGTTAATATATATTTCATGATGTAATTATTTAAAAATTTTATAATAAATAAATTACTCCAATCTATCCCTATAAACAACCATATATTTACCAATATTCAACAATAATTTTAATTCAAGTCATTGCTTATGTTTTTCATCGATTCCACTAAACCCAAATAGTTTTCCACATCATTGAAAAACCCATAAATAACATATTATAATCTCAATTTCCGAATTATTTGGTGTCTCTACGTTAATATCGTACCTTTCTTCAAGATAACAGTTATTCTCATATGGTAAATTTACGAAAAACATTGTGTTATAATATGATTTGCATGTGTGAGAATGTTATGCCGATATTGATATGATTTTTTGGATTAACCCTTATTAATTACGAATTATGTCATGGGTATGGTGATAATGATAACCATTAGTGGACATGAGGTATTTATTTTGATCCATGATAACTCTCATCATTTTTATATTTGGGAAGCCTGTGATTCCAATTTAGTGGGATATTTTTTGGGAATTTAATGGATGTGTTTATAACTAGGATTCATGAAATCATTTAATGGTATTATTGGAGGGTTCAATTTTGATCAAAAATATTCATATGTTACTTTTTATCACTCAAGAACAATAATATCAGATGGAGGTATCATCATTAATAGGGGTCACCTAAGATCATGACTATTAAAAGTGTTTATTTTTTATTATAACTCTATTTTATAAGTCATTTAACTTTAGTATACACATTTATAGTCTTTCTCTGCTTACCGTACCAATTTTTATATCCTTTAATTCAATAATGAAATACCATTTCAGTGTCATTGGTACTTGGGTATAATTCTAGGTTGTAGATGTTGAAAAAGGAACGGTCTGTATACATGATGATTTATATGTGTAACTATGTCATTGTTGGGAGATACGACTAGGATAGAAAAAATAACCATTATTGGGTTTATCAAAATAAATTTACATTATTTATTTATTTAATGTATTTTCTAATATTACCTTTCAATAGAATATATTTTTTTTATGAAATTATGACTTCTAAAACATTCTTATTTATTCAAATTTCATTGAAAGTGGCTATAGAATCTTATTTATTTCGAATAACACATTGTTTTCTATTATTATACTCCTTATTTTATGATAACCAATGTTATTATTGATTATATTTATAATTATAATGATTTATTTCATTTTTTTCGTATCCCCATGATTTCTCATAAACCCTGATTGATAGTCAGTATTTTTTGGGGTATGGGGAGGCATACGTTAGGTAAATAGTGACCTAGTTTGTTCGTGGAGAATGTGTACTAGTCTAAGGAAATTACACTGTGGTATTAGAAACTTGTTTATATATTTTTAACTATTTGGAAATAATAGATAAAGAAAAGGTTATTTGGGAGTTTGTATAGATCATGTGCCTTGAATTAGGAAATCCATATATGTGAGTTCTTGTTCCTATGTATGGAACTGTTGTTGTTGATATATTATTTTATAATTTGATTATGATTCAACATATAAATAATTTGGATATTGATTTCGGATTTATGATTCTTTTCTCTGGGAATTAGGGGGAATGAGGTTGTACTACCAGAAATCATATCAATCATTTTGAATTCACAAGAAATTTAATTTCTATTCAGTGTTTATTTGGAATACAAATAATATTGGGGTCAGTAATTCTATTTTTAGGAACAATATATATATATAATTTTATTATATATCATATTGGTTACATCTTATTTACAAAATTCTTTGTATGTATTATTATACTATTTCCAAATTAATTGTAGTATGAATCATATATATATAGTAATCCATATGTATATGTATAGATTTATAAACAGTTTTATCGAATTACGAGATGTATTATTATGTGTAATTTTAATATTGCAGTGAAGTTCCATGTCTATTAATTATTTACCAATGTTACAATATCATTAATGGTAACAATTTTATTTTATAATCACAATGTATGAAACTATAGACAATTTCTTCAATGAAATAGTCCAGTGGGGGAACATAATTACTTGGATGAGTATAAACCGCTATACATTTAGTTGGAACCCTTGTTTACACATGATCCAATGAATGGAAAGCATCTTGAAGAGTACATATTATGTGTTATAAAATTTATGGAATGGAATAAAATATAATCTATGACATCTTTGTCTAAAACAACATGGGATATCTAAAATTAAATATAACCCAACATAAGGGTGATAATGGATGAGGTACTCACCTCTTATTGGAATGATTGTAAGATATATTTTACTATCACATCCTTACGAGGATAGTTATTCTTTTGTACATTATATTGTATAGACTAGATAAATGTCACTAGGATGTTATAATTTCGGTTGACCAACATGTTAGGTTATCGTATTCATTATTTCATTCTTGGTACATTAATAATTTGTTCCCAAAATACTATGGGTACATCAGGATTGATATTTTATGAATCATTTCTATATGGGAATTTTTTTATGGAAAATACATCATGTTATACAGATCTCTAGTGCTTCACCTTGACACTTGATAGTGATGAAGAGCCATAGGTTATATATATTGAATAATTTTTTAGTAATTTTATATATGTATATGAAAATATATTTCACCTATGTTATTTTTAAAATCTCATGAATTAGACTTCTTAAATGATACGTACATGAATGGGTGTAGTTGATCTATATAGTTTGATACCACTAAAGATGTTCGTATTGGATATTCTAATAGAATAATGTATTGATTTAATGGTGAAACAATGTTTTGAGGTTGATGATTGTGATTTTAGGGTTGTTGTTTTTCATTTAATCTTTAGGTACGTGAGTGTAACACCCCATGATTTTAGGAAATATTTTCAAAAAGATAAATTCAATTTCCTTGATAGCATTCATTAAATGATACACTGAGTTTTAAAATACTTAGATAAACTAATAATATTATTAATTAATCATGCATGTTATAACATAGATTTAATATTTTTTGATGAATAATAATAACCTAATGTTAAAAATTTTAAAGGGTTTAGAATTTTTTTTGATAAATATGTAAATTTTTTTAATTCCTTGTATTTATTGAAAAATAGTTTTCTCTAATAATGATGGCCATTAACATTTTACAAACATCTACAATTTTTTCACATTTAGAAACATTATCAAAAGAAATAATTTTTTTTATTCACGTATAATATTTATCTTAGTGTCGGGGTTCGAGAATTCAATGAAAATATAATTTCTCAAGGAATACTGAAAAACTATTTTTTATGAAAAATGGCCTTTTATGTTTATGAATTTCATTTATTAATTTAATTTTGAAAGGAGTTTAAAAGAACAATAATTTAAATTACGCCATTATTAATCCACTTTATGTTATTGAAATAAATTTTATATTGAATTTTGATATTAATACATTTTATACATATGAATAATTTTTCACTGTAAAACATTTTTTTATCGCGCTTGTGGGTTTTTTTAGAAATTAAATTCTACCACTTATGTTCATTGAATTTGGAAACAATTTCATAAATTTCATAAATAATAACTAATATATTACAATACGATCAACATAATTAACGATGATAATGATCAGTAAAAATTTCAAAATAACATTAAATACATTGAGTGTTTAGGGAGTGAACCGATTGGACTATTATTGGTTTGGAAAATACGCTGACTACTAAAGAAATGCTTTTGTTTACATATTTTTATTTTTGAAAATATATTTCTTATTCCAAAATTATGTTCTCCTTAATAATATTTTTTGATTCATTTACAATTCATGTATTAAGACTCTAAATCATTCTTCAACGAATCAATATAAAGATATATGATATGAATGGTATGGTTCTAAAATGTTATGATCATGTTCTCATACCCTTATACGCATGTCATGAATATGTGATTATTGAAATCTCCCTTATGTAACCTTAATGACCATTTGATATCACACATTATTATATTTACTTTCACAATTTTATAAATAATATTATTTAGTAGGATATGACAATGAAATGTGCTAGTTATTAAGACCACAGTTTGATATGACGTAGTTCACATAAAAACCAGTTATTTATGTATTTTTGTTTCCAAAGATTCTTGACATATATGATTTATGAAAGTATCTCTTTTTATGTAATAAATATTCATCCTATAATATGTGATATTTCTTGTCAATAGTATTAGTCAGTGTAGTGAGTGTTAGAGAAAGGTTCAGTTTACCCTTGAACAGAAAGAGTAAAACTTTTATTGATAACCATAAAGATAAGTAAATAAATAAGAATATTTATAGTAATTATAGTGATCTATATGGAGAGAGATTCCAATGAAATTGCATATCTCTCAAGATACTACAAGTAAATGTTCTTTGAAATTGATTTTCCTTATGGTAATAACACCAAAATATGTGCATTGTGATTTGACTCAATCATCACTTGGTTATAGAAAATATTCCATGAGGAACACCATGTTTGCACTACTGGGGATATATTTATTAAATAAGAAACTATTCATATATCTTTATTAAGGATTAGAATATAAATTAACATTCAATGATCCATGTTAAAATCAATGAATCATAGATTGGGAACATTATCTAATGATTTGGACATCTTATAAATTATTTTTCATAATTATGTGGTTTCCCAATTGTGGTTATTGTTTCTCACACTGTTATTTTTCATTTTAGACATTTGAAAGATCCTATATGAATCTAATTAATGCTGAATTTCATGATAAATTTAATTATTTTCCTACTAGGGAAACAAATATTATGGGATCTTTATTGAAAAATCATGTTTCTATGGTCACACAAATTTCACATTATATGAATTCATTTAAACATTCAAAAAATGAAATGAGGTAACAACATTCTGTTGATTCCTTCATGAGTAAACATCCTCCTTCTTTAAGTTATTAGACAAATCCATTAGTTTTTGGCCAATGTATCTATTCTATTGAAATGTTATTTGCAATACCCCATTGTTAAGAGAATGAAAAAATAATTTTAGATGCCCACAGTTTGGAATCAAAAGTCTATCAATTGACGACTCTTACTAAAAATATACATAATCATTAAGAATTCAATTCCATGGATATGGATGTGTTTAAAGAATTTATTCTCAAATATTTACGTCCCTCATATTCATTATAGAAAAAATTGAGATGGAATTCCTTGATCTAAAATTGATGTTTTATGAATATGTTAGTACTTATAAGGAGAACATTAAAATACTTTAAAGTTACACATCCTATATTATTATTAATAATGAATTTATATTTTATTGAATCTTCATTGTCACAAAACCATGTCTCTATAAGTATTTTTCAATAATGTACATAAAAATAATTGATTAAATTTTGTATGTGCTCTCATGGGGAAAATAGAGTTTGCAGTTTCCCATCAATCTCATTGATAGAAAAAATAATGATTGAACTAAAATGAAAAACTAAAAAGAATGGAGTAAATAAGTTTTTATTCATTTCATGATTGATTTATATATGGAAACAATGATGATATTTTCTGAAGGGGGTCGGAAGATGTTTTATGTATGAAATGGTAGGTGATCATGAATTCCAATACTAATGTGATTGCATGAAAATAGCTAATGACTACAATATAGTTAAATCTTTATAGAAAATAAAACCCGCAGTCCAGTGATTAAAATAATAGGGTGTGGGAGTTATGATTAAAAATCCCAAATATAATGTCTAATTAGGGTGATGGACTTCAAAAAACACTTAATTAAATATTAAGAAGTAAATGTCATGTAATATTTTTATTTATAATGAGTGGTATGATAACAAGATGGTAATATGTACACTTACTATCCAATTTATAACTGTAATCATATTATTTGACATAGGATGTCCCTATTATATATATATATATATATATATATATATTTACAAGGTTACAAAAATTCCCTGATACTGTTTAGATGATTAATTAATAGTGAAAACCCAAATATAACAATTATATCATTTAGAGTATATAATTATTTTATAGTTGATGTCTGTGGGAATGTGATTCCGAAAAATCATGTTATTAATATATTGAATATATTTTATGTCATTATAACCATATATTGAGTTTATTGACATAATCCCACATAAATATTATAGTAATGAAATTCAGGTTTGACATTCTAAAACATCTAATGACCAGTGATTAGTATGAAGCTAAATACAAACTTCTAAAAGAAATAAAATACATTGTATGGGTCTTGATTCCAATTCAACAATGGTTCTTATTGTAACATCCCCGGTAAATGAAGAATAAGATATTTTCATATTTATTAATATTTGTGAATTAAATATTAATTTCAATTTAAATGGGTTTCTATGTTCGATAGCGTACCCGATACACAAAAACGGGTTTCTTTGTAATCTTATGTTGCAGACTAATAATAATATATTATTATTATAATGGTTTTTAAATCCTAGAAGAATTATTAGAGATAATTAACAAAACAAACTATAATATTAATATACAATATTTGTCAATTTATTTACATTTATGCAATAAAAAGTTAGAGGTTTAAAATGTGAATGAATCTAATTTTAAGTATAATCTACATTAAATGGTTGATTTAACATCGTTTAATGTAGAACCCTTTTTAAATCTAGTTTTGTTCACTTTAATTGATTCTATATGACCAAATAAAAATCATTCTTTAGAATGGGGACATCAAAATTTACTTTCTGTAAATTTTTGGAATTTTTCCAATATAGTTCATTTTTTATTGAATAGTGAAAATATTGTATTTTAATTCAGAACTATGTTTTAATTTTATTTATTTATATAGATATATTATATTTTTAATTTGTTTTAAAGTGTAATTAGTATATATTTTTAGCATTTAATGTAATTTGTGTCATTGGAATTATTGAAATTGGACATAAACAATTGTCAATTTTTTGATAGTTTTTGTTTCTTAAAAACACGCTATTTGTTTTAACAACATGAATTAATTTTAAAATTAATTAATTAAACTTTTATGTTTTGAATTTGAAAAAATAATAAACTTTTTTTAATTTTTAATAACAAAAATATCTTAGTCTTAATTTTTGGTATTTTTCTAAAAAACGTCAATTTATGATGAATAGTGAAACCACTTAGTAGTAGTAAAAGAAACTGACTTTTTCATTTGAATGAAAGTTTACCAGTTATATGAATTGAACATAAAAAATAAAAAATACATGGTAGTTATCATGAAATAAAATGTGGTTCAATAAGATGAAAATAATTTTTGGTGAATAGTAACATTGAACTTTTATTTACCGTGGTTAA
Organism: Viscum album; assembly: GCA_963277665.1. Taxonomy (NCBI): domain Eukaryota; kingdom Viridiplantae; phylum Streptophyta; class Magnoliopsida; order Santalales; family Viscaceae; genus Viscum; species Viscum album. The sequence goes on from OY728129.1 coordinate 443,145,493, forward strand.
AGGTAAATAGGGTAATTCAAGGTTAAAAGAATATTATAATAATTCTAAATTACCTTAATAGTTTTCCAAACCTTATTGGTTGAGTCATGTATGACCATGTGCATCTTTGGGTCAATTTTGGTACCCCATTGAGCCACTCGAGAGTGATAATGACAGTTTAGATTAATTAACTTAAAGTAAAGGCAAAAATGACACAAGAAAATATCTTTTCTTAAATTAATTTTTAGAAGGGGTTATATAAATGATATTTTGGACTATAAATATTCATTAGTAATATAAAATTATTTTCAACTTCTTGGTATTTTTTAAAAAAAATTTAGACATCAAATAAATTAAATTTTTTATGACACAATAATGATGCATTATTTACCACATTAATAAATGATTTAAATAAATAATATCATAATGATTAAAATATTAAACAAAACATGTCCAATTATGATTGGATGATTTTATTTCGAATATGAGTCTTCGTATCTTTTACTATAATGATTTTTTACATTTTGAATCCGAAGATATGTTTATAATAAAATAATGTTTTCCGACTTTCTAAAAGAGCCCCTCCTCTCTCTTATTAAAAGAGACCAATTATAACCAATTCCTCACACCTCTCAAGACTTTTGAATCGTCCAAACTCTGCCCAATTAAGCTACCTACATCTTTATCCTACTTCTAGAAACCTTACCTTAGGCAAGAGGCACATCAAGAAGTCTGTTGGTTCAATCCAAAGGGAGTTACCCCAATTAAAGGAAGCAATTTCTCTTAAATTGCTTTCTTTTATTTTACATATCCAACACCTAAAATATTATTATTCCTTTATTTTGTAACAAAATAAGTATCCTCAAAATACTAGGATGTTGTTATTATAATGATTATAACTACACATACACACACCTCTATCTAATGGATGAAAAATATAATGTTTCTGGGGATGGAAAACTAACGCCTCACGAGACGATGATTGTTTGATTATCTCTTACCGCCTATCATGGTGGAAATTATGATGAAACTCTATTTATATATGATATATATTTTGTTTTTATTATTTTATGCATCTGAATTTTCCATTTATAGCATTCCTTTATTGTTTCCTTTATGGGTAAACACGATAATCTCATTAGAGGAAGTGCAGACTACCGCCCGTCAAAGTGATATGACTCGTTTATAGCATGCCTTTATTGTTTCCATTTATAGCATGCCTTTATGGTATGACTCATTCATACAATACTGGAATTAAATACTACTGTTTATCATTATGTTTTAATTCCATTATATATGAAATAGAATTGGAAGTAGTGTTCATGCGTACGTACAACTTACCATCTCTAGGGACAGTGCATTTCCTTTCACCCATCTAAATGTTATGTACTATTATAAATACATGTTTATTAAAGATATATATTATATGTATGATTTCCAAATCATGAATATAATTCTGGATATAATGGACTATTGACCACATGGACAACTTGTAAATATAAGGTGTTCAATTTTTACTCAAGTACCATATATCGACAAAATGGGAGTTATTAAATTAAATGATTACATAATATTTATAACATTGTATTAGGTGATATAAAAGTAATAATAAAATTGAAAATTGTTCTTAAGGAAGTATAAATTAACTTTATTTTATTATTCAAGAGATTAAATAATGATTGAGTCAAGTCGGACACGAGGTAAGGGAATTTGTCTCAATCTCTTTTCATTGAGGAATATTTTGTTTTAATACATGACTTTTTTTATACGCCGTATAGACACCCTTGACTTTTCAAAGGGAATATTTATATACAAACCATTTTACTAAAATAAAAAAGTAAGGTTTCTTTTAATGTGAGTGATGACAATGGCATTTTCCGCCACCGCGAGTATTATTTGATATTTGGATTCTCAACAAGTCGTAATGTTTTTAAAAGAAAATAAATACCATATACACTGTTCTGTATTTTGGTGTGGAAATTGGTTTTGATAATGGATTTTTTATGTCAATATATTTAAGTGATATATTGTGATTGAAATGTGGAAATGTTTTCTTTACATTATGTTTGTGTTATGTCTTATTCTTCTATAATGGTATTTGGACATTTGACAGGTGGTTATGTGCTAAACCAAATAAAGGATAGTGCCATAAATACCAGGATGGGTGGTTATGTTATAACCTCCAATGAATTGGCCATGGAAGTCGGCCATATCGCTATTCCATTTAGTGATATGTGTGGAAGTCGATCGTATGGTTATTCAATTTATTTATGATTATGTCGCAAGTTACCTTTATATATTATCTGTCCTTTATATGGGTTTTATGGTAATCGTTTGGATAAAAAAGGTATGTAATGATCTTTTATTCAGTGATGAGTTTTTACAACTTCATTTAGGTGAAAAGTATTATTTATGTTAAATTATTCATGGTTTACTTGTTTTTTAGAAAATCTAACAATTTTCCTTATTTGTATATCTTGTAATGAGATTTTTATGCTCATCCCAAGTTTTTGAAATTTTTTTCACAGGACAAAATGTGGAATAGGGTCACGGATGGGATCAAGGAAAAGTCATGCTCTCTTAAACAAGTAATTAGACATGACCCTTTTTTTAAGATTTTTTTTTAAAAAAAATGGAAACCGGGTAGGATTTTATACTTTGTATTTTTGAGATGTAATATTTTGCAATGTAATAGTTATGGTCTAACTCTCTAAAAATATAACCCTGAAAAGATACTCAATGTTAATTATTCATTAAATTCAAGATTATGAATTTTTTTAAGTCTAGGTTCTTATAGTTGGAATTAGAGGTCTGTTTAGACAACTTTAGAAGTTTGGGTATTGTTAAATTAATATCCATAAAGTAATTTATGTTAATATTGAAATAATAAAGCATATAAAGATTACCATTTTGCTTCACCTAAGATATTTCAATGTTCAGAATGGTTTTACACAGAGGAAACATGGTAGTTGTGTTGGGATGACATCAGGGGGAAGGAAAACTTCCAAATCAGCAACCTGAGATGGTCAGAATTGGAACTGAACAGTTTGTTGCAGTGATGGGACATTTGACTCATGAAATTAATGGTTTTGGTATCCATGTACGAGATCATCCAGATCAACCACAGAGGAACATGTCAGTAGTGGAGCATTTTATGAGGCAACACCCCCATCATATCGAGGATCATCTGAACCTGTCTTAGCAGAAGGGTCGATTAAAGTGCTGGAAAATATTTTCGATGTTATGGGTTGTTCAGAACATCAAAAGGTTAGTCTCCCTGTTTACCGTTTCTAAGGTGAAGCTGATCAGTGGTGGTCGATGTTGAAAAATATTATGGATAGTGAGGAGATTAATGATCTTTATTGGGATGACTTCAAAGTTATGTTTCTTGAGAAATATTTTCCTAAGGTGGTTCTCCTTAGGATGGAAAAACAATTCATAGAATTGAGGTAGGATGATGACTCAGTGGATGTTTATGAAGAAAAGTTCACTCGACTGGCAAGGTATGCACCAAATTTCATCCGAAATATTGATAATAAGATAAATTGATTTTACTTAGGACTGAATCCACGATATCGAAGAGAGTTAACCTCTCATGAGTTCAAAAGTTATGGAAAACTTTTTCGATGTGCGGACAAGGTGGAAATGGAGTTTTTCGAAGATCAAGTGTTATTTGACAAAAAAATAGAATAAGAGGTCCACTTGGCAAGAAAATTGGAAGAATGCATCAATGAAGCCTTGAGTAAAGAAAACTAAATATCCATCTTGTGAGAAGTGTGGTAAAAAGAATCCTGGAAAAATTTTATCAAATTATGGAAAGTGCTTCCGGTGTGGTAATTCTAGTCATATTTCTCATAACTATAAGGAAGATGATCAATAAGGGAATGAAAACCCATAGGTAAACGGTTTTAAGTGTAATGAAATGGGTAATTATAAAAATGAGTGTCCTGATAAGAAGTCAACAGAGTAAAGTAGCGAGACTACAAGCAGAAAGGGGTGGTGAAATCCTTTGCAACTACATCAGCATATGTTGGGCCATCAAATGAAGTAATATCAGGTACACTATTTGTTTGTTTAGATTATGCCAATGTGTTTTTTAATTCTGGGTCTACACACTCATTCATTTCTAATAAGTTTTCTAGTAAATTGGGATTTCAATCTCAATATATAAATACAGAACATATGGTAAAAACACCTGGAGGAAATGTAGAGACAAAAAGAAAACATAAGAACATTAATATCCTTGTGTGTGGAAGAATCTTCCTGCAAACCTTATTGTTTTCCTTTAGTAGAGTTTGATGTTATTTTGGACATGGATTGTATTTTTGGTTATCATGATAAGATTGAATTTAGAGAAAAACATGTTTCTTTTAAGAATGATTTTTAGTTTGTGTACAAGAATTAACCCTTTCTTTTGATAACATATCTGGAAGTTGAAAAACTGGTAAAAGATGGAAAGGAATATTACCTTGTACATATTGTTGAAAACAAATGGGTTTTTCCGATAAATGATTTTCCAGTGGTAAATGAGTACCATGATGTTTTCCTTGATGAGTTTTATGGTATAATACCCGATCGTGAAGTTGAATTTGTAGTTGACTTATTTCTTGATGCTAAGCCAATTTGAAAACCCCCTTTATCGAATATCTCAAATTGAACTTTTAGAGAAAAAGAATGAATTGCAGGAGTTATTAGATAAAGGTTTCATTCGGTCTATCACATCACCATGGGGTGATCTTGTCTTTTTTGTTAAAAAGAAATATGGTTCAATGAGACTTTGCATTGAATATAGATCATTGAATAACATTACTGTAAAGAACAAGTATCCTTTGCCTCATATTGATGATTTGTTTGATCAGCACTAGGGAGATTAGTATTTTTCGAAGATTGACTTGATATCGGGGTACCATCAGTTAAAAGTAAAAGAAGGAGATGTTTTGAAGACCACGTTTCGTACTAGATATGGCCATTATGAATTTGTAGTTATGAATTTTGGGTTAACCAATTCACCTTATATATTCCTGGATCTTATGAATATAATTTTCAATGAGTTCCTGTATAAGTTTTTGGTTGTGTTCATTGATGATATTTTTGTTTATTCTAAAAGTAAATCGGAGAATGAAATTCATTTAAGGGTCATCTTGAAAACCTTAAAAGAAAAGAATATTTATTGGAAATTCAGAAAGTGTGATTTTTGGTTACAAAAAATTTCTTTCCTTGGTCACATTGTTTTAAAAAATGGTATAATTGTTGATCCTGCTTAAACAAAAGTTGTTTAAGAATGGCCAAGACCAACAAATATAACCGAGATTCATAGTTTTCCTAGTTTTTAAAGTTATTACTAGAGGATTGATGAAAATATTTCACGGTTATCTAGTCTAATAACTATTTTAACTCGAAAATGTGTCAAGTTCATCTGGTCAAAAAAAAATTTTTTTATTGTTTTCAGGAATTGAAAAGGATATTAATGAATGCCTAGTTTTGGAACTGCCATCCTGAAATTATGAATTTGTTATCTTCAGTGATGCTTCGTTTAAAGGACATGGGTGTGTCCTAATGCAGAATGATCAGTTAATTGCTTATGCTTCACGTCAGTTGAAACCACATGATTTAAATTACCCTATACATGCTTTTGAATTAGCTTCTGTTGGTTTTTTCTTTAAAAATGTAGATCCGTCATATTTATGGAGTAAAATGTGAAATATATATTGATAACAGATGTTTAACGTATATACTCACTCAGAAATAATTGAACATGAGACAAAGGATATTGAGATAATTAATCAAGGATTATAATTGCACAATCCATTATCATCCTAGAAAATAAAATAAAGTGGTTAATTCCTTGAGTAGAGAAAGTAATGCATTAATAACCATGTTACGGTTGGAACAAGATACTTTGGTTTTTGATTTGATAAAAGTTTTCATATAAATTTTTGGTGCCGAAAATTATTCTATTTTGTTTCAGGAATCAGTGAAATAATCTCTATTAGATAGAATAAATCAAGCACAAAATAAAGAGATAGAGTTGCAGAAAAAAGGTAGACATGTTTCATAAGGGTATGTTTCCTGATTTTAACATTGATAATGAATGTGTTTTGAGGGTTTGGAAGAGATTATGTGTGCCTTGTGATTCCCAATTGATGAATGAGTTGTTATGTAATGTTCATAGTTCCCTATTTTCAGTTCATCCTGGTAGAACTATGATGTACAGAGATCTTCGAGAGTATTACTTTTGGGATGGAATGAAAAGAGATATTGCTGATTTTAATATGAAGTGTTTGCTTGTCAGCAGGTTAAAGAAGAGTGGCAGTTACCTAAAGGGATTATTCATCCTCTATCGGTTCCAGAGTAGAAATGGGAAAATATAACCATGGACTTCGTTGCGGTATTACCGACGACATCTCTAGGTAATAATTCAATCTGGGTTATTGTTGATCGATTGACTATATCTTCTCATTTACTTCCTGTTCAGGGTACATTGTCTCTAGATAAACATTCTCAATTATATGTTAATTAGATAGTCAGGTTTCATGGAGTTCCCCTCTCCATTGTATCTGATTGTGATCCCAGGTTTACTTCTATCTTTTGGACAGGCCTTCAGAAGTCATTGGGTACTGAATTAAATTTTAGTACAGATTTTCATCCTCATTCAGATGGGCAGTGTAACACCCCAGGTAAATAAAGAATATGACATTTTCATATTTATCCTTATTTGTGAATAAAAAATTAATATGACTTTAAAGGGGATGCTATGCTCGATGGCGTACCCAACACACAACAACGAGTTTCTTGGGAATCTTACGTTGCACTCTAATAATAAAATAATATTATTTTAAATGTCAGTTAACATGTAGCCATTGTATTGGCGGGAATGGATATAAATAACTAAAATATGAATATATATGTTTTTTTAATTGTTTTTACATCTATCCAAAGTCTTAAAATACGGAAAGAATTCAATTTTAGGCTTTTATAACCTAATTTTCACTAAAGGTTCACTTATCACCTTCTGATGGAGAACTGTCATTAAATATAGTTTTGATCACTCTTATACATTATTTTTGACCAAATAATACTCTTCTTTAGAATCGGGACATCAAATTTTACTTTGTGTAAATTTTTTGTATTTTTTCCGATAAAGTTCATTTGTTAAAGAATAGTGTAAAATGTTGTATTTTAATTCAAAACCTCTTTTTAATCTAATTTATTTATATGATTAGATTATCATTTGAATTGCTTTTAAAGTGAAATTAGAAAATATTTTTACCATTAAATCCAATAGTGGTTGTTGGAATTTATTTCACTTTGAAATCGGACTTAAACTAGTGTCAATCTTTTGATACTTATTATTTCATAAAAACACGCTATTTGCTCTGACAGCGGGAATTAATTATTAAATTAATTAATGTGACTTATATGTTTTGAATTTTTTAAAATAGACTTCATTTTTGAATTCGGAATATCAAATATAGCTCAGGGTTAATTTTTGGGTTTTTTCTGAAAAACTTCAATTATTGATGAATAGTGAAACCACTAAGTGGTACTTATAAAAACTGATTTTTCCGTTTAAATGAAATTTTGCCATATTTGTGTTTTTAATTTCAAAAATCCGACATACATGGTTGTCATTAAGAACTAAAATGTGGTTCAATGGGATAAAAATAATTTTTTGGTGAATAGTAACTTATTAAGTTCTTAATCGCGATTAGTGGTAATTAGTGTAGTTTAAGGTAAAAATAATGCTTTAATAAAATAAGATGAGCTTGACACATGTCCTACACTCATTGGTTGTGTCATGGCCGACCAAGAAAAGCCATGGTTCAACTTGGGGACCCCATGGAGACACTTTGGTTGGAAATGACATAAATAACTTTTTATTTAATGTAAAAGTCAAAATGACACAAACATCATATGTTTTACGAAAACAATTTTTACATGGGGTTATAATGATCAGATTTTTTATTATAAATAGTCATTGGAAATATAAGAAGATTTCCCACATCATAGTAATTTTCTTATAATTTTTAGTCATTAAATAAATTAAAATATATATGACATAATAATGATGCAGCGATGACATCATTATTTGAAGATTTAAATAAAATGGAAAGATAATGTAAAATCTATGAACTACACATGTCCAAAACCAATTGGATGAGTGGATTTCGAACACTTATCACCTTATCCACGAATGATATCAATGTGGGACCTTTTAAAACCGAAACACATTTTAAAATAAAGTAATATTTCTTTACTTTCCAAAAGTGCCCCTCCTCTCCTCTTATAAAAGGCCCCCAACTCTACCACATTTCACACACTCCTCAAGCCTTTGGCTCGCCCAAATCCTGCCCATTTACTCTCTCCACATCCCTCTACTCATCCTAGAGGATTCCCTTTGGGTAGAATCCTTTCAATGGAAGCCTTTAGGCTCAAATCAAAAGGAGTTACACTTTTAAAGGTAATTCATTCTCTCATGTTCATTTGTTTTATTTTGATTCTCCAACCCCCTAAAATCGTTTTATTTACTTATTTTGTAACAAAAATAGTATCTTAAATATACAAGGATGTTTGTTATAAGATTTATTAGACCTACACTGTCACACAACTACATCAAATGGTTAAAGAACATACAGTTTCCGTGGATGGAGAAATTCTGCATCCCGCAACGATGATTGTTCAATACTCATTTAACACCTTCAAAGGTGGCCATTATGATGTCACTATTTTTATATATGATATATAATATGTTTATGTTTTACTTATTCTTCTGTATTTTTCATTTTTGTCTTACCTTTATTGCTTCCATTATGGGTATACGTGATATCTTCATTTTAGGAAGTGCGGACTACCGCCCCCTCAAAGTGATGTGATTCGTTAATGCCATACGTGGGACGTATAAAGGATGGATTTAATGTTATTATATATGATGTTATACTGGAATTATTATATACCTCTATATCATTATTATTTATTTCCATTAAATTATGAGATAGAAATGAAAGTAGCGTTCATGCGTACGTACGGCTTACCGTCTCCATGAACGGTGCATTTCATTTTTTATCCCCAAATGTAATGTACTATTATAAGTACATGTATATAATGGATATATATGATGAATGATATATCTAAATGATGAATATAATTCTTTAATTAAAATATTAACATCTCTCATTTAGTTTTAATTCCATTAATATGACAAAGAAATGAAAGTAGCGTTCATGCGTACGTACGGCTTACCGTCTCCATGAACGGTGCATTTCATTTATTACCTCTAAATGATTATGTAATATTATAAATACATGTATATGCTGGATATATATTATATATATGATATCCAAATCAGGAATTCCATTCTGGATATAAAGAACCTTTGACCCCATGAACAACATGTAATTGTAAGAAGTCCACTTTCGACTTAAGAACCAAATACCGACAAAATGAACATTATTAACTTAAATGATTACATGATGTTTATATCATGGTGTAAAAGGAATAATGAACTTGAAAAAGGTTCTTAAGTAAGTAGATAATAACTCAAGTTTATTATTCAGGACGTTAAAGAACGATCGAGTCAAGTCGGACCCGAGGTAAGGGATCCTACAACTCTCTTTCTTTTTAAGTACACTCTTTTATGCCATTTCTTTTAAGCTCATCTTTCTTATGATTGGGATGTTCTTTTATATTACACTTACTTTAATTTTTATGTTCATGTGATGAGATACCTTATTCTCTCTCATCAATCCATTTTGGATGTTTTGAGTGGCGTCGTTAGGCTGCCGAACTTTCGTAAGAGATCTAACCTTTCTCTTTCTTTTTAAGTACTCTCCTTTATGTCACTTATTTTTCCTATTTGTAATGTTGGGGGATGTTCTTTTATATTCCTCTTGATATACATTTTATTGTAATGTGATGAGATATCATATTTTATCTCATCAATCTATATTCGGAAGTTTTATGTGGCGCCGTTAGGCTGCCGAGTTTTCGTAAGGGATTTTTCATCTCACTTTTATTCCCGTGAGATTTATGCTACATTTTCCACAAATTCCATTGAGTGGTGTATGTACATCCCATTATTCTACTCATTGTGTAATATTCTTTCGTTTATGAGTATTTACATCAGTGATCTGTTGTATTTCTTTCATGGGGTGTATGTTTTGAAAGATACCCAAGTCGGTAAGGGAACCTTTCACCCTCCTCTTTTTTAAAAGACTTCTTTTGTTGGGTATTTTAATTTACATATTGTTATGTTGGGATATGTTCTCATATATCCTTATTGATGTAAATTTTATGTCCAAGTGATGAGATACACTTTTTATCTCTCATCAACTCTTTTTGATGTGATGCTGTTAGGCTGTCAAGGGAACTTTTTAACCCAATTTCGATTTCTTTGGGTTCAACATGTAGTCATTGAATATGTCATCCATTGAATATGTTTGAATGACCTTTTATTTTTATACAATTAATATCCACTTATATTGGGTGTATTTATATTTGTCACACATATTTTTGAGATTGATTTATCCTTAATTTAAGGATACCTTCTTTATAAGGGATTTCATCACATTTGACATTTCTATTGAGGGTTCATTGTTGTTATGCACCAATTCACTCTTATATGGTGTATATACTGTCCTTTAGAGTATTATATCACGAATCCATTTATTCTCATGATATTATAATGTTCTGAATAAATGTTATTCCTCAATTATTGTATTAAAGTGTCTCTAATTTTGGTAAAACCCCTTTAACCAAAATATCGTTTTAAATGTTTTAATTATTTGTTCTTATTAATATCCATGTTTTCAAAATGGTTTTATGGATTTATTTATATGGATATTAATGGTTTAAAAATTTAAGCTTCAAGGTGGTATGGGACACTTTGATTCAAAAATCTCTTTATTAAATGTTTTAAATGTTTTTGGAAAAGGTTTCTTTTTGTATGGATTCATTATTTCAAAATACTAAAATGTAATATTGTGATTGAAATGTGGAAATGTTTTGTTTCCTTTATGCATGTTTTATGTGATACGTTTATGTTATGGTTCTTGGGCATTGTTATGAAAACGGGTGGTTCCGTGATAAACTAAGTGCGGGTGAGCCCAATATAGCTCTCCAATGCATTGGGTAACGCGAAGGAGTGAAACGATAAGGTTTCTCTGAAGAGATTTAGGGAATATAATATGATGGGTATTCCAAACGTAACCAAGAGGGTTACTCCCTACGTAAGAATGTTATGAATGCCTCAAGTTACCTTTATGTCTTATGATTTCTATGATTTATTCATGATTTGATGAGGTCTGTTAAAGTGCCTAAGTTTTATGGGTAAAGTATGATTTCATTCTTATGTATATATGAACTCATGTTTCCTTTCAATATTTTTATAACCCTTACTGAGCTTTTTATGCTCATCCCAAGTTTTTGAAATGTTTTTCACAGGTCAAGGGAAAGGTACATGATGTGATGATAGTGTCAAGGATGTGTCAAGAAAGAATCCGTGTTTTATTTTAAATAGGTTTCCGTTGATGGGAAGAATGAATATTGTCTTTTATTTAACCACTTTGTTTAAATGTGGAATGTAATGCAAGTTTCATGATCTAATTCTCTAAAACTCTAAACCTGAAAAGATCCTCAATGTGAATTATTCATTTAATTCAAGATTAAGTAAGGTTTAAGGATGGGGCCTTATAGTTGGTATCAAAGGTCGGTTTAGATAACATTAGAGGTTAGGGTATTATTTAATCATAAGTGACATTACCATAATGGTTAGGATTTCAGAAAGAGTCCTAGTTTTAGATAAAGTGAATGAGTAAGTGTATATTAGTGTTTACCTTATTCATTAGTACATGATGGTTTTGTTTATATACTCACACTGACATTTCTATTTTTAGTGAATGGATGGATCTAGCAGGCACCAAAGAGACAACAGGTTTGAAGGAAACTGTGGTGGTTCTCTGATTAAGATACTAGATAAAATGGAGGATTCAATGAGGAAACTCGTGGTTGTTCTAAACCAAATATCAAGGAGTCATGATCAACCACTTGAACCTTGGTATGATCTTTAATGCATCACGTACGAGATGACCAATCCATGTGGATGTTCATGTAATAATTATAAAGGTAACCAATAGAGTTTATATGATCCTTACTTTTGAGGTAATTATGGGTTATTATATGATATGATGGAAAATGAAAGGCATGAGATAAACATGAGGTTAAAATATGTTATTTTTATTTTTGAAGATTTTATCTCGTTTTGGGATATGTTTTGAGAATTATATAGTTTTGGAAAAAGGACAACACGCAGACTGTGTGACAACCCATCGCGTCGGACAAAGCTGTGGGAATCGAACCCACAACCAAAGTGCGACTGGTATTTATCGCCTACCACTGGACTACGTGATGTCCCTGGTTAGTTTGACTGATTCTTTTTAGTTATATGATTTTATGAATTAAGAGTAAGTTGATTTTGGGTTATTTATGAAAATGATTAACCTATCATGGAGGATTTGTGATTAGGTTAATTACTTTTCAATATGAGACTTGAGGAGAAACTGATGTTGTTTGGAGATAAATGTTACGATTTAACTTGGAAGACTATGTGACTAAATCCATAAAATATTTGGGTTTCAATCGTAGATGGGGTTACTTTGAAGAATTTTATGGACAAATTGTTTATCGAATGATCCTTGTTGAACTTTGGGTTTTGTTTGGAAAATTTTAGAGATTAAGAATAGATTTTCTTTTTATAAAGGGTTATCCTTTTCTGGTTATCTGATCTTGTACTAGTTTTTTTTTGGTTTGGATAATGTCTAAAGACATGGGAAATATATAGTTCTCTTTTGTGGATTAGGTGACTCTCTATAAGTTGATTATAGTACTCTTAATGCAAACAAGTCTTCCAAAATACTCGTCGTTTGGGGAAAATATGAGTTTGTGTAAGGAATCTAATAAAAGTTGAAAGTCAACATGATGAGTGATTATGTTTCCTTATGAATAAATTCCTCAATAAAAAGTAACATAAATCAAAAATGTTGTCTATTAACTTTTCCTACTGGGGAATCGAATACCGTTTAACCCATCACAAGTTTGTGATTTTCTCATGGTTAACTTTCTCCTAAACATATTTTCTATCACTCTCCATCAGAACATGTCCCTTTGTTTTTTCCTCCATGTCCATATTTTCATAATGGAATCCTAGTATGGGTTAACTCGGGTGACATTTGTACTTCTCTCCCATTCTTTTAAAGTGATTTTTTTACCGACTCTTGTTCCGATGTGGGACTTTCAAGGATGTTTCCAAGCACAATTTTAAAAATTGCGAGGATACAATTCCCAAAAGGGGGGAAGGATGTAACACCCCAGGTAAATATAGAATATGAAATTTTCATATTTGTCCATATTTGTGAATAAAATATTAATATGACTTTAAATGGGATGCTATGCTCGATGGCGTACCCAACACGCAACAACGATTTTCTTGGGAATCTTACGATGCACTCTAATAATAAAATAATATTATTTTAAATGGAAGTTAACATGTAGCTGTTGTATTGGAGGTAATGGATAGAAATAACTAAAACATGAATATATATGTTTTTTAAATGTTTTTACATCTATCCAAAGGCTTAAAATACAGAAAGAATTCAATTTTAGGCTTTTATAACCTAATTTTCACTAAAGGTTCACTTATCGCCTTCTGATGGCGAACTGTCATTAAATATAGTTTTGATCACTCTTATACATTCTTTTGGATCAAATAAAACTCTTCTTTAGAATCAGGACATCAAATTTTACTTTGTGTCAATTTTTGGTATTTTTTGAAATAAAGTTCATTTTTTAATGAATAGTGTAAAATGTTGTATTTTAATTCAAAACCTCTTTTTAATCTAATTTATTTATATGATTAGATTATCATTTTAATTGCTTTTAAAGTGAAATTAGAAAATATTTTTACCATTAAATCCAATAGTGTTTGTTGGAATTTATTTCACTTTGAAATCGGACTTAAACTAGTGTCAATCTTTTGATACTTATTGTTTCATAAAATCACGCTATTTGCTCTGACAGCGGGAATTAATTATTAAATTAATTAATGTGACTTATATGTTTTGAATTTTGTAAAATAGAATTCATTTTCTAATTTGGAATATCAAATATAGCTCAGGGTGAATTTTTGGGATTTTTCTGAAAAATTCAATTTTTGATGAATAGTGAAACCACTAAGTGGTACTTATAAAAACTGATTTTTCGGTTTAAATGGAATTTTGCCATCTTTGTGTTTTGAATTTCAAAAATCCGACATACATGGCTGTCATTAAGAACTAAAATGTGGTACAATGGGATAAAAATAATTTTTTGGTGAATAGTAACTTATTAAGTTCTTAATCGCGATTAGTGGTAATTAGTGTAGTTTAAGGTAAAAATAATGCTTTAATAAAATAAGATGAGCTTGACACATGTACTACACTCATTGGTTGTGTCATGGCCGACCAAGACAAGCCATGGGTCAACTTGGGGACCCCATGGAGACGCATTGGTTGGGAAATGACATAAATAACTTTTTATTTAATGTAAAAGTCAAAATGACACAAACATCATATGTTTTACGAAAACAATTTTTACATGGGGTTATAATGATAAGATTTTTGATTATAAATAGTCATTGGAAGGCTAAAAATATTTCCTACATCATAATAATTTTTTTATAATTTTTAGACATTAAATAAATTAAAATATATATGACATAATAATGATGCAGCGATGACATCATTATTTGAAGATTTAAATAAAATGGAAAGATAATGTAAACTCTATGAACCACACATGTCCAAAACCAATTGGATGAGTGGATTTAGAACCCTTATCACCTTATCCACGAATTCTATCAATGTGGGTCCTTTTAAAACCGAAGCACATTTTCAAATAAAGTAATATTTCCTTACTTTCCAAAAGTGCCCCTTCTCTCCTCTTATAAAAGGCCCCCACCTCTACCTCATTTCACACACTCTTCAAGCCATTGGCTCGTCCAAACCCTACCCATTTACTCTCTCCACATACCTCTCCTCATCCTAGAGGATTCCCTTTGGGCATAATCCTTTCAAAGTAAGACTTTAGGCTCAAATCAAAAGGAGTTACACTTTTAAAGGTAATTCATTCTCTCATGTTCATTTGTTTTATTTTGATTCTCCAACGACCTAAACTCTTTTTATTTACTTCTTTTGTTACAACACCAGTATCTTCAATATACAAGGATGTTGTTATAAGATTTATTCGGCCTACACTCTCACACAACTACATAAAATGGTTAAAGAACATATTGTTTCCGTGGATGGTGAAATTCTGCCTCCCGAAACGATGATTGTTCAATACTCATTTAACACCATCAAAGGTGTCCATTATGATGTCACTATTTTTATATATGATATATAATATGTTTATGTTTTACTTATTTTTCTGTATTTTTCATTTTTGTCTTACCATTATGGCTTCCATTATGGGTATACGCGATATCTTCATTTTAGGAAGTGCGGACTACCGCCCCCTCAAAGTGATGTGATTCGTTAATGCCATACGTGGGACATATAAAGGATGGATTTAATGTTATTATATATGATGTTATACTGGAATTATTATATACCTCTATATCATTATTTTTTCTTTCCATTAAATTATGAGATAGAAATGAAAGTAGCGTTCATGCGTACGTACGGCTTACCGTCTCAATGAACGGTGCATTTCATTTCTTATCCCCAAATGTAATGTACTATTATAAGTACATGTATATAATGGATATATATGATGAATGATATATCTAAATGATGAATATAATTCTGTAATTAAAATATACATACCTCTCATTTAGTTTTAATTCCATTAATATGACAAAGAAATGAAAGTAGCGTTCTTGCGTACGTACGGCTTACCGTCTCCATGAACGGTGCATTTCATTTCTTACCTCTAAATTATTATGTAATATTATAAATACATGTATATGCTGGATATATATGATATATATGGTATCCAAATCAGGAATTCCATTCTAGATATAATGAACCTTTTACCCCATGAACAACATGTACTTGTAAGAAGTCCACTTTCGACTTAAGAACCAAATACCGACAAAATGAACATTATTAACTTAAATGATTACATGATGTTTATAACATGGTGTAAAAGGAATAATTAACATGAAAAATGTTCTTAAGAAAGTAGAGATTAAATCAAGTTTATTATTCAGGACATTAAAGAACGATCGAGTCAAGTCGGACCCGAGGTAAGGGATCCTACAACTCTCTTTCTTTTTATGTACACTCTTTTATGTCATTTCTTTTAAGCTCATCATTCTTATGATTGGGATGTTCTTTTATATTACACTTACTGTAATTTTTATGTTCATGTGATGAGAGACCCTATTCTCTCTCATCAATCCATTTTGGAAGTTTTGAGTGGCGCCGTTAGGCTGCCGAAATTTCGTAAGAGATCTAACCTTTCTCTTTCTTTTTAAGTACTCTCCTTTATGTCACTTCTTTTTCCTCTTTGTAATGTTGGGGGATGTTATTTTATATTCCTCTTGCTGTACATTTTATTGAAATGTGATGAGATACCCTATTTGATCTCATCAATCTATATTCAGATATTTTATGTGGCGCCGTTAGGCTGCCGAGTTTTCGTAAGGGATTTTTCATCTCACTTTTATTCCCGTGAGATTTATGCTACATTTTCCACAAATTCCATTTAGTGGTGTATGTACTTCCAATTATTCTACTCTCTGTGTAATATTCTTTCGTTTATGAGTATTTACATCAGTGATCTGTTGTCCTTCTTTCATGGGGTGTATGTTTTGAAAGATACCCAAGTCGGTAAGGGAACCTTTCACCCTCCTCTTTTTTAAAAGACTTCTTTTGTTAGGTCTTTTAACTTACATATTGTTATGTTGGGATATGTTCTCATATATCCTTATTGATGTAAATTTTATGACCATGTGATGAGATACACTTTTTATCTCTCATCAACTCTTTTTGATGTGATGTCGTTAGGCTGTCAAGGGAACTTTTTAACCCAATTTCGATTTCTTTGGGTTCAACATGTAGTCATTGAATATGTCATCCATTGAATATGTGTGAATGAACTTTTATTGTTTTACACTTAATATCCACTTATATTGGGTGTATTTATATTTTTCACACATATTTTTGAGATTGATTTGTCCTTAATTTAAGGATACCTTCTTTATAAGGGATTTCATCACATTTGACATTTCTATTGAGGGTTCATTGTTGTTATGCACCAATTCACTCTTATATGGTGTATATACTGTCCTTTAGAGTATTATATCACGAATCCTTTTTTTCTCATGATATTATAATGTTCTGAATATATGTTATTCCTCAATTATTGTATTCAAGTGTCTCTAATTTTGGTAAAACCCCTTTAACCAAAATATCATTTTAAATGTTTTAATTATTTGTTATTATTAATATCAATGTTTTCAAAATGGTTTTATGGATTTATTTATATGGATATTAATGGTTTAAAATTTTATGCTACAAGGTGGTATGGGACACTTTGATTCAAAAATCTCTTTATTAAATGTTTTAAATGGTTTTGGAAATGGTTTCTTTTTGTATGGATTCATTATTTCAAAATACTAAAATGTAATATCTTGATTGAAATGTGGAAATGTTTTGTTTCCTTTATGCATGCTTTATGTGATACGTTTATGTTATGGTTCTTGGGCATTGTTATGAAAACGGGTGGTTCCGTGATAAACTAAGTGCGGGTGAGCCCGATATAGCTCTCCAATGCATTGGGTAACGCGATGGAGTGAAACGATAAGGTTTCTCCGAAGAGATTTAGGGAATATACTATGATGGGTATTCCAAACGTAACCAAGAGGGTTACTACCTACGTAAGAATGTTATGAATGCCTCAAGTTACCTTTATGTCTTATGATTTCTATGATTTATTCATGATTTGACGAGGTATGTTAAAGTGCCTACGTTTTATGGGAAAAGTATGATTTCATTCTTATGTATATATGAACTCATGTTTCCTTTCCATATTTTTATAACCCTTACTGAGATTTTTATGCTCATCCCATGTTTTTGAAATGTTTTTCACAGGTCAAGGGAAAAGGTACATGATGTGATGATAGTGTCAAGGATGTGTCAAGAAAGAATCCATGTTTTATTTTAAATAGGTTTCCGTTGATGGGAAGAATGAATATTGTCTTTTATGTAACCACTTTGTTTAAATGTGGAATGTAATGCAAGTTCCATGATCTAAATCTCTAAAACTCTAAACCTGAAAATATCCTCAATGTGTAATCTTGTAATAAATCAAGATTAAGTAAGGTTTAAGGCTGGGGCCTTATAGGCAGTCAAAACAAATTCAGATATTGGAAGATATGTTATGTTCTTGTTCGATGGATTATCAGGGATGTTGGGACCAACAACTTTCTTTGGTGAAATTTTCATATAAAAACTGTTTTCATTATAGTATACAGATGGCTCCATTTGAGGCATTATATGGAAAGCATTGCCGAACACCATATTTTTGTAATGAAGTAGGTATAAGGAAGCTGATGGGACCAGAATAGGTAGAAGAGATTCTAGAGAAAGTTCAGTTGATTCAGAATCACATGAGAACGGCTCAGAGTAGAGAAAAAAGTTATGCAGATAACCAGAGGAAGGATCTTTATTTTTAAGTAGGTGATCATGTATTTCTCAAAGCTTATCCATGGAAAAAATATGTGATTCATTTTGGTATGAAGGTAAAGTTGAGTCTGAGGTTCATTGGACCTTTTGAAATCTTAGATAAGGATGGATAAGTTGTGTACAGAGTGGATTTACTTCCATGATTGTCCCAAGTACA
Organism: Viscum album; assembly: GCA_963277665.1. NCBI lineage: Eukaryota > Viridiplantae > Streptophyta > Magnoliopsida > Santalales > Viscaceae > Viscum > Viscum album. The sequence goes on from OY728129.1 coordinate 443,164,348, forward strand.
CAAGTTTTTCATGTTTCGATGTTGAGAAATTATATGTTAAATCCATCTCATGTTTTGAGAGAAGTGGTAGTTCAGTTGGAAGAGAATATCGATTATGAAGAACAACAATTTCAGATTCCTGAACATAGAGAGGAACCGTTGCGGAATTAGTTAATTCACCAGGTAATGGTTTTGTGAAAAAACCATATGATTGAATAGGGAACGTGGGAATCTGAAAATGATATGAGGGACAAATACCCCGACATATTTCGATAAGTGAATAAAAATGGCGAGGACGCAATTTCCATAATGGGGAATGATGTAACATCCCAAGTGAATAATAAGTTATTTTTATAGTTATTAATATTTGTGAATTATAAATTAATTTTACTTTAAATGGGTTGCTCTATTCGATAGCATACCCGATACGCAACAATGGGTTTCTTTGAAATCTTAAGTTGCACCATAATAATATAACAGTATTACTTTAAATTGTAGTTAACTCATAGCCATTTTATTGGGGGGAATGAACAAAACAAACTACAATATGATTATACATGATTTCTAAATGTATTTACATTTATCCAATAAAAATTTTGAGGCCAAAAATGTGAATGAATCTAATTTTAAGCATAATTTACATTAAAAGGTCAATTTACTATCTTTTAATGGAGAACCATTTTCAAATTTAGTTTTGGTCACTTTAATATATTATAAATGACCAAATAAAATCCTTTTTATAATGGGGACATCAAAATTTATTTTGTGTAAATTTTTGGAATTTTTCTGATAAATTTCATTTTTTATTGAATAGTGAAAATATTGTATTTTAATTCAAAACTATGATTTAATCTAATTTCTTTATTTGGTTAGATTATCTTTTTAATTGTGTTTAAAGTTAGATAAGAATATATTTTCTCCATTTAATCCAATTTTGGTCATTGTAATTATTTTCACTTTGAAATTGGATATAAAAAAGTGTCAATATTTTGATAGTTATTGTATCTTAAAAACACGCTATTTGTTTTAACAACTGTATTTAATTTTTAAATTAATTAATGACACTTTAATTTTTTGAGTTTGGAAAAATAAACATCGTTTTTGAATTTGGAATATCAAATATAGTTTAGGCTTAATTTTTTGTATTTTTCTGGAAAACAACAATTTTTGATGAATAGTGAAACCACTTAGGAGTGGTTAAAGATACTGACTTATTCATTTAAATGAAAATTTACCACTTCTGGGAATTGAATTTCAAAAATCCAACATAAATGTTTGTTATCAAGAAGTACAAATTGGTTCAATAAGATGAAAATAATTTTGGGTGAATAGTAATTTTTTTACTTTTATTTACCGCGGTTAAAGATAAATAGCGTAATTCAATGTTAAACGAATATTATAATAATTCAAAATTACCTTATCACTTGTCCAAAACTTATTGGTTGAGTCATTTACAACCATGTGAATATTTTTGTTGTTTTTGGGACCCTATTGAGCCACTTGAGAGTGATTATGACATTTTAGATTAATTAACTTAAAGTAAAGGCAAAAATGACAATAGAAAATATCTTTTAGTAAATTAATTTTTATAAGGGGTTATATAAATTATAATTTAGACTATAAATATTCATTAGAAAGATAAATATATATCATACATCTTGGTAGTTTTTTATAATATTTATACATCAAATAAATTAAATTATTTATGACACAATAATGATGCAGTATTTACCTCATTAATAAATTATTTAAATAAATAAGATAATAGGGATTAAAATATTATCCAAAACATGTCCAATTCTGATTGAACGATTTTATTTCTAATAAGAGTCATATTAGCATCTACTATAATATTTTTTTGACCTTTTGAATCTGACGATTTGTTTATAATAAAATACTGTTTTCTCACTTTCATAAATATCCCCTCCTCTCCCTTATAAAATGAGACCACTTCTAACCATTTCCTAACACCTCTCAAGCCTTTTGTGTCGTCCAAAATCTGCCCAATTAATCTCCCTACATCCATATCCTCCTCCTAGAAGCCTTAACTTAAGCAGAAGGAATTTCAAGATGTCCTTTAGTTCAAACCAAAGGGAGTTACTGAAATTAAAGATAACTGTTTCTCTTAAATTGTTTAGTTTTATTTTACATCTCCAACCCCTAAACACTTTTTATTCCTTTATTTTGTAACAACATCAGTATCATCAATATACTAGGATGTTTTTAAGAGAATTATTATAACTAAATTTACACACACCTCCATCTAATGGATGAAGAACATAATGTTCTTGTGGATGGAAAACTAATGCCTCACGAAACAATGAATGTTCGATTATCTCCTACCACCTATCATGGTGGCCATTATGATGGAACTGTATTTATATATGATATATATTGTGTTTTTTTATTATGATTCTGTTTTTTCCATTTATATCATGCCATTATGGTTTACATTATGGGTAAAAGCGATAATCTCATTAGAGGAAGAGCGGACTACCGACCCCTCAAAGTGATATGAATCATTCATACCATATATGGTACGTATAAAGGATATATTTAATGATATTATATATGATATAATACTGGTATTATCATACTACTATGTATGATTATGTTTTAATTAAATTTAAAATGAAATAGAAATGGAAGTAGCGTTCATGTGTATGTACAACTTACCGTCTCCATGAACGGTGCATTTCATTTATTACCTGTAAATGTTATGTAATATTATAAATACATGTATATTCTGGATATATATAATATATAGGATATCCAAATCATTAATTTAATTCTGTATATAATGGAATATTGACCACATGGACAACATGTAAATATATGGTGTTCATTTTTTACTCAAGTACCAAATTTCAACAAAATGGACGTTATTAACTTAAATGAATACATAATATTTATAACATGGTATTAAGCGATATAAAAGGAATAATAAACTTGAAAGTGGTTTTTAAGTAAGTAGAAATTATCTTTAGTTTATTATTCAGGAGATTAAAGAACGATCGAGTCAAGTCGAACACGAGGTAAGAGACTTCATCTCAATCTTTTATCATTGAGGCATATTTTATTTTAATACAAGACATTATATTATACAATGTATAAACACCCTTGAAATTCAAGGGGAAACATTTTCTATGATGAATATTACTAAATGACAAAAAGGAATGTTTCTTCTAACGTGAGTGATGAAAATGACTTTTTCCACCACCGTGACTATTATTTGATCTTTAGCTTCCTCAACAAGCCGTAATGTTTTTTAAATAAAATAAATACCATATACTCTTTTATGTATTTTGGAATTTAATATTGTTTTGATAGTGGAATAGTTATGTTAATATATTTAAGTGATATATTGTGATTGAAATGTGGAAATGTTTTCTCCCCTTTGTATTTGTTTTCTGTCTTATGATTTTATAATGTTACTTGGAAATTTGACTGGTGGTTACGTGATAAATCGAATGACAGGTCGTTCCGTGAATACTGGGATGGGTGGTTATGTAACGACCCAAAGTTTCATTAATAGAAATCCCTCTTGATCTTATTAAATGTCTCTTTATATAAAATGTTTTATAAAATGTCAACTCCTTTGGTTTTTTGATATGAGTTGTGACCGTTACTTTTATATTCGTTGAACTGTGATCACATGATTAGTATAAATATAAGGCATTAACGAACCCAATTTTACTCAGACAAAAGAAGTGGTGTCCTCATTCAGTAGAATTTCTCCATACGAAGACCATTTGTCAGAGCTTGGAAAATAGGTAGCATCCTTGGGCTTCGCTCTTGACCACGCCCAAGATGAGCTTCATTATGTCAAGCTCGAACTGGACTGTCTGCGTGAAAAGTTGAAGTTGATAGAGATTACCACTTGAGCGATGTAATCCGAGCAACCCCAAGAGTTTGTTACCATCACACACCTTACCCTTAGGTCTTATACGACTGTTATAAGGGGTTATGTAAAAAATCGCTAGTACTATGTTCATTTATATTATTTTTTGTATATAATAATGAATATATCTCCTTGTCATTTTTGATACATTGTAAATAACTTTTAAAGTACAAATAGAGTGTTTTTTAGTTACAATTTAATTAAGAAATCTATTTTATTAAATGAAGGGATTTTTGAATTAAATAATATTTTAATAAAATATTAATATTATTATTATTAGATTAATTTTATTATATATAAATGGTCATATAATGTATGAATGCAATTATAATTTTTGTCAAGGATTGAAAGCCATTTTTTTCAAATCCCGTAAATTTTCGATAAATGTCGGTTTTTTATTTTAAAATTGAAAATTAACATATTTAGAAAATTATTTAGATAAAAAAAATTTATTTTTGGAATCAGGATGTCTAAATTATCCAACGGTGAATTTTTCATAATTTTCTTAGGTAGTCAAATTTTTGGGTAAAAATTAAATATCGTGTAAATATATAATATGTTTATGACTTCATAATGACCCAATAGTGATGTAATAAAACACTATATTCTTTATTTTCGGCCAATATATGTTTTACCATTAAAATAATGTGATTTTTGGATTTTTTACTTACTTTTCAAAGCATTAATGGACCCCTCAAGACTTATTCAACACCTTGTCTTTTTAAATTAATTTACATGGGAGTGTGACTCAACTCCACAAAAGCAACCCTAATATTTTAAGAATATAGGACTTTGGCCTTATAACATATTTTTTTCCTCTTCCCTTTTCCAAAAACCATGGGCAAAAACTGTGGGGTGGTTTCTAGTTTGGATTAATTTAATGTAAGGGGTCCCAAACCTAAATAATAAAGAATTCCCTCAACTTTCATATATAAACACACCCATGACCCCTCTTACTCCCCACAAAAATCCTTTGGAGTTATTCCAACCTCTACCCTACTCTCTCTAGAATCCTCCAAAGGTTCCCCAGGCTCCCAAGAAGCCTCTCACAAGTCTCTCTCTATCCTTTGGAAGCACACTTCCAAGTAAGTGTATTTTCTTCCTTTCTCTTTTTTTTCCAATTTTCATTAAGTTGTTTTGCCCTTTAAATTTCAATTATTAATGTTGGGGTATGGTTTAGCACCTCCGTCATACTGCCCTATTTATGTTTTAATGATGGGAGACCCCTTTATATCTTATTAAATTCCTCCCATGTACACCCGTTACTATGCTGAAATTCCGAAAGGAACTTCTCTCTCCTAATTTACATTCAAGCAATAATTTTTTATCATGAATATAAATTCCATTAAAATTGTTGGGACATGTATTTATATGACCTCCTTACTGTCCATTACATGTAAATATGATGATGAACCCCTTTCTCTCTCATCAACCATTTTTTAGGAATTATTATGTCACGCCGTTACGTTGCCGAAATCACACCGATTTTCCACGCCAATTCCACTGTGTAGTGGATACCATGCCCATTTCTCCATCAAGTGTATTCACCTTTATGAAAATTTACTTATTGATTATAATGTTTCATATATGACTTCCATATTTCATTAAAATGGAATAAATTATTATGTTTTATGAATCTATGTTTTATGATCCATGTGGCACACTTATGCATGAAATGAAATGTTTAAGAAGGGTGCGCCCTTATAGCACTCCAATGAAATGGGTAAAGTATAGTATCATGATTCGTCATGTGCAATGAGTTTTGACTCATGATAATTCAATTTCAATGAGGGTTTACTCATGCTTTATGTGAAATAAGGATTTACTCATGCTCTATGTGCAATGAGCATTGGATCATGCTAATTCCATGTTAAGTGGTGTTGCCACATTTCCATGTTATGATTATCATGCATTATCTTGCCATTATGATCATGATTCTCTTATGATCTATTGATATGCCTGTTGTGTAACATGTATTGTACTCCTCCTGTTATTCCATGTGTACTCCCCTACTGGGCTTTATAGATCACCCTTTTCTTATGCATGTCCTCAGGTTGTCCCATGCAATGCTAAGTACGAGGGAATGTAGTGGTCATGTAAAGAAATTTTTCAATAAAGATGTTTTATTTCATGTTTTAAGTTTTTCTGTAATGATCCTAAGCCCCAAAGACACTAAACCTCTCGATCTTCTTTGTTGTATCAAGTGAAGTTTTATTTAATAAATCATGTTTAAGTTTGTAATAAAATCAGGGTTGTCGTAGTTGGTATCAGAGGATAAGTTTAGTAATTTTTGGGATTAGGAAAACCTAGTAATGACTTAGATACAGGACTAAGTATAATAAAAACATACCTATGTTTTGGTAAGTACTTAGTATGTGGTTTATCAACAAAATAAATCCCTGTCTAGATATGAGTAGGTAGAGGCGGCTCTGGCACAGATGTATCCTAGGGGTAAAACACGAAAACACCGATTTTAGCAAGACTCGAATGGGAACTGGTGCACTACCACAGGCCTTGATGAACTCTTTGTTATGACACTCCCAAGGGATATTTTTTTATAAATTAAAAAGCGTAGTATGAACCCTTATTATGGGAATTTAAAAAATTCCCCTATGAATATATGTTAGAATGTAGATCATGAAAGGCCTAGATTGAGGCCTATAGACTCGTGAGTAGGGAAATAAAAGTTTATTTATAAGTCATCAAATTTATTATTTGGATTACCCTTTATGTGTTACCCCTATCTTTCCTTTTATTCCATACAATGGCTGGTAATATGAGGACTCCGGCTAACAACCGTTGTGAAGATCACTATGATGACTGTACTAATGAGATGCCCAATCCAATGGGAGTGGGAATCGTGAACTTTGTCACGCTTCTCTCTCAGCTAACTCAAGTTTTTAATAGAAACACGGGTCAAGAGGAACTTTAAACCCCCCCTAAGAAATAACATGTCTCTATCGAGAGCTTCATGAGACAAAGGGCACTTACTTTTAGTGGATTATCCGATCCACCGATCGCTGAACAATGGATCAACTCCATTGAAAAGATATTCTCTATCTTTCAATGTTCTGAATAAGAGAAGGTTCTCCTGGCGGCTTAAGATATGAAGGGTGATGCTGATCAATGGTGGACGTTGATAAAAATGCAAAGCCTGGGGTGGATATCGAGGCGTTGTAATGGAATGATTTCTGGAAGATGTTTTTCAATAAATAGTTTTTGCGCACCCTCTGGCTTAAGATGGAAAGTGACTTCCTTTCCCTCAAGAAAAAGATTAATAATCTATTGGAGTGTACAAGGAAAACTTCACAAGGATTTCACGATACGCTTTCGGCTTTTCCGTAACCCCTGAATGTTAGGTTGATAGCTTCTTTGGTGGGATGAATCCTAGCTTGCGGAAAGCATTAGTGATTAGTGACTACGACAGCTATGAGGAAATTGTCCGATGTGCCCTCAAGGTCAAAATGGAGATTGGGGAATCACATCGGTATCATGGGGACAAGAAGCGTAAGGTGGACTTCAATACTGGTGGTCCGATGGATAAATCCTACGGTGCAATGAAAATCCAGCACACCACTTGCCAAAAGTGCGGAAAGAAGCACCATAGAAATTGCCTTAAGGGGACAAGAAAATGCTTCGGGTGTGGAATAGAAGGGCACCTAGCTGTTAACTGTCGGCAAGAAAGACCCGTGGGTGCAACAAAATAGAGGAATTCTCCATTCGAACCTCAACGCGTTTTCCAATGATACAAATGCAAAGAACCAGGTCATTTTGCAAATCAGTTCCATAATCCAAGGGTTTTCGGAGACAACCAACAACCTCCAAGGAAGCAAGGAAGAGATTTTAGCATCACTTCTGCCGAAGTGAACTCCAAAAACGAAGTGGTAACAGGAACGCTAGTTATTCATTCAAGAATAGAGATCTTACTTTTTGATTCAGGTTCTGTGGATTCTTTTATGTCTCTAATGTTTAGTAGAACAATCCCAGCACCACCAAAAATCATGGAAGTAAAGGTGTCGGTGAGTACAGAAAATGGGGAAATCATTGCATCCCATGAATATAAGTCTTCCCCTGTTATAGTCTATGGATTGAATTTCCTGGAGAACCTCATCATACTCCCTCTGGTGGAATTTTATGCAATTCGTGGAATGTATTGGCTTTCCTTATATAAAGCCAACATAAATTGTTGGGATAGGGAAATCACACTCCATATGGAGAATCGACACCCGATTCTTTACAAGTGTAATGAGGAAGATGAATCTCCTTTATCTCCATCATCTCAAATATTGATATTACTACCTTAGGAGCATGCGTATCTGGCTTAGATTATTGAGTCCAAGGAACAAACCATCCTTGAAGAAATTCCTATTGTGAGGGAAGTCATTGAAGTGTTTCCCAAGGAACTGCCTGGTCATCCTCCTAGAAGAGATGTTGAGTTCTCAATTGAACTTATACTTGGGGAGCTACCAATATCAAATACTCCATATAGAATGGGTGTTGTTGAGCTTGAAGAGATAAAGAAGCAACTTTATGAGAATATGGATAAAGGGTTTATACTCCCAAGTGCTTCACCATGGGGTGCACCAGTCCTCTTCATCAAGAAGAAGGATGGGTCAATGCGACTTTGCATCAATTATCGTGAACTTAACAAAATCACGATAATGAAAAAGTATCCTCTCCCAAGAATTGATGACTTTTTTGATCATCTGCATGGAGCACAATACTTCTCCAAGGTGGTCTTGCGGTCGGTATATTATCAAGTAAGGGTGAAGAAGGAAGATATCCATAAGACTGCTTTTCCTATAAGATACGGGCACTATGAATTCATAGTAATTCCTTTCGGACTCACCAATTCTCCAGAAATCATCATGGAAATAATGAATATAGTCTTTAGAAATTACCTCAACAAATTTGTGGTAGTCTTTATAGATGATATTCTAATATACTCCTAAACCAAGGATGATCATGAGAAGAATTTAAAAACTGTACTAGAGACATTGCGCTAGGAGAAGCTCGATGAAAAGTATATAAAGTGTGAGTTCTGGTTGAAGGAGGTCTCATTCTTGGGCCATATCATCACAAGAAATGGGATATCTTTGGACCCCTCCAAAAAAGATTCAATTGAGGGATGTGCGAGGCCAACATCGGTAACGGATAACCGTAGCTTCACGGGGTTAGATGGATATTATCGACGATTTGTGAGAAATTTCTCATGATTTTCCAACCCTCTTACCAAGATAACTAAAAAGGGAGTAATGTTTTCTTGGTGTGATGAATGTGAATAAATCTTCAAGGAGTTGAAGAGGAGGCTAATCACTGCGCCTGTGATCACTTTACCCACAAGTGGGGAACATTTTGTGGTATTCAGTGTTGCTTCAACGAAGGGCTTAGGTGGTGTGCTAAAGCATAATGATAATGTGATATCCTATGCCTCAAGGCTGTTGAAAATCCATGAGCGAAACTATCCAACACATGATCGAGAGTTGGAAGCTGTGATCTTTGCCTTGAAAATCTGACGACATTATCTCTATGGGGAGAAATGTGAGATGTATACTGACCAAAAAAGTCTAAAATATATATTCACATAGAAATAGATTAATATGATCTAGAGAGGATGGATATAGCTCATCAAGGATTATGACTATTCAATACATTACCAAACATGGAAAGCGAACAAGGTGGCAGATGCCCTAAGTAGAAATTATCCAGTGATTCTATCAATGATGAGAATTGATAAGGATCCAATATTCTTAGACATGATGAAGATGGACATGGGAATCATATATAAGGGAATATCATCAATCCTTTCACAAATGATTTCTCAATCGCCTCTTTTGGAAAGGTTAAAGGATGCTCAAAAGGAAGACGTGGGAATTCAATAAAAAGTTGAAGCTATCAAAAAGGGGAAATCCTTAGAGTTTAATGTTAATGAAGAAGGAATTGTGAGGTTTGGGGAAAGACTATGTGTTCCATCATGTCCGGAGCTGAAGAAGGATCTTTTGGATGACGCACATAGTTCAAATTTCTTTATTCACCCAGGGAGCACAAAGATGTATCGAGATCTCCGAGAAAACGTTTGGTGGGATAATATGAAGAAGGAGATCACTGAATATACATCAATGTGCCTGTTGTGTCAGCAAGTGAAGGAAGCGAGGAAAAAGTCTAAGTGGATGATGCAACCATTTCCCATACCAGAATGGAAATGGGAGAACATCACCATGGACTTTTTCACCAGACATCAGAGGACATCTAAAGGCATCAATGCAATCTGAGTTGTTGTGGATCGTCTTAAAAATATTGCACACTTCATTTCTATTCGGGAGGATTTCTCTTTGGATAAACTGACACAGATATATATCAGGGAAGTGTTAAGTCTTCCTGGAGTACCACTATCTATTGTGTCTGCCCGAGATCCATGAATCACCTCTATGTTTTGGAAGATTATTAAACATGCTCTGAATACTGAACTGAACAACAGTATGGCCTATCATCCTCAAAAGGATGGCCAATCTGAGCGGACAATCCAAACACTTGAAGACATGTTTAGAGCATGCTCAATGGACTTTAAAGGAGGATGAGATCAACATATTCTTCTGGTTGAGTTCTCTTATAATAACATTTTACACTCAAGCATCCAAATGGCACCATATGAAGCCCTGTTTGGGAAAAGGTGCAGAACACCAGCATGTTGGGATGTGGTCAATGAACGTAAGCTGCTTGGACCGGAAATGGTCGAGGAAATGGTGGAGAAGGTAAAAACCATTCAGAAGCTTATCAAGGCAGCTCAGTGTCGACAGAAGAGTTATGTAGATAATTTTCGATGAGACTGTGATTTTAAAGGTGGAGATATGGTGTTTCTATGAATATCTCCATGGAAAAGGTCATGAGGTTTGGAAGGAATGGGAAGTAAAGTCCAAGTGATATCGGCCCCTTCAAGATTCTTGATCGTGTTGGGGCTATGGCCAATCGACTAGCACTTCCACCTTCCTTGTCCAAAGTACATGATGTCTTTCATGTATCCCGTTTAAGGAAGTACATACCAGACCCTTCAAATGTACTCTCTTCTGAGATAGTAAAATTGGAAGATGATCTTTATTATGAGGAGCAACCAGTGATGATATTAGATTGTAGAGAAAAAGTTCTACAAAATAAGACAATTCCCCTCGTAAAGGGGTTGTGGAGAAACCACATGTTTGAACAAGCGACATGGAAATCGGAGGAAATGATGAAGCTGAGATACCCACATCTATTTTAGTGTGGGAAAAGGAAAATTTCGAGGGAAAAATTTCTTAAGGGGGAAATATTGTAATGACCCAAAGTTTCATTAATGTAAATCCCTCTTGATCTTATTAAATGAATCTTTATATATAATGTTTTATAACATGTCAACTCCTTTGGTTTTATGATAAGAGTTGTGACTGTTACTTTTATAGTCGTTGAATATTGATCACATAATTAGTATAAATATAAGGCTTTAACAAACCCAATTTTACTAAGGCAAAAGAAGAAATGGCCTCATCCAGTAGAATTGTTCCATACGAAGAAAATTTGTCAGAGCTCGGAAAAGAGGTAGCATCCTTGGGCTTCGCTCTTGACCAAGCCCAATCTGAGCTTCATTATGTCAAGCTCGAATGGGATCATCTACGAGAAAAATGTAATTTGATAGAGATTACCACTCGAGCGATGTAATAAAATACTATAATATTTATGTTCAGAAAATAAATGTTTTACCATTGAAATAATGTTATTTTGGGTTTGTTTTACTTACTTTTCAAAGAATTAATGGACCCCTCAAGTCTTATTAAACACCTAGTCTTTTTAAATTAATTTCCATGGTAGTGTGACTCACCTCCACATAAACAACCCTAATATTTTAAGAATTTCGGACTTTGGCCTTATAAAATATTTTTTTCCTATTCCCTTTTCAAAAAAAATGGGCAAAAACCATTGGATGGTTTGTGGTTTGGATTAATGTAGTGTAAGGGGTGCCAAACATAAATAATAAAGAATTCCCTCAGCTCTCCTATATAAACCCAGCCAAGCTCCCACTTCCTCCCCACTCAAAGCCTTTGGAGTTCATCCAAATTCTTCCCTACTCTCTCTAGAATCCTCCAAACACTACTAGATATATTGGCTTTTGCGGCTGGGGAAACGGGCGACCGCCATTGGCGGCCGCTAATACGGGCGAAAAAATAGCGGGATTTTTCCCGCCCCTGCTGCTGTCTTCCCCAAAAACCACCGCTGCAACTGGTGCAGTATCCCCGCTGGTGTCCAGCCACCATCGGTCGCCCCCATCGCCACCTCCACGGCCTCGCGTCACTTCTACCACACTCACTGCTGAACCCCACGCCCCCCGATATTCGACCGCCAAACTGATACCATCGATGGCGCACCTTCCCCTCCCTCCGGCAACCGGAAATCCTCCATGGCCGGCGACCAAGAGCTTCGAAGGTTCCTCTTCATACCCCCAGTCCCCCAACGTCCGGCTCGCACCACATACCATTTCCAGGGAACGCGATACCTGCAATATTTTATATAATCTTTAGCGACCGCCATTGGCGGTCGCTGTTGGTCTTTACCGACGGAGCAACAACGACCGCCAAAAGCGGTCGCTAGGCGGTCGCTAAAGAGCTGTATTGTAGTAGTGAAAGGTTCCTCATGCTCCCATGAAGCCTCTCACAAGTCTCTTTCTAGCCTTTGGAAGCACACATCCAAGTAAGGGTTTTTTCTTCCTCTCTCTTTTTTTGTCCAATTTTCTTTAAGTTGTTTTTCCCTTTTAATTTCAATTATGATTTTTGGGGTATGGTTTCTCACCTCCCTCATACTGCCCTCTTTATGTTTGAATGATGGGATACCCCTTTCTCTCTCATTAAATACCTCCCATGTACACCCGTTACTATGCCGAAATTCTGAAAGGAACTTCTCTCTCCTCATTTACATTAAAGCAATAATTTTGTATCATGAATCTAAATTCCATTAAAATTGTTGGTACATGTATCTATATGAGCTCATTAATTTCCATTATATGTAAATATGATTAATAAACCCTTTGTATCTCATCAACCATTTTTTATGAATTCTTATGTCACGCTGTTACGCTCCCAAAATCACACCGATTTTCCTAGCCAATGCCATTGTGTAGTGGATACCGTGACCATTTCTCCATCAAGGGTATTCACCTTTATTAACATTTACATATTTATTATAATGTTTCATATATGACATACACATTCCTTTATCGTGTAATAAATGATTATGTTTTATGAATGAATGTTTTATGATCCATGTGGCACCCTTATGCATGAAATGAAATGTTTAAGAAGGGTGTGCCCGTATAGCGCTCCAATGCATTGGGTAAAGTATAATATCATGATATGTCATTTGAAATGAGTGTTGACTCATGACAATTCAAGTGCAACGAGGGTTTACTCGTGCTTCATGTGCAATAAGTATTTACTCATGCTCTATGTGCAATGAGCCTTGGTTCATGCTAATTCCATGTTAAGTGTTGTTTCCACATTTCCATGTTATGATTATCATGGTTTATCATGCCTTTATGTTCATGTGTCTCTTATTCTCTATTGATATTCTTATTGCCTAACATGTATTGTAATCCTCATGTTATTCCATGTGTACTCCCTTACTGGGCTTTATAGCTCACCCTTTTCTTATGCATGTCCTCAGGTTATCCCATGCAATGCTAAGTACGAGGGAATGTAGTGGTCATGTAAAGTATTTTTTCAATAAAGATGTTTTATTTCATGTTTTAAGTTTTTATGTAATGATTCTTAGCCCCAAAGACACCAAACCTGTTGATATTCTTTGTTGTATCAAGTTAAATTTTATGTAATAAATCATGTTTACATTTGTAATAAAATCAAGGTTGTCATAGGTTACGTTATAACCTCCAACGCATTGGGTATGGAAGTCGGCCGTATGTCTATTCCATTTAGTGATATGTGTGGAAGCCAACCGTATGGTTATTCCATTTATTTATGTTTATGTCCCAAGGTACCTTTATATTTTATGTGTCCATTATATGGGTTTTATTGTAATATTTTGGTTACAAAAGGGTATGTAATGATCATTTATTTAGTGAAGAGTTTTTAATACATCATAAAGGTGAAAATTATTACTTATGTTAAATTATTCATGTTTCACTTGTTATTTTGAATAACTATCAGTTTTACTTCTTTGTATATCCCTTACATAACTTTTTATTCTCATACCATGTTTTTGAAATGTTTTTCACAAGACATAATGTAGAATAGGGTCCCAGATGGGATCCAGGAAAAGTCTATCTCTCTTAAACCTTGAATTAGACATGACTCTTTTTTTAAAGAGTATTTATTTTTTAAAAAAATTGAAACTGAGTAGGAGTGCCATATTTTTATTATTGATATGTAATATTTTTCAATGTAATAGTTATGGTCTAGCTCTCTAAAAATGTAAACCTGAAACGATCCTCAATGTGAATTATTAATTTAATTCAATATTATGTAATGTTTTAAGGCTATGTCCTAATATTTGTCGTTGATGGTTGGGTATGAAATAAATTAAAATTATATTCTTATTGGGTTTGAGTTTTTTAAAGTGTTTTTTAATATTTAACAAATATTCCACAAATTATGATGTTGAGTTATCAATGAAAATCATTCCATATATTACACATATGTTATGGAATACCTATAGAATATCCTTTTTTTATGTTCTAATAATTGAATATGGAACCCTAAGAAAAACATGAAATGGTATCCATTCATGCATGTGTGTCACCTTGGGGTGAATGTTTTGAATTTTTCAAGAAGATGGATTGGTCACTGAAGGTTTTCTCTAATTATCTGAAATTGAAAAAGGCCATAATCGATAACAAGTATCATTTAAACCGTAGTGATGACCTGTTTATTAACAATGTAGAGATTAATACACTCAATGATTAACCATCATTATATATATCATAATTTTATGGTAATTAAAAAAGATATATCCTGTAAAATATTCCACAAAAGGTATCCACACTCTCAGTATATAGTAATGCCCTTTGATGTAATGAAAGCCCATTATATCTTCATAAATTTTAACATTAGTGTCTTTAGATATTAACTTGTTCTGATAGCTATTGTTTTTAGATGATATTATAATATATTAAATGATAAAGTGTGATTATGAAAATCACATAGAAATTGGGATGAATACATTAATGACTGAATTATCATATGTAAAATTCCTCAATTATGAATTTTAGTCACAAAAGGATCCATTTTTGGGTCCCATAACCACCATGGAATGTATATTTGTAGATCCACGGATGCAATATGTTATTAAATATTTTCCCAAACCAACAAATATGAATTGTATATGAATTTTTCTTGGTTTTGTCAGATTATATTTATGGTTTTTTTAAAATATCTCAAATATATCCTATCAACTGATCAAGTTAACTCATAAGGGAGACCAAATCATAGGGATATATGGATATGGGGAAAATTATAAGTAATAAATATTTGGTTAGAAAAAACACCTATTTATCTATCAAATTTTAGTAGATTTGTGTTTTAAATATATATTGATACATTAAAAAATGGATCGGTATGCATTCTCTTGAAGAACGATATTGTAAAAGAATGTGATTCTTGGAAATTTTATGTTCGTGATAACAATTAATCAATTCTTTATTTAGATTTAAATATTATATTTCATTCATTATAAATACAGAAAAATTATCTTTATATATAATGTTGTGATATATATATTTATCAGAAAATATTAAATTATATTGTTTCCCAAAAAGAGTAAAATATGTTCTAGATTAGATGGTTTTAGTTGGTTAAAAATAATGACTACTAATAATATTATGACAATGGGGAAGTGAACAAGGTGGCCGATTCATTTAGTGTAATGGCTCCTACTATATTATCGAAGAAAATGTTCATAGAAGAAAAAATATTCATAGTTTTTCAAATGATAAATTTAGAAATAATTAATAGATTGATGAATTGTTTTCATTCTCACTTTATTTTTGAACAATATATCCACATGATGATTAAAGTGTTGTGGATGTAAAATATAGATCTATATAAGAAGGTGAGAAATGTTATTCAGTTTTAGCTTGACTATGATGGAATGATATGGTTCAACATTTGTGTATGTTTTTTATTCATTCCACATTTGAAGAAAGAGATATTATAAGAAGCTCATAGTTCTAAATTATCTATTCATCCTAGATGTTTAAATATCTATAGTGATATGGAAGTGTATTTATGGTGGTTTGAATGGACAAGACATATTGAATAGTTTTAAAATTTTATCTATGTATATTCGTATGTTAACGATGATAGGAAAAACATAATCATATGTTTCAACCATTATCCAAACTAGAATGTTTACATGAAAATATCACCATGGATTGTGTAATTAGACACCCAATACATCAAAAGGAAACAAATCTCCTTTTCTTATATTAAGTATATTTATAATTTTAGAAAACGTCATCGCAGTTATAGGAGACATTTTTCTATATTAGATTTATTAGATGTAAATTAAAGAAGTTTTAAGGTTGCATGGAGAACAAAATTTCATTATATATGATCAGGATTCATAGTTTACCTTGAATTTATGGAGAGGCATTCAAAATTATCTTGATACATAGTTGAGTTTCATCACTTCATATCATCATCATATAAACGTTAAATTTGAGATAATAATTATAACTCTAGAGGATATGAGTAATTCGTATTATATTGATTTAAATTGTTGTTTGGATCAACATTGTCATGTAGTCATGTTCTCATACAACTATATCGTTAATCAGTCATTATAATGTCTCCTTATAAACCAGTCTATGTGAATAATAGTATAACTCTAATGAGTTTGGATACATATGGAGAATTAAATCTACTGGATCATTAACTAGCTGAAGAAATAGTTTATTGTTAGAAGAATTAACCTAAAATATCAATGCACCTTTGGGTTTATAGAATGATTTTGATGAAAATCATCAACATGATATAGAATATGAGTTTGGTGAGGTAGTTTTTCTACATATTTCTTTATGCTATATGGATATAATATCTAAGAGGATTTGAAATATGATTCCATGGTATATTAGATACTTAAACATTATTCATCATGTTGGGAAGGTTTTCTATCACATTCCACATCCACCAAACCACTCTCCAGTCCATGATGTGTTATATGTATCTCAACTGAGGATGTATATACATGATACTTGGCGTGTTATAAAAATAGAGGTCATAAAACTATAGCATGAAATTTCTTATTAATAAAAGTAGTGGATATTTTGGATTAGAGATAGAATGTTTTGGGAAACAATAACACTCACTGGTAAAATTTTTTTGGCGAAACCACCAATTTATGATGCTTCAAGAACTTTAGTATATTATGATGAAATAGTACCATCCATTTTTGTAATGATGTGAGTCATTTTGAGGGTGAAATTAATTTTAGTTGGGGTATAATATAACACTATATTATTTTATGAAATATTTTTTTAATAAATTTTATTTCATCAAATTGTTATGTTACACACAGCGCCAAGTCATAATGAACCAAAGTATACTATTAATATTATTAGTCTAACATTAAAATTAAAACCTATCAATTAAAATTATATGTATGAATAGAAATGATTATATTTTGAAACTTTATGATTTATGCCTATATATAAGGAAATATACTGCTAAATAAATACTCAATTTTTGGAAAATCATGTATGTGATTCTTAAATAAATTTTTACCAAAAAAAGATTTTAATTAAAATTTTTGAATTAATAATAATTATTCAGTGAAATTTTAGTCAATGTTTTTAATAAATGAACACCATTTTTGTAATAAACGTGTAAAATTTATCTTCTAGTATATTTTTGATAAATATTTAAAAATATTAATTTTTCTGTAATTTGTAAAAATGAGGATTTTGACTGTGATCTGCATTTTCTTTAAGAATATTTAAATGTTTCATATTTTAAATATGTATTTAAAACTATAATTTTATAATTAATTAAATTTTAAATCATCTTTATGATGTTTGAATCAATTTAATACTGAATTTATATATTTAAAATTCAATACTTATGAGAAAACAGTTTCACAAGAAAACATTTTTTCCCATATGCACATTTTATGTCAAATTAAATTCAAACACCTATGAGAAATGAATTTATAAAAATTTAATTAATATTTTATATAGGCACAATTAATATTATATAATAAATTAAACATAATTTATGGTCATAAATAATAGTAAATTGAGTGAAAATTAATTTTCATGGTTTATGACAAAAAGTTTAGCAATATATTAAACTAATAAGATATGTAAAACCATGTATATTTACTTTTTTATATAAATTCTATACCTTATGTCTTCTAATGTTTCCTAATGATCCATTTTCGAGTCATATTACATGTTTATAACTTATGTATATGTTTTTCAATTTAAAAATTCAATATGTGTCCTCTCCCATACATATAAAATGGAACCCCTCCCATATCATCTTCAGAAATCATAAGATATCTAGTTCACAAAAATACCCAAGAAAATCCTTTAGTTTGTTTAATCACTATGTCCTAGAGTCCTTTTTAGGACCCCAAGATGAATTATTATGCTATCCTAATGTTTTTTTAAATGTAGATTTAAGGTTCTTAACCAATAATTTTATTTTTGTCCTTCATCCACCACCTTCAAATATTCAAGAACTATGATTATATAATATCAAAAAAAATCTACCCTAACATTATATATCATTAATATCGTTAAATGGTCTATATAATCCTCATCATACATCACATAAGTAATTAAATTTTTGATCATGTATATGACAGACTACCACCTCACAAACCGATGTAATTTTTTCTCCATCACCGCATCTCAGAGATGGATATAATGATGGGTTTAAAATATTTAGAGGGTATTGTGATATAATTATACTTATTTTATTATAATATAACATCAGAAATCTTAATTTCTATAAAATTATAAATTTATAACATCGGTCAGGCATTCATGTAGAGTACCACCACTGAAAGAGGTAATTTTATATTTTTTCTAGAAATTTTATAGGAATATTTTTCTTAACATAAATGGAGGGGATGGAGTTTCTAATCACTACGAACAGTCCAATATTTTTTGATTATTTTACTTTTATTCTAGTTTTTATTAAAATAAATATTTTCCCTTAGTATTTGTGGTATTTTAATATTTTAAATAAGTGATATCAATGTTGAAATTGTATTTTTCTAAAGGAATGACTCTAGTGAAATTTTAAAATAATGTTCCATATAAGATTAAATAATTCGATGATAACCTATATTTACTTGATATATGATCCAATTATAACATTATAGTCATTTATTTATGTTTTGTAATTGTGATGAAATTATATTTATATAATCGATTCCAATTCTACATGTTATGCAACAATGAAATGATTAAATTATTATGAATCCTATTTATTTTGTATGGGTTATTATATGATGAAATTTTTGTGAAACTCAATTCATTTTAATGGGATATGATATGATGATTATTTAATGATCTCATGTCCTATTAAGGTATATAATATTTGTTGGGTGGGACTTATATCACCCACCAATGCATTTGGAAAATATTAATATCTCAAGAGATAAACAAGATTACAATTTGGAGTGAACCCACTTTAGTAAACAAATTTATATAGTATGATACTATTAGGTGGGAACATTAATTACTATGATGGTCTTTATAGTGAACACATTCCACGGTGATAGTTCTAGAAATGGGATTTTCCTATTTATGAAATGATTTTCTATGATTATGTGTATTCCTAAAATAAATCATTATGCCAATGATATGTTATCAGGGTGCATGGTATTTGATTATATTATGATTTATTTTTATGAAATTCCATTATTTATTCCTTCTATTTTGATTATAATATATGATATATAGAGTGTATTTTTTAAAGTTAATGATCCTTTTCAAATAACCTTATACTCATTCCATTATTATGTGATCACTGATATATATCTTTTTTACCCTTTTTGATAATCTAAGTTCAACCTTTCTAATGTTCATTTCATTTAGGTTATTAATAATTTATTATCAATGATATTTTCATAAAGGATTGTAGTTATAAAAACATCCAGGGATATTATGTATCTAATTTAAGGGAAAAAATTATTTTCCTTTATTTCCATGTGTACTATTCATATACTTTTATGGAATAGATCATCATGTTACATAATTAATAATCATATAATAATATTTAATATCAATTTTTGAAATTCATGGGTCTCAATAGAGGGGTAGTAGAGTGTTATAAGTGTGTATTGACTAAAAATGAACAATTTTTGTGGCATAGATACCTAGTAGACTGATGTTTTTTTTCATAATATTTGTAATCTAAAGTGGTATTATTTGATGAATATAAATAATAACAGTGTTAAAGGATCTATTTTTATGGAATTATTTTTAGGAAGACCAGGAGTGTCCTAGAACTATACATGTTGGGATTCTATAGTTCACTAATGTTGTAGGGGGGATGTGGTGCCAATTTCAATTGAAAAAATCAGTAGTAGGGGTATTATTTTTATGGTTGTCTGGTAGTAACACTCTTTCAATGATCTTGATAGATACATTATATAGGTGTTACTCTTATATATGATGTTGTTAATTATTTGATAGTTTATGTTATTGTTTATATAACTTATACTCTAGTATACATTTTGCTTGATAAGGGTTCCACAAACCGTTTTATATATTCTAAAATTATTATGGTCAAGAGATAAACAATGTGTAGTTATTAGACATTATTCCTATTGATATTCCCATTGTGGTGAAATAAGAGGGCATAATTAGATGTATGTAATGTTTGTTTCTGATGGATTCTATGCACAAAATATTTTTAGTAGATGCAACCTTGGTTTCCAATATAATATTTTTACTAGGAAATAATTTCATACAATTTGGAATGCACGTTTTTTGAGTGTATAGTTGTTTGTGGTCATCTACGCATTGAGAAAAGTAAATATTTCATACTCTTAGACTCTATTATATATATAGGTCATGGTCATGAATCCATCATGATACCCAAACAATAAATCGTTACTATTTTACTAGTGAATCAATACAAAAAAAAGAAGAAATTTTAATATATATATATATATATATATATATATATAATGGATTCCCTGTTATTACCTTATAGACTAGTAATGATTGGTTTTCGATGTTGTAGTATCAATCTGAATGACTTGTTACTTGGGAATTTATTATCATCCCCAATCGAAGTAGGATTTTTGGTGTTATCAATTAATCTATGAGAAGATATTCCTATTTATCCATATGAAGACAATCAGAACCCATATAGTATTGTTCCATATATTTAGACACATCATAACTTCTAATGTCATGTAATTGGGAAAATTATAGTCACATTTACGGCCATATAACCATGACCTTGTATAGGGTTTTTAATATCATTTATCCAAGACCCAGTGAAGATTATATGATAATATTTTCATGAAAAACTTGATACATGGTGAATTATTCCTAGAAATGGTTGGAGTGGTATTTATTCATCATCACATCATTCTACCTCATTCATCTTATTGACATTTCAACAATGGAGGGTGTGTATAGACTTTCATAGAATAAGACTTATTTAGGTGGAGTAGTCTTATTAGTAATATAGACCAATTAGGAAAGGGTATCTTGATATTAAAAAATATGGATTAATGGGGAAGTGATTTAAAAATTATATAGAATATGGCCTAGACAAGGTGAGGTATTTTCTTTTGGGAATATATCCTATAAAAAAATCTAGTAATGGAATCAATGTTTGATACTAATGGGTTCATCCCTTATATCATGGATATTTGGAATAAATAAACATATGTTATACATAAAAATTCTATTGTAATGTGACTCGATAGTAACATGATATTTAATTTTCATCGTAATAGATGTTGTATATCATTTTTACATAATGAAACTTGGTTATCTATGTCATTAAATGGGAGAAAATCTATTTAATTGGTATTATTTATTGGGTCTACCCAATAATGCATAAATAATTATTCTATATTTTATAAAATAGGTGAGGAATGTATACATTTACTATGGGATATATAGAATAATGTAAAATTAATATGGGATTTCACATCATTGGTTAAAAAAATGGGGATTTATATCTTCTTATTCAATCTAGGATGACATAGCCAATGATGATGTGGGTAGGGATTAAACCAAATACATGGTCAATAAATATATTTTTTGACTATTGATGAGTCAATATGATAATTTCATTAATTGTAATTTGGTTTGGGCTTACACATATCAAGAATGCATAGATTCAAGGAATATAATATGATACGTGGTTGCTTACACATAGTAAGAAATATTTCTTTTCACTCCACATATCACAAAGTGGAATCAAGAATTACACACTCTCTTAGAGTTGACTAAATAATTGATTTAAGGAATGCATTTGTTATTATCCAAATCAATCTGGTAATTTACATATTACAAAATGGAAAGGTCCACTATAAATCATGTAGATACTTGATGTAATGTTCAACAAGGTCCAAATTAGATGATAAGGATAAGAGAGAGAGGGGGGGGGATTTAATGAATAAAATATTTGATTGAATTTTTGAACACTGATGTGTTGGGAATAATCACGTGTTTTTACAGAATTTTGTGGAATCCGTAAATATTTCCATCCTTTATTGATTTTGTCTAGGCCAATTATTCTTTGTAAAGATTTTTCAGATTCCTTTTTATCTCATTTGTTAATCCAATTATAATGAATTTCACCGTGAATAATTTATATTTTTTCACATTAACATGGATATATTGGTGATGTTTCACCCTAATGGATATTAAATGACAATAGGGAACAAATTATAATTACTAGGGAGAATTGGTAACCTAAGTGAATGTATTGAGACATGTGTCTCCAATATAAACTTATATAGAAAACGTTCCACCAAAGTGAGAGACTATGATGAATTGGAAACAAAAATATAAAGACTAATGTGAATAGTCCATCCAAGTTAATGAGTAAATCGAACAGTTTCCCTAGTGAGAGTCATATAATATGTGTCTCCTTAATGAGGGTTTGGGTTGACATGTCACTCTATTGGTATTGAAAGGAAATTTGGTTTAACAAATTCAAGGACATGTAAAAGGTGTATCCCTCGTGAGAATGTAAGGAGGTATTCCTTGTTAATATAGATAATAATATAGTTAGTTTCCCCTGTAAGGGGTTGTGGGTGAAAGGTTTATTATATTGTAGAGGTCTCTGGGTATTACTTGTTCAAGTTGCACCCAAGCGTCTTGTCTAATATGGGTTTATTCACCTTTTATTTATAAATTGGGAGGAAATAGTTTCTCGATAAGGTTTCATAAAATTTATTGTTTATATATCATAATAACAAAAACATTATTTTGAATAAATCAATGTTTTTGTGTTATTTATGCCCCATGAAATGTTTTTAAAGACTAGGGAATATTTTTTGTATTTTTGAATAATTTATTCTGCCCAATGGTGGTTAGTGATAACCCCTTATGTTCTATTTATAGTCAAATTCTTGGACCTTAAATCAAAAAAGTTTTAATGGTTTTTTGCTATGTGAACCAATTTAAAAGGATTATTAAATGAATATTTATGTGCAATTAATCTTGAAAAAATATCTGGTTGTGAAAAATTGGACACATAGATAGGGTACCAAAAAACATGGTTTATGGGTCTAGGAACATGTATATGGGAACATTATATAATCCACATTAGAAATTTGTTCTAACCAATTATAATTTCACTAGTGCATAAAACATTTTTTACGTCGGTTATGTTTCATTTTTTACTTCGGTTCTTAGCCGACATTAATACAGACGACGTTATATATAACATTTTTTACGTCGGTTATTTAAAAACCGACGTAACAAAAATAACATCGTGGTGTTTATCACGTCGGTTAATTAATAATCGATGTGAACAAACCCGTTGGTGGGGGGAGGGGTTTTCTAACGTCAGTTATTATATAATCACCGTGATAAACTAGGGGGGGCATTATCACGTAGGTTATACAATAACTGATGTTATAAACATGGTGGGGGGGGGGGGGGGCTTTATCACGTAGGTATACAATAACTGACGTGATAAACCATTCCATAAGTGTTTATCACGTCGGTTATGAAAAAAAAACCGACATGATAAACCCTTCTAGATTTCTTTATAATGTTGGTTATAAAAAACAGACATGGAAGGAAATTTTTTTAAAAAAAAAATCGACTATAGTCCTCTGATCACCCCCAGAATCAACCAGAAACCAAATAATTAATTCACACCACAAAAACAGAAGGATATAACAACATGAACTAAAGCAAATTTAAGCATTTACATTGATATCATATAAAACATACCCCCCTTGATAGCCTCCACCCTCATGTATACCCCCTGGACAGCCCTCCCACACCCCATTGGAGCCCCCACCACACCCCTAAACAGCCCCTCGACCCCTTGGGACAGCCCCAAACACCCGTCGACAACCCCCCCACCCTCCTGATCTGCACCCCCTCACCCAAATTGGTAGCCCCCACCACACCCCTAGACTGCCCCCTGACCCCCTGGACATCCCTAAACACCCCTCGACAACCCCCACCCTCCTGAATAGCACCCGCTCACCCGCTCACCCCACTCGACAGCCCCCACCACACCCCTGGACTACCCCCGACCCCATGGACAGCTCCAAACACCCCGGAACAACCCCCCCCCCCCGTCATGTATACCCCACACACCCTGGAAATCCCCCCCCCCCCACCACATTGGAGCCCCCCCACCACACCCCTGGACTGTCCCCACCCTCCTGAACAGCACTCCCTCACCCCACTTGATAGACCCCACCCCATTAGAGCCCCCACCACACCTCTGGACTGCCCCCGACCCCCTGGAAAGCCCCAAACATCCCTCTACAACTCCCACCCTCCAGAACAGCACCCCCTCACCCCCTCACCCAACATGACAGCCACCACCACACCTCTGGACAGCCCCCCGACCCCTGGAGAACTCCAAACACCATGGGACAACCCCCCTCCCTCATGTATATCCCCACACCCTGGACAGCCCTCCCCCACCCCATTGGATCCCCCACCACACCACTGGACTGCCCCCGACACCTGGACAGCCCCAACCACCCCTTGAAAACCCCCCCCCCCCACCCCCCCCCCCCCCCCCACCCCCCACCGTCATGTATCCCCCCCACCCCCTGGACAGCCCTCCACACCCCTGTATAGCCCTCCCACCCCCTGGACTGCCCCCAACCCACCAGACAGTCCTCCCAGACCCCTGGACACCCCCCAACCCCACTGAACACCCCCCACACCCTGGAACCCCTCCCCCCACACAAGAATCCATTACCAGAAAAACCATCAAAGTAGACCAAAACAAGAAGTAGAGAAAAATTCAACATTCACATATATAAAATTCAAAACTTGCACTGTCAACTTACAAAAACTAAATCCAACCTAAACGACTACCAAATACACAATTACAATGAAAATATTCAAAATTACATTTTATATTACAAACAACTAAAATTTAATCAAAACTGTAAAATAATTTGACCACTCCACTTGTAAGTGTTTGATGACTTCAGCAGTATAGGGTTGAGGGTCATCAAAAATCTACAAATGAAAAGGATAGTAGTTAACATGTATAATGAAGAAATAAAATTGAAATATTATGGAAAATTTTAAGAGGAAATCTTACCAGGTCAAAATTCACAATTGTCCCAGTTGTTATTATTTCATACATCAATCTTAAAATATAATATCCGCATTCGATGAAGCCTTGTTGTTCATGACAATTCTGTTTGAATGAGTGTAAATTCAATATATTATTTTTATGTAATAAATCAAAAAGTACAAATTATAAATGGATAATTTCCTTCGCATTTACATATTTGATCTTTGCATTCCTTTCCTTTGTGTTTTTTCGAAAGTAGGCCCATGCCCTGTTAAAAAATAATACTAATGGGGTAAATTTAAAAGTCATTATAATATATAGAACTATTTAGAAATTGAAACTTAATTTTCCAATATATTCTTAAAACTATCCTGCACATCATCATGGAAAGAGCATATCCAATAAAGTGATTTCTCCATTGGAAAAAAAACCCCTAACATCCAATGATCACTGATAAAAGGGAATTTAATGTTAATAGTTTTTTATGTTAAAAGATAATTAACTCATTTAGAGAGATTTTTTTTCATACCTCTCACAAAAAGGCATCATCCAACATTGTGTGACTATATTCTTTTCAAGTCTTTCAGCAATATAAAGCATTCCGTGTTCCTCATCAAATGCACATGCATTAGGGGAAATCAAATGTGGGACCATGAATCCATATACGTCTGTCAGCTCATTCCTCTAACAAATTTTTATAAGGATACCTCATACAAAACAGACATAAGTATAAATTTTTAATAAATATAACGTAGGGAAAAGGTGTTAAGACTTACATGTAAAAAATTTGCACCATGTTGATGCCCAACATATCTCCAGAAACGAGCTCCATGATATCAGTTTTCATAATCCCCACATTTATTTTCACGTCCACAAACATGAGATTCCATTGGAAACTCATAATGACCCACAAACAAATTTGAATATCATGACAATCTGTCAAGACTACTAGAATCAATATCTGATGTCATAGACATTTGTCTTTGTTGTTGTCTATACAATATTTATTTACCTATGAAGTATTCCTGTAAAATAAATTGAAAAATATATTAGTTTTCAAATGATAAAAAAAACTTAAATAAATAAAATAAAATAAAAGATATAACATTCATACCTCTATGGTAATGAGTCGAAGAAGTCTGGATGGCCAAATTAAAAAATGGTTGATTCTATGTCCAACTGTCGCCACCTCATCTGTAGGTAATGGTACCCAAGCAGATCTATCTATATATCATGTACAATGACCCTATGATTCTCTACCTCTAATTGTTGATGATGAACTGTATCTCTTATATAATATACCAACACATATGCGACTATATGATGTTGAGAATTATCAACATATAACTCGCAATAAGTAGGAAGCTGCGGTGGAGGAGTGTGATAAAAAAATGGGGTCCGCAGGCTGAGGTGGGGGAGTGGGAGCTACTAGCGGATGTGGAGGATAAATAATGGGGTCTGTAGGGGGAGGTGGTGGAGTGGGAGCTATAGTCTGAAATTGTCTTTGCATGTCTGCAAACATAGACTGCACCGACGCTCTAATCATGTCCTCCATCATCGCATTAATATTATGAACTTCATCCTCCATGGATTCTATTTTTTAATAAACCCCCTCAATGTTGAAGTTGAAGAATGTGGCAACACTTTTCTTACCAATACACCTTACGAATATCCTCTTACACGACCAGGATGTTCTGGCCTTCCCAGTGCTACAGATAAAATATTTCCCTCTCAGTAGCTGTAAATGTCCCCTGTGAACTCTACTCCTCAAGAGAGTCCTGCATTAATTAATTGAACATTTCTGTAATGATTGAAATTATATGAAGAAAATGGATAACATAAATAATAAAATAGATATCTTACAATCTTATCAGCTACGATTCTCGATTTTTCCGAATGATATTTCCATTTTTCCCTTCCGAGCTCTGTTCCATTTTTCATGACTAGATAGAGGGGATGGAGAGGCCACCTATCTAGAGCTTGATGACTCAGCTCTTTGTTGTTGAAATGTTTCCGCCATCATTTGTTATTACAAAAATGCATAACCTCCCCGAGATAAACTACGAGGGTATACCTTTTTAGATTGGATCTCCTGAAGATCTTTTCTTGTTTGCTGTAAATTAAGAATAATAAATCATTAACAAAACGTTAATAAGATCATTTATATAAGAAAGCTTATAAAGTTTACACTTCCCTTACAAAAATTGACTTTTTTCTTCAAATTTCAAAAAAATATCTCCACGTGTCCTTCATCTATAAAAGGATATATACGACATGGATTTTCATGACACCTATGACCATAAATGAAATCAGATGAGAGGGTTGATTTGAAATACCTCCATCTCCTGGCTGCCAAAGAGAAGCATTCTGCTTGACTCCTCCAGTGTCAGGAATATCAAATGTCATTTGATAAAGAATAGGTTAAACATATTATATATACTAGAATCATTTAATGAATAGTCAAACAATAGCAAAATATCTTACCAAAATAGTCTCCCACAACTGAGAGATTATTGCTTTATCCACACTTCTCCAGTAATCATACAGAATGCTTACTTTTCTCTTAGCCTGAGTTGCTACAAAACTCCTAAAATCTTTTGCATTTGGAAATCTACGAATATCATCATCATCAAACTCAACGTCTATCCTCTGATCCTGCGTACGGGAAAGTGATAATTTTGGTAAATGTGTGCACCCACATTTACCAACCTTTGAACTCTATGTCATAATAGGAGCATGTGAATGTTCTTCCCCAGAGGTATGACCAATATGGTCATCTCCAGAACCATGTGTTTGATCAACTAAATGATATGTAATTATCCTTAAAATCAAAAAAACAAACCTTAGTTAAAAAATATACAAATTCAAATATTTTAATACTACTGTAATCAGAAAATAGAAAAGTGTACTATGTTACGTAATGGTAAACATTGGTAATATGGTAAGCATGTTAAACAATGGTAAAGATGGTAAAGATGGTTAAGATGGTAATCATGGTAAAACCTAGTAAACCTGGTAAACATGGTAAAGTAATTGTCACTGAACAAAAATAATAGATATATAATTCATGTAATGGTAACCATGATAAAGTAAACTAAAAAAACATAAAACTAACAGTTTCATTCCACATAAATCAGCATCTTCATCAACATCATCTTCAACAACATCATCTTCACATAAATTAGCATCTTCATCAACATCATCTTCACCAACATATTGTTTTTTCCCTTGTAAAACAACAGCCCACTGCATATCTGATTGATCTACTACATAGAAATTTTGTTTTCATGTGTTTCAATTATAAAAGAATTAGTTGTGTCTTCCAATCTATTTCGATTAACAAGTTTAATTCCAAATTCATCATGTGTGACACTGTTGTTACTGATAAACCATTTACAGTAAAAAAATAGGAACATTAATTTTAAAGTAATCATCCTCCCATATGTCATCAATCACTCCATAATATGCACTTGATTCAGAAATTGGGGTTTTTTCCTTAGCACTCGAAAAATTAATTTCTTCTGCAAACACCAATACACCACTATTCTGAACTACACTTCTGTTTTCCTGATCTTTCGTATGAAATGTATAGCCATTAATGTCATAACCAGACCATGTTAGAACCTTTTAACACGGACCACCCACTATCCATTTTAATGTCTCTGATATATCTGATCTACCAAGAAAAGTCTTTTTAATCCATGAAAAAAAATGTTTTGATGTGCTCATTCAAAATCCACATTTCTTTCTTCTTTGGATGACATTGTTTCAACTATTAATATACAATTTGATATACGGTTGAGCATTAGCTATGTTATTCAAGATGAATGATTCTAACTTCTTCATTTATTCAGCTGACATTGATTTTACTTTCAAGGCAAGAATACCCTTTCCCTCATTATTAAATCCTTCATGGAGAGATGGAGGCAAACCTATGTGTTGCGCCGCAGCCATGTATCTCATACAAAACAATGCTACCACCTAAGAAATATACTTTTCAATAATGGCGGCTTCAAGTCGATATGGATTTTTAACATACCCCTTTAATATTTTCATATACCATTCAAAAGGATACATCCAACAAAGATATACAGGTCCACAAAGCATTATCTCTCGAACCCGATGAATCATTAAATTCACCATTATATAAAAAAAGGTTGGTGGAAAATACATTTCCAATTGAAAAAGTATAAAAATTGCATCCTTTTCTAAAATGTTTAAAGCATTCACATCAATATCCTTGTTACAAATTGAATTGAAAAAATAACACAACTTCATCATAGTCATTCTGACACGAATGGGCAATATTCCATGGAATGAAACTGGTAGAATTTTTTGCATCATGATGTGACAATCGTGTGATTTCATACATATCAACTTCAAGTAATTCAATGAGAAATTTTTTTTTACATTTGAAGAATAACCTTGAGGCACTTTGATATCATGAAGACACTAAAAAAATCTAATTTTCACCCTCTTCAATAATGTATGACAAGCCGGGGGATGAAATGTTCATCTTCCTTTAGGATTGGGAGCTAACTCCAAACGTATTCCCATTTATAGTAAGTCCAATATTGCATTGAACCCATCTTTAGTCTTTCCTTTAATATCTAACAATGTTCCAATCAAACAATCACATATACTCTTCTCCACGTGTGTGACATCGATATTATGTTTATCTTCATGTTACCTCCAATATGGTAGCTCAAAAAATATTGACCTTCTCTTCCAAATATGTCTAGCATTACCAGATTTCCGTGTCTTTCGCAATGTCACAACAAGGTTTTTCACCCTCTCAAAATACAGATCTGAGGATAATGGTTTTGGAGTAGTATTGTATTCTTGTGATCCATTTAATGTGTTTTTTAGTCTTCTATAAGGGTGATTCATAGGAAAAAACTTTAGATGACCCATGTACACTGTTTTCCTCCCATGATGCAATTGACAATATGATGTCTGTTGTTTGCAAATTAGACATGCTTTATGCCCTTTAACACTTTATCTAGAAAATGTTCCATACACTGGGAAGTCATTTATAGTGGACAGAAGCACTGCATGCAGTTGAAAATATTCCATTTTATAATAATCATAAACCCCAATACCATCAGCCCATAACATTTTCAAATTTCAATCAACAGTGACAAGTAAACATCAATATCATTTCCAGGTTGTTTTGGACCAGAGATCATTATACTCAACATGACATATTTGCGCTTCAAAAAAACTTCAGGAGAGAGGTTGTAAATTACAAATAAAACAGGCCATGAACTATGTGTCCTACTTAGGGTTCGGTATGGATTCATTCCATCTGTGCACAACCATAATCTGAGATTTCTAATTTCATTTCCAAATATAGAATATTGCGCATCAATTTTCTTCCATTGTGGACAATCAGCTGGGTGACGTATTTTCCCATCACATATCCGCTCATCAGCATGGAATCATAACCTTTTTGCACAATGTGAATTAGCAAATAAATGTTTGAAATGTTGAATTATAGGAAGATACCAAAATACCATTGAAGGGAGATTTTTAATCTCTACATCAGCCTATGGTTTTTCTCTCACCTTATACCGTGATGTCCCACATTTAGGACACTCTCACAGAAATTCATATTACTTCCTATATATAATGTAGTCATTCAGACATGCATGTATTTTCTTGTATCCCAATCCCATCGGGAATAACATATTCTTGGCCTTGTAATGTAAATCTGGAAGATCGTTATCTTTTGGAAGAATGTATTTCATCAATTATAGAAGCTCTGTAAAACATTTGTCACTCCATCCATGTTTCTCCTTCAGGTTAATCAATCTTAACACCGCCAAACAAACTGTAAAATCTTTACAACCAGGATATAATGGTTCTTTATCATCACTATATAGACCTGCAACTTTCAGTTCTATCTCAATTTCTTCTGCTACAATATCGTGAATCATTTCTTCAATTCCATCAGAGTTACCATCATGTGAATCATCATCATCAGTGAAATTTCATCCAGTTTCACCATTCCAAATCCAATTTTTATAACTTTTTTTAAAACCATGACATATAAGATGATATTTTATCTCTATAATTTTCAACTTCTTCATATTCAAACATTTCAGGCAGGATAGAAAAAATGTCACTACTTGGAACATTTCGTTTACAAAATTCCAAAAAGGTATCAAAACCTTCCTCATATTCATTTCTCCTTCGATGTGCCGTAATCCAACATCAACTCATTATTACCTATTACAAATATCAAATATATATATAATTTTAAGATAAGAAAAATATAAGTTTATATGAAAAAAATCATAATTTGAATGTAAAACAATTTTGAAATATAAAACAAAACTACGCGTATTTAAAAAAATATGCTTGAATATTATTATTAAAACAAAATATAGTTAGATATAACAGTTTTAAATTCCATTGAATAAAATGAAAACATGGCGCCTACATGCTTGATATAAAATTGGAGAAAATGGAGTAATCCTGAGAATCAAATCATATTTAAAATAAAAATTCAGATGGAGAAAATCACAATGTAAATCCAATCATCACGGCACAATCATCATGTCATAATCTCAAAAACCACTATGCTGTAGTCAATCCCCTTGGAAACCCCCAACCCTATGGATATCCCCCCACCCCCACGGACGACCCCCAAAACCTTTTAGATAGACCCCACCCCCGTGGACAGCCACCCACACCCACCCACCCCATTGGACACACCCCCCTGGACACCCCAAACACTCTGGACAGCCCCCACCCCTTGGATAGCCCCCACCCCTCTCGACATCACCCCCACCCCTCCTGGACACCACACCCACCCCCTACCCCCTTGGACACCCCCTGGACACCCCCCAACCCTCTGGACATCCCCCCACCCCCCAGACAACCCCCAAATGTTTCTGGATAGGCCCCCACCCCCTTGGACAGCCCCCACACCCCCCCCCCTTGGACAACCCCCTAGACACCCCCAACCCTCTAGACAACCCCCACCACCGGACAACCCCCAAAACCCTCTGGATAGGCCCCACCCCCTTAGAAAGCCCCGCACAGCCTCCCACCCCCTTGGACACCCCCTGGACACCCCCAACCCTCTGGACAGCCCCCCCTGGATACCCCCACCCCTCTAGACAGCACCCCCACCCCTCCTGGACACCACCCCCACCCCCTACCCCCTTGGACACCCCGCTGGACACCCCCCAACCCTTTGGACAACCCCACCACCCACTGGACAGCACCCCACCCCTCCAGACAGCACCCCCACCCCTCCTGGACACCACCCCAACCCCGACCCTCTTGGACACCCCCTAAAAACCCCAACCCTCTAGATGGCCCCCACCCCCGGAAAACCCCCAAAGCCCTCTGGACAGGCCTTCACCCCCTTGGACAGCCCCCACACCCACCCACCCCCTTCGACACCCCCTGGACACCCCCCAACCCTCTGGACAGCCCCCACCCCCCGGACAACCCCCCAAACAGTGGTTTACATATAAAAACTAGGCATGGTGAACAACTAAAAACACATGAATTTAATATATACTTCAGCATGAAATAAATGGAATTAGATATTATTAAATATGGCTACTTAAATGATCGTATGATAATTAAAAATAACCATTGATATTCAACTAGTCAAATGATCACATGTTTTCCCGATAACTAATATCATAATGAGGTAATGGATAATTCTAGATATGTTAAACATATTTTCAAGGCCTTTTCCAAGGCCTCAAAAAATACTAGGGTAAGCCCTCACCAGAACCCGTTTTTATTTGGAATCATGAGACATAGCGATGCATCAAAGAGCCATAGAGGTCAACAATCATTACATTATATGTATAATAGATTCTCATATAAAAGAATATAAACATAAGCAGCAAAAACACATAAATTATCATTTCCAAATTCATACATTTAATCAATAACCATTCTATGCAGTAATATAGGTGAATGAGATCATTAGTTGTCAAGGACAACAAAAATTACCATCAATGTTGGGCATTCGCAAAACAAAAAAAACTAAATAGAAGTAGTTGAGGGTTACATGAATATTGCGAGTTGATCTAATAGACCTGGGGATGATAAATAAGATGATGATGGCTAAAACATGTAAGAGGGTTCGAAATCGAAGAATCTTACCTAGTTTAATCACAAAAATCACAAAACGTAAATATAGATTATCTGGAAAAAAACGAACGAAATTAATTCGTGGAAGGCTTACTTGAGTAATGCGAGTTGAGATGATAGATCTGACGAGAGTAAATAAGATAAACGATGAAGGTAAAATGAGTTTAACGATGCGAGATCGATGAGTTTATTAGGGTTTACTGCGCAAGAGAGATGAGCCGCGAGACTATCGATTGAAAAATCATAAATGACAATCCACGGGGCTTATTAATTTTTTAAATGTTTTTTAACATCTATTATTTAATAACCGACGTTATAAACTATTTTTTTACATTAATAACATTGGTTATTATAATAACCGATGTTATAAATGTATCAGATGCGGCTTTTTTGACGTCGGTTATTTTATAACCGACGAAAAAAAATCCGCATGTTGGTTTTTTACGTCGGTTATTCTATAAGGGACGTAAAAAAGGCATCCCAACTCACAGTTGTTTACGTCACTTATTATATAACCGACATAAAAAACTTCTGTTGGATGCTTTGTTACATCGGTTATAAAATAACTGACTTGAAAAAGGCCTCAAAAGCATCGTTTTGTACATCTCTTATTTCATAACTGACGTAAAAAATGAGATATCTACAAGTTTTTTACGTCGGTTATCAAATAACCGATGTAAAAAACTGCAGCGCTTGGGTTATTTACATCGGTAATTTCATAACCGATGTAAAAAACTCATATATATCTCGTTTTTACATCGGTTATCAAATAACCGACGTAAAAAATTGATGCACGTGATTTGTATCGTCGGTTATTAAAATAACTGACGTTAAAAATCTACTCACCGCATTTTGTACGTCGGTTATAAAATAACCGATGTAGAAAACAACATTTCACATATTATCACGTCGGTTATATATAACCGACGTCAAAAATGGTGACGTAAATAATGTTTTTTTCACTAGTGATTATTCGAGAGATTTAAGAGTAATAAAATTACTCCTCTCAGTGAAATTAATTATAAATGGACTAAAGAGGGTCAATTTTTTTGGAAAATGTAGTAATTATGTGAACAATGTGTTCGTACAGGGCATATTCCTATTATGTTTTGTTGTTAGTGAATAATTTTTATTAATATTAAGGAATAGAATATATTCTCACTATCTAGGACACATGTTATGTCCACTATATATTTATTAAGGGTACCCACTATTTTATCAATAGAATTTCAGAAATTATTTAAACTTAATAGTGCCACACTCTTTATTAACCCATGTATAACACACAAATCTAGGTAAAAATAGATCCCCTCTATACAACCATATGACAATTTTTTATGTGTATAATGATTAGAACAATAACATTACATTGTATAACATACCATGGGGTAACATGTTGTGAAAACATATCGTAATGATGAAACCCGGTGAAACACATGGATGAAATTCATTCCATTAACGCATACTTTACCAAGCTTTAACATCTTCTCCAATATTTTCTAATTTTTTCACAAACATTGTTGAATTACTTCTTTTATAAAAAATATTACCTTTTTTAGAAACATTATTTGATGTTGGAATTTTGTTTAGTATTCAATAGATTTTTCAGGATTTCAAGAAATGATATGAATATCATGGTCATGAAAACATCTCATCCCTTACAATGACCATGGTGAATCACCACCATAATTACCCAGTATCAGAGTTCCTCGAACTATATGATCATGGAGAGAAAATAGACATAAGTGTCCAAAATAATAGTAGAAACATCCCAATTTCATTGATTTCAAGTCACAACAACCACAGTTGTGCTATTATATCATCAAGGGATAAATATATCCCCATTGTGGATTCCACCTTTTTAAAAAATCTGCACCACATAAATGTAACTATTTTTAATCATTCATCTTTATAAAACCCTAATTTAAAATTTTAAATATACATTTTAATTTAATAAGTAAATATTAAATTGAAAAAATCTGTGGAATCCATTTTGCATACCCAAGAACCACACTCCCATGTCCAGATCTAAAAATATTATTTATTTTGTTATAAATAAATTATTCAACAACACTAAAAAATATACATTGATACATTCAGTGGTTATCATGGAATATGAACTTTTAAGGAATAAGAATATTTAAACAAATAATATCCCACTAATATATAAATGATCATCTAGAGTATATATACTTCTATGGAAACATAAATACATGCCCATTTAATCTACATAATAGATACTTGTCTCATGAGTAACTATTACTCACTTAAAAACCTGATGAAAAATATCCAAATCATGAGGTGTGAAAATGGATCATTAAGGGGTTTTATAACTAAATTAACTATTTATAAATATCAATATAGAAATTTTATTGATAACTGTTCATTCAGAATATAAAAAAAATAAATAAATCATTTTATATATCCAAAAATAAATTTTCCACTGATTTGGTGAAAATGACTTTTTCAAGAAAAAACTAAATTATAAACAAATATTGCTAATGAACATCAATAAATGATAAATAATTGTCATAAAAAATTTCCTAGATAAGTAAAAATAATATATATATAAAAAATAAACATGTTAATATTATAGAAATAATGTTTTCATAAAATAAATCTATTGTTTTTATCACAAAAAACACATTATATGCATTGAATGTAAATATTTGAGGAAACATAGAATAATAAAGTAAGTATATAGACTACCCATTTTAGTATAAAATTTACTCTTTGGATGGGGTTTACTTCACATCCCATTTCATTATTATAAAGTCCACGTACAAATTTTAATAAAACATTTGTTGATTTCCCCATTTTTAATATGAATTTTCAATCCAAACCTTATTTTACATATGGTTTTAATAGATATATATATAATCATATATAAATATATATACAGTTTCATATATACACAGATATAATCTTATGTATAATTCATTGTAGTAAATTAAATTAAATTTTTAGATTAGACAAATCCTTTCATGAGTACATAGAATTAAGATCAACAATAAAATAATTCATGTTCATATAATACTTCAAACAAAATTAATATCCATGAAATGTCCTGTTTTATGAATATATACTGAATTTAAAATAAATAATGATTTAATAAAAATATTTTTCATATATAATGAAAAAGATTTTCATGGAATTACAAATAAAATGATATATTTTAAATCCCTAATACAAATAATTAAAACTACATAAAATATAAATAAAAATTACCTTTGAGGGAGAGTCTTGTCATAAGAATTATTATAAAATCTTTTTTGCACATAAATTGATAAAACTTGAAATAGTG
This sequence comes from Viscum album, assembly GCA_963277665.1. Classification (NCBI taxonomy): domain Eukaryota; kingdom Viridiplantae; phylum Streptophyta; class Magnoliopsida; order Santalales; family Viscaceae; genus Viscum; species Viscum album. The sequence continues at coordinate 443,201,399 of OY728129.1, forward strand.
TCACACAAGAAGTGATATTTTTAGATAAATTTTTATAAAACATATAACATTTATTATGAATTAAATGATAAATTTTTTACTTCTTCAAGAAAAATATATGAAATCACAATTTGTTTTCAAATATACTTTTTCTTTAAATGACGTTTTAAAACTGATTAATAAATTTAAAATTTTTTATAAATAAAATTTTAATTTGAAAAAGATATTTCCCCTAAAAAAAGAGTTTTGAAAAATAGAAAATTTAAATATTTTTTATGAAAACAATGTTAAAAAAATTGATATAAAAAATATTTTTCCAATTACATGAAAATAATAAGATCACTCTGAATGTATCTCCTTAATTATTCTCAGCTTTACACTAAAATGTGGGCATCTAACCCTCACCCACTCACAATATAAATACCTCAATAATACATAACATGGTTACACTTGAATAATATATAAACAGTTTTCATTCATTAGTGAGGAATTACTTTAATTTAAATTTTACTAAATAATTCCATTTATTAGTATTTTTTACTATCTCATAGAATCCATTAAATAAGGTCACATTTCCATCTTCTCACACATATTCACAAAATGGTTAATTCTATAGTATAGGTACATCTAAATGATGAATTCACACTTATAATATAAAAACATTCGTTCTCCTTTGAGTGGTCACCAGTGATGAGAAGGATAATGTTACAACATGTTCTTTATCGAATTTATGTGACTACATAGGCTAGTTGTGTTGGAATACTGGTATTGAATGAGGGATGTTATTCCACAAGGTTGTTCATCACCAAGGATGTAGTTGAGTGGGACAGTCAATGAACAAGGGGGGTGATGTTAGTGTATAAGAGTAATGGTTATGAAGTGTTTTCTAAAGGGTGTAATAGGTCATCTATTAGAGAAGATAGATCCCCCATTTGGTTTTATTTTTATTTATTTATTTTTAATTTCATTTATCATTTTTTATAATTATATTCATATTGTTCAAATAAATATATTTATTAAATATAATTTTATGAAATAATTTTTTTATAGACATTATTGTTAAAATGATTAAAAATATATATTTTTTATGTATCAAATTGATATTTATATATATATATATCCATCTCATACCAATTATATATATCTATATATATTTATATACATATATATATATATATATTTTTAAAATACATTGTCTATTTAGAAAATAAATCTTCACAAAATAATATGAAACCAAAAATATGTTTCCCTATAACAATAATTAATATTTTTAATAATATTTTTCTATTACATTTTCTGAAATAATAATTATATTACAAAATTGTAATTTTAGATATTAAAATTATTCTTTATAAAAATTACTAATATATCATTATTACTAAACCAGTTATAATTTTACAAGAATATTAACTAATAATTTAAAAACTATTTATCAATCATCTATTTTTATTTCTTGAAATTTTTACATAATTATATAACTTCAAATTAATATTCATTTTTGTAATTTTTTTTATTTTTTCAAAATTTTGGTTATATATTTTCATTATTGAGAATTTATATCAAATTTTTATGTATTCATATATACATTGTTGATCATACTATCTAATTATAATTTCACACACTATAAATATTATTATATTATTTTCGAAATAATATTATTAAATTTCACATATATATATTGAACTACTGTATTATATATTATAATTTTTTTATTTTGAAAATCAATTATTGAAATGCTGATATTAATAATTGTTATTATAATATCAATTTAGTATATCCTCATTAAACCATATATCTTATAATTCATTTATATACTGCAATTAATTTTTAAAAACATAGATATTTTAAATAACCTTTAATGTTATGATTTTATAAATTCCATTAACATTTTTAGTCTATAACATATAAATGTGGTAATATTTCAATAATTAAAATTATCATCACAAATGTATTTTTTTTAATTAATATTGTATTCTAATACATGATTTTCATATTATGGTATATTTTTGTTATCATATATTATGAAATCACATTAAACTAATACATTATTTGTCATAGATTTTTTTAAAAAATTATTCAAAAAATATTAATTGTAAACTAGATTTATAATTTATAGGAATAAATATATAGTTTCAATCTAATAATGGGGTCATTAAATTCCCCTCCATTAAAAATCATATCCTCATAATTAAAATTATATAAGACAAGTTCACATTCTATTTCAGCCTGAAATATATATATATATACATATAATATGTGAGTGTATGTGTGTGTGTTTTCATACATTTGACTACATAAATATAATTTCATCAAAAATTATATTTAATTAATTGATTTAAATTTTTCCCTCTAATATTGTGTGCTACTAAATCCTGGATCGAAAATAATGATACCCTAGAATGTCCAATATATTCTTCCGTACATAGAATAGTTTATATTATAATGAGTTGACTAAAATTTAATATCTAAAAAACTTGAAATGCAATTTTGAGAAATAAATTATCATTGGAATATTATTCTCCAAATTTTTATAAGCCTCTAATTTGATACCAAATATGATGCTCTAATCCCACACCTATGAGTCTAGTCCTAAAATCACTAAAATAAATTTTTATAATAATAATATTTTAAAAAATTAATATATATATATATATAAATACATAAATTTTAATATATTAAGGATTTTTTAGGTCAATATATTTAGAGGATAATGAATATTTAAACAAAAAACTATAACCCTCAAATACATATTGATTTTTAAAATTCAATACATTTAATGCAACTTTGAATCTACCATATCTAATCCACATAATCAATACCAATTTATTGATTTTCTTTTACTATAATAAATAGAACGTGAAAAATATTTTAACAGTTGAGTTGAGAAAAAAAACATCAAGGGTTTTAAAAATCGAATTTTCCATTTAAAAAAAATACTAGAAAACTGTTATTAAAAACCATTCCTAAAAAAAGAAATGATTTAATTAAAAAAACATTGTTTAGAAATAAAATTAAACTTTTTTGTAAAAAGACTATATGTTTTTTTCATGATGAAAATAAATTTTAAAAATGTTTATTAAATCACATTAAAATACAAAAAACACATTTCTTAAAAAGTATGGATTGAAAAAAAAAATCATTGATTCTCTTATAGATAAAAATATAATAGAAATTTAAAATCATTATAGATTATTTCAAATATAAATTAATATATGGTTTTACTTCGAAAAAGAATTAGAATCATTGAAAATAATACCATTTAACAACAAGAAAAATTAACCGTTGTATAGTGAAACCCCATATTGATGGAAAAAGTCCTATGATGTTTTTGTTTAATCCCCATCCCACTTCATGTTTACAAACATCAAATAATAATTTTAATAAATCAAAATTTTCTTTTTCCTTTTCTCTTGTTTTTTCAAAATTTATGAAATTTTAAAAAATGTAACATTGGATCTATAAATATATAATCTATATTATTTAATCATATATATTTATACTCTTTGTAAAAATTTTATTAGAGATAAATAAATTTAATTTTTAATATGAGGAATACATCTTATGCATAAAAGGAATGCTAATTAGAATAAAACAATCCATTGTTACTATAAATCAATCACATTCAACATCCATTGAATGGAAAATTTTATAAATACATACTACTTTCTGGAGAAATCATATTATAATAAAAATAACATCCACATTAAATGAAAATTATGGATAGTGATTTAAATATAATATTATGTTTTTATGTTCCTTAAAAAAATTCAAATTAAAATAATAATAACACATATTCATATATATATATAATGTTGAAAATTAAAAACATATATATATATATAATTATTTTCCATAAAATATTAAAACATGAAAAGTATTTCCAATTAAAATCGATTATTTAATACGTTGAAAAAAAGAACAAAATTCATCTACATATTAGAATATTAAAATTAATCTTCATAAAAAACCTACTAAATCATAAATTTGTAAAATCATATACCATATATTACGTTCTATTTTTAAATAAATAAATTAATTTAAATTTTTTTATTCATAGAATATTAATTTTTAAATTTGGTGTTCACATAACAAGTTCTTTATATTAATAATTATAATAGACAATTAATTTAAATAATAATAGTGTTTGGTAGAAAAAATTTGTAATTTTAAATAATGATAAATTTATCTGGACTATCCGAATCATATTTAATGCATTAGTCAATATTTTCGTCACTTTAAATGTTTGAACTATCTTCTAAAACACTCCCCCACTCTATCACTCAATGTACAACATTCACTATGTTCACACATAAATCGTTTGTGAACATGATTCATTTATTAGTGAGAAAGTCCTTTTTTGTATTATAAGTTAATTATTTTTATTATTATTTTTATTTTTATTTTTTAACCTGTTTGTAAGGGACCATTAAAATGGTAATACATTTTTCATAGGATGCGTGCCCACCAAGCGATTGAATTTCATTGTTATTATTATTATCATCATTCAATCATTTTTTATAATATATAGAAAGTTAAATTTAGTATATATATATACCCTACTAGTGAACCTAAAACATATGAAGAGGAAGATGATGTGTTAAAAACTCCCATAGTTCTTTTAATGGTTATCTTTTAGGTATATCCATGTGCTGTCATCACACATAAGAAAGAATATAATGAAGCCTTCAATTTTCATGGTGACTAATAGTGGGGATGATTCAATGAGGTTGTTTTCATTACCAAAAATATGTGAATGATTTAGTGTAGTGAAAAAATAAATTATATTTATAGTAACATGATATTAAGGATACATATGCAGATCATATTTTTAATTTATTGACTGTTATTGTTATATTTTATATATCTTCTAATCTAAAATAATTTTTTTATATGTTTTCCACACACTCTTCTTTACGTAATAAATTTTATGAATGATATGGGATGAACATAGTTTAAATTTTTAAACTAATGTCTCTTGATATTCCATTAGGGGTTAAAAGAGAGGGTATAGTAAGAAGTATGAAGTTTATGATTCTGAAAATTTCCACAGAATTAATTTATTTAGTTTATTTAAACCTATCGTCTAAATGAATGAATCCACTGGGAAATTATTTAAAGTACATTATATTTCTCATTGGTCAACTTGATATTCTTTCGGGCGCATCTGCACATTTTGAGGAGGAAATATTGCATGCACACTTACTGTCATATAGATTTATGTCATGTTTATGAATCCATCATAATCCCTGACACAGGAATGATTATTATATTACTATTTAATAAACTAAGAAAATGAATCAATTTGAATATATGATTGGTTCTCTTTTATTCTTTTATTGATTAGTGATTCTTAGTTTGTGATATAATGGTTTAAATAAAAAAACAAAGCATTTTAGAATTAATCACTATCCAAAGAGGACGTACGTGATTTGGTATTGGAATTGGGACTGGGAGAAGGTATTCTTATATATTTCTATGATGAAAATCATAACCCATGTAGTTCAGTTCAATATAATAGGTAATGTTTTACCATTTCATATCACTAAAAATGAAAATTGTGGTTCCTTTTATGGTCATACGACTATGACTATGTGATGTTTTATTTAAGTTCATAAATCAATGACCAAGTGAAGATCCTAAATTAAAGTGTCAAAAATGACATGAAACATGGTGAATGGTTTGTATAAATTTTTGGTGTAGGATTTACACATGATCTTCCAAAGATAGTTCATTTTGGAAATTGATATTAAATCAATGGATTATATGGAAAGAATTTCATTGAATATGGACTATTTATATAATGTTTTATTATAGGTAATATATACCATTGATTAAAGGTTATATGGATCATGGGTAATGAAACTCTTTGTGGACGTGTTTTATAGTTTTTATGGAATATAGTGAAGTTAAGATATGGTATTTTTCATTGGGAATATATCGTAATGAAAATTTAGTTTTATATAATATTTTTCTTCCTTTATAAACCATCTTATATATCATTGTTAGTTGGAATAAATACCCATTATTTGTACCTCACTATTTAGGTGGAATGTTGAAGGAATGTAACATGTATTTTAACATCAATCGCAATGGATGTTGTCTAATGGATTTACGTCATTAACCATAAATGTATTTTCCATGAAAGGGGTGATAATAAAGGATTTAAAAAGACATATAAATTTGGGATCCAATATATTAATAAATCATTATCTCCAATTTTATAGTCTACAAGAAGAATGTTGACTACACCTATGAATGATATTGAACACTGTGAAAGGAATTGGTGTTTTCACCTTATATGTGGAATTTTATGGGATTCATGGATCCTTGAGTAAATTCAAGAAAAGATAAAAATGATATTTTTATATGAGATTATTAATAATAGGATTCCCCATATATATTATTATATTATTGATGAATCATAGTACTGAAATCAGTAATGTAAATTTGAATTAGTTTTACAAAAATAAAGGATGCATGGTTGCTATAAAGATTCTTGGATAATTATGTAATTTTACATTGTAAGACTTATCCCTTTCATTATCATCATATCACATAGTATAAACAAGAGTCAAACTATCTTATACAGTTTAATTGATAGTATATATGGTGAATCCAACTGATAGAAGCTTTAAATTTGGATGGTTTTACCAATTGATTCTTTGACAAGGTCCCTCATTTTGATGTTGAGACATGGTTTCATATTCTCTAGAGGCCTAACAAGATATGGATGATAATAATGAGAGGGACTATATCACAAGAATATTTTTTAAGAGCTTGATAACTGATGTGTAATTTAAAATAATTTATCTTGAGAGGCTATGGTGGATTCCATGAACTGTACCACCTTGTATTGATTGTTCATATTTCAATTACTGTTTATAATGTATTTTGTGATTCCTTTTATCCCATTTTGGAATACTAAGAGTATGAGGTGACCAAGACTATATTTTATGAGTTTTTTACATTAATAAAGATATATTTATTATGTATCACCCAATAGTACATATAGGGAGAATAGGTGAACCATGACAATGTCTAGGGAGAATGGGGATCCCTACTGAAGAATATAGGCGATGTGTCATGAAAGTTGTATTCAAGGGAAATGATTCTCTTCAATGAGGGAATGTGATGAATTGAGAGCCCATATCGAATCACTACTAAAACATACCGACCTGATTACCATCATCCTGTAGCTGTAATAGTCACTACATCACCTCATGTCTACCTCCCTATACGCCAATTGCTGCCGACTAACAGCAGAGGTGTTTGGATAATCCGTGGGGAGACTATACCCTCATATCAGAGTTTAAAAAACATTATAAAAATATATAAATATTTTAATATATATGAAACAAAGATAAATAAATAATCAAAATATCCGAAGACAATTTCCATATCAACTAAATAAATGTAACGACCAATAGCAGTATATGCAATGCATGCATGTCATGGTGATACATATCTAAAGTAGTAATAAAAAATATCATGCTTTTCATCTCAGTGAAGAAATAAAAAAAAACTCAAAGACCGAGGGGATATCTCTATGAGAATTATGAGATCCAACTTGATCCTTTTCTCATAAATCCTATTTTTATGAAAACTACATCAAGCATGGTATAAGGTCCTTCAAAAAAAAGTAGAGAATATTCGGGTACCCCACTACAATTGTGGCCTGAATAGGGTTTTATATATAATTATTAATATGATATGACCACATGTTTCTTGTTTAAATCAAGAAGAGATTAACAAATAAACAATGTAGTGGTATAAAGATGTAATAACAGAATTGAATAAATGAACAACAACCCGTCAAGGTTTATAAGGGGCACCTAATGGTGATACCTACTTCAGCTCATATCCATGATAAGAGTCTGAATAAGAATAATATATTTATATTTATAATTCATAAATAAAATTCTCATGAAATAATTTAATACTCTACATTCCACCACATAAGCTCAGATTTAATCCATGTCTCTTACTCAATTCACAATTCATTCATATCTTTTGTATTAGTGTAAAACACCACATCTAGATACCAAATAGATTTGGTCAATAATTTCATGTTTAAAAACAAAAATCCAATTAATTTTTTTATATAATTGGTATAGAACAACATGTATAATACGAAAAATAACATTGGTGTAGAACATCGTGTCTGACAATGAAAATCCGGTTATTACAGAATTCCATGTCTAATACCGAAAATCTCATTCACTTACTTATATTGTTAGTGTATAATTCCATGTTTAACACTCAAAATAACATTCATTGGATTTTATTTTTGGTGAAAAAAACCATTTCGAACAGCCCAAATCTTATTGGTGTGAAATGCCATTTCTAGCACAAAAAATCTCACTAGTTCATAATGCCATGTCTAACACCAAAAATCCACTCCAGTTATTTATTCATAAATTAATTAATCAAGTATAGTAATTAATTCATCAACTAATTAATAAATTTAATTTCTTATTAATTTACATTACAATTAATTAACCACAAAATATATCAATATCTTTAATTATATAAATAATTAAATATTCTTGATCACTAATAAATTTAACTTCATAAATAACTAAACATTTAGTTATCCAAATTTCTCAATCATTTAAATTGATTACTATTTCACCAATTAATTATCCTCTTTTGTCTTTTAAAAAAACATCTCGACATATCAAACAAATCATAATTAATTATCATCATTGAATATTTTATTCATATTCCATAAATCCCACAATTTCACAAATATCAAAATTAATAACATTAATTAATTAAATTGGTGGTCTCAGTTTCTAAAAAAACAATCAAGCCCACAACATTCATATTTGAGAACAAATATGACTATGTGATTTTGAAAAAAATTCAAAAACATTTAAATCACATCACAAGGTAATACCCACCTATTTAACCAATCATGGTTTAATATAACTATTTAAATCAAGTGTGTCAATATCAAATGGTGGTGATACATCTCTTAACTAAGAAAAACTGTATTACTATAATTAAAATTTCCCCCTCTAACAAAGAGAGAATATAAAATATTCATATCATCCAGCTAAAAAACATATCAGTATACTCACTAAATTTTTTTCTACCAGGTAGCACATCATCAATAGGGATGTTTTTTTAAACATGACTTTGTATTTTAACAATCATTTTAAGAAATTATATTTTCATTCCATATTTTTTAGTCAAATTTATCCAATGTGGTATATAAAAAAACTATTACATTTTATCATTTAAGTAGTGTTGAGAACCTTTCATCAAATAATAGGTTGAGACAATTCTTTCTAACTTAAACCGCTGAATTCATACACACACGAAATTCAACAAAAGCCCGTGTGTTCTTGGAATTTATCGCAACACCTTATATAAATAATTATCACTCATAATTATTGAAGTGAGGACCAACATAAACCCAATTAATTAAACGCATCTTAAATAAAACATAAGCACATAATTCCAGTGGTGAAGACCCAATTAATGTGCATTTATAATTACTAGAATATTACAATAGTAAACAAAATTCTGCTGAACCATGTCACCTTTGGAGGTGGTCATTGAAATATGGAATAATGGGTCCCGAGGAATCCTCCCCACTACTGTTAACTGGAAGGAATGAAGAAACTAAATAAATCTCAAACCATAGTGTTTTGTTTGTGTGGATACATGGACAAACACGCAGAAGTTTCTGATAAGAAATTTGAAATTAAATGAGAAAGAATAACCTCTCAAAGGTGAAAAACTATTTGGAGGAAACCAGATGAATCTAGTCTGCACGGAGGGAGCCAGGTTGATGTGGTATCACACCACCATAGCATAGCTGAGGGGGTCACACCTTTCCTGGGTTATGTGCATCTCCCTCTTTTTTCCTCTCTAATTATAATAAAACACTATATAAAATACAAAAAATAATATATTATTAATTAGAATAATAACCATTATAATATTATTATTACCGTTTAATATTACACGTCATTGATAGACCCCAACTCTTCACATACACATCATGTCATTAAATTCATTTAAACCGAATTTAATTTACTATATTCTCAAACATATCATCATTTAATTCAATTCTCTCAATATAATTTAATAAAATTAATTCCCCCCATTAATTCTATTTAATTAAATTACATTCAACTAAATTTCATTAAATAAATATCCCATTTTCATCAATTAATAAAATTCATCATAATCTTGAATTTAATGAAATAAAAAACCCATTTCATCACATTTATTGAAATCCATTTTTACATAGAATTTTTTAAAATAATTTAAATCAAAACTAAAAACAAGGTAAATCGCATTATTTAACTAGCATGGTCTGACTGACCATGCACATACCTTGCATTCACAACTGCTTACATGGTATATCATGCTTGGATGACTCACTAGGTTTACCTAACTGTACGCAGCCCGTTCAAACATCACTACTTGGTTCAGTGCTCCTGATACTAATGGGGACACCCCAGAAACTCCTTGAGACTTTACCCAAGACTGATATCAACACATTGACTGATTCCAACTCATCAATACTAATCGGGATGATTGGTTTTAAAACAAACTAGTGTAGTGAATGAAAATCTTCAAAAACATTCACATTTTAGCATAGCTCAAAAAAAATAAATTCTACAGTCTACCCATCTTAAAATAATTTCCCCCTAGATTCCATCAGGAACTACTTCAACATCAAACAAATCACCATGGTCATGATGTCTCGTTTGAACGGTTGTGTTTCATTCCCTATTTACAAATTCACCATTATCAAAAATGCAGGACCATCAGTTTACGCCATTAAAAACCCATGTCAATGCTCCAAAACCAATCCAATACATTGAAGAAGAACTTAATAGAGCCCATGAAACAAGTGATATAAACTAGTCAACATCTCATCAACTACCCACTCATTGGTTCTTTCCACCAATGGACTAAACACATAATGGGTAAACTCACAAATTTCAAATCATTCATTAGAATACCTCACCAATAAAAAACACACACTATCCATTAAACCAGTGACATGTCTTTAAAAATATTCCATCATAAACTGAATGTTCACCAATGTCCTTACTCGACTTCTTATGAATTCACCAATTAAATTAATCACAATAATACTATTAAACTATATTTCCTAACATGAATAGCGGTGTAGCCCAATGAACCATTCACCCAACATACATCCCAATAATAACCAATTATCTATCCCAATGACATTGAAAACGTTATCACATGGGTATACCCTCCAATTTAACCCATCTAGGTTCAATAGAGCTATTTAATTAATTTGTTTCAACATGTAATGGAGGAGTCACATCTCTTAGGTAAGAAAACCACATTACTATAATTTTAACAGCTCCCACTAACTATGAAATCATAGGAAAAAAATATATCAACCAGATAAGAAAAAATATCAGTCTACTCACTACGTTTTTACCATGAAAGAAGTGATCCTTCTATGGAAGGGTTTTATTATAAAAAAAATTATTTTTGTATTATAAAAATCACTTAAAAAACTAAAAATTCATTGCAGAAATTTCAGTCAAATATATCAATATTTGTAAATAAATAATGAATTTATATTATCAATAAAGAAAATTTGATAACCCAACATCAAATAATTGGTTGAGCCTAGTATTTTTAACTCAAATAACTATATACTTATGTACACACACTTAAAAAATATTGTAAACACACATGGAATTTATCATAACGCATTATAACAATAATATGCACCAAAAATTGGTGTGGCGAGGACCAACACAGACCCAATTAATTAACCTCAAGTCAAATTAACCATAAGAAACTAGTCCAAGGGTTGAGAACCAAATCAACATGTAGTTACCCTTAATCGAATAGGCCATTGGTGAACAAAATCGAGCTAAACCACCTCACATTTGATGTCGGTCATATGAACATGTACCAAAGGGTCCTTAGACATCCTCCACACCACCTAGATCAAGAAGATATGAATAAAAACAATCAATAACAAACCATAGGGTTTCTTCCAAATAGATAAAGTGAAAATGATACCAAAATGGCTGATGTGAAAGTAGAAACACAATAAAAGGGACATACCTAGTAGTTTCTGATATCATTCATGAAGGGACAAGATGAATCAAATGTGTGGAGAGGGAGCCAGGTTGAGGGGGTAGCATGCCACGATGGGAGTGTCGGGGGGGGGGGGGGGGTCGCACCAAGACTTTTCAATAACCTCCACAATTTGTTTCATTTCTATTAATAATAATATTCTAAAAAAATATTAGAAATTATATAATAATAATAATAATAATAACCAACCTTTTATTATTATTAAAATTTAATATTACACCTCTTTGAGAAACCCCAACTCCTCATTACACATCATTTAATTAACTTCCTCCCAACAATATTTAATTAAATAAATTCTTAAACTCATCATAATTTATTTAAATTATCTCAATATATTTTAATTGAATTTATTCCTCCTTTTAACACCATTTAATTATAATTATCTTCAATTCAATTTAATTAAATAAATCCTCTCATCGGCATCAATTGATTAATTTATTTTTAATAATGAATTTAATTAAATAAGTCCAACATTTCACAACTCGTAATTAAATCACTTTTTTAAATAAAATTTAATTAAACAATTTAACTTGAAACTCAAAACACGGTAAACCACATGGTTTAACTAGCACGGTCTGAGAGACCATGCATAGTCTGTTCATTAACTACAAGTTACCTAGTGTGTCATGCACTATGAACTTGCATGTTTAGACCGACCAAGCACAACCCATGCAAACATAAATTCATAGTCTGGTGCTCCAGAAATCCATTGAACCACCTGATAAACTCCTCAAAACATTACCCAATCTAGATATGAATACATTAAATTATCCCAACTCGTGAAAATTTCTAATGATGCTTGGTCATAAAACTATCTCGTGCAATATAAAAGTTTAAAAAAATTGAAATTTTACCCCAATTCAACAATAAGATTCTCTACAAAAATAGTTAATATGTCATCCAAGATAAGGACTGTAATAAAATTTCTCTACTGTGAGCTAATAAAGAGATGTATATCCGTAGTTTTAGTCTGTAATGACATGTCACCCATTTGATATTTAACGGAATATACGATACCCAATGCAAGGTATAGGGAAATGTGTCTCCCTAGTGATAGTGTTTGAAGATATTTATAATTTATAGTGATCCTATTATAAGTGGATGTCCTCGTATGGATACCTAGTTGAAGGTTATCCCATGTGAATATGTCTCTATGTATGAATTGTGCAATTTTGACTAATGTCTGACTTCTGATGTAGTTTTAGTAACATATCTAGGAGAAATAAGGGGTAATTGGACTCCCAAAATGGTATTAACATGTTTATAAATTCGGTATTACCATAAATATAAATTTATTGTAAATTACCCTATCATTTTGAATATTTTTTGATATATAATGGGGGGTTCAAGACTATGGAATGAAGTTTTTATTAGGGATCACATTTACCTTCTAAATAGTTATCAATGTGAACACACTGGATAATATTTACAGTCAAAATCCAGTACATTTGAACATAACATGTCTAATGTTTTTAGGAACATTACTAGCGACCAACGGTTTGAGAATATTTTTTTTCCTGTAATTAGTCTAGAAAAAAGACTATTGTTCCAAAATGTGGTATCACATAAAGGGTACCTATGATTTGGGTTCAATGGTTTTGGAACATGGAATTTGGAACTTTTTGTAATACGCATTTACAAACGAATGTAACAAATTTCTATTATACAATTGATATAGATTCATAAAAAAAACCCTATAAATAAATTTAAACAGTATTTATAGGGTCAAATTATTTGGTAAATTTAATGTTGATGTGAACTATTAATTTAAATGATGTATTTGGCACAGAGGTTTTGTCGGAAATGAATCATTTTCAAAAATATATGGGATGGATACATGTGTGTACAAACTTTTGAACTAGAATACTTGATATGTATATATATAAGTGGTCACATCTCATTTAGGAAGTGTATTTCCAAAATTTTGTGAATCCATATTTCTCAAGGCTCATTATTCACCGAATTCTAACACACTAATATTATTAAGTACAAATAACCATCATTAAACCCATAACACATTTTGTTTCAAGTTTACTACACTCCGAACAACAAAAATACAAGATAAAATATTCCATAGGGAATATTTTTTGCAAATTTTGCGAAAAGGTGAACCATGGTTTAGAAGATTGTTGAATCATTTTACAATTATTTCTTTTCCCCCAATTATATACATTCCAAGATCACCACACCATAATTTTACATATTCACATTTATTTTATAATTTTTCAACTGACATTGTTGGATTATTTATTTTATAAATAATAGATTCTATAATTCAATAATAATTTGATATTCGGATATATCATCCATTATTCACTGGATAATTTAATACATCGAGAAACGATATGCCTATTATGGCCATCCACACATTCCATCCCATGAAAATAACATGCTGAAGTACCACTATAATTTCCCAATTTAAATGTTTCTCCAAATATATTATCAAGATTACTAGATGGTTATAATCATACAGAAACCTCAATTCCAACCTCTCACATTTTTAGACTACAGGGTACACCAACCTAAGTTGTTCTATAATATCATCAAGGGATCCCCATATCCCCATGCTGGATTCCAGCCTTATGAAAAAAAGAAACCACTATAAGGATAATAATTATATTAATTAAAATATATCTAATCTGGAGATCCAATATTATTTTCCAATATCGTTCTTATAGATCATGGATAAATTGATGTAGTTTTTGGAATACTATTTACACACTTTTGACCTGCACCCACACATCTACTCCTAATAGCACTACAATTTTTTTCCATAATAAACTATTTATCTATATTAACATATATAATTGTTAAATTTTGATGATCCATTATTACAAGGGCTTTTGAGGACATTCAAATTCATAAAAATAAATATTTCACATGAATGTATGTTTTCATTTATAATATATATTTTTTTTATAAAACATTATACATTATCTATGTATTATTCATAATTGATTCTCGTCTCACGAATATCTATTACTCAGCTAAATACCTTCGAAAAAAAATTTAATTCCATGTGGAGTGAAAATTGATATAACTCAATTCTTCATTTGTATAAAATACTAAAAAACAATAATTAAAACTAATTCCATTAAAATTTGAAATCATTGTTTTAAATAAATATTTCTTAAACCTAAAAATCACCATTCTCTTAAATATGCATTATTTTTCTTCAAGGAAAAAAAATAAATTTTTATGAATTTAATATAAATTATAATTTAAATACCTAATACATTTCATTAATACTCTTCAATTAATAAATTCGTGAAATATTTTATATATTAATTAATAATAAAAATTAGAATACAGTAATAATAATTTTTTATTAAAACGATTCATTGGATTTTATCCAAACACAAATTCTCAAACATTGATAAAAAACAATAAGAAAAAATGGAATTATGAAGGCTATATAATGTATAGGTGTCATAATAAACAACATCCCTTTAGTTTTTGTTTCACTATCCATCCCTTATCATCTTAAAAATGTCAAAGTGCATATTTTAATGAAACATTATTTCTATATTTTTTCATAGGAATGTTTTATCAATTTTATCAATTAAATTGAGTATAATAGATAGATATATATATATATATATATAATTTTATATAGGGGTAGAGGCACATATTATCATTTATCGATCATTAGAGGAAATGATGTTACGTTGTTGAAATGAAAATTGTGTTTCACCAAAACATAGAATATTGATCTGTATAGAATAATGGGTCTTCATTCAATACATCAAACATAATTCGTATCAATGAAATGTTACCAAATATGTATAAAAAATAAATTCCAAATAAATAGTGTATTAATAGAAATATTATTCATATAGACATTTCATTAAGATTTTGGAGTTATACATAACATGTTGATCTTAAGCTCCTTCATAATAATAGTGAAAATAGAAATAATATTCAACCATATTCCCTTATAGTGATATTTTTATTTCTATAATATATATATATATAATCATTTCAAATAATGTTTTAAAAAAATAATATTTATTCACATTACAATTATCCATTTTCAATAATTGAAACAAAAAATTAAAATTTCATTTACACATTAAATGATAGTATTTAAACTTATTCAAACCTATTGATGAAATCATAACTTTTTAATATATCACATTTCATTTAATGATATTTGTAAAACTCCTATTGAATTAATTTTTATTACATAAAAATTAAATTTTTGAAATGAATTTATCCTTACATGGGGATCTTTGAAAAAAATTAGAATTGAATATTTTGAAAGAAAAAATATTTTTTTAATGAAAATTATAAATTTGAAATAGTTTTCCACTTTAATGAAAATAACTAGATTACAATGAAGGTACCTACTAAAGTATTCTTCTATATTCACTCAATGTCAATATTCTAAAACTCACCCTCTACCTATTACACTCTTTATGATACTTCCGCCATAGAGAAACCTCAATCTTTTGTGAATGGTTTTATTTATAAATGAGTCCTTACATTTTTAATGTTTAATAAGTTCATATTTTTATTAATATTATATTAGATATTATAATATTACTATAGATCAGGGTCTCGTATTATTATTCATATACTTTTCAAAAAAGTGGTTATGATTCATTTATTGGTATCTACACATTATGTACACACACTTATAAAAGAAAATGAATTATATTTTTAGCATGGTCACCGGTGATGAGGAACAAATTTTGAAGACATGTTCTCTATTTAGTTGTTGTGATTATGTCGGTGGGAGATTCTTAAAATCCATCATCAATGGAGGGGATTTTTCTTATGTGTTTTATATTTTGTGTCGAAGTCAGAACAGGGTTGGATGGTCGGTGAATGAGAGGGATGTTGGTGCTAGCCAGGTGTAGTGATGATGCATGTTTTTTAAAAAGTAACTGTTATTTCAGTATTTATGAATATGAAACACCATATCTTTTGATTTTTTTTCTTTTATTGGTCTGGATTTGTCATTTTTTATATTTCTATATTCATACTAGAAATATATATATTTATATACTAAATATTATTTTATGATATAATTTTTCTATAATCATATATATTTAATAAAATAAATATAAATTTATTACGTATCTCAATTATAATTAATCAATCATATATATATATATATATATTTTACTCATTATAATATTATATGTATATATATATATAATATTTTTATAGTACCTTATTTTTCTCTAAATTTGAACTACACGAGACACTATGAAGAACAAAATCTGATTGCCTGTACATAAAAATTATTTATTTTGATATTATGTATCTAATATAATTTTTAAAACTAAAATTATAATAATTATTTTTAATTATAGTTATTAATATTTAATTATTTATAAATTAGTAATATATCATAATTACAAATCTAATTTTAATTTTATCCAAATAATAATGATGAATTTAAAATTATAATTCAATTATATCTTTGTAATTGTTGAATATATAAAATTAATTATATAACCTAAATTTAATAAACATATATAGAGATTAATTTTTTAAATGATTCATAATTCTTTTATTTATTATCTTTAAATAATATTTTAACCATAATTTCTCTATTCATATAAAATTTGATAATCAAAATATTCAATTAATTTTATGTACACTATAAAAATTATTATATTGTCATTGAAATAACATTCCTAAAATTATCTTATATCTATATTTAACTAACATAATAAAGTTTTTAATACCTATATTTTAAAATTTATTTTAAAAAATATATGATATTCATAATAATAATTATATTATCACTGGTATATATCCTCATTCAAATACAATTATTATAATTTATTTATATACCGACATTAATTAACAACACATTTTTAATACTTTAAATTTTCTATCATATTTATATTTTATAAATTCTATTAGATGTCTTATTTGATATGAAATATATTTTATTCCACATGTTTAATTATGAATTATATTTAGGAAAATATATATTTTTAATTAATATGACAAGATTATATGTAATATTCCAATAAAGGTAAATTATTTTTATAATATATAAGCTAATTGCCTCAAACTAATACATTATTTTTTTTATTGAATTTAAATATATAAATTTATATTCTATATAATTTTTCCAAACCATAATTATTATTTCGTGGATGATAGAAATATATATAATAATGTATTTTTTCACTTTAAGTATCCCCATTAAATAAATTTCTACCACAAAATACCTATTATCTAACGGAAGTTAGCCTTATAATTGTATTGACATAATTTATATATATGTGTGTGTGCGGGGCTGTTTATTGATGTGTCTACCTAAATATATATTGAAAAAAAAAATATATAAAAAATTCAAGAAATTATTACCATCTAAAAGTGTTCTTTACAGAATGCTTGATCCATATTATTGAATCCCATGATGTTTCATATGATTCCCCCAAAAATCGTAAGGTTTATATTCTTATGGTTTCATGAAAATTTAATGATAAAAACTGTTGATATAAAATTTTAACAATCAAAATTATCCCCGACCTATTTGTCTCCAAAGGTATCTAAACCTTTTATCTGATACCATGTTTGATTCCCTAAACCATGAATCATGAGTCCTGTGCTAAAAACATTGTATATGTCGTTTTTAATATATAATATGTAACAAAAATAAAAAATAATCGGTCACAAATTATATAGACATTTTATTTATTAATATTTGGAGGCTCAAAAAACATAAATAAAAAACTATCTCCCTCATATATAAAAGATATTTCACAAATCATAATTCTTCTAATACAAATATTTCACTACTCCATTTAAATTGCTTAATCGGCACGTGTCTTTTTCGTATCATTTACTCAACCAAATATAACATCAATAACATCACAAAACATGGGGGTAATAAAATTTCTCAGTATGGGATTCCAAAAAAAATTATCAATTTTTTTTATGATACAAGATGTCATTTTCTATAAAATACCAAGCATATGGTTTAAATTAAACATTGTTAAAATATTAATACCAATTTTTCCATAAATGGAATTATTGTATTTTCATTAAGTAAAATAAAATTTAAGATCATTTTTTAAATGATAATTAAAATACTAAAAAAGTTCATAAAACCATGACTTTATTTAAAGAAACATATATCTTCCAAATAAAACCTTAATAGAAACAAAAATAAAGTAGAAATAAATTATTATTAAAATGACTCCATTGGTTTTTTGGAAACAAGTATCAAAAGAATGGTAAAAATATTGATGAAACATGTAACACTAATTGTTGTATAGAGATAACCCATATTCTGGTAAAACATCCCATGTGGTTTGGTTTAACTCCCCATTCAACATCATGTTTTAAATTTAAGAGAACCAATTTTAAGAAATCATTTTGATATTGAAACATTTTTCATCGGTTTTTTAAATGGATGAAAATTTTTAAATAATGTGAAATTGGAAATATATATATATATATATAATCTAAAAAAATTAAACATATATATATTTTCTTTTTAAAATTTTATTAATTTAAATAGATTAGATTTATACACTAAAAATTATTTTTTATCACACAAACAATGTCAATCAGAATAAAATAAATTCAATGTAATAAAATACTTCAAAAATAAGTAAATTTTATTGAAAGATATAATTTATGAAGAAAAAATAATACCAGAAGATTTATTGTGTTAATAAATATATTTTTCATATAAAATTATAATTAATAAAATAGCGTTAAACATAAAATAATAATATTGGACTATATAAAACAAGCATTAGTGTGGTGAATTTATTAAAAATATTCCATTATAGATTATTTGTTACATTTAAAACGAAAATAAGTATACAAATTTGACATAAAATTTTAAATTTTTGGTGATTATTCCAGTAATAATGATATTTGTTAAAAATTGAAATAAGAACTAATAAATCCATATATACAAAAAATTCAAAAATATAACATTCAAAAAAATAATTCATAAAATAATAAAAAATTTAAAACATATACTCTGTATAAAAAAATATTTTTAGATTGATAAAATAATATATATTATTTTATTCACAAAATTATTTATTTTTTAAAGGGGTTTCCACATATAAAGAGAGTTTTTTAAAAACATAACAGCTGAATATTATTTCAAAGAATAATTTCAAATGTTTTGATTTATATGAATTTGAAATAATTTAACCATTAAATTAACTATACAAATCATGATAATGGTGTCTATTAATGTCTTCATGATATTACACTAAATTTATATATTAGAAAAATCCCCCACTCACTCTATCACTATCTATGAAACATCCACCAAGGTCACACCATAATCTTCTATGATGGGAGTTCATTTATACATGATTATATCCATTTAATATGAATTAATACTAAATTATTATTATTGTTCTTATTTCCATTTATTTCCAGTGTGGTGAGACCTGTAAATAGGGGTATCCTTGTATTCTCAAGATAATTTTCCACTATGAGATTTAATTACATGGTTTCAATAATTATAAGTAATAATTTTTTTCCTCAAATACAAGAAGTTAAATTTTATATAATATAATATATATATATATACCAATATGGTAACCCAAAAATGGATGAAAAGAAAGAGGATCAGTTTCAAACTTCCACCATGCATTATAAGATTCAAATATAGGTATATATATATGTGGTCATCACTATTACAAATGAACAAATTGTGATTCATGTCTGTGTGGCCACAAAGAATGGGGAAGATCCAACAACGTCTTAATATTTAATAAACTATCATGATATAAATGGTGAGTTGAT
Organism: Viscum album; assembly: GCA_963277665.1. Lineage (NCBI taxonomy): Eukaryota > Viridiplantae > Streptophyta > Magnoliopsida > Santalales > Viscaceae > Viscum > Viscum album. The sequence continues at coordinate 443,222,240 of OY728129.1, forward strand.
AATTATGATAGGTGGTGATGGAAATGCAGTGCAGAAGGAGTTGTGTTTTCCCAAAGGGTTTTTCATAATTTGTTTTCATGGCATGGTGTAATGATTGGTGGGTGAGGTGGATTATGGGGTTGGTAGGAAAGGTGGTAATGTGGGATCACCAGGGAAGTGAAAACGAGCAGTTTTAGGGGAAGAACATACCCAACTTTTCTATTTTTTATTTATTTTTAGCTTTTTTATTTTTTCTTTTAGAGTATATCATTTTTTTGTATATTCATACTGTGTGTCTATATCTATATATTAAAAAATATTATAACATATTTTACTATAATCATATATATTTAATCATTTAATTTTTTTATGTATCGTAATTTTAATTAATTAAATATAAATAATAATATCATAACAATATTATATGTATATTATAAATATTTAAATGTGATCTTCTATTTATAAAAAAAATAGTAGTAAACACTGTGGATCCCCAACAACTATTTATTATACATATATGTTATTTAAAAAAAATAGATTACATAATAATTATAATAGTAATGTTTTTATAAATATCTTGAACTGATAAATTATATTTTTTAATACCTACATTTCCCAAATTATTTATAATTTTGTAAATTAATAATACAAATTATATTATCACTAGAATATATATTGATTTAGTAATTATAATTTACTTATCTCCCACAATAAATTATTAACAAATTTTAACCAATTAAAATATAGTATCATATTAATATTATATATTTTCCATTATTATTTTTATTGAAACATTATAAACGAACTTATCAGTAGTTGGATCCTAGAAATAAAAATGTTTCATATACACCATATAGAGTTAGGGATCACTTTATTTAATGTGAATGTATTGAGTGGGCCACCTATTCTTGAGTTTATGTTTTATGATTTCATACCCTTAATATATTCTTGTGTATACCTTCATCAAACCCCCTTAGGGTTCCATACACTAATGAATATTATAGTCACTATCATGATGATATAGTCCCATCCTCAAATAGACATTAGGTTTTTGACCTGGATTAACATTTTTGGTATTTTGAAGAATGTTTCTATGATGAAGATACTAAATTGGGCACCCCACAATGTAGATTATTGGAGTTACGTGTTTGTATTATATGGAACAATATAATGTCCTCTAAAAATAGTCTGTCACTGATTTTAATATATGGATTTCTACTCAAACTTGATTAGAAGGATTCCTCCACATGTAACTTTGTGGGTATCTACTATTTTTCTCAAATTCCTATAACATGATACACCCATGTATAGTTTCATTGATACTGAATTGAAAGAGTATAAATCATTCTTGATGAAAATAAAAAAAATAGAAGTTACACTTGTGATTTTTACATTAATTTTCAAGGACATTTCATGTGCATTAGGGATCATTGAATTCACAATTCAATACCTACAAACTCTTTGGTGATGTTAAAAACACATGTTCTAGATTCTAGAAACTCATATATTAATATTCTATTATTAGGATATTATAGTTAAATTATGATAGGTTTTTGGGGTCTATATGTAAATATATATAATTAAAATTATTCCATTTCATTTGACCTCCCACTGGAATGATTATTGATGATGGTTGTTGGGGATATGGGGTGTTATCATACAATATTTATTGGGGAATTTTATTCTAAAATAAGGGTTGATTGAAGAATTATTTTTATGTCTCACACACAAAATTATTTTTTACATTAATTATAGTGCATCATGAATCACTTAATTGAACCATTATTAATTCATTGATTAAACATCACCCCATTATTTAAAGAATAATTGGGCGATGATGACCAAAAAATATAGGCTGTGAAATTTGGTTATATTAAATGGATGTTTCAACTAGATTTCACCTGAGTATTCCTTTTCTGGTTTTTCATCTTATCAAACAGGGATACTAGTTAATGGTTTTACTTATTTTCATGTATATGTTGAACTAGAAATAGGGATAAGGTTCACTTAAAATACATTTATTGAAATGAATATAGACAAAGAACCTATGACTTATGATCAATCATAAGTGAAGGCCTCTTAGAATATATTATTTCAAAGGCCATGATATCAATAATAAATGATAATTTAGTAAATATTAGAAGCCTTGATAAGTGATTAAACTAATAATTAATTTCCTAGAATGTTGTTATCATTAATGGATCCCTTGTTTCCTTGAGACCTAGGATGGTTTTGGTTAATTCTCCGTTAAAATTATTAACTCAAAAGGAGGCCCAAATCATTGAGAATGTTATTTCCCTATCCATGTTGGTGTGACATGTAGACAGCAATGTATTAGATAAAGGGTTCATCAAAATATACCATAATGAGGAGTTTAAATAACACATCATCCCCTTGAATTTTAGTTAATAGTTTAATTTTTAGGAAATTCATTTTTGCAGTTGATTTTTTCTGAACATTCCATTCATTATAATTTATTTAATAGAACATGGGTGATGTATTCTCCAATATCATCACCAAAATATTCCATAGGTACTATCCCAATAGGATATACATGGTCAAACACAACTAAGGATGATGATATATAATCATAAGGGAGGTAAATTTGGTTTTTGTGGAATCTAAAACTGTTTTAATTTTGTAACTTCCTATGAGACGCTATTTTCTATGTGAAAAATCCAATACGCATCCAAGTGGGATCATGTATAATCAAATCATTGAAAATGTTTCAAATAAAATTTTGACTAGTGACAGAGGTTAGTGTTCTTATTCCCCCCATTATTTTTGGTACACATAAAACATGATTCATTGATTAAAATTTCACTACTCTAATATGGAACATTATGTGATTAAACTAGAGTTTTATAATAGTGAATATTATTTTCATAATTTACTTTGTATGATATAGGGTGATATAATGTGGTTGGGACATCAATAATTACAAGGACAAACAACTCTACTGATGGAAGATTGGATGACTTGTTTTTAATTTGTGAGTGGAAAACAAAACATTTTAAATTTAGTTTTTGAAACTCTATAATATTATAGGGATTATAGTGAATATTTAGGGTTCAATAATAGTGAAGAAAATCATTTAAAATTAGTATTCCCACTCATCACTAAATAATTTTAGAGGCATCTTCTACGAGTTGGTTCATTTTATTTTACACTTACATTTTTTGATCATTCAATTGAATTAGTACTTTTATGTACTTCCATATTATGAATCTATAACTATCTATAGTAAATATATCTATGATGAGCGACCATTGAGATATTTTAAAAATGTAAATTATTTATGTAGAACACTCAGTAGCCTAAATAAATGTTATAATAAACCCAGGAGGTCATAATTGGGAATATTATGAATATTATTCTACATGGTTGAGTCACATAAATATCTATGTCAAAAAAACATTATTGGAAACTATCATTGATGGTTAATTGGATTCAACTGTTTGATGTAAACTAATGGGATATGATAATTTGATCATAGTTCCATCAAATAGGATGTCATTGGTAACTGAATTCCCCATTCCATAAAATAATAAACCCTTTTCAAGGGGAGACACTCTTTATATGGTTAAAATTTTCTAAAACCAAAGAGGCTAACATTAGATCCCCCATTTTAGCTATTTCATCATTTTATGATTTTATTAATTCATTTTTAAATTATGATGGATAAATATTATGAATTTTTATAAGCATTAAACAGAGAATACATGTTTCGTGGAATCATGACTTATTCACGTCGTGAATGTTTTTCCTAACATGAGTTTTATGGGACCAATTTTAGAAATTATTTTAGAACATCAATGGTTTTCCATGGTGTATATGGGGAACCACATGATGTGAATATAATTAAAAATTTGTATCCATTTTCTCATGGAAATGTAATATGAGCGGCCAAAAATATATGTGTGTGTGGAATCATAATGAATTATTGATGTATATTCCTAATTCACCTCATGAGTTTCTATTTCTCATATAGATTTACCCATCCAATGTGTGTAAAATTATTGTTATGGATTATTTATTCTTTTTATAATCTTATTAGGAAACTAAAGTTTATTTCTAATAAACATAGATATATTAAATCCTTTGAAAATTAATTTTTGAGCACTCATTCATGAAATCAATGTTCTGGGTCTCCTAATTCATCCTCCTATTGGATCCTCCTTGGGTGTTTTCACCTCATACTCGAGATATGCGTGAATGATCAGATCTACGGTTTTAAAATTTTGGTGATGATATTTTATGGGTTTTTTATAGAATAATGGAATGAAATCATTTATTTTTTAAATCATCTATTGTACTTTATGAAAATATAATTGAGGTGGTGGATTATCTCTCACAATATTGTTCTAAAACTATTTTCCATGATCTTTGATAATTTTTTCATATTCATTTCTGGAAATATCATGTGAAATTGAATTTGAAGAAATCAATTTATGTGATTAAAAAATAGTTGGTTTAGAATGATGTGATTTTTTCTAAATAAAGGTTTATAAGTAAATTTCACATAAGTGGGTTGGTTTATGTTCTTGTTCATGTTGAATAGTTAATTGGTTGAAGTATAACTATTATATTATTATATATATGGATTTTTTGTGGAATTGCCTCATCAAAATGGTTGACCATGTGATGGATTAGTGAATGGATGAATCTCCACTTGAATGTATATGGAGGTCTATATATACATATTTCTAGGATTAAATGGGTGTAAGATTGGGATTATTATGAAGATAAATTAGAAATTTTTTAAATGTTTCATTTTTTGGTTTTCTATTAAAAATATATATAGTATTTATATAAACAATTTATCTATTTCTCTCCTAGTTGAATAATATATTTTAAATCATTTTTTCCTACTAGAATGTGATGGGATTTTTTTGGGAAAATAACACTTATTTATATACTGTCCTATTTAGAAACATTTCCAATTTTGTAGAAGAAATATACCAAGATATTACGGAAGTTATTGTTCTGTACATATCTAATGGTTGTCCTTATCATCATGGATTATTTGATCTAGTTTGATCTAGTGGGTTTAGGCATCATGAAATGTGGTGGTTCCACTATTGGTCCAATGTCTTCTAGTTTAGAATATTATTCCTGGAAGCTTGTTTATTTTAAATTGTACACTTATATTATTCTTATATCTTAATCTTATTATGTTAGTAGATTATATAAATGTTAATCATTTAATTTTCTCTAGAATTTCGTTTATATTTTGACATGTTTTATAATTTCCTGATGAATATCATCCCCATACACTCTATAAAGATTATGGATTTTATTTACTTACTTTTTTGTCGTACGGATGTCATATAAGGTTTGAATCCCATTTATTTCTTCCCAAGACAATGGGTGAGGGGTAGTGTGGTACACGTGTTTTCTATTTTTTAGGTCCTTTATTTGGGTTGGAATATAGGACATAGGATAGTATGAACAAGAAATTTAGAGTATAAAAATATGTACATAAACGTTTTATTCAAATATTAATTTAATAGTCTGTTTGGGTATAAATGGTTGATAATAAATTTATCAGATTGTCATTATCTCATCATAATGGGTTTAGAGAATGAGTTTTTTATAATATGCATCATTAAAGAGGCATCCCTCTAGGGCTAAAATTATATTCTACTATTGAAATGGTATTGTAAAATGGTAAAATTTTTTATTTTATAGATGATGGTGGAATCCTTTATTTCTATTGTTAATAATATAATTATATAATGTATTTTAATTTATTTAATACATCAGTTTATCGATGGAAATGATCAGTTTTTTTTCTACATACATGAAATGGATCTAGGAAGATACCATTGAAATATACATGAATCGGTTGCTAAAAATGATTTTTCACCTATGACATAAGTCAACCGAAAACATTTATATAGTATTGAACAATCATTTCTCTCCATTTAAGGAATATATGAAAATAATAGATCTATACAAGTAGGTAATTTGATTTAGTTTTAGAAATAGTAACCCCCAACATTCTAAGGGTATCTAAATCATAAAATGGGAACACCGGATCAAATGAATATATAGTATAATTTATTATCATGGAATATAGGATTAACTAATGACTAATTTAGATATCAATATGTTAAATGATCCCAAAATACAATGGTGGGATTTAGCTATCCAAGATAATGCAGACCAAGGGATTCCATAAGATGATTCTGAGGATTTGGTAGACCGATATTTATATCACCACACATTTAAAAAATAATGAAAAATATAATTTTTAAATGATTATAAATAAAACATATCTATCACACACTATGTTGAAATGTATATGAATGTGGTTAAATTTAATCATTATGTAGTTTATAGTGAATCCTTGAAATAATTTCTTGATAGAGTCCATAGATTTGATCTGGGAATTCAATCCATTGTATTGATGATTATAAAGAGATGTTTAATATAACTATAGTGTAAAACTCTTGTCTTTTTGGGAATCCAATTGGAGGAGTCACATTTATTACCACATAAACATGTGGGAAATTTAGTTTCAAAAAATATTAGGAATGGATTTGTAAATTAATATACATTTGTTAGACCTTATACTCATATCATTGAATGAGTAATCATTCCTAGAATATTAGAATTAAAATAAGTATATTTACTATATGTATCATTTAGTCATAGGAAGAATTATTTCACTACACCACCAAGGATTTTTCTTCACTGTTTTATGAAAGTGAATCTCAAGATGTATGTTAATAATCATATAAGATTAACTAGTATAATAGAATCAACTCAATAGAATCATTCATATTCTCATATGTAAAAATATCATTAGATAAGATCACATCCATAGTCATATGTGAATTGTGATGATTCTAGGAAAATAATTTTTGTTTAGTCGTCACCTAGGAATGGATACAAGATCTATAACTTCAAAATTGATCGACATTTATATGGGGAAGAAAAGGTTATTGTACATAAAAAATGTGGTACAAATATATTTCTTTTTACCATTCCTCTGAAATCCACTCTTATGTGTTCCTTGTTTCAATATAGTTCACCAAATTCATTTATTGATTATTCAACACAGTAATAGTTACTGTATCACATGGAAATGGTTCCTCACATCATGATCATAAATAATACCACTGAATAATGGAATTTCTAAGTATTTAAATGTCCAAAATGTTGCATTTCAATTGATGATGAGTATTTTATTTAGGTGGTTATGGTCTTATATATGGAATTATTAATTAAAATTTTGTATGTAATGGTTAGTATGATTTGAATCCCTTATAAATTTCTACACTATACAACTAAAATATACATCCCATGATGTATTTATTAACTATTTTAAATTGGATTGGGATATAAAAGGAATGAGAACAAGACCTTTAGTTAGAATTGATCAAACCATATCTCTTATATTATCATTTATTTCATTGTTTTCCATAAATTAATTTTGAATGTAACTCTTAATGAAATAATTAATCGATAACGGGATTTATTTTTGAAATATTTCTATTGGTTAACACCTAAATGTGAAAATGAATTATCTATTGACCTGCTCCTATAAATATCCATAATTAATAGTCATGTTCATGAATCTCGCAAAATATGATGTATGAATTTAATTTCCATCTCTAATTTTTAAGAACTAACAGGTTTAACAAAACAAGCACATTGCCTTAAGATATACTATTTTTTTGAATTTAAAGGTTTATGGTACTCTATGATAATGAGATCATCATATAAAGATAAATTAATTGATGAATAAAAAATTGTATCCTCTCTCTCATATTAATAATGTATTTTATCAATTAAAGGTATAATATGGGTTCTTTAAAATTTATCTATGATTAGGACATCTTCATATAAGGGTTCATAAGATAGGATATTCCCAAAACATCTATTTGGAGTCGTTATAGAAATTATGAATATATAGTTATTCCTTTTGGTATGAGCAACACATCAAAATATTTCATAGATTTTATTAACCATATCTCAAACATGATTCTGAACTCCTATGTTATGTATGTTGTTGGAAATATTTTTGAATACTATTTAAAAGAAAATGGAAATGAGAATCAGTGAGATTTTTTTTGTGATAGTGGAAAACCCATTAGTTTTATGGTAATTTTTAATTGAAAATTATGGATCCTAGATGTCAATTTAATTGGTAATTTCATTTATGATAATGGAATATTAGATATTCCATGAATAATAGAAGTACATTCCTCTTAATATATATAAACGAATGTTTTTAGGGCATACATTTTTTTAGTAATAGCTAACTGTTATCATGACCTTGATCAATATTTATCATGACATACTGATCATGTGACAACTCTGATAAGGAATGGTATACCATACATATTGTTAAATGGATTTCTAAAATTATTTTTGGGACATAATACTCATCCCACGTTCGTACCAATACTATTATCATTATTACGAGGTGATAACTATGTGTTAAAATTCAATGTTTCGTGGTCTGGTCATGATTGTGGTCTAATGCTTGGAGACTATGATGTGACATTGGGTATGATGATGTTACAAGTGAAAGTGTATAATTATTCTACTCATGAAATTTAATTACAAATATTTTTTCCTAACAAAAATACTTGGTGTATGTTTCACTATGGTGAAATGTTCATAATTTTCACAAATCATAGAAGTTCGAAATAAATATTTTCATATAGAAATGTTTACATGCACCATTGGTGATGGATAGAGTAGATCCATATGTTTTATATAGACTTGGAAAAAACTAACTAAAAATATGGTAATATATTAGATGAATTGATCTATAAATAATACACCAATTTCTTTCGATATGCTCTTAAAAATTTCATTTTTGGAGAAGAATTGTATATATTCATTTTATATTGTGTAACTTAGGGTAACCATGCAGTTTTCATTCAAGACTATCATTTTTCAATGTAACATAAATGACATAATTTAAAGTTAAATTACATTTAATTTCCATTCATTCTTTGTTTTGAGGGTTTCCCAAGCTTTTTTGGAAGAATGGGTGAGTTTTCATGAATTGTGCCAAACCGTGAGCCCAATTCTAGATTTAAAATTAAATTTATATTCCTTTATAACTCCTCTATTTTTCAACATTTTTCATCCATTCCAATTTTTAATTTTCATCCCCTGACCTATTAGCAACACCATATTAATTTAGACCATTTAAAAATCTGTAATCATGGTGGATATGGGTTTTATGTAAGGGATTGGGCCTGCCCGAAAGCCCATTCTCTGCATAAAAATAAATTTGAATGTTTTAATATCTCCTTAAATATTTTCATTTGTTTGGTGATTCCAACTCTCACCCAAGACCACTTACCTAAGGTGCGACCCCATTCCCTCCTCCAAAAATTTGGAGCTCAATAGAGTCGTGAAAGCGGTCTAAACTTCTCTGGATTTCAGAAATCTCCCAGATTTGGAGAGGTGAATTAATCTATTCCTAACTCCTTCTATTTTTAGTCTTTTTCCCCCATTCCAGTTCCTAAAAGACCTCCTAATCTTTGTTTGAACCTCCCATGAATGGTTGGATGTTATAAAATTCAGATACTGGTGGATTTTGGGTCGTTTTCTTCAAGATTATTTTGGACATGTGTTTCTCTCTTCAATTACTTCCTTCTCTTTAGGGTTTCCTCCCACATTCATTTATTTATAGAGTGTCCAAAAGTCAGGGTTCATAACTAGGGTTTTATTTGGGGTATTTTTGGTGAAATAATATGGTTTAGGGTTTGTTTTCACATCCTTGTGGTGCGGCAGAGTTGTGGTTGAGGTTTCACACCATGATTGAAGGGCATTGACTGAAATGGGAGGTGGTTCCATGTGTAAACAATTATTGATGTGTTAGATTACTGTAGTTTTTCATTTTTTTCATATTTCTTATATGTTAGGTGTATTGAGAAAACTGTTTATGATTAATTTTGGGTAAATGTTTAATTTTATAGATGCATTTTAACTTGAAATTGGCTGTTTTCGTGTGAAACTCCTGGGGTATTATTTGGGTGTATTTTATAACATATAGAATTGGTTTAATAAATATTGTATGGCTGGAAAATTCTGGTTTGGTAATGTATTAGTGTCATGTGGTCCTAAAAAGATGGGTTTTAATAGGTTTTATGTGTAAAACTTTGTTATACTTCTTGAGAGTATTTTATGAAAATGTGTGTTTTCATTTGAATATTTGTTATTATTATTCAAGGTGATTTTAAAAAACTTGAAAGTGGTTTCATAAATGTCTCTAGAGATTCCAATTCAGTTTTCGATAGGATCTGGTTTGGTGTTTGGTCTTAAATGGTGGTTTTGAAATGGGTTTTGTGTGCAAGATATATTGACACCAATTGGGCTCTTTTTATGAAAATTGAAAATGTTTTAGTTGGTCAATAAAAGTGGTAAAAGGGTGATTTTGTATTGTTTGGTATGTGTGTTTACCTATTAAGGGGTTTTGAATGGTGATGTTAGGTTTTAAGATGTCAAACATTTTTATAATGTTATGTAAATTTCAGAAATGTTTTAATAAATTGTGATGTTGGTGTGAAACTTGTTTGTGGGTTGTTTCGTGTAAGTATGATGATAAAATGATTTTGAAGGTAAAAAGGGTAATATGCAACAAGTGAGTGGTCTGTTATAAGAGTTTTAATATATTGGAATGGTTTTATAAAATTGATTAATGGTTTTGTGGAAGTGTTAAATAAATGTGAAAATTATTGTGGGCTATTTTGGGGTGAGTTAGATTTCATAATTAATCAGATTGAAAATTGGAATTTTGTTACTTGTGTTATATATATGTGGGATATTGGGTGAATTTATGATATGTAAATGATATTTTCATGTGAAAATTATATTCATTGACTTGTTGAACTTGTTTGAGCACAAAGGGAAAACTCGGGTATCTAGGTGGGTGGACGTGTACTAGTATGCTAGTGAATCTGTGGGGTTTGGCCTCAGTTTCACATAGCAAGATTGACACTTAAAACTCTAACTAATGTATGATGATGATTATTGGGGACTACTAGGTTATTGTTATGTTCCCTACTAGTGGCTCGTGCACGAGAACAGATATTTGTGACAGTTACTCTCATCGAGATACGAGGTACGTGGGACCCACAGCTAGCTAGTGCCTATGGGTTATTTCCCATTGCTTGTGCTCACTGGATATTTTGTTCTTACCATCGACATACGGTATGAGAATATGGAAAATTCAGTAGCTATGGTATTTATTTTAAATGTTTTTATTCATTAAATTATTCCACATGAAAACTATTTTTATTTAATGTTGCATCTTATAAAAAATATAACTAGCATATCATGTTTTTTAAAACTTGCATGATTTTCATCATTAAATGTTTATCACATTGAATCTATTAGTGGTGTTATCGTATTGGGATTTGGATCACACCCTACTTACACCCTTGGGTGTATGTAGACTTGGTTATTTTTGTTGTCGCAGGTTGGGTACTGTTTTTAGTTCTTGTGGTTCGGGTTTTTGGCAGGTCCTTGGAGGTGAAGTCTTGTGGAGATGGCTTGAGGGAGGTGCCCCATGCAATGATGGTTCTTGGGTTGTACTTATTTGATTTTTACCTTTTTAATGGTCTTTAAACATAGTTTTAACTTCTGTAATTCAGATCTGAAATTTTGTAAAAGATGGTTTTAGTTGAAAATCCAGATTTGTTTTATTGAGTTTGTTTGTTGTTTAATGTTTATAAAATCGAGTAAATTGTTCCCAATTATCATTATATGATACCCAGGCAGTTGTGCCAGCCCGTGGGGATCGGGAACGCCCTTCGGGCCTTATCACGGGCTGGGTTTGGTGTCAGTTTTGGCGGCGACCAGCTTCGGTTCGTGACAAAATGGTATCAAAGGAGGTTCTAGTTAACTTTTTGGGTCACATTATTTAGGGAACAGTCAGGATAGTCTAGAGTTGGGATTTTTTGGACTTGGTAGTTCGGTTATGGGTAGTTTTCCTGATCACCACACCTCATGATGGGATTCGAGTCGCCAGGGGATGTCAGGACCTTTCGGAGTCCTTTGGTTTTCTTGGTTTAATGATTATTAGGGGAAATGAAAAGAGAGTTGGGTTAATGGTCATAGTGAGCTCGCAGGGCCTGAAAAGTCATGTGGAGCCAAGGATATTCCCTAGAACACTCTCTGTGAAAGTGAAGTGATTGGAGTATGGATTCCAACCATACTCCCAAATCACCCACTGAAACTACTTTCCTCTCAGATTGTTTTGTTATTAGGTTTTGAAATCATGGAACATTGGTTTTAAGAAGTTTAAAGGTTTTGTGAAATGATTTTAAAATAAAGAGGGAATGGTTTGATTTATGAAACGGTGGAAATGAATTTTTATAATTTTTTTGAAATAGAAAATGGTGTGCTAACACCTCTTTTGAAAGCATGGACTATATTGAACTTGGTTTGGAAAAGTGTTTCCAATAGAGTTTTCTAAACAATCAAAGGGTGTTTTAATGGGATGAGATGTTTTGAAATTTATGTGAATATCATGAATGTGAGTTATTCTATAAATGGTTGTGTCTTTCTGAAATGTTTTGTAAGATGTGAGTTAGGATTTTGATCTCGTGGTTAGCAGTTTTGAGAAAAAGGATGTGTTGGTTGACCATTTTGGTCTGAAAAGTGGAAAGAATTTTGTTTTAACCATTGGTATTTTCATGATAAACCACATGCATGGGGTTAAATGGGAAGATGGATGGTTGATGACATGAATGGATGAGTGTCGGGATGGATATGAGGAGGGTCCCCACTGTGGCATAGAAACATGCATGCGTAAGGCCCATGGGGTACCATTGGTGGATGCGCTAACCGCTGAACCATTTTTTTCAATGAATGATTTTTAAAGAGAAACATGATGTCTTGATGAATTTTTTGAGATGGTTTATATTATGTGTTTTTGGAAAATGTTGATGTGGTCGTATGTTTTGAGTCCGAGAACCCCTCCTATTCGAACTGTGTTTTGAGATTGTGTTAGGTCGGTAAGCTAGGTAGAAGACTAGTTAGTAGTATCACCTGAGATATGTTTCAGGACACCTTTATGGTGGTTCCCTTCATGTGTTTGGATCTGGTTTAGGGCATTTTTGACCAATGGACCGGATTGGTTGGGTCCTTGGGTTCCCTCATTGGATAAGTTATGCCCCCATTAAGGGTTAATGCATAACTGAAGTGCAACCCGGATAGTTTCTCCATTAGAAAAATCCTCCAGTTGATCAATATATGGAATATTTGATTTTTCTAGAGATCTGTAGATTGAGTCTAAACCCATTCATTTCATTGATTTTTAGATCCTCTTGTAATGGGAGAGTTCTCGTGGAAGGTTTATAGTGACCTTAGTTTCCTAAGTTTCCCGATTATTCGAAGGTGGCTATTGTCTAGGGTTGTTAGTGTGGATGAGTGTCTCGATGGTGTCTAAGAGGGCCTTTGGGTTCTTCAAAGTTTTTATGAATCATGAGTTCATGTTTAACCACTGGTGTGGGAGATATGGTCACGATAGGTATTGTATCCACTTTCTAGAATTGTGTGTTGTTTGGGTATGTTGTATAAGGTCCCTCTCCATACATTGTTTATATTAGTCGCAATGGTCATGTTAAGTGATTCCTTATGATGTCATGTGCTCGATTGACCATATAGGTGAATGTTGTGAAATCATCCGAGTGTCCCTGTTATGTTGGGAAGATGCCTCCCTTGGAAAAATGTCAAAATCGTTCTTTTTAGAGGAAGTTGAGTGTAGGTGTTCTACTTCTATTGTTTCTCATCTAAAGAAATAAGGTGTGATATGTTTTCATCTTCTAGCCCTTGTTTTAGTGAAATATCAGGATATGGTAAACTGAGTTTGGAATTTGTTATATCTGGAAAACTTATCTGGGATTACGGTGTAGTTGTTGGTGGCACTGAAAGAAGAACTCTCATTTAGTGGGTTTCCAAAGACTAATTGTGAAGCTAAAGATGCATCAATAATTTGAGCTCCAGCCATAGGTCTCGAAGAGAAGCTGTATCGTAGTCCAGGGAAATCACATGGTCATTTAAACCCTTGTACAATGTCATATCCTAAATATGAAAGATAGAAAGATTTTAAACCTCTGGTATCATCATCTTTGTTCTGTTGTTCACGTTTGGTGGAAATAGGTGGAGGGACTTGTACGCATGACATCACCCAATGTCATTCCCTCCCCATTTGGTTTCCATTGAGTCTTTGGAGAATGTATAGAAATTTGGCTAGACAGGATGAGAACATGGTTTGTGAATGACTATGAGTGACTGTGTTCCTCGAATCCATGCATGAAGATTGATCAGCACAGTTAGTTCAAATTTTCACAAACTGTGCGGACTAACCGTGCACCCTTCCCAAATCTTGAAATTTTTGGGTTTTTCTATGTCAGACCATGTTGGTTGGTTAAGATGGTTGGTTCTTATGCTGGGGAGAACCACTATGATTCTAATGTATGTTCCTTCAGATATTTTGAATGGAAGTCTACCCTATGTACCAGGGAGTCCGTTCAGGCCTCCCCCTATTAGTTTCCTGATTCTATCTTAGAAAAAATATAGGTTGTATCTTATGGTGGGGAGCCTATTTTTGTTCCCAAGTACCAGTAACTCAATTTTATCCATGATCATGGCTTAGCTGTAGGTAGTCTCATTTTGAGCTATCAAGCTACCTATATCTTCCATGGTTAAACGTTGAGATTGGAGAGTTCCCAATGATTTTTTTATAACAAGGTAAGTGTAAAATTGTTCGATGTTGTTGTTCGTTTCGGTGAATTGCATGAGTCTTGTTCAGATAGTGTTTAAGGAGTTCTATTTTGGGGTAAAGGTTGAATGTGATTGGTCATTTTAGTAAAGTGGTGTATGTTTTATTGAGATTAATCCTTCATTAATTGATCACTGGAGGTGTTTTGGCCTTTGGGGGTGAAACCTGACAAGGGAGTACCTCCTGGTTTATCAGTTGGGTTTGGTTGTTACATTGGCCTTTATGTGACCTTCCGGGGTGGAATGTTTTCATTGTGAGGAGAATTGCCACATGAAGACTTATTTTAAAGTTAAATTCCATTTAATTTCCATTCATGCTTTGTTTTGAGGGTTTCCCAAGCTTTAATGGAGTAATGGGTGAGTTTTCATGAATTGGGCCAAACCGTGGGCCAAATTCCAGATTTAAAATCAAATTTTTATTCCATTATAACTCCCAAATTTTTCAAAGATTTTCATCCATTATAATTTATAATTGTCATCCCTTAACCTATTAACACCACCATATTAATTTTGACCATTTAGAAATCCATAATCATGGTGGATATTGGTTTTTTTGTAAGGAATTGGGCCTGCACGAAAGACCATTTTCTACATAAAAAATAAATTTAAATGCTTCAATATCACCTTCACTATTTTCGGTTTTTTGAAGATTCCAACTCTCACCCGAGCCCACTTACCTAAGGCGCGACTCCATTTCCTCCTACCACAATTTGGAGCTCAATTGTGTCGCAAAAGGGGTCGAAACTTCTCTGGATTTCAAAAATCAACCAGATTTGGAGAGGAAAATTAATCCATTACTAAATCCTTCTATTTTTACTAGTTTTAACCCATTCCAGTTCCTAAAATATCTATTAATCATTGTTCGAACCTCCCATGAATGGTTGACTGTTTTCAAATTCAGATGCTGGTGGAGTTTGGGACGTTTTTTTAAGATTATTTTGGGTATGTGCTTCTCTCTTCAATTCCTTCATTCTCTTTAGGGTTTCCTCCCACATTCATAAATTTATAGAGTTTCCAAAAGTTAGGGTTCATTCCTAGGGTTTGATTTGGGGTAATTTTGGTGAAATGTTATGGTTCAGGGTGTGTTTTCACATCCTTGTGGTCCGGCGGAGGTGCGGTTGAGGTTTCGCACCAAGATTCAAGGGTTTTGACTCAAAAGGTAGGTGGTTCCATGTGTAAACAATTATTGATGAGTTAGATTGCTGTATTTATTCATTTTTAATATTTTTCAAATGTTAGGTGTAGTGAAAAAACTATTTATGATTAATTTGGATAAGTGTTTAATTTTATAGTTGCATTTTAAGTTGAAATTGGGTGTTTTCGTGTGTAACTCATGGGGTATTATTTGGGTGTATTTTATAACATATAGAATTGGTTTAATAAATATTTTTTGGCCTGACAATTCTGGTTTGGTAATTTATTAGTGTCATGTGGGACTAAAAAGAGGGTGTTTTTAATAGGTTTTATGTGTAAAACATTGTTATGCTTCCTGAGAGTATTTTATGAAAATGTGTGTTTTCATTTGAATATTTTGTAGTATTATTCAAGGTGATTTTCAAAAACATGAAAGTGGTTTCATTAATGTCTCTATAGCTTCCAATTATGTTTTGGATAGGAGTTGGTTTGGTTTTTGGACTTAAATGGTGGTTTTGAAATGGGTTTTGTGTGCATGATATATTGACACCACTTGGGCTCTTTTTATGAAAATTGAAATTGTTTTAGTTGGTTGAACAAAGTGGGAAAAGGGTGAATTTGTACTATTTGGTATGTGTGCTCACCTATTAGGGGGTTTTTAATGGTAAGTGATGTTTTAAGATGTCCAACATTTTTATAATGTTTTTTAATTTTCTGAAATGTTTTAATAAATTGTGATGTTGGAGCGAAACTTGTTTGTTGGTTGTTTCATGTAAGTTAGATGAAAAATGATTTTGAAGGTAAAAATGGAATTCTTTAACACGTGAGTGGGTTGTTAAAAGAGTTGTAATATATTGGAATGGTTTTATAAATTTTTTTAATGGATTTGTGGAAGTGTTAAAGAAATGTGAAATGTATTGTGGGCTTTTTTGGTGTGAGTCAGATTTCAAAATCAATTTGAATGAAAACTGGACGTTTGTAGTTGTGTTGTATACATATGTGATGTTTGGTGAACTTATGTTATGGAAATGATATTTTAATGTGAAAATTATATTCATTGACATTTTGAACTTGTTTGAGCACAAAGGGAAAACTAGGGTATCTAGGTAGGTGGACGTGTAACAGTATGCTAGTGAATCTGTGGTGTTTGGCCTTAGTTTCACTTAGAAAGATTGATGCTAACAACTCTAAATAATCTATGATGATGATGATTGGGTACCACTAGGTTATGGGTATGTTCCCTACTAGTGTCTCATGCACGAGAACAGATATTTGTGATGGCAACTCTCACCGAGATAAGAGGTACCTGGGACCCACAGCTATCTAGTGCCTAGGGGTTATTTCCCATTGCTTGTGCTCACTGGATACTTTTCTCATACCGTCGGCATACGGTATGAGGGGCTGGAAAATTCTGTATCTATGGTATTTATTTTAAATGTTTTTATTCTTTAAATTATCACACCTGAAAACTGTTTTTATTTAATGTTTCATCTTTTAGAAATTTTAACTAGCATTTCATGTTTTTGTAAACTTGCATGCTTTTCATCATTAATGTTTTATCACATAGAATATATTAGTGGTGTAATCCTATTTGGATTTGGATAACACCCTACTTACACCATTGGGTGTACGTAGACTTTGTTATTTTTGTTGTCGCAGGTTGGGTACAGTTTTTAGTTCCAGTGGTTTGGGTTTCTGGCAGGTCCTTAGTGGTGAAGTCTTGTGGAGATGGCTTGAGGGTGGTTCCCATTGCCATGAGGGTTCTTGGGATATCCTTATTTGTTTTTTACCTTTTTAATGGTCTTTAAACATATTTTTAACTTATGTAATTCAGTTCTGAAATTTTGTAAAAGATGTTTTTAGCTGAAAACTCCAGATTTGTTTTATTGAGTTTGTTTGTTTTTTAATGTTTATAAAATCAGTTAAATCGTTCCCAATTATCATTATATGATACCCGGGAACCTGTTCCAGCCCGTGGTGATCAGGAACGCCCTTCGGACCTTGTCACGGGCTGGGTTTGGTGTCGGTTTTGGCGGCGACTAGATTCGGTTCGTGACATTCAAACTCAATAAATTTAGTAACTAAATATCATACATAAGATACTATTTATATCATCATTATGTCAAATGTAAATGATGGGAAAACATCTAATGAATAGATAAAAGATGAAATTATTTACAATTTTGGATTCATATTATAGTTCCCCATTATTTTCAGGAATTGATTCTTTTTTAATAAAATTTTTGAAATTTTATACTCATCCTTGTTTTTAGAGTATTTAGAAAGATGTGAAGCACATTTCTTGTGGGAAGTTATGAAATAAAATATTTCATACTATGTTATTCAATGACTTACATGTCATCAAGTAAAGGATTAACATCATAGAATGACTATTATATTGTTGTGTATAACTATCCTAGTATGTATTTTGGCAGAAATTGTGGTTTTTATTTTAATATTACAACCACAAATTTTATGGAACCATTGTTACATATATTTATTTTCGGATTGTATTAATATGTAGGGAAACATTATACCTATACGAGAATCAAATATGATAGAGGAATTGAAAAAATGTGTATGAGAAGTAGTCAGGTTACATGGATTTCCATCGTTAATTGTATCATATAGAGAACTTAAATTTCTCCTCTCAATTTTGGCAGTCATTATAACATACTCTTATATTACAATTGACTACGAGCATAATCTGTAATAATCTTAAATATGGACTATCATAACACACTATTTGGAAATTGGAAGATATACTCAGGTAGTGTGTCATGGACATTTGTGGTTTAGGGGAATATCATATACCTCTAGTCGAATTCTCCTAGAATATAGTTTTTAATATATAATAAATTTCCATCATTTGAGGATTATTATGGATATCCATGTTGTTTAACATTATGTTTGGTGGAAAGGGGATAAAAACACGGATTTGTCCGAGACTTTTTCAATCGTAAATATAGGAAATCCAAATGATCTGGAAGTAGATGGCTACATCACAAGGAAGAAAATATTCATATATATATATATATGTAATTTTAACCTAAAATTGACTACTAATTTCATTGACTATGATTTCATGAATTTTTCATCAAAATTTGTCTATCAAAACATGGATAAACATGGTATGTTAGTGTCATGATACACGATACGATTCAATGTTATAGAAAATATTGTCATTATTATATACCATTTAGAATTACATCATGGATCATGTATTATTCATAAAGTATTCCATGACACTCATTTCAAAATGTATCATATCTATCCACATACTTTGATTAGTTTGGATCATGTTACTCTAGAACCAAATGTAACTTTTCTCCTTGAACTAGAATGGGTTCTGGGAAAACTGGAAAAGAACCATTATGGGAGATTTATCTCTTTAATTTAACAACTATAGTAGCAAGGTTACAATCAAAAGGAAACAGGGGAATTTTAAATGATAATGTGGTGGTAATGGAATTGTTTTTTCTACATCCCAATGATGGATAATACCAATGTTGTGTGGTAAATGTCACCCCGGGTGTGAGGTACAACACCAGTTTATGATTTGTTGGTTTTAATATTCAAATATACATGATAATAAATTTTTAGTGGTATGAGGAATAAAGGGAACAAAATTGTTAGTTTGGACATAAAAATTGTTCCCATCATTAATGGTTTTGATAAAATGAGTAATACAAGAGAGAATTTTTGTGGTTATTTTATAATGTGAATGGTTCCACTTGGTGAAGTAGAGGAATGACAGATCATGAAACCCATTAATGATGTGGAAACAATTTATATTGGAAAAATAAAATGAATTAAAACTAAACTCATTATACAATTACTCATTGTGATCTTAATATTTGAATTCATAATTCATGTCTTGAATGTCTTTGGTCTCATGATTGCACCATGATCACTGTTTTATTTCACCCTTACACCACAACGTTAAATTGGTTTTGTTTTGTAAATTAAAAAATATATTAAAAATTTAAAAATGAAATTTAATTTAATTATTTAATATCTATAACTATTAGAAAATAAATTTCTAAATTTATTGATGATTAGGATTAACGATGACATGATTCAGAGGACCCAAGATGATGTTTAATAAAATTGTCCAAACTATTCAAAATCCCAATCACACATGTATAATCAAATTCAGAGAAAATTAATCTTTCAATATAATTGGGATGATTTGTTTTGTAAGGATCCAAAATTTGGTGTCATAAAACTCATCTGAATACGCCAATTCTATATTCATCCAAACATTCACTCAAATGAGATGATTTTTCAAAGAAACTGATCCTTCTTGATGTCAAAAGTGTGGATATATATTTTTAAAATATATATTTTTGATACAATAAATGGACACTACATTTTATAGGGAGATATTCAAGAGTTATTACATACATTATTTTATTTTATATAAGTCTAAACAAGGGACATTACTTGCCTAAAACCATTTTCATGTGCTATCTCAAAATATTGGTTTCCAAACCACCTCCCATTCTATTGAAGAAATAGAACATTTAGCACAAAATTATTATGATGGGACATGGGAAAATTGTCTTCCATTTTGGAGACCCAAATGATCCCTCTATTGATCATAGATATTTTGAGGTCCCATTTCCTCAAATGGAGACCCTGATGGAATTTAAAGTTCCTCTCTTGCCTCCACATCCTATCGATGCAAAGATAAATCGTAGTCTATCATTTTAATGATGTGAAACACACCTGGGGAGGGATATCTATTAATATTTCATATACAGTTTTTATTTATTTTCGGTCTTAAGATTTATATTAATTATTTTTATTGGAAATATTCTTCTAGTAATTCATTTTTGTGATAAATCATGTGAATAATTTATCATTTCAATGCAGTTTGGGTTTAGATATAAATTTGGAATCAGGGATTGTTCAAATTGGAACATAAAAGTGTCCCTTTTTTAATAAATATAATATATTTATATATGATTTGATATCCATAATCCCATTCTTGAGGTATGATCCTTGAAAAAATGATTTTTGTGTCTTGGGTTGTTTCCATATGCATCATTTTAAATGGAATAAAAGGAATCTCGATCTTGATTACCCACATTAGTGATATTATATTTAACCATGTGTAATTATCAAACGAATAAGCTAACGAAGATGTATATGGAACTTGAAATGGAATCCTTCCCTCACATATCTTATAAAAGAAACCATTATTTGTCAATTATAATACTGGAACCAATTTTAGTCTTTTTTAAGGAACTGACATTAAACAAAAAAAACTCTATGAGAAATGACATAAAGTCGACATAATTCTATAAAAAATAAAAAATATAAAAAAATTTCTCCCATTACAAAATGGAAAAATTTGGGCACTGTTTTCAAAGATCACTTTTATTTGTAATTTATATTTCTTATAATATAATTTTTAATTTTTCAAATATTTTTTTTATATTAAACCATTAAAAATAATTATGTCTTATAATTTATTTATTTTATATGTTTTATGAATGACTCATTTTTATCCATGATATATACCTTATTTCAAACCAAAAGTAGAGAGATCCCATTTCAGGGACACCAAGACACATAGAAAAATCATTTGAAGATAGACACAAAATACATTTACACTCATATTGATCATTCTTATACTTTAGAAATAAATTTTATGACTAAAAGAAACATGACTAATATGGAAAAATATATTAAAAATTAATGAAAAATAACATCAATCAATTTTGTTATCCAACCTAAAAACATTGAAATATATGTTAAAGAACATAATTATAAACATAAATCCCATATAGTAAATTTATTAGAAATATTTCATTGATTTTTATAAAAATAACAACATAAATGCTTAATTTAATTTCATTCAATTTGTTCAGCATTATGAAATGATACTATGGATGAAAAAAATTTAATCATAGGGAAATCTATTTCAAATTATAAAACACATCAATATATTTTTTGTGTTATGTAAACTCACCTATTATAGTTTGGTTTAACATGAATAACCATTTTCTTAAAAAATACATCCCAATATCTCAAACTGCAATATAAGAAAATAATTTGAGTAATAATACCATCAAAATGGGAAACACTTGTTGACTATTTGTTAATATTTAAAAGTTATGGTCATTTTTTTCCAAAAAAAATAGTTGATCAATATTTCATAAAATATTTCAATGATGTTTTAATTCTTATTGATCGTAACATGATTGATGATTCTACAGGTGGTGAGATAGTTGAAAAGAATCATTTTTTCTACAATGACCCTCATTGATAACATTTCAAAAAACACGCAAAAATCATTTTCAATGTCATGTATAACCATTTAAGGTTTCCATGAGGTAAGTTTATCTAATTTAAATAGGACAGTTTACATGATGATTAATGTTGTAAGTACCCTAATCCAATAATTTCTCTTTACAATTTATATTCTCAAGCTCATCCTCCACCAATTTATTTTGGTATCTATGACAGGAGTACCCACAACATTGATAAATTTTCTTTACTAAGAGATACTTATGAGATTTGGGAGGGAATATTTCATGGATTCCTCTATAAAAAATATATTATTTATTAATAATTTATTTATCATACATTGGTTGGAAAGAAAACAAAGCCTATAGGATTGTTATTCCCCTAACCAACCAAGAAATCTTTCAAACAACAAGGTTAGGGTAATAATTCTTGACCCAACCCAAACAAATTTGACAACTAAAAATAAATTTCCAACATCCCCTGAAAACCTTGATCCATTCATTAATCATATAATGATAAAAATGTTAACAAATAATCTCAAATTATAGTAAACCACTGAAGGAGTCATATAAGACCTTAAGTATCAATTAGACCAACTCTCCAACATGGTATGTAAAATAAAAATACTATATTCCATTAATCTAAATACTAAATCAATAGTTCAACACAGAGATAAATAAAATGTTAGAACCACCATTAGTTGGATGGGTAGGCAACCTAATAGTTTAAGGAAACCCACATTAGAGTCATCCCTTTTTAAGGAAAACACAATTATATTAAATATAAGGATTCAAAAAAGAATACTCCGCATCATGAGAGAAATATCAATAGTTGAAAGAGAATATATTTTGAGGGTCCACTATTCCAAACTATTCCTCTAATAACTCTTCAAAGAACCACCCCATGTAGAAAATAAAAATATTTAGAACATGATAAAAAAATTCGAATATTTTCAAGAAAATTCAATTTATTATTTCAATGATTTAATTCATGACTAATATTCTATTATATGTGATGTTTCTTCACAAAAAGATTCATCATGGTGAAAAAATTGTCACCATGGGGATGTATATCGGAGAATTAATTGATGCATAACCTCTGACTAAATTAAACGATCTATGAATATTCATGATTCTATGACCATGTGGGAATATTTATTTCACCATGATTGTGTTGATTTGGGGGATTCTATAATTGGGATGAACAGATACATTTAAAATTTCATTAAAGGCTTGGTAACATAAGCCCATAGTAAAAGTAATTAAAAAATATTATAGAATTATTGTACACCTCATTGATGTGTAAGAGAATTTTAGTATGAGGGTGAAAATATGAATTTTCCCAACCGATTTTTATGTCATTACAATGAATGACTATATGATGAATAGACATGAACCAATTATCATTGGGATAACTTTCATGAAAAATAAAAAAACCATAATTAATTTTTTTTTGTGGTGCACTATATTTAGAGTTTAATGGTAACATTTTCCACTTCAACATCCTTGATGATGTGGAGAACCACTAAAACGTGTATTCCTCTCTTTTAGATAATTCTATAGATGTAATACGTTATACCAAAAAACATATTGTTTTCACCTTAATCTCATTTATGTTTTTTATCAATTATAAAGATGTAATATAATGATTCATGTGTTTGAAGTCATAATGAACTAGAATGATTTAATTAATATTCAATAATTAATGATTTTTAGACCATCAAGGATATAATAACCATCTACAATACTACTCTTCTTTTGAAATAATTATTTTCATCTGGTGATGCCACCATTTCCCAGTTAGATGAGATTATTGACATATCAATTTTTGTTTCACACCCATAAATTCAAAATCACATAGAATGGTAACTTAATACCATAGAAAAAAATTAAAAAAATTATATATTGATAATGGAAACAATTCGATTTCGATAATTTCTATTTAACTCCCTCCAGAACATTAAATAACATTACTCCAAATTTTATGTGAGGATTGAATTCAATTGGGATATCAGCATGATGATATTTCCTTTATTAGACCATCAATTTTAATATATTATATATAATTTAATGATGAGGATAAATTAGTGAGTCATTCACACTTTTTACAGAACACAAACCTCATTGAGGCTATTATAAATGATTTTTCCAAATTATTGGATGCTAAAATCATTTACTCAATATCATAAAACCAATGGGTATGTCCAGTGAATGTAATTCCTAAAACAATTTGTATAATGATAGTAAAAATTTATAAAATTTAATTGTTTCATAACCATGTGTAAAATAGACGGCGTCAATCTATAGATTATCATTGAGTAATCCATCACACTAAGAATATCTATTCCCCATTAACGGTCAATGGTTGGATTCTAGAGTATTAAAAATGTATTCCGATTACTATTTTCATAAAGGGTGTTATTAATTCTTTCATATCCATATTGACCTCATGCATTAGGAAATGAAAACCATTAATTTTCGTTTTTTAAATTTTCTATACAATAGGATGCCATTTGGACTAAAATATTTTCAAGGAACATTACAATG
Organism: Viscum album; assembly: GCA_963277665.1. Classification (NCBI taxonomy): domain Eukaryota; kingdom Viridiplantae; phylum Streptophyta; class Magnoliopsida; order Santalales; family Viscaceae; genus Viscum; species Viscum album. The sequence goes on from OY728129.1 coordinate 443,246,917, forward strand.
ATTCATGTTTAGTATGACTTAGGATTACCTATTGAATATAATGGAATTATTTATTCATTATTCCTATGTATATGATTTTTTTATGAGTTTTTGAGTACTCCTTGTTCGGTCCTACATCATTTTATTCAAAATATTAATCTATTAACTTATGTGAAATTCCATTTCATGGAGAGACATGGTATAATAATTTGACCTGAAATTTTTTGGGAGGTTATCCCTATTAATAAATAAAAATTAGACTCTATTTATTTTATACCATTCCCAAAATTCCTAGGTTATGTAGTCTTTCTTAGGGATTGAAATATTTTATCATAATTTTTGTCCTGAGATTGCACTCCCCATCTCCTACTTACTCCAAATAAAGAATTTGTCTCATAGTGACTATGGATATTATTTTAACCATTTTAAATTGAGTATTACATCACGCATGGTAATCCAACAACCATAGAGGTGTTTACGATTTTACATCATGTGGGAGACATGAATATATGCAGTTAGGTTATTGATAACATGATGAGTTGATCTAGAATCACATGTAATTGATTAGGACCCTATCACATTGGATCCTACCTAATAAAACCTTACCACAACCAAATGATAATTAATTTATATTTCGTTTGACATGTATATATTTAATTAACACATTTTATGGTTCAAGATAATAAGGTTTCCTAAATTTTCAACCCTAAAGTACCTATTTATAAAACAAGAATCTATATAATTCCTAATTCATTTGATCCTCAATCATTATGAAGTTAATTTATTATTTATTGATAAAGAGGGATCCCTGAATGTTGAGGTTGAATATATCTGTAGGATCACTCCATCATTAAAAATTAATTTTTCGCCTTGAAATCACACAAATGACATATTTTGTAATGATAAATTGTATTGATCAAATGATGAAATTCCTTAGCTTTATAAAATTGTAAATTATTTATTATAACCTTAAATTCATAATAATTTTATTAAAAACATAGAAGATCATCTAAAAAATGATTCCTGTTTGTATAATTTGGAAGACCTAAACATTTGTCATACATGTAGTGATCATGTACTTAAGAACTTTTTTCTAGATAGTAATTTTGTAACACCCCAAGCTTTTATGGTACGCTTCTCTTTGGATAATATAGTAGTGTGTGTTGTACACAACTTCGAGTTATAACACACATCAAAACCAATCAAACTAGCCATTATGAATAGTAATACCTGCTTTTTAAAATTTTATAAATTTTATCTTTCAAAATGGACTTCATTTTTGGATTCGGGATATCAAAATTAGCTTAATGTGAATTTTTTTTATTTTTTTGATAACATTCAATTTTTTATAAATAGTGAAAAAACACTGAGTTATAGATTAAAACGAAATTTTATTTAAATTTAATTAAGGTCAAAATAGATACAAAATACCTATATAAGTTCAATGTAATTAATTGGAGTTAGTTAAGAATAATTTTTTATGCTTAAATACTTTATTGAACTTTTCACCGTCTTTTACCCACCTCCTAGGAGAATTTGGAAATTCAAATAAAACATAATTTTACCACTCCTGTGACAAGAATTTCAAAAGTATGAGAGTCACCATTAATATCAAGGAGTAAAATGTGGTTCAATAAGATAAAAATAATTTTTGGTGAATAGTAACATTTTACTTTTATTTACCACGATTAAAAGAAAATTTGGTAATTAATAGTAAAAATGATATTAATATTACACTAACACATATTCTAATTCTATTAGACAAGTGTATCTCGACCAAAAACAATCTTAGGAATAAAATATTATCATTTAGGTCCACATGGAGTAGATTAGGACATTTATTATTATTTAATTCAAAAAAAAGTTAAAAGAGTTAAAATCAATGATTAATAACTAATTTTTTTTAATATACGGTTATACAAAAGAAAAAATAAGTTATAAATATTAATTTAAAAGCTAAAAAACATTCCTACGTAATGGTATTTTATTTATAATTTTTAGACATTAAATAAGTTAATTTATTTATGACACAATGATGAAGCAATAATTACCATATTAATGAATGAATAAGATAATTGATATTATAAATATCAAAAAAAAAATTAAATTGACATTTTTTATGAATTACACAAATTTTCTATGTTACTATGACATATTATTATTGGTTATATAAATATTTTTCACTGTAATAATGCTATTATGAAATTATCGAAAACAAAATACCCAATAGTGTCAAAATTGACAAAAAGGAGTTTTTAAAACAAATATTATATTATTAATTGATATTCTATTCCTAAAAATATAAGGATCTTCCAAATAACATATATAATAATTTTTGTCTTATTAATGGATCACTTGGGGGTAGCTTGGAGGTATATAGAAAGATAATTAACTATATAATAAAAGAAATACAAAGTGACAAGGTAAATGTAAAACTATTTAACTAAGAGTTAAATATAAATGATATGGTTAATATAATGACCCAAAACTATCTAAAATCTATTGGTTTAAAGGATTTAGACCCATCCCCACTTTAACCTATAAATAATCTACTTTTAAGCCATTATAAACCGAACACGAATTTATTATAAAATAATATTTATAGCTTTTCCTAAGGTGCCCCTCACCCCTCTTATAAAAGGGAACTTCCCCTTCTCTCATATTTACTGCTCCAAAGCCTTTTGGCTTAGCCAAACTCTGCCCAAATATCCTCCCAACTTCACTCACTTCAACCTAGAGGTATTAGTTTGATCAGAACTCCAACCTATGGAGCCCTTCTGATCAATTCAAAAGGAAGAACCTGAATAAGAGCTAATGACTTCACCACCCCCTTTCAAGTTCCATTCCTCAACTTCTTATTTATTTGTTACTTCCATTATAAAATAATAAATACAGTATCTTCTATATACTGTGATGTTGTTATAAATATGGTACAACCATATTCAGTATTCTATCCATCCTTTGAATGACATGTCACCATACGTGCGTATGTACAGCTTACCGTCTCCACGTCGTGGTGTAATTGTTATTCAAAACATTATTATTTGGATGGTTATGATAATGATGTGTAATTGATATAAATAATAAATATAACATGATAATTATTCTATATATATGATATAACATCCAATTATATATTATTTTAATATCAAAGGAATGATATTTTCGCTCGTGCCTATGTACGGACTATCGCCTCCACGAATGCGATGAGATTCATTCCCCATCGTATTCATTAAAAAATAATTTTTATTCGATGGTTAAAAATAATTTTTATAGACTTCATATCATTTTGTATATAAATAATATAAAAACAATCCATAACAAACATGACTTATGTAACAAAACATATAAAATAAAACGAGTATGTTAACATTCAATATGATAATAATAATAAGAAATTATTAACAAATAAATGTTAAATGATCATATATGATATCATATTAATATATATGATTCTTGTATAATTTTATAACAATTATTTCACCATTATATAGGAGGTTAACCTACCCTCAACCCATGAAAATTACAAGTTAAGTGTTTATTTCACAATCTCTTCATTATCCGAGGTTTTTTATATGTAATTATCTACTGAGACCTCTTTATCATCCACATCCATGTTTCATAAAAATGTATTTCAAAACATTCTTACTATTTTACAGAATAAGGTTTAATGTCATTTATACCCTTTTTTGACTTTTTATAAGAAGTTTACAGAGGAATCTTTTTTTTCGTTTTCCAAACAAGGTCATTTTTATCCTTTTCGACATAATGAAGTTAAGAATTTCTTTTTTTAACTTATAAGGTGGGTGCATATATTTTTCGCAGTTATAAAATCTTAAAAGTTTCCCTTACAAGATTATAAGAATATTTTGAAAGTAAATGTTTTGTTTAATTATTATTTGACATTTAAATGATTTAAAAAAAGAGATATTTATCTCAAATAGTTTTTATTTCATCTATGTCAACATCCTTTGATGGATTTTAAGCTAATTTGATGTTGATTTATTATGATACAAAAATTCCATATAGTATTGAAGCATTTGTGATATGTTTGACTGTGGATGTGTTATTTTTATACAATTCAAGGTTTATAGAGAATGTATTGACATTTCGTATGCTAGATTTAATAGCAATGTTTATGTTATGTTTAAACATGTTCATTTGAAGAATGCATTGGATTTAATTAGAGATGGGTGGAGCCCTCTATTGCTCATAGATGCATCGGTAGGTCTCATGAGACAATATAGTATCTTGGCCAAAGGCCTTGAAAAAATTCTTATTTGTAGTCTTGGCACGACGCCTTGACTATGTGGTTATGATAGTCTAGAATTATGCATTCTATCATTATGAAAGTGGTTATTGTTATTGTATATGATTATTCGACTAGTAGAATATCCATGTGAATAAGTAAATTGTATTATTTATTTTATTTCTTCTATATTATGCCGATTTTCAAGTTTAAAAGGCTTTTGTTTTAGTTATACATTTCCTTAAATGTTTATGCTTATTTATGAAAGTTTCTGATATATTCTTATCTTTACTGGGAATCTGAGCTCACCCCTTTCTATGTTTTATTTTTCCGAGGATGTGAATAAGTATTTTATGAATGACCTGTAGGGATAGTACAAGGAGATATGAGTGTGGAGACAAGATGTTGTTATAGCTTCCACTTTATGATGTAATGTAAACCTTATGAATGTATCTAGTGATTCCAAGGATACTAAAATAATCGGTCTTTCGAGACATGATCTTTTCTGATCATGCCAATGTTATGTAATAAAGAACTGACTCTAGGTAAATAGGGTTGGGGTATTATAGTTGGTATCATAAGAAGTTTATTACAGACCATGGAAGATAGATTTAGATAAACTCTGATTTGACCACATAGACTTAAGATGGACTTTGAGGATTGGTATAGAAGAAATACCTATAATTTTTCTATTTTAGAGATATTGTGAGTTTTCCGAGAAATACATCCATGTCTGGATATGAGCAGGTAGAGGCGGATCTAGCACAAATGTACCTAGGGTAAAACCCAAAAACACTGCTATAATCTAGACTCGAACGAGAACTGGTTCACGACAACGGGCCTTGATGCACTCTTGGTTATGTCATTTCTAGGGGATATGTTTAGGATAATTCTCATTTTCATTACAACCACTATGAAGGTTTTATGTGTATATACTTCTTGAAATAATTTTTTTTATGATTATGGATTATATCCATAAAATGTTCGATTTATGTTAAGTGTTTTAAAAGTTGGATTTATGTATTGTGATTAATAAACAAATCTAGTGTATGCCATTTCTTAGAAATGGAGCATAGTAGAAGAAATGGAAACTGTATCAATGCACACACTCCATGTATGGATTTCCCTCCTACTAAAATAATTATAGTTGAGCTGGTGATGAAACTGGTGCTAATTTGCTAAACACTGTACTGGGAAAACTCACTCAGGTTATGAATAATAACCTTACCCATATGAAGCACCCTGATCTGCAGCATGGAGGATCAATGTTTGATCGATTCATGAGGAAACAACCACCAACATTCAATAGGAGTAAAAATCCATTGGTAGCTGAACAATGGATAAGTTCCCTAGAAAAAATTATTTAAGGAATTGAAGTGTAGTGAAAGAGAAATAGTTATCATGGCAGTTTATCACCTCACTAGAGATGTTGATCAATGTTGGTCATTGATACAAAACACAAAGAAATATGATGAAGTATCAAATATGGATTGGATGGAGTTCAAAGTTCTTTTCTTAGAAAAATACTTTCCTCGTGACCATCGAGAAGATATCGAAAGACAATTTATGAGTCTGAGACAAAAGGAGGATGAGAATGTCACAATGTATGAAGCTAACTTTACAAGGATAGTGAGGCATGTAGACGATTATATACATAACCCAAGGAGTAAGATTAATCATTTCTTTGATGGGTTAAAACCATTTCTTCGTCGAGAATTAGTCTCGAAATCCTTCACATCGTATGATGACATTGTCTCGTGTGCTATGAATACTGGAAATGAATTCATTAAGACATGCGCCTTTAATGCAAAGAAAGAGAAGAATAGATCTACTGATCACTCTGGAAATGGAAATAAGGGGAATAAAGGAAAAGTTAAATATTAATCCTGTAGTAAATGTGGGAGGAAAACCCCAGTACTTTCTTGACGGTAATGGGTGTCTGTTACAAGTGTGGTAAAAAAGGTCACCAAGCTTGTGATTTCAATGGAAATAACGAAGATACTGATTTTTAGTGCTACAATTGTAGAGAGATGGAAAATTAAGCAAATTACTATCCTAAGAATCAAGGATATGTATCTCAGAAAAGGCCAAGGGATCAAGTCTAAGCTTATGATATCACTACTGTTGAGGTATAAGCTCTGAAAGACATAGTGGCATGTAATTTAATGGTTTTCTCGAGTTTAAAAAATGCATTATTTGATTCTAGATCATCGCATTATTTCATATCATCTCAGTTTTCTACAGAAAATTATATATTTCCAATTTGATTTAATGAGGGAGTTTTCAGTTAAAACTCCTAAGGGAAGTATCATTGCTACAATTTTCTGTGAATCAGTTCCCATTAGAGCACATAAATGGTCTTTATCTGTAGATCTCATCGTCATAACCATGACTGAGTTTGATATAATCCTCAGTATATATTGGATTTCAGACCATGATGTGAAGATTTATTATTAGAAGGAGGTTATGATTTTTTATGAAGATGATAAGGAACACATTATCATTAGATCAGAATTTTCACCACCTAAATCTTATCAAGATCCACCCCAGTATCTAAACTAAATTCAATTATTGGGGAGGAATAGATTGAAATGACTTTGGGTGAGGAAAGAAAAGTTCAAATAGAGCATGTACCTATTTTGAGAGAATATGTTGATTTGTTTCTAGATGATTTACCTGGACATCCTCTAGAATGATAAATTGAGTTTTCCATTGAGTTGATTTCGAGATCAATGCCCATATCGAAGACGCCTTATAGAATGTCCACTGTGGAATTAGTGGAACTAAAGAAACAACTAGTGGAACTGATTAATAAGGGATTTATTCACCCTAGTGTTTCTCCAAGGGGAGCCCCAAATATTTTTGTTAAGAAGAAAGATGGAACTATGAGGTTATGTATCAGCTACAGAGAGATCAATGCTATAACAATAAAGAAAAAGTATCCCCTACCTTGCATTGATGATTTATTTAGCCAACTACATGGAGATCAATACTTTTCAATGATTAACCTTCCACTTGGGTACCATAAGTTGTGTGTGAAGAAGGAATACATTCCGAAGACAGCATTTCGAACCAAGTACATGCATTACGAGTTTACAGTAATTCCTTTTCAATTGACTAATGCACCCTTTGTATACATGGATCAATAGAATACAGTTTTCAAGGAATATCTCGACGATTTGGTGGTGATATTTATTAATGATTTCATGGTATATTCCAAAATCTACGAATATCATGAAAATCAAATGCACATTATCCTGAAAACTCTGAGAAGTTATGAATTATATGGGAAGTTTATCAAGTGTGAATTCTGGCTTTAAGAGATTTATTTTCATATCCATATTTTCTCTAAAGAAGAAATATCTATTTATCCTTCTAAGTTAAGAGAAATCTAGGAATGGTCAGGAACAACGAGTATAACCGAGGTACACAGTTTTATTGGTTTAGCTAGTTATTATCGACGTTTTTTCCAGAATTTCTCCCAATTGTCTAACCCATTAACAAAGATCATACACAAAGGAGTTAAAATAATTTGTACAAAAGAGTGTGAAGAATTTTTTGAAGAACAGAAGATAAGTTTAATCAATGCTCCTATTTTGACTCTACCATCGGGAAATGACGGGTTTGTTATTTATAGTGATGCATCAAAGAAAGGACGTGGTTGTGTCCTTATGCAGAATGATAGACTTATTGCCTATGCATCACAACAGCTAAAATTTCATGAGAAGAACTATCCTACTCATGATCTTGAGTTAGCTGCTGTAATATTTGTTTTGAAGATATATAGACATTATCTATATGTTGAGAAATGTGAGATTTATAATGATAACAAGAGTTTGAAGTATATTTTCTCACAGAAAGAACTCAACATGAGGCAAAGGATATGGCTTGAATTACTCAAGGATTATGATTGAATGATACACTACCACCCAGGGAAAGAAAATAAAATGGAATATGATTTTAGTAAAAAGGATCATGGATTTTTTTACAAGATGAGAATAGAAAGGGATCCTATTTTCATGGATCTAGTAAAGATGGATATGGGAATCCCCATGGAAGGTGAAACATCAATAATTTTTAAAATCGTTTCCAAACCATCATTACTAGAAAGGATAAAGAGTTCTCAGACCGATGATGAAGAGTTTCAAAGATGATTAATGCTATGAATGATGAGAGATTGAGTGAAGTTGTGTATGAAGATGGAATTTTGAAATTTGGGAAGCGACTTTGTGTTCCCAATATACCCGATATTAAAAGAGAGTTGTTTGTTGATGCTCATAGTTCCAATTTCTCTATACACCCTAAGAGCACCAAATTGTATAGAGATTTGAAGGAATATTTTTAGTGGGACAACATGAAGGGGAGATTGCTGATTTGGTGTCAAGATGTATGGTTTGTCAACAAGTGAAAGCTGGAAGCCAACAGTCTAGAGGAGTCATGCAACCTCTTCACATATATGAGTGGAAATGGGATAATATCACGATGGAAATTGTCATGGGACTACCAAAGAATCCTAGAAGGAATGAAGCAATATGGGTAATTGTTGATTGTTTATCCAAGTCATCACATTTTCTTATTATAAGTGAAGATTTACCACGTGAACGTCTAGAAAGACTATATATTAATGAAGTTGTTAGACTTTATGGATTACCCCTATCCATTGTTTCAGACCACGAACCCCATTTTAAATGAAGATTCTAGAGAAGTCTTCAGAAGGCCTTGGATACATAAATTGTTTTGAGCACTGATTACCATCCTCAAACAGATGGACAATTAGAACGGACTATTCAAACCATTGAATACATGTTGAGATCTTTCTCACTTGAATTTTAAGGTATGTGGGATCAATATTTACCTATGGTAAAATTTTCCGATAACAATATCTTCCATTTGAGTTTTCAGATGGCACCATATTAAGCGTTATATAGAAAGAGATGTCGCACAAGAACCTATTGGGGTGACTTTGGTTAAAGAAAACTCATACGCCGAGAACTGGTGGAGGAAATGACGGAAAAGGTGAAGGTAATCCAAAACCACATCAAAGTATCTAAAAGTAGGTAGAAGAGATATGCCAATAACGGAAGGAAGGATTTTGAATTTCAGGTAAGAGATCATGTTTTCTTGAAAGTATCTCCATTGAAGGGAGTTATACGTTTCGGTAAGAAGGGAAAATTGAGTCCCTGGTACATCAGACCATTCGAAATTATAGAATGAATTGGGGTTGTAGCTTACAGTTTGGAAATGCCGCCAAGTCTCTCTATTGTTCAAGATGTGTTCCACATATCACTGTTGACAAAATACATGCCTGGCCCAACGCATGTACTCACCTATGAGGAATTAGAACTGGAACCTAATATGTCTTACATCAAAGAGCCCATCAGGATTCTTGATACCAGAGAACAAGTGTTGAGAAACTGGAAGACTCGTCTGGTAAATGTTCTATGGAGAAACCATAAGATTGAAGAGGCAACATGGGAACCCAAGGAACTTATGATGAAGAACCACCCAAGTCATTTTATGCAGTAATATTCTAGAAATTTTGAGGATTAAATTATTTTAAGGAGTGGATAATGTAACACCTCATGCTTCTATGCCACGCTTCCCTTTGAATAATACAGTAGCGTGTGTTGTACGAAATATTGAGTTCTAACACACACCACAACCAATCAAACTAGCAGTTATGAATAGTAATACCCACATTTTGAAATTTTATAAATTTTATCTTTGAAAATGAACTTCATTTTTGGATTCGTAATATCGAAATTAGCTTAGGGTGAATTTTTGGTATTTTTCTGAAAACACTCATTTTTTTATAAATAGTAAAAAACACTGAGTTATAGTTTAAAACTGGATTTTAATTTTTATAATTATTTATTTAATTTAAATTTAATTAAGTTAAAAATAGATACATAATACCTATTTAAGTTCAATGTAATTCATTGGAGTTATTTAAGAATAATTTTTGATATATAAAAAATTTATTGAAATTGTCACCGTCTTTTACCCACCTCCTAGGAGAATTTGAAAATTCACATAAAAGATAATTATACCACTCATGTGAGTGGAATTTCAAAAATCCAAGAGATACGGTTAATATAATAGAATAAAATTTTGTTTAATAAGATATAAATACCTTTTGGTGAGTGGTAACTTTTTACTTTTATTTACCATGGTTAAAAGTAAATAGGGTAATTAAGGGTAAAAATTATATTAATATTACCATAACACATTTCTGAATTCTATTGGAAAATTGTATCTCAACCAAAAAAAATCATAGGAATAAAATATTATCATTTATATCCACTTGGATTAGATTAGGACATTTATTATTATTTAATTCAAAGAAGAGTTAAAAGAGTTAAAATCAATGTTTAATAACTAATGCATTTTTAATATAGTGTTATACAAGAGATAAATTCGATTATAAATATTAATTAGAAATATAAAAGGATTTCCTGCATAATGGTAATTTATTTATAATTTTTAGACATTAAATAAATTAATTTAATTATGACACAATGATAATGCAGTAATTACCGTACTAATGAGAGATTAAGATATTTGATATTATAAATATCAAAATAAATGTAATTTGAGACTTTTTATGAATTAAAATAATTTTCTAGGTTAATATGACATATTATTATTGTTTATATAAAAAGAATTTGAAGTAATAATTCTGTTAAAAATTATCAAAAACAAAATAACCAATAGTGTCAAAATTTACATAAAAGAGTTTTTTAAAAATATATTATATTATTAATTGATATTATATTCCTAAAAATATATGGTTCTTCCAGAGGACTTATATAATGGTAGGTGTATCATTAATGGACCACTTGGGGGTGTATTGGAGGTATATAGTTTGTTTAATAACTATATAATATAAAAATACAAAGAGACATGGTAAATGTAAAAGTATTTATCTTAGAGTTAAATATAAATAATAAGTTTAATATAATGACCAAAACCTATCTAAAATCTATTCATTGGAAGGATTTAAACCTTTATCCACCTTAAATTTTAAATAATCCACATTGGAGCCATTTGAAACCAAATATGCATTTTTTATAAAATAATATTTCTATCTTTTCATAAGGTGCCCCTCACCCCTCTTATTAAAGGGAACATCCCCTTCTCTAATGTTTACAGCTCCAATGTCCTTTGGCTCGACCAACCTCTGCCCAAATATCCCCCAAACTTCCCTAAATTAAACCTAGAGTCCTTATTTTGATCATGAAGCCATTCTTTGGATCCCTTTTGATCAAATCAAAAGAAAGAACCCGAAGAAGAGGTAATGATATCACCACCCTCTTTCATGTTCCTTTCATCTTCAACTTCTTCATTCATTGTTACATCGATTCTAAAATAATAACTCTTGTATCTTATATATATTTTGATGATATTAAATATATGGTACAACCATATTCAGTATTATATCCATCCTTTTAATGACATGTCACCATACATGCGTACATATGGCTTATATTCTCCACGTCGTGGTGTAATTGTTAATCAAAACATTATTATTTGGATTGGTATTATAATGATGTTTAATTGATGTAAATAATATATATAACATGATAATGTTTCTATATATATGATATACCATCCAATTATATATTATTTTAAAATAATAGTAATGATATTGTCGCTAGTTCATACGTATGTACTGCCATCTCCATGAACGCGATTTGATTCATTCCACATTGTATCCATTCAAGAATAATTTTCATTTGATGGTAAAAAAAATAATGTTTAAGGACTTGATATCATTCTGTATAAGAATAATATTCAACCAATCCATAACAAAGATGACTTGTGTAACAAAACATATAAAATAAAATGAGTAAGTTAACAACCAAAACGGTTATAATAATAAGATATTATTAACAAAGAAATGTTAAAAGATCATATACGGTATCATATTAATATATATTATTGTTGTATAATTTAATAACAATTATTTCACCATTATATAGGAGTTTAACCCACCCTCTTCCAAGGAAAAGTACAAGGTAAGGGTATATTTAACAATCTCTTAATTACCCGAGGTTTTTTATACGTAATTATATACTAGGACCTCTTTATAATCCACATCCATGTTTCTTTAAAATTTAATTCTAAAAATTCTTAATATTTTAAAGAATATGGGTTAATTTCAGTTATAACCTTATTTGAATATTTATAATAATTTTACAAATGAATCTTTCCGTCATTTTCCAAACAAGGTCATTTTTAACCTTTTCGACAGAATTAAGGTAAGAATGTATTTTTTTTAACTTATATGGAGGGTGTGGCTATTTTATGCCGTAAAAAAGTCATTGAAGCTTCCCTTACAAGATTATAAGAATATTTTGAAATTATATGTTTTATTTTATAATTATGTGACTTTTAAATGATTAAAAAAATAGGTATTTATCTCAAATTGTTTTCATTTCATCTATGTCAACATCCTTTGATGGATTTTAAGTTTATTTGAATTTGATTTATTATGATACAAAACTTACATATAGTATTGAATGTTTTGTGATATTTTTGACTGTGGATGTGTTATGTTTATACCATTCATGGTTTATGGAGAAATTATTGACATTTCGAATACTATTTTTAATACGAATGTTTATGTTATTTATAAACATGTTCATATAAGGAATGTATTGGAATTAATAAGTGATGGGTGGAGCCTGATATAGCTCCTCGATGTATCATTATTTATCATGAGACAAACTAGTGTCTTGGCATAAGGCCTTGACTGTAACGCCCCGACCCCAGCTACCCAGAGTCGGTGCATTAATTACATAACATTGGCATGATCACAAGAAAGATCAAATCCCGAAAGACCGATTAGTTTAGTAGCCTTGGAAACACTAGATATATTCATAAGTTTTACATTACATCATAAAATGAAAAACTACTACAACAACATAATGTTTCCAACGTCCACACTATAAACCCCTCATAATATCCCTGCAAGTCAATCATAATTTACTTCTTCACTACCTGGGAAAAATAAAACATAGAAAAGGGGTGAGCTCAAATGCCCAGTAAGGATAACAATATAGCGGAACATTCAAAATAAGCATAAACATTTAAGGCAATGAATTACTAAAACAAAAGCCTTTTAAAATTGAACTTCAACATAGTATGGCAAAATTAAAATGAAATAATTCCATTTACTTGTTCACATGGATATTCTACTAATCGAATAATCACATGCAATATCAATAACCACTTTCATAATGTTGGAATGCATAATGCCAGACTATCATAACCACATAGCCAAGGCCTCGTGCAAAGACTACAAATAAGATTTTGTCAAGGCCTTGTGCCAAGACACTAGTTTGTCTCATGAGACCTACCGATGCATCGAGGAGCTATAGCGGGCTCCACCCGTCACTTATTAAGTCCAATGCATTCCCATATGAAAAGGTTTAAACATAACATAACCATTCGTATTAAAACTAGCATACGAAATGTCAATAATTTCACCATAAACTATGAATGGTATAAAAATAGCACATCCACAGTCAAACATATCACAAAACCTTCAATACAATATAGAAGTTTTGTATCATAATAAATCAACTTCGAATAATCTTAAAATCCATCAAAGGATGTTGACATAGATGAAATCAAAATTCTTTTTAAAGAAGTATCTCCTTTTATTTTGAAATCATTTAAGATCCATATAAAATAAAACATTTTCTTTGAAAATATTCTTATAAGCTTGTATGGAAAGCTTCGACGATTTTATAATGGCGGAAAATAACCGCACCCGCCGTATAAGTTAAAAAAAAACATTCTTACCTCAATTCTGTCGAAAAGGTTAAAAAGGACCTTGTTTTGAAAATGACGGAAAGATTCCTTTATAAACCTCTTATAAAAATTCAAACAAGGGTATAAATGACTTTAACCCATATTCTTGTAAATAGTAAAAATGTTTTGAAATACATTTTGAAGAAACATGGATGTGGATGATAACGAGATCCCAGTAGATTATTACGTATAAACAACCTCGGATAAAGAAGAGATTGTGAAATAACCCTTACCTTGTACTTTTCCTTGGTTGGGGTAGGTTAACCTCCTGTATAATAGTGAAATAATTGTTACTAAATTATACAAGAATCATATACATTAATATGATATCATATATGATCTTTTAATATTGATTTGATAATAATATCTTAGTATTATTGCCGTTTCAGGTGTTAACTTACTCATTTTCATTATATGTTTTGTTACATACGTCATGTTTGTTGTATCTTATTCATATCCAGAATGATATCAAGTCCTTAAACATCATTTTTAAATCATTAAATGATAATTATACTTGAATGGATACGATGGAGAATGAATCTCATCGCGTTCGTGGAGACGGTAGTCCGTACGTACGCACGAACGCTACTTCCATTTAATTTTTATTTTAAAAGAATCGAATCCAAATGATACATAGGTATATTACTATTCCAGTATAATATAATATTTTATATATGTTACTTAAGTTCATTAATACCATCCTTTATATGTTCCATGTGTGGTATGAACGAGTCATATCATTTTAAGGGGGCGGTAGTCCGCACTTCCTCAAATAAAATTATCGTATGTATATACAACATGAAAAGAATAATGGTATGAAATAAAATGGAATTACAGAAGCTTATATATAAAATATATATCATTAATATCATATTTAATTACAGTTCCATCATAATGGCCACCATGAGAGGCGGTAAGATGTATTTGAACAATCATCGTTTCGTGAGGCGTTAGTTTGCCATCCACATTAACATTATGTTCATCATCCATTAGATGGAGTTGTGTGTATTTGTAGTTTGAATCCTTCTTATAACAACATCCTAGTTTATTGAGGATACTGGTGTTGTTACAAAAGATGGGAAATAAAAAGAGTTTGGGGGTTGAAGAAGCAAAATAAATGAAAATAATTTAAGAGAAATCGTTACCTTTAATTTAGGTAACTCAATTTGGATGGAACCAAAGGACTTATTTAAATGCTTTCTGCCTAAGGGGAAGCTTCAAGGAGGAGGAGAGGGATGTGGGGAGCTTAGTTGGGCAGAGTTTGGACGAGCCAAGTGGCTTGAGAGGTGTGAAGAAATGAGAAGGAGGAGTGCCCTTTTATAAGAGGGGTGAGGGGCACCTTTGGAAAAGCTAGAAATATTAATTTATAATAAATTCATATTCGGTTTCTAATGGCTCCAAAGTTGACTATTCAAAGGTTGAGGTGGGGATGGGTCGAAAACAACTCATCCAATAGAATTTATACAGGTTTGGGTACTTATATTAACCTTATCTTTAAGTATTAACTCTAAGTTAATTAGTTTCACTTTTACAATGTCTCTTTGTATTTTTATATTATATGGTTAATAAACTTACCATATACATCCAAGCGACCCCCAAGTGGTCCATTAATGATTAACCTATCATGATATAAGTCTCTTGGCCGAACCTTATATTTTTAGGAATTTAATATCAATTAATAATATAATATTTGTTTTAAGAACTCTTTTATGTCAATTTTGACACTATTCATTAGTTGATTTTTGTGAAACTCATAACAGATTTATTACTTCTAACAAAGTCAATTAAATCAATCCTAATATATCATATTATCCTAGAAAATTAGTTTAATTCATTAAAAGTTTCATATTATATTTATTTGGGTATTTATAATATCACTTAATTTAATTTTTCACTATTATAGTAATTACTGCATCATCATTGTGTCATAAATAAAATAAATTATTTAATGTCTAAAAATTATAAATAAAATATCATTATGTAGGAAATCTTTTTATCTTTCTAATTAATATTTATAATCGAAAATCCAACATGTATAACCCTATGTAAAAATTGTTCTTCTAAAAGATGTAAGCTTATGCCATTTTTATTTTTATTTTATCTTTATTAATATAATGTGTCATTATCACTTACAAGTGGATCCATGGGGTCCCAAAATAGACCCAAAGATGCCCATGGTCGACCATGTATCATCCAATAGGGTTAAGACACGTTTTAGGCTAATTTAGTATTATTATAATATTATTTTTTTACCCTTATTTACCGGATTTACCCTTAACCATGGTAAATAAAATATTTACCGCAGTAATTATTCAAAATGTCTAAAAATAAAAGTTACCTATTTACATAATTTGAACATCCTGATTCCAAATATGGAATCCATTTTTCTAAATTCAAAACACAGAAGTGGCAGAAATTAATTTAAAATTAATTCCCGCTGTCAAAACAAAAAGCGTGTTTTTAAGAGATAATAACTATCAAAAGATTGACACTTGTTTATGTTCGGTTTAATTGTAAAATTATGTCCAATGACCAACATTATATTAAGTGGTAAAAATATATTCTAAATATAATTTAAAACCACTCAAATTAATAATTTATCACTATTAATTATTTTGTTTAAGAAAGTTGTTTTTAATTAAAATTTAGTAATTTTCACTATTCATCAAAATATTAAAGTTATCCGAAAAGTACCAAAATTTCAACTTAGGCTAAATTTGATATTCCGAATCCAAAAATGAAGTCCATTTTTAAAAATAAAATATATATAATTTCAAAAATTAGGTATTACTATTCATAACGGCTAGTTTGATCGGTTGTGGTACGTGTTAAAACACGAAGTTGCGTACAACACACGCTACTGTTTTATTCAAAGGAAAGCGTACCGTGGAAGCTTAGGATGTTTCATTTTAAATTTTTTTTTGATGTCCCCATTTAGTCAAAAAGTTTAAAATATTGTATTTAAAAAGGTTTCACTATTAAAAGTTGATAAAAGTGCAATACTTAAAATGAATCTGTTCTTGCATTATGACTAAGAAACTCATAATATGGATTCTAAAATTATAAGGATTATATAAAATTTAAAATGTAGTTAATGCTATTCATGTCCTCTTTTAATGGCTTTTTTTTTGTAAGTCATGGTGTGATTGAACTCGGTGTTGCGTGTAGTGCAAGTTATTGAATTATTTTGAAGAAACAACACACTATGAAATCTTGAGGTGTTACATTGACAAAATCTTATTTGTAGTCTTGTCACGAGGCCTAGACTATGTGGTTATGATAGTCTAGCATTATGCGTTCCATTATTATGCAAGTGTTTATTGTTATTTCATGTGATTATTCGACTAGTAGAATATCTATGTGAATAAGTAAATGGAATTATTTAATTTTATTTCTTCCATATTATGTTGATGTTCAGGTTTTGAAGGCTTCTGTTTTAGTTATACATTTCCTTAAATGTTTATTCTTATTTATAAAAGTTCCCTCTATATTGTTATCCTTACTGGGCATCTGAGCTCACCCCTTTCAATGTTTTATTTTTCCTAGGATGTGAAGAAGTATTTTATGAATGACTTGTAGGGATAGTATAAGGGCATAAGAGTGTGGAAGCAAGATTTTGTTGTAGTTTTAAATTTATGATGTAATTTAATCCTTATGAATGTATCAAGTGATTCCAAGGCTACTAAACTAATCGGTCTTTCGAGACATGATATTTTGGGATCATTCCAATGTTATGCAATAATTCATCGACCCTAGTTAACTAGGGTTAGGGAATTACAAAGTTTCATACCATCCAATGTTTCATCCAAAGTCTTCCATGTGAAATAAACATTAGTCCCCAATAGAATGATCACAAGTTAAATTATTTTTATCTATTTTGGAAAAAATTATTTTGGTAATTCCAAGGTTTTTGAATCTTATAATAATTATCATCAGATTGGTAATGGAACAAAAATAAATTAAATGACACATAATTTTTTTAAATATTCCTTTTATTATTTTCTAATTGACTATATTGGGCCACATCCACAGTTGTTAAAAAAATTATTTCTTATAGAAGTTTATTATTTTGAAATTTGGTAGTGGATACAGTTATATTAATTTATGATTCAATGACTATTATGGAATTATTATGATTCCAAATATTCTATAGAATTATATTTCCTTGGTTTACCATGAGTTTCTAGGGTCCCCATTCATCAACTAAACAATTAAATCATATATAAGTCATTATGGTAGTGGGTATAAATTTTATACTCCATATCACAAATAATTAAATGGTAAATTCTTGGTTTCTAAAATATAGATAAAAAAATACATGAAAAATGGTTTAGCACAATAAAAATTGTAGGAGTGAGGGACATGATTATGTAGGTAGGGTTTTAAAGTCCAATTGTAATGTCACCTAACTATCTTTCTTTAATGATTTTCACCGCTTTTTTGTGATAGATAAATGAGCCTACTAGGGAATTAAAAACATTCAAATATAATATTATTGGTAGAGGTGATCAATGAATGTTGTAGATTCAATTGTGGGAGGAAATTCATATTGATTCATATGAGAACTACTAAAACTATAATGTGTTATATAAGGATTACCATGAAACTACCAACAGTCATCGTTAGATTCTTATTAAGGTGAAGCTCCTCATATTTAGCTTGTGGCTCAAGTAACACAAGTATGCTTTTTTAGCTAATTTATCCTATAAAATATTTCTAATTTCTATTGAATTGTTATTTTACTAGTCTAAAATGATGAAACAGAATAATCCTTCAAAATAAATTGAAAATAGTTGAATTAATTTGATGAGTCAATTTGGAGTCCCATATAGGGGAATTCCTCCCTTCAAGATGAAACCTACTAGTGAAACCCAAAATATTTTTCCCTTCCTTCCCAAATTATATTTTTTATAGAGAGGACACTATAAAAAAAATTTGTGGTAGTTTTGGGGGGATTCATGCCAATGTTCACTAGTAATTTAATGAAATTTCAAATATTCTTTTTCTTATTCCAATAATGTTGTTTTATTATCCACTTTTTAATTTCTAATAATAATGTTTTACAACATTATCATGAAAATCATTGAAAAGGCATGATAAACGTTCCTATTTCTATATGTTTTGATATTTAATGAAATGTTTATTCACTAATGGAATTTTTTTATAAATAATTTCACATTTAGGTGCGATGTTTTTGTTAGATTGGTTGTATATGGATTATATAAATGTTTATATCAATATAAAAATTAGTTTAATGATTGAATTATATTTGTGAGTAGTTTATCAATTAATAACATCAAATAATATATCCAAACAAAATTACAATAAACTATGATTTGATAATATTTCTCACTTAAAAGAAGGAAAATGTAGCATTTGATAATATTTATCATCTCTTAATAATTGTTTTATAACATATTAATTACTTATCCAAAAATTTTCATGACAATACAAGACTAACATAAGTGCTTGTAACTACTATATGACTAGTCTACACCCTTAAAAATAATAATGGGGGATAAATAAGTGTACAATGTATGGGGATTTGTAGTTACATATGTGATATTTTCACTTTCTATACATCTGAAGTGGGCGTGTTTATAAACATATTTGTAATATATGTTAAAATGGTTTAGTAGAAAGTATCATATAAGAATAAATTTTTCAAAATAATCAATATTTGCAATCTATAATTTTGAAAAGAGTTGTATTAGACGGTTTTCATACACACACAATGAATGTTAGTGAAATATATGGATTTTTATTTCCATCCAAATGCAATTATCAAACATCTCATTAAATTTTATTTTGATACAATTAATGAGATATTTTTTCCATAATCACATTAACAAACTCATTGGAGTGGTTTTCTTCTTTAATCACATTGATATCATTAATTATATATTCATGTAATGTTAAATATTCATGGAGTTTAAAATATATTGTTGAATAATATATTGGAATGTGACTTTACCTATATGTTCAATTTTATAGTTATGGGGATGTGATTGCACCGTGGTTCACTGTTTTATTTCACACATACTCCACTATGGTATATATAAAATATTATACCAAATTTCACATCACATTTGATTGAGTTATTTAAATTTTTTCACTATTAAAAATCACAATATATAATTTTTTATAAATAAAATGTGGGAAATTATTTGGAAGATCGAGGATGATGATTGAGATAACTAGGGAAATTGCACTAGATCCCCAAAACACAGGTTGACTCACATGCACAGTATATCTAATTTGGGTAAAACATTTGGATGTTATTTTATGTAATAATCCAAAATTTAGTGTTCTACTTCTAATCTAAGACATCCCATCTAAATCAATCCAAACAGGGCCCCAAAAGAACTATTTTTTCCACGATACTACATCAAATCGAAGTCAAAAAACTCCATGTATTTAGAAACTATATCATATTTTATACATTAAAATTGAGACCAAATTTTACAATTATATATTGTGGTTATATTACTAGAATAATATTTTTTACAAATCCATTTAAGTATTTTTCAAGCCCAGATCTATGAGCCAATTGGGATCACCAAAACTGGGTTCTGAAGATGACCTCCCATATTACCTATAAACCGGAACAATGTGCACCCCATTTTTATGCTAAACCAAGGGGAAAATATAAATATATGTTATACCCCGATGATTAATATCATTATTACATATTATCTATAGTTACCTATCATAATAGAGATGTCAATGATGATGTAAAAGTTCCACTCGAGCCTCAACCTCTAACTCTCGATGGTGGACTGAATGTTGGATGTTCATTTCGAGGAATGAACTCACACATGTAGAGGGACTTACATATTTTGTTAATCTACGAGTATAAATTAAATTTTGTGTGAAAAACATCATTTATATTTTACCCCAACAATATTCTCATTTCAATGTAATTTTTTAGTACAATCAATTTAAATATGTTTCATTTCAGTAATAATTAGGTTGAGATTTAAAGTGGGAATCATCATTTTTTCTGATCTAAAAATACTAGTAACATATTACTCCCATAAATAAATTATATTTTAGAAGTATTTCACAACAATTATTCAACGGTTTAGTTACAATCATTGAAAAACCTATTATTTTGTCAAGGGTCTTCTCTTTGCACCAAATTTAAAAGGAATGAGGTTAATCGAGTTTTTAGTTAACCTTTACGAGGGTATTAAATTTAATATTTTTCTATTTTCAAAACAATAAACTAACTAAGTTGAATATTTATTTGGAAATTTACCCATTCTCTAATAAATTCCTGACATATCACCTTTATCTTCCAACTATAAAACTCTGTAAGTAAGTAATTTTATCATAATAAATGTTTTCTAAACCCCAAACTATTTTAGTGTTTCTATTCACAATACTCCCTTAAAAAAAATCAAAATATAATTTAGAGTTTATTAATGGTCCTAAATATGATATATATGAAAATTAAAATCCCTAAACAATATGACATGTCATGAAAATGCTTCCTCCCTGCCAGATTTACCTAGGAAATGGGTGTAAAAATTTGGATACTATTTATTTCACCTTTCTCTCAAAATATTGGGACAACCTATAAAATGATCGATGAACATAGTCATCCATAGTTTTTTAATAACCAATATATAAGAATTATTTCATAAAATAAAATTCTAACAACTATCATTTTTTCCACATTGTGGATATTCGTGACTTGTTTCATCATGGACCCTAGATCAGTGTGTATGAAAATATCTAAGGGTTTGGATTTTTGGTGATGAGATCATCTTGGTTTTTGATAGAGGAATTAATGTATGAGGTCGATCTGTGAAATTGTTTTAGATACTTTATAAAAACATAAATTATGTAATAAGATTCTCTAAAACTGTATTATTCAAATAATGGTTGTCTAAATAAGTGAACATTTTATGTTTTATTTAATAGGAATATATTGAGAAATGGAATTTGAAAACCCCCATTTGATGTGATTTCACAAGGGTGGGTTTTAAAATATATGAATTGTATCTATATATTTTTTTATTTTTTATTTGTTATTAGATGGTTGGTGTGTGTTTATAGCCACGAATAATGGATAAGGGGAGGAAGCACCATCATATAGTGATCGTATAGACAGAATATGGGTGTAAGTAACAATATCAAATGGGTTCACAGCCATTGTTTTTTTAACGGATGACACTCGATTCATTTTTATATGGATTTACATGGTTTCTTTCATTGTGGATGAGTGTGGGTGTTGAATTTGGATGATTATTTGAAGAAACATATTTTATTTTGAAATTTTTATTTAAGGGTTTATATAGATCAAGTGTAAGACTATGAAATAAACTACATGTATAATTCTATACTATAATTATAAAATGTTCTAACTCATTTTTGACCTATGGCTTGTGATTGGATGTATTTAGGAAAATACTACTAATTTATATACTCACCCCACCCCAATGTGGGAACTTTTATAGTTTTATTAGGTTTTCTACTAAGATACAAGGAATGGTCATGTATCTTGTGTATTTAGTAGTGGTACTAAACAACTTATCTTGGTTACAGATGTTAGAGCAAGGGAGTGTCTGCATATTACTATGATATGGTGCCACATTTGTTCAATTTCATTCTAGTTGGATTCTTATGCTTATACATTTATTTATTTTTCTATGTTCTCTAATATTGTTCTGGTATAAGTATTTAATGAGTTATGTGATTGTGTATTGATTCAACATTTTTTTTCATAGATTTTGTATAGTTATTGACATGATGAATGTTTTATTATGGATTATTATCCATTAGTTTTCACTAAATTCCATTTATTATATTACTATAAATTTTTTATTGGGGATGTAACCTATGTGCAATATCACCTACATCTCTCCTCAAGCCAATGGGTAAGGGGTGGGGTGTTTCCCACACACTTCAATTTATGTATGTGAGTAACTAAAGAGGTTTATATGGTCTCATATATTCATAAATTTATTTACTATATTTTAGTAAAGATGGTGAGATTTTTGACTTAGACCATTTGGGATATAACACAATATGAAAAGAAATAGGATGTGCACCTTATATAAGGAAAAAACATGATTTATTGCTCAATTATTCAATAAAGGATGATTTTATTAATTATGTTGTCATTTTCGATTACACATTGTATGATGACCTTGTATACACCCCCATCGTATTGAATAATTATAGTGCTGAACTTATTATTTCATTAAATGAATACCCTTTACCTCTCCATTTATCCCCTAGGGGAATCATGATGCCCACTATCTCCCAGATTTGAGTAAATATTGTATATTTTAATGCTAATAATTATAATCCTACTCTAGAGGAGGCTTTAACAACATCCCCATAAATTTGGGCTTTAGTTTCATAGAAAGTCATGATTTATAGTTCCCCTATGGCTTTTAAATTTTACCAGATACGAAATAGTGGGATTCGATTAATTGATACATGTTTGATAGTGTGAATGATAATGTATATGGACTAATTTGGTATATTAGGAGGAAATAGTTTAAGACATAAATAGTTCCACCCTGAAATTATTTGACATGGGATAATTAGTTTTTTATGATATTTTGGGATACCTTTGATAGACCATTTGGAAAACCTATATGAAGGAGGTACCCAAGAGTGTCCTATAAGTGTTTTAAATGTTAATAAGGATACATGTGGGGTTTTTCACTCAACTAGATAACATGGTTAAAGAGGGAACCCAAGTGAAAGAAAAGGGATAAAGAGAATTCCTAGTGAAGGACTATGGTGAACTTTCTCTAAATTGAATATCAATGCAATATGGTCACCCAAGGGTGATACTATGGTAAATTAGGAGAAAAATGGAAGGAATGTGGTGAATAGGATACCCTAGTAAAGATATACAACAAAATGTGTCCATAGATAGATCCCAAGGAGATGTGTTACCTCTATGAGAGTCAGTGGTTCCATGTTACCCTATTTAGTGTTACAGGAAAACATGGTTCTCATATGGAAGGAATAGAGAATGGTTTCTTCCTAAGGAGAGGAAAAGTTGATATTTCCCCATAATTTAGATGTAAGGATAAGTGATGGTCATTGTTAGATGTCCTGATAGGGGATTTTCCTTTGTAAAAAGATCACAATAATGGTCTTTTACATATTTCATTTATGTGTGTCCTCAGATACGGGTTCCTTCACATTATTTTTTGATATATAATGAGGAATATATCGTCTAGTAATGTAGTGACATGTTAATCACATGGATATCTCAGTAACCAACATTTTATTATTAATTACTCTATGTTTTTTTCTTAATTAGGAACCCTAAATAGTTGTTAAACACTAGGGGACATATAGTTTTTCTAGAATTACATTTTCTTACAAAATGTTATAAATGAGGTCACCATATGGTTAATTTAATTATCATATTCAATGACCATGGCACAAAATATGGTAAAATAAATTTCTAAATGTGACTAGGGAAAAAGGATGAGAGAATTTATAGTTTTTGAAATGAATCTAGGGAAAATACATTAGAATGAAATAATGGACATAAAGATAGGGTACTGAATATTTGGGTTTATAGGTCTAGTAACATGGACATAGGATGCTTATATAGTAATAATTAGATATTTTTGTACCTAATTGCTATTATACAAGGGTTGGGGAATTTGATAATGCCCTTTATATTTAAGTATGAATAGTATGAGTGTTAAATTAGAATGTTAATTTTTTAATAATTATAATTGTGTATTAAAATGATGTCTCTTACATTTAGGGTTTATATTAAGTTAATGTTTTCACTAATATCATGAAAAGTGATATTTGTCCACTAACTGGGGGATGGGATGCATTTTCTATATAAATAGTAGGGGTACCCTATTATTTGGGAACTACATTAACTAAAATGATAGAATCCATATAGATACATTCTCTTACATCACCTAGGTTTCTCACCCTAATCAATGAAATCAATGATACCATTTATACAAGCCATATATCATTTTTTCTATTGTACTATGCTGAGAAGAATAATTTGTCCAATTAAATAATCCCTTGGTAAATTTTTTCTGAAAACATAGATAAAATAATCAATTGGGTAAAATTTTCACCTTTGATGAATTTTTACTTAATTGGTTACTTTCTGAGATAACTTCATTATAGTTTTTCTACTTCACATTTCGTTTTTTATTTTTACACTAAATTTTTTAATTT
Source organism: Viscum album (assembly GCA_963277665.1). Classification (NCBI taxonomy): domain Eukaryota; kingdom Viridiplantae; phylum Streptophyta; class Magnoliopsida; order Santalales; family Viscaceae; genus Viscum; species Viscum album. Next base: position 443,272,154 of record OY728129.1, read on the forward strand.
TCATTTTTTGAAGAAAAAAAATTATGGTACTTCAGTAGAAGTTTGAGACAATGAATATTATTCCATTATTCATTAAATAGTTCAAGAAATCAGGAAATGATATGCCTATTAATGGAATCGACACACATAATCCCTTGAAAAGACCATGATGAAGGACCCACAGAATTACACTGTATTATTGTTTTAAAAACAATTTGATCACAATGAATGATTTTAGAAAACCAAATCCCCATGAAAACCTCTATGATTTTTAGATTATGAGGTACACCACCATTGACTTTGCTAACATATCATCATGGTAATCATATATCCTAAAGGGTAATTCCATCATTGTGAATACACTACTCCACTTTATGTCTTCTTTTGATAAATGTTCTTATATATAATCCAAATATGTTGTATGATATATCAATCTTATTCTAATATTTTATAGATAAACTCAAGTGTTGATGGAATACTTTTATAATTATCCAACCTTTCACTCTAGAGTCTAGTGTTAAAAAAACGATAATTTTTTTCTAAATAATGTGTTTATAAATAGTAAACATATAATAGTATTACATTTTTTGAATCAATTATGTATATATATTGGAAGATCAATATTATATCAATAATAAATATGTAATAAAACTATCCATTTTCATTTCAAGTTGATATACCCTTAAGATAACTCTATCTATTCCTGGTTAAATTTGTATGATCTCTCCTGAATAAATATTACTCATCTAAATACCATGGGAAAAATTATTTTGAACATTAACTGAGGAAATGATACATTAAGTGTTTTTATAACAAAATTATACATATTTAAAAAAATAATAAAAATCATTTTTTTAAATCGTTTGAAAACTAAGTAAGTTATTTAAAATAAACCATTTCTTAGATAAAAAATTCACATTCTATTAAATGGATATGTAGAGATTTTCAATATTAAAATAAAATAAAAGAACATTTTTAAAACTCATTAACATAATAAAACTAATTTTATAAAAAACAATGGCATTAACAAATCCATGTAATCTTTTACTGATAAAACCATACTTGTTATAGGACTTCATTAAAAATAATTTCTTATTAAAATGAATCCATATATTTTTTTTAAAAAGACACATGGTTGGAAAGAAACAATGTGAGGAAACATGGAATAATTAAGTTCGTATAGATCCTACACACCATGATAAACATCATCCCTTATTGTTTTTTTTCACTACATATCCCTAATCATGTGTCAATGGACTAAGACAAAATTTTAATAAAATATCTTATATTTATCTATTTCATAACTATAGTTTTCATTAAAAACCATAATTAAAAAATAACTAAAATAAATATATATATAAATTGTTATATATAAACCATTATACACACACATATATTCGTCTATGTATTTCATTAGTAGAAAACTTATTTTTATTTTTTAGAATGAGAATTTCTTGGTAAGAATACATGTCTTGGGGATTACAATATAATAATTATGGTTCACACAATACAATAAACATAAGTATATTCCATTGAGTGAAAAACATTATGATAAAAAAAACACCGTGCGAAAATAATTTTTTACAAAAAGTTGTCTAAAATTAATATTAAATAAAGTGGTATATATAAAATTATGGATAAAAACTCTTTAAATCAAAAATTGTGTCTAAAAAACGTATAAAAACATATTTTATCGAGTGGGAGTATTTTTATAAATGTGTAATTATGTTATTTAGAATTATTAAATATAAATGATTATTCTAAATATAGTGATTATTTTTTAAACCTTGAAATTGACATTTCAAAATATTGTTACATATAAGATGAAAAATATTAATATTCAAAAAAATTATGATTTAAAAAAAAATTGCAAGACCCATACATTTAATGATATTTAAAAACCCCTTAATTAATTTTATAAAAATTATACATAACATTTAGAAGTTTAAAATATAATCTCTTTATAATGTTGTTTTTGACAAAAATTAAAAGTTATTTATTTTATAAAACGGTTGTATAGAAATAAAAAAATGATTTTTTACTTTTCATCCACTTACATGAATCTAGTAGAATCACATTGTAGGTATATCATAATGTTTTCACCTATTTTCACAGAATAATGGTCTTTTAAAAATAAATATCTCACTTCCTCACTCTTCTCCAACATATACCAAGGTGATGACTAAATGTTCTTTGAAATGGATTCATTTATAGGAAATTCCAATAGTATTTTTTATTATCTATGATTTATTGTTAGTAATGACTTTTTTACTAACTATAATTGACCAGTAAACTGAGGTCACCTTTCCTAGACTTGGTTTACATATCCACCAATGGGGGGAATTACATGATTACTATTATTATAAATCATATCAATTTTCTTTTACAAAGATCATATAAATTTTAGTACACACAAATACCCAGACACACATATATAATTATATATATTAATAACCTTTTAGTGACCCTGAAGTAGATGAAATGGAAGAGGATGAGAAAAAAATTGTCATCACATGTTATATGACTCTTTTGTAGGTCCCTCGATAAGTTGGAATCAGACATAACGAATAAACCAACTGGGTTAGTAGATGTGTTGGGAACTAGTGGCAAGGAATATAATACGTTGATGAGCTAATTATGGAAAAATTGTGATAATGTCATATTTTGGGGATAGTAAGATAGCATCGAAAATCAGTAGTTTCTCTAATGGTTTTTTTAGTGTGTTGGTCGCAAATGATTAGGATATGTATTGGATGAGGTAGGAAACAATTGTTGGTAGGGGGAGTGTTTATGTAGGTTTTTTGGAAAAGAGACGCGAGTGTAGTGTTGAGAAATATAACACCCCATTTCATTTGTTTTATTTTATTTTTTTATTTATCATTTTTATTTTCGGTAATTAAAATTGTACTGAGCACACACACACACACAGCGATGTATATATTAATTTTCATTTTATGAAATAATTTATATTTCAATAAAAAAATATTTAATCAATTAAAATGTATATTTTTTATGTACTATAATTATAATTTAATATTTTAATTATACATAATCATATAATATATATATATATAAATATGTTTTAATGATACATGGACTTTATTCAAAATCAAACTACTCTAAACACCATAATCCTCTAATTTTATTATTCTATACATTAGAAATAATTATTTTAAAAATATCTAACTATAAATTTTTTTCGAAATTATAAACCTATAACATAATTAATATTTATTATATTAAATTTCTATTATCTATAAATTACTAATCAATTATAATCACTACTTTAATTTAAATATTTTATAAAAATTATTTTTGAATTTATAAACTATTAATCATTCATATATTTTTAACTTAGGAACATATAAAATAATTTTAAAACCTCAATTTAATCTATTTATTTATAACTTATTTTTTTAATGAAATTTTTTTTAATTTTTAAATATTGAATTTTTTTAAATATATTTGTTTTTTTAAGAAATACATTATTGAACATCATCCCTATTTAATATTTTTATTCTATAATAATTAATATTTTAATAAATATAATATTAGTACTATTCTATTTTATCTATCCTGGAATAATTTATTATAAGATTTGTTAGAAATAGTTAAAAAAGTATATTTATTTATTTATAAAATTCAAGATACTCATTAAATTATAACTGGAATATTTCATCTTCTAGATATATTTATTATAATTAATTTTCCCACAATATTTAATTATTAACACATTTTATAAATTATAAATATGATTTAATATTAATATTTTATATATATATTTAAGATTTTACATTTATACAATATAGTTTGTATACTGTATATATAATTAAGAATTATTATTTTCAATATTTCTTTTAATTGATTATTTATCTTATACCTAATTTTCAAAATAAGGTAATTTTTTTATCTTATATTAGTAAATCGCAAAAAACTAATATCATATTTATTTCCTGAGTTTTTATTTCTCAAAATATACTCAAAATATTTATTCCAAACAATGGATATTAATTCATGGATAATAGAAATATATACACCCAAATAACTAGTTTGTTACATTATCTCTTCTTAAATAAATTACATCCATAGAATTCAAATTATCAAACAAATTTTTACATTCTAAAAATTTGATGAATATATATATATATATATATTAATAAATATTAATACATAATGATAACTTTATTGAAAAATTATATTTCATTAAATCATGTAAATGTTTCCATCTAGATGTGAGGTCTACTAAATTCTGGAACCAATATATTACATCCCTATAAAAGGAATAAAATATTCTTTTAGATCACAAGGTCTATATTCATAAGAGTATCCTAAAAGTGATAAACCAAAAACCTAAAAAATAACATTGAAATTGTCCTCGACATAACAATTACAAAATTTGTATAAACTTTTGTATCATACCAACTCTGACATGAAAAACCCATGCTTGTAATTCAAATGTTGTATATATTATTGTTTTTAAATAAAATATTTGACAATAAAAAAATTAATTAGTCATACATCATGAGGATATTTTGCTTCTAGATCTCAGGAGCATCACGAAAATATAAAGAAATGTCTACTTAAATAACTGTAATTGTTTTTTTAATCTAAATACTTTTAATATGTTATTTACATGGACATGCTACCTCAGTATGTCACGATCTCAATTCTACGCAGATAGCTCGGGGGGCAGAGACCGTTTGCAACCATCCCAAAGCCCCTCTTGGGGTTCTAGGGGGGATTATCCTTTTCCTGAGATGGGTTCCAATGACAAGGGGAAGGGAGTGCTTCTTTAATCCCCCTCTTATATCCCAAAATCATCCTCATCCTTGATGGGACTCTCTCTAGTTTTTTTAGGCCTGGAAGAGGTCCTTCTAAATCATCATGCAGATTTGAAGTCTCTCAGCTCTAGATTGGTCCAGTATTCCCTGAGAAGGTTGTAGTTGCCTAGGGCATGTCCAATTCTCTATCAGTTCCCCCCTTTTCTTTCTATGTCTATAACTGAAATGGATTCATAAGAATATGAGGGCCAGATAGAATGTTTACATCAAGGCTCTTCACCAATTTCTTATTATCCTTCTCCACAGTAGGAAGAGTGTATCCTGGGTTCTCATCCCCCAGTCAGCTGTCTAGTCACTACATTGGTGCCAGCATTCAGAATGAGTTCTACTTTCTCAATGACTAAAGATTCTCTATATGGAATTTATACTAGATCACTATCAAGGTCAAATACATTTTCCTGATCTCAAAGAATGCTTCAGGACTATGAGTATGGGGCCAGTTCCATATGCAAGTTTCATAAATGATTAATTTTCTCATTCGGAATGCTCACAGCATGGGCTCTCGTGTAAAATTGGATTTCATATCCATTTTAATTCATAAAAATTTTGTTTCTCTGATAGAAGTGTTGGAATCTAAACAATATCCTTCTAAAGTCAAGCATTATGCTCGACATCTAAGGGTGCTTGTTTTTTTTACTAGCAGTCCCACTAATTTTTATATCTGAGTTTTATGGAAATCTGGTCTCTCTATTAAATTTCTCTCAATGTCCAACCAGTTTATGAAAATAAAAATTTCTAAGGATGATATTTTTCTCTATCTTTCAATTGTGTATGGAAAATGCGATTATCCTAAATGGATCCCTCTATGGAGTGACCCGAGAGCATTCAATCCAAGAGAATTCCCATGGATGGTGGGTGGCGATTTCAATAGTGTGGCTTGTTTAGAAGTGGAAAAATGTCATTGAATATTACCTAGGAGAGATAGTAAGGACTTTTGGGACATTACGTCGTCAAATCATCTAATGGGTGCAATTTTTTATGGTTACCCCTTTAATTTGTGCAATAATTTTTGTGGGACATGATGGTATTGGATTCACCTTGACAGATGTTTAGTGAACATCAAACCTCTATCTGTTTTTCATAACATCATGGTCTCCCATTTGGAAAGATACCATTCAAACCATTCCCCTCATTTCACTTCTACTCATATCGGTAATGGCAGTGAGGTTCTATTTTGTTTTTATGCTACCAGGGCATATGATGATGATTTTTAGGACATTGTGAAGTCTAAGTTGAACTAACAAGGTTAAGGAAACCCGTGGGTGACCCTCCACAACAACCCTAGGAGCCTTAATGGGAACCTATGAGTTTGGGAAAAAGATCATCCCTCAGGTGATCAGTAACTGTAGGAATTGAGTTGGGTCATTAAGAGTTAGGGGCTTTGTCTAAAGAATGATTGGGATGAGGATACTTTTGGGGTTATTTAATTCAATAAGGAGTAGTTATCTGAGTTATTGTTGCAACAGTAATGAATTTATCTTGAGAAGTCCAGAGTTAAGTGGCTCCAGGATGGGGATAGAAACACATGTTATTTCCATGCCTACCTCAAAGAAAAACCCAGGTTTATGGTTCTCAATCAACTCTAATAGGATGGGTCCTTAATTAAGGATAGGGTTGTTGCAGGTAATATGGAAAAGACCTTATTTAGGGATCGTTTCGCTTCCACTAATCTGAATATGTTAGGTGGATACCCCCGAGGCTCTTCTTCACTCTTCAATAATATCACCCACTCCATTTCTAGTGAGCTGAATTCTGTTTTTGTTGAAATCCTAGGGGAGGATGAAATTAGAGAGGTGGTATGGTATATGAATTTTGATAGTGTTCTAGGGACAGATGTCTTTCCTGCTTTTTTATAAGTATTCTTGTGATATTGTGGAATAGAGCTTGATCAGAGTGGTGCATGACTTCATTATAAGTGGTAATCATCCCAGGGTGGCATGTGTTACAAAACATGTTATGATTTCCAAAGTGGAAGATCCTCAGTCTCCGAATCAATATCATCTAATCAGATTATTAATTGTGCCATATAATGTTCTAGTGGGTGTCCTCAATCTCAGAAATTCTCCCTTTCATCTCACATGGGTGGCCAAGGAGCAGCATGGTTTTGTGAAAGGTAGGTTTATTCAAGGTGCCATAACCTTAGCCAACGAAGTTATTAGTGAAATCAATTTGGAATCTTTTAGAGGTAATGTGTCTATTAAGCTGGAAATGAGAAAATCCAATGATAAAGATGATTGGAGTTTCCTCATATGGGATCTACAAGGATTGGGATTTTTATCATGGATCATTGACATCCTTTTCCATTGCATTAGTTCTCATTGGGTATCAATCCCCTTTATGGGGATAAAATTTGGTTTCTTCAAAGCTGTCATAGGTTTGAGGCAGGGAGACTCCATTTCCTATTCACTTTTTATCGTTGCTCAAGATGTAATAAGTAGATTGTTGACCCACTCCTTCGATATTGTCAAGATCCTAACCATTAGTAATAAGCATTGGTGGGGAATTTTTTCTCATCTCATGTTAGTGGCTGAGACTTTTCTCTTTGTTTTCAGAAGCATAAAATCTCTTCAAGGGTTTAATGAAGTGGTTGACATTTATTTTGCATGGAGTGGGAAAGTTATGAATCATGAGAAAAGTTTCTTTTATGCTTCTACCAGCTATCCAGAGTAGAGGTGAACGCTGCTGGAATCCAGTATTAGCATGAAAAGAGGTAGAATCCCATTAATTTACATGGATGATCCAGTGTCTCTGAAAGCTCTCCAAATTATACACACTGATGGCGTTGCTGGAAAAATTGTGGGGCGGATTCTCAATTGAAAAAACATGTTTCTTTCTTTTGGCAGACTAATTACTTTGATCAACTCAGTCTTGGATTCTATTCTAATGAATATTCTATCATCCACTTTGGTTACAAGGATGGTGATCTCCAACATAGAGAAAATTTCAAACTCCATCTTATGGAATGGTCACTTAATAAGAATGCATCACTTGGATGCTTGGGATAAACTGGCTAAACCTGTGCAAGATAAGGGTATGAACCTTTGGAGTATTTCAAGCACTATTTCTGGAATGCAGGACAAATTGTCTAGGGAGATCATTGAGGGAAAATCCCTTTGGGGTAGATACCTGAAATGTTCCTATAATTTTAATGGAAACATTCTAAAAGTTAGGACTTCTTGTGTTTAGAAGCTGGTGTAGCCCGACATTTCTTTTCTCCAGCAACACTCCAGGTGAATCATTGGCAATGGTGATGTGAGCTTCTGGCATCAAAACTGGGTAGGGTCAGTGTTGGGTTATCCATATTTTCCATCACCATCTATTATCTTCAAAGAATCTTGTGTTTTTCTATTTCTCATCAACTCTACTTTGGATGATTCACAATGGATCAAATTTGACAGTATTGAGATGTGTAATGACCAAGATCAATGTGTTTTCACAGGATAAACTTCAAGTACTTGTGAAATTAAATATTTTCTCGATGTTCATAATATGGTGTCTCATTAGGACCCTTGGGGTGATATCCTCTGCTACAAGGAGCTTCCAGTGAAGTATTATTTCTTTTTATGGCGTGTTTGACATAATGCGCTGCATGCAGAGGAGAACTTACAGTGGAGAGGGGTAAATATATCCTCTAAATGATGTTATTGAAGATAGTCATGGTATGAGTTTTTATTTCACTTATTAATTGATAGAGAGTGGGCTACGAAGGTCTGGGTTTGCTTAGGCCAGATTTTGGGGTGCCCGACTAGCTTGGAGATAGTTTCAGATTTTCTCATAAGCTGGTTTTAGTGAGTGATTAGGCCTAGACATAAACAAAAGTTTAGAGCACTATGTTTTATTGCAGAGTGATGGGTTCTATGGATGTCCACGAACTTGGTGTGACATCAATCCACACCTCTGTCGACAGCTAGAATTATATTTAGAGCTAGATAGCTACTTGTGGATTTGGGTAGTTTATGTAAAGATGTGGTCAATGGATCTTCCTATTTGCATTCCTATCCAACAAGTAGCATGTCTATTTATGGGATGTAGGTTAAGTGTATGACCCCAAGAAAGGGATTCAAATTGAACATTGATGGATCGTTCCGCTTAGGATTGATGTGTGGAGGTGAATTTTTTCGTGATTCTCTTGGATCTGTGGGAGTGACTTTCTCATATTTTTTGAATATGACGATTCTCATCAAGAGGATTCTCAATCCTTACTCACCAGTTTTATTTTTTTGTAAACAAGGGTATATTCTATTTCAAGAGGTAAAGGTTGACTTGCTAATCATCCTCAAGGCCTTGTCCAGCGAAGGATCAATCCCTTAGAGCATTGAGTACTCGATTAGAAGACGAAAGCTGCTTCTTGATAGTCATACGTCCATCATATCCACATGGAGGGAGGGGAATATGGTGGCGTATTTTATCACCTCTAAAGATATAGACAATAAGAACTTGTTAGTTTTTTCTGGTCTCAGATCATTTTGATCTGATGGCTCTTTTTTTGTGCGGGTTGACACCCTTAGACTGCATTATTTTATCCCCCCTTAGTACCCTTTTTTTGTTCTTTCTCGTCACTCCCATCCCTCATTATTAAAAAATACAAATATTTGGTTGGTATATATTTTCCAAAAATACACATGAATATTAAAGGCATAAAATTATTTTTGGAAACTCGATTTTTTTGTTTAAATGAAACATTGTATAAACATAAAATTTACTTTTACTATTAAATTACATAAGTAGTTTTCATTGATTTAAATATGATTGAGAAAAAATTATATAGATCAATATAAAACACTAACAATTCATTTATTAAAAACCAGTCCTTCAATAAAACCAATATATATCGTAAAAATAAAACATTAATAACTATTGGAAACACTAAAAATACTTCTTATTAAAATGACTCGATATAGGCTTTTTTGAAAAAAAAATTAAAAATCATTAAATTCAAAACAATGAGGCATATTGGAACATTGAAATATGAATTGTGCCTACAAAACATTTGTGGACAATGTCCCTTGAGGTATAGGTTCACCACCCATTCCTAACCTTGAATAAATGTCAATGTACAAATTATTAGAATAAATTTTCACCCTTCCCCATTTCATATAATATTTTTCAAACCAACCAATATTTTAATAATAATTACACATGGTATTTTTATATTTATAATCTTATATATAAACACAGAACTACACATTCAAATATATATATATATATATATATTTGACAATACTATTTAATGAAACAAAATTAAAATCTTGTACAAAGGAATGATTTTCAATTATACATAGAATGTAGATCTAAATCAAATAAATGAAGGTCATTAAATACATCAGACATAAGTGACATGAATTTAATGTTTTCATTTATGAAGAAAAAATAATTTTAGACTAAATATGTTACAATAATAAAAATTTTCACAAAAAATGATAATTATGAAAAGAGATTTATACAATATATTATGATTTTTATCTCCATACGAAACATTGAAATTAAAAATATAAAAAACCATACACCTTAATAGATGATTTTTTATGTTTATGTTAATATAATTGAAAAATTAGTTGTCCTAAAATAGTAAATCTTGAATGAGAATTACACATTAATATATTTTTGAAAAAAATATTCAAGTTGAAACATAAAAATAACATTAAATGAAATGAAAATATTTAATCTTCAGAAAATGATTCTATTATATAAAAAATTTTATAAAACTTATTCCCTCCTAAAAATATAATTTCAAATGCATAAATAAAATTAGAATATGTTGTTTATAAAATTATAATTCTGAAATGAGGTTTACAGTTTTAATGAAATTTTAAAAAAACACAAATTGAACATTATTTTAATATTTAAGAGGGTTTGGTAATAAAAATTGTTTTTAGAAATAATTATACCCTTATCTAAATCGTTCCAGATCATAATGATGTTATAACATAATGTTTTCACCTATATACACTCAATTAATGACTTCCAGAAATCACTCTCTCACACACTAACTCTATCTACAACAACCACATGTGTTACACCTCAGTATTTTGTGAAAGCGTTTCATTTAATGGTGAGGATATCGGTTTTCTTTATGATAATAAATTATTATTATAATTATTAATAAACCTATTTTGATTGACAAATAAATATGATTATCTTTTCTTCATGGGTTATGTGTTCACTAAATTCATGAATTACCCATTACTATTAATGTATTCCAAATCAGTTTAATTTAGTCAAAGCCCAACGTCTTTGTGAAACAAGTTTCACAACACACTATTAGATTCAACTGAAATCCTTTTATGACTTTATGTAATTTAATACATCTTCGAATGGCCTTTTACAATTCCCCAAATGAATTTCAATATTAACATACCCATGGGAATATTTACACCACACACATGAACGTACCATTTTGATGTTCCACCGATCCTCACAGCCGAGAAATGTAGCTTCATCTCTATAAACAAGAGGAAATTCAATACATGACACAATCATCATATCTATGGAAATTATTTTATTCTTCATCATTGACATGTCATCCCTGATGCATTATTCAACTATGCTTCATTCATCATCATCATCTCGTTCTCCTTTATCATCAACACATATGTAACTGCAATGGCACCACACCATTCCCCATTCTCTCGTGGAAGCCACATCTTTTCGTACACACCCCCTAAAAGTTACGATTATGTTCCCTCTTAGATAGACAGTGATTCTATATCATTAACTAATGTAGTCAAAATTCCTTATTCTATCAACTAATATGGAGAATATCACTCCATTAGTGTTGTGAGTAAATCCCGTAATAATGATGAGATAAATCAATATATTAATAAATCTATCTCTCACCAATATTTAAATTGTAAATCGAAAGACCCCAACATGTTTATGGTCCAAAATTTTTTTATGTAAATTTTATTGGGTGGATGTGTTTCTATGTATATATATTGATTCATATGCTAAATGAGACCTTTAAATAGATGATGTGGTATTGGATGAGTTACAATCATCCACCACACATTATAATATTCTTGTGAAGGCCCCTCCGTGTGCGGACATCAATCATACAAAAGAAATCAGAAGTAATTTTGGTTAGTATGGTCTCCAAAAGTGAGGTATATGACATGAAATTTTGTTATTTTACTAAAAACTATGGAATATATAGTGTGGTCATGAAATGGAATAATTGTGCTAGAAAGGCAGTATTAAAGGATTTAGGTTCATCATGGAGTTTTTCCATATTGTGTATGTGGCAGGTTGTGACGGTTGGCGGGTGTGGTAGATAATGGGGATATCATGGTGTGGTGGGGATGTTATTTTTATAGCGAGGCAGTGTTAGTTTTGTGTTGGGAATTATGACACTCGCATTCTTCATTATTCAAATTTATTTATTATTTTTCCATATATATATATATATCTTTTATATTTTCAGAATGTATATTCATAAAGTGCGTGTCTATATATATATATATTAAATATCATTTTATAAAAGAACTTTTATAATCATGAATATTTAATCATTCAAATAAATATATATATTTATGTAACCTAATTAAAATTATTTATAATTATTTATATTTATATTATCATCAAATTATATATATATATATATATATATAATATTATCTTTATACAGAATAAAACTTTACTAAACTCTATAAATACCCATTGAAATTATTATACTTGTAAATATTTATTTTTTCAATAATTATATTTTATAATTTTTGAATTTATAATCATATTACATAATTATAATCTTATATATTAAGGTTATTTTAATTATAAGTTACTAACATATTATAATTACTAATTAAAAATTATTTTCTATAAATATTAATTATGAAATTATAAACTATAAATTAGTCATCTGTTATTAATTTTCACAAATATAATGTAATTATATAAAATAAATTTACTCAATATATTTATTATATAAATTTTACAACCTTTCACAAATTGGTTTATAATTTCATTAGTGAAAAATTCTATCATACTGGATTTTATTTAAAAATATTTTTTCTACATGAACCCTAATTAGAAATTAATACACTATGATATTTATTATATTATTGTTGAAAAAATATTAGTCATGTTGTCTTATAACATTCTGGGACTAATACATTGTATAATATTACACCAATATTTCCCAAATTATATTTAATAATTTTTATATTCATAATACATGTTTTATTGTAGCTAGAATATGTAATTTTTCAATTAATATTATTGTATTTTATTTATAAACCTCCATTAATTATTTACACATTTCAATCAATTTTAATAATTTTGATTTTTATATTCATTATGTCCCATTAATATTTTTAACCAATACTCTATGCACTTTATACATATTCGATAGTTAAAAAGTTTTATTAGGAATATTTTATTAAATTCCTTTAAAATGAAAACAAATACCATTCAGATTAAGTTAATCATTTTTATCATACAATAGATAATCATTTTAAAGTGATACTTTATTTGATATAAAACTTATATTTTCAAATAATAGTCAAAAGTTTTTATTCCAAACCATTAATAATTTTTTGGATGATTGAAATATTTTTAGACATGTAGATTCTTTATTTTAGTTTTGAACTGTATTTAAGTGGAGGTGATATTACTAAATAAATGTGGGAATACTAAAATACTTAAATGTTTGATATTTTAATGGAGGTGTTAAGATCAGTAATAATTTATGACGCTCTCCTGATCCATTATGGTTACATGAATAATAATGAAAAAAATCTTCATGAGGTTCTCATTAATGCATTCCAGACTTGAACATGTTCTTTCTAGTCCACAGATTTGTGGGGATCATTTCATAAAATGTGTATATAATCGTATGGACTTTTAATCTTGAGTTCATGTATAATTAATACATCCCATCTAAAGCCTCTTGGGGATACCTTCAATGAATCGACTCTTTGGTCTAAAAATTATAAATGTAGTCATCATTTCCATCAAAATGCATCCACATCCATAAATGGTCATTTGGTTTGATACATGGAAGATTCATTTCTGGTATTTTTTAGAAAATTTTGATTCTCAATATACCTAATAGGCCACCCCACCATATAGAAGAGGGTAGTTACACATATGTAATTGATTGAATAAGTGCATGTGAACTATAATAAGTGAGGTTATGATATTAACATGAGGATTCCTCCTCATATATTTTTTTATGGACTTCTTCTAGCTGGCTATTTGGGTATATACTATTGGTCCCTAATTATCATAATATTATACATTAGATAAAATTAATACTTGTATCTGAATTTATATACTATAAATCCATCAGCATAACAATAAAATTCATGAAATATATACATTGGGGATTTACAAAACATATTTTTTGGGAATATCAAGTGTTTTGGGGATAGTTGGTTTCCAAATTCGACACATATGAACTATTGTGATTGAGTCTTTTCAAATGGTGTAGAATAATGAAACTCACCAATGTAGTTTACATTATTTGGATGCTACCGTTAAAGGGAGATAAGGTTTTGAAGCTACCAAGTCTATAAATATAATTCAAATTCCCCCTTATGGTTTTCCTCCCTCTGGTATAATTATCGATCATGGTCATGGTGACTGTGAGAAATAATCCAATAACATTTCCTTGAGGGATTAATTTTTGAAATGTTGACTTTTTGCAATATTTTTTGTGAAGACATCACACCATTTTTCTTTTTACCTTAAGTATACATTGTCGAGAATCACTCAGTATCACAATTAATAAATGATTGAATATAACAAAATCCCATTGTGGTAGGGAATCAATGGGTCTGGATGGACCTACGAAATATTGGGATTGAAAACAGGATACCTTCAATGGATGAATTAGAAAGGTTTAAACATGGGAATGAATAGGCATGAACATTCTGCTATCCAAATGGGATATTATTTATTTACTTCTTGTATATCCATCTATTTGTGGAACTAGAATTCATGTGATGGTTCATGGGGAATACACATAATGTTGATATTATTGATGGAGTGTTTGATCCTTCTCATCAGTTCTAAATGATGTCTTTTTATAAGATTCATACTGAATAGCCATGACATCAATAGTTAAAGCTAATGTACTAGATTCCATAATCCTATAGTGGTACTTTACCTAAGAATAAATGTTGTTGAATATTGTAAATGATAAAGGATCCCATGTTTTCCTAGATATGGTTGAATGGTTCAGTGAATGTTCCATCTGAAATTTAATTTCACATGGAATCCCACATCTCTATGGAATATCCTTTGGTTATTTACTCTATGGATTATAGATGGATATTATTGGTGGAGTATGACTATAATGGATTTTTAATATGGAGGCAGATATGTAATTCATATTCATTACTATATGTCTAGAAATTTTCTAATTTATTATATATACATATATTATTATGTTTACCATGAAAAAAGGGATCCCCAAATCTAGGTAGTTTAGAGATATAGGGAGTCATGGAAATGTCATATGGGTTATTAACAAATTTCTTATGGATAATGTTA
This sequence comes from Viscum album, assembly GCA_963277665.1. NCBI lineage: Eukaryota > Viridiplantae > Streptophyta > Magnoliopsida > Santalales > Viscaceae > Viscum > Viscum album. Next base: position 443,287,465 of record OY728129.1, read on the forward strand.
TGAAATCAATAACCCCTTTGATTTAAGACATTTGGAATACTTTAAAGATATTATAATTAAAATTTTAATTCATTCTATCCTAATGAAATTTTATCTTTCCTTCAAAACACTGGTATGATGGATTTTCCCATTTAATATCCATAATATATCATAGGTGGAATCCCAATACGATCTTCCAGGTTAACCACACATAAGGAAGGTGAGTTATCATTTGTGGTGAGGAAATTATTGTTTCTGTGGAATCCCAATCCACATTAATTTTTCCATCAAACGAGTCAATAAAGTACAAGATCAAAAATAAAAACTCCTACAAATGATAACAAGTATCACCAAAATTCACTCAAAACTCATTTTTGACAAATAAGCGATGTTTATTTTTGATTTTTCATCAAAAAAATAATGATACTACTATTCGAGTATCATTACATTTTTGATGTCCCCTTACGATATATTTATATAGCTAGAAAATAGATGATTCTAATGATTAACCCCCCACCAACTATCATTGAAGGAGTCACATCATGAGAGGATGAGTCATCGATAATGAGTTTCCCAACCATCTCCACCACCAGATGAGTAGATTACCTAGCTATAATCACTGAGTGAATAAAACCACAATTTTCTTCATCTTATTAAACCTATACACTATTCATGAGACTATAACATTCATTGAGGCATAAAGAACATTGTATTAAATATTTTTAGTAGTATATTATTACTCAATCCTAGCTATGTTAAGATATATCATCAATGATCTTGACGAGTGTATGTTCTCCTTCAATTTTCTGATAATTATCAATAATTAATATTTTAAATCTATGATTAGATATTATATACCAATATATATTTTTGGATAATATATTTAAGATTATTCAATAGTGATATATTTGAATCAACTCATGTATTCATGTAGATGACTAACTAGCCCAGAAAATGGGGACAATAATCCCACCAGAACATCATAGGGTTTGTTATAAAAATATACATGATATATTGAATCCCATATATTTCTCTATTTAAAAACAAGTGGAAACAATCCTTGAAGTGGTGGTGGATTTCATAATTTTTTGAGACATAATAATATATAAAAATTGATTGCCAACACCAATCGATAAGATGAAATTAGTAAATAAATTCCTCATTTCACTCAATGAGGATTCATCTTTGTGGGGTGACACTCTAGATTAAATAGTTAAACTCTAATAACATGAAGATGATATTACATGAATAGATAAAGGTGAGTATATATAGTGATTTTTTTGGATTTTGTGATGAAAAAGTACCATATAAGACAATGATATCTCTTAAATAATTTTAATCAAAGGTTAAGATAATCATAAAAAATCTTTTAGTCCCCACAGTCACATCACTAACCCACTGAAAGGATCGGATTTGACAATCAATAATTATCCTAAACGGGGATGACCTGATAATTCTTATATGTAAATTGGTCTTTGAGTATATCTCAGATAATGGGAGACCCTATGAGTAGGAAAAAAATTGTGGACATTTGACATGCCTCCCAAAATCACACATTGATGAGTAAACAGGTGAAATTTCATAATACTTCCAAGGAGTATTTGGGTACAGTGATCCTTACACATCGATATTAGTTCACATTTCCTGAATATGGGATGATCCTTTACTAAAACCCCAATAATTTTATGATTGAACTAATTGTAGAATAGAATAATGACCAAATAATCCCAATGACTATATTTATAAAATTATTAGTAGAACCCTAGGAGAATCATCAGGATAACACCCTCTATAAAAGATATCCCTATGAAGAAATTTTTCTATTTGAAAAATATTTTATTTTATATAATGCGAACATTAATAAAAAACTTCATGATGTAGTTAATTGTGGTTAATAGAAGGTTCATGGAACTACACATGTAATTAGATGATGCCAATGTTAACATGATTCATGATCCAAATAGAGATGGAATTTTTCACTCCATCGAGGAACCTTGTGTTACAAAGGCTTCTAGGTTTTTTAAAAAAATGAGATACACAAAAATCAGTTCATGATCTCTATCATAGTAGAAAACATTTAAACATGTACCATTCATCATAATGAGAGAATCAAATTTATGGATTTTACTATTTATTTGAGTAAATAAAAAAATAAATAATTTTTAAATCAACATTATATGAAGTATCTGACATATTGTATAGTGAATAATAAATTTATAGCGACTAATGAATCATATGAAGAGAAATTCTAGGTGAACTAAATACATTTTAACAATAAATAATAAAATACCATGTAAATCATGAATCACAACTATTTTATCCAATGTGAATCAATGAGAATCCAAATTACTTAATAGGTGAACCATTATATGGGTATATACATTTCAAATATAATGTCAAATATACAATAATCAGGCAATGGATGCGACTTAATAGATAAAGGGTGGTCTGATTTGGTATCCTTCTATGTATTCTCACATAGACATATATTAAAAGATGAAATGTGGTATTAGATATATTCTTCATTCTAAACAATTGTAACATCACTCATATATGAGCTATCTGTTACTCCTAGATATGTAATCTTATAAAGGTATAAGATGTTTATATTTGGAATCATATGTACCATCACCATACAATATTTTGGTGTGTCTTTATAGAATGGAATTTACTTTTTGACTTCTTAACAACCCAAAATAGGTGATTTGGAATGGTAATTATACTGATTGAAGGGTTTAGTTTTCCAATAATTAAATTATTTTATGTTGTATATACATCATTAATAAATATTCTCAAAATGGAGGGGTGATATTATTTTTCCTACAATAATGGGCATATCAAACTTGAATTAATATATCATAGGTTCAAATATTGGACACCAAATGTATTTTCTATGTTATTAAATATGCTTATTGTTTTCATAATCTAGATATTGAGAAATATAATTATATAGGAAAATGAATTTTTCTCATCTACCTATTAATAAATTTTCATCTAGACATGTTTTTGGCCTTTCTGTTTTTAAATGATTAATTTTTCTATTCTCATTCAAGGTGAATTCCTAGCTAGTTGAGTGTTAAAAACTGTAAAGGCGACCCATTATTGTTTTTTAAACATGAGAGTGTTGTATCTTTTTCGATTGATATTTCTTAGTCAAAGAACATGAAAAAACGTATCTCGTTTGTAATATTAGATATAATTGACAGAATAGTGAGGTGATTTTCTTAAAAACATGAATGATGAAAATAATATGTGGACAATAACCCAATTCAACAATCAAATTTCTTAGGTATAGGTTCATAGAGTTTATTTTAATAATTTTGAAACCATTATTCTATTCATATTAGGGACATGTAATGGCGACTAATAAGGGTTTATAAATTGGTGGTTATTTCATTTCATTTAAAACTGGTACTATTAATGGATGTGATACATCGATGGTATTGAGTTTACATGAATATTGAATTGATGAAATGTGAAAATCCCATCTCGAAAAAATTGAATTAGAAAATTATGGGATGGAAGAGGTAGGGTGAGGATTTCCATATATCATGTTGGAATGATTAGTACGATTGAATTGTTCATGTTGCATGAAGTGATTAGAGGATAATATCCTCAAGATAAAACGAGAACCTAGTTGGTCATGATGGATATAGAGGCATTGAGATTATGTAATAAGTGAATTCCATTGCAGTCAAATTAAATAATTACCAATAGGAAAGGTATGTATAAACTGAGTAAAAACCCATGAGGTGTGAGGTTGGTTCAGTTAATAAATGGTATTCTAGAAGGGTTCAAACACATAAATGTTATTCCACGATGTAATTATCATTAATTCAATATGAAGTTTTATAGTATAAAAATGATCTATCATTTTCAAGGAATAGTGGATTTAGAGAGTTGATTTCTAACAATTGACAAGGATGTTTTATTAGATCCTGATGAATTTTTCCTTAATTTTCTCTCACTCGTACTTTTTCTAGGACCATGGATGGTAAAATCCTAATATATGAAATTGCATGACCTTTTCCCACTATTTTCTACAAACTAATTTTATCTTATTAGTCCCCACATATCTTTTATATTTGATATTATGGGTCTTGTAGTTTATTAAATCTATGAGTTAACATTAAGGGCGTATAAATTTTATAGACTAATTCTAAAGGATTAAGGCCATATAAATGAGAATAAATATTGATATTGTTTGTTTAATTTGGGAAAAGAAAAAATTGACATGAATGAAGAACCCAATGGAATTATAATGCATCTTAAGATTTGGTTTAAAATATTCAATGTTGTTTCTTCTAGAAATTGGTATGAGATTGTTTGTTTATGGTTCAAACCTTCCAATTGGTTTCTAATGGTTTTATTCATAGAACCGAAAACACCCAATGATTCTATATCCATTTTGACATACATTCAAAAGGTAGGCGCTCATTACTGGTGGACCAATGAGGAATAAGAATTTTCATTGGTCAAGAGGATTGGAGGTCATGCTCATCACAAATTTTTTGGGGGAATTATTTCCTACTACAGGACTCTCTTATATATTTATTTTATGTTCACTAATACTTATTAATTCACTAAGAATGAAAGTGAGTTTTCATTAAGATTTGGAAAATGATGATTAATATGTATGGGATTTAGAGAATCTTTTATATATATTTGAGGTTCTTCATTGATAAAGAATCATTTGTATGTATTAAATATAATTAGTTATTTGTATCCTTAAATAAATTATATAGAAATCTATTGGTCCTTATGATGACCATAATGGTTTTAAAGCCACTCAGTGGTGCACATGAAGCTTATTGACATTCAGAAAGACATGGATTATTTCAGATTTGGGATCTTACCAGTAGATGGGCTACCTATACATCCTCATTAAAAGGGAATTATAACCCATGTAGTTCGATAAGAAGGATATAGTTTAATGTCATATGGGATAGAAAAGAATTAATGAATTATGGGCTTGATCCTTAGAAAGGCTTCCTATGTACTCTAATTTTAAGGTAGAGATCAAAGTACACGTAGTTTGGGAGAAGAAATGTGGTTCTTATGCATGGTTAATGGCCTAACAAAAGATTTCGTGATTACTTTTACACTCTATGCTCATGCGAGTCATGTTCGGTGTGGGAAACAAGAAGTATCTGTAAACATGATTATGGTTCCACGAAATGTGCAGTCATGAGAAATGATGTGGGTCTTACATATGTATGATTTCTCAAGTATATGAAGAGCATGACATACTTCAGGAATGATGCACAGGGGGAGGGTCCATAAAGGTATTTGTACTTTATAGATATTTGGAGTTTTAACCCGAGTCATACTCCAATAGAGGATGCCCCAAATGAAAAGGTACATATTTTTGGGATTTACTCCTGAGAAGGAGGCCCAAAAAAAAGAATAAAATATCGGGACTTACTCTTGATGAGGATTCCCAATGCTAAATTAGACTATGACTGTGGCTTACCCCTGAGAAGGAGGCCCAGGTTAAGGGGACTTGTAACATGGGTCTTACTCTTGAGAAGGAGGCCCAAAATAAAGTAAATTATGATTGGGGCTTACACCAAAGAAGGAGGCCCAAACTAAGGGAACTTGGTGCTTACCCCTAAGGAGGATTCCGTAAATCGAAATTTCTTAATATCTTAAAAGATGAGGATTCATGGAGAAAACCCCTAACCGTGGTGACATAATGAATGTACATAATGAAGTTTTGGGATAGGTTCTCTTAGAATTTATTTCAGATAAGGAATCCAATGAAGTAACCATGCCACAAATGGATTTGAAAAGGGTTTCTAGGTCTAATATCTTGAAGAGGAGAGGTGGACGGGAGGGAGGCACACAAATGATGGTGGTGTGCATGTCTTGGTCGCACATGTGTACTTGCGCAACATGGGTTTACCTGGGTGATGAAGAATCTGTAGGGTAATACTTTAGTGAGACTTAACTCAAGCCTTTAGTATTATCCCATGATGTTTCCAAATGGGCGGCGCACATGTTTCATTGAAAGGGTAGGGTGGAAAACAAGTGTTTAAATTTTTAAGGAGGTCTGGACACTTAGGCGTGCTAGTGTGGATGAATTGTAAACACATAGGCCTTATTATACTCCTTCAAGTCTTCCATTCTAGGTAAAAAGTTACCTTAGAAGCTTTCAGAAGAGTTTAGTTGAAGAATTGGGCAAACCGAGGTTGAATTTGACTTTTGGAAAATCCATCACCTAAATGGGGGACCCACAAGGGCTATTTATATTCCATCAAGAACATTGGGAGAAAAATCATATAGGGTGTGGAAGTGACTTGCGCGACCGAAAGGTGGCGCGCTTGAAACTTGCACCCCTAACTCCAAATGGCTCCTGGTCTAGGCCTTCATAAATGTTTTGTAATGTTCTTGAAAAGGTGACCCACATTGTGCTTAAGGAATTATCCTTCTTCATTTTTTGGATTCTATGATGGAATGAATTGTCATTAAAAGTCCCCCCTCAGAGTTGGATCCGAAAAGGAAAGAGGGTCCAACACTGAGGTATTGCCGGAGAAAACAAGGGTATGTGGCGCACAAGTTAGGTGTGAAGATACTGGGGCGTGCATGTAAGGCTCACATGTGGTTTGGATCGCCTATATATACAAGCTCACACCCTTGTAAACTCAATCGGCTTCCAGAAACCTGATCTCTCATTGTGCATGCGCTTCTTTATTCATTGAATCACCCTTATAGATTTTCATCACGCTACTGCAGATGGTATTTGACTTGCGCACCATGACTAGGGCGGAAAAATATGCCCGACCGGTTTGACTTGCACGCCAAGTTGGAACATGTACACTTTAATGCCTTTTCCATTTTTTTATTTCCTTCATAAAATTTTCACAAAACAAACTTAATTAAAAGTTGATTGTTTGATATTTGGGCAGATTCAATGGCTCCCAGAATAATCAGATCAGCTGATGAGTTGTCCAGCAAGAGAATAGATGACATGATGAATGTCGTTGGGAATGAATATTATGTTATATGTGACAGCACTCTCCCAGATATGGCTATGTACTTGAATAAATATCATGAAAATTTCCCACACAGCATTTACATGCCTTTTTATTTCCATGGTCATCTGCAAGGAGTCAATGTTCTAGAGGAGAAGAATTGCATCCCTAATTACTTGTTTCAGACCTCCACGAACTACACTTCGACAAATGTATTTATTGAAGGATCATTTTATAATGATGGGATAGTAGATAAGGAATACATAATTCATCATAGCCCATGTGCTCTATATTTCTAGCCTCACACGCCTGAGCTGCAGCCGCATTCCTATCCATCTATTTTCCGGAATTCTCAGATGGACCAATCTAAGGGATAGATGAAGAGTTGGGATTTCCATCCACGAGGAGTTGTGAAGATGAATTGGATGTGGGAATATTGGGTGTGACAAACCTATGAAGAGTTTGATGATGATCTGATGGGAGATACAATGTATGAACGTGTCTAGGCTGGGAAGACATATGTGTACAGGAATGAAAATTTTGTGATGGAGTTAATCAGCCATTGGAGCTCGAAAACGAATTCATTCAATATGACTCGTGAAGAAGTAGGAATCATTTTGTGGGATGTCTACAAGATTTCATGGGATCAAATTTTGGGAGAAATGTATGATGAATTAATCCCCCCTAAAGTGACCTGGAATGATTCTGAGATGACACTAGCATTGGATCGAGAGTTAATGAAAATTTTCTACAAGCTTAAGAAGACCACCACCATGAAAACCCAATCTAGAAAATATATCCATCCAAAGGAGTGGATGGACATGTTTATGATTAATAAGAGATAGGAAGGACCTTATTTCACTCATCCTACTAGTTTCCCTAGAGCAGCAATGAGGGGTTCTCCGGGCACATTTTGGCCAATTTTGGAAGCAGGAGAGTCTAATAAGTCATGGCATGAAGGGAACCAGAAAATTCCATCGAAGACCTGTATGGTAGGCATTTTGGACTTCTGGATCAGTGTTTACCTTTTACCAATTTTGGATTCGAATGGAGGTGTGAGGTCAGGGACTTTGCCCTTGCAGCCATGCTGTCTTAAAGAAAGAAGGTTGGGTTGGCCACCCCAGTTTTGCAAATATTTATAGAAGCATAATTCCTGTTTGTATAGGTATGTATCCTCTATGAATAGTGAGACCATTCCACGATTTATGGGGATGGATCGCCACCCACATCAGGACATATTCTAGACAAAGTGGTGTACAGGTTCCTATACGTTTTTTCGGCCATCTGTTCAGTCCTTTTCTGGTATTTCTCCTTTATCCTTAAACTCTTATGATTTCAAAATAAGGATGAGAATTTTCAAGGAGTTTCACTTCTTTCCTTATGTAAATCCACCAATAGGGTGATTTATTGATGATGGAACTACTAACCTCGATTTATGGGAATATATGCTGGTATGTAGAGATGGTACACTGGCCATGAGCATTGACAGAGAAATTATATGCATGGCCAATGCTCCATAAGGATTCACACATCAATTCAAATGTCTAATGAAAATGATCGTATCCCCTCTGGTGCATGTTAGGTTAGAGTAGTATCCAATGGTTGCTCGTCAACTATGGTTTCTGAAATATATGGAGAGAAATAAAGTGGTATTTGATCTACCAGCTTTTGGAGCAGCAAGTCGATTGACTACATCGTATGCCGAGAGCTGGGTAGCATCATACCCTGAAGGGGTAATGAATCAGCTGGTCCCTCAGGTCTGGATAATGAAGAGAACCATTAGAAAAGAAGCTTTTCATTTGGAAGGTGACTCTCCCTCATCCAAAGTTGATTCACCGGATTCCCCACCCGAAGTTGATTCTCCTGATTCATAGGATAGGGATAATGAGAATCAAAATGCATCAAAGAGGCCTCTTTCCAATTATAATCCACCTGCTAGAGTTAATTGACCTAATCCATCAACTCTTGGTGAGTTACACCATTTAGGCAATTTAGTCACCATTATTTTAAAGAGAAATAAGTTTCATTTTATTATCCATTATCTGTGATTGCAGTAGATGGGAAGAAGTTGAAGTCCCAAATTGTAGGACCCTCCTCAGAGCCTTCTGGTGTATATTCTGAATAATTACTACCAGAGGCTTTTCGGACAAGGTGGAGTTTATATTGTGATGTCAAAACCATTTTGATGGACTTATGTGAAGGGTTTCATATCATTAGAGTAGGGAATATCTAGGCTTCCTCTGACATCGGTTTTTAGGACAACACTAATGAAGCGAGGTCTTACATCAAAGAGCTAGAAATGATCATATATGCCACTGATAATTCAGTTCATGTCACCAAGAGGGTGTAGGAAATGATGGAACATTGTACCACTGAGGGGATTGGTCCTTAATTAGATGAAGAGAGGCGTGACTATGTGGCTCCTGAAGATGTATGTTTTCATTTTTCTCATATTTCTATTTTCATTTAAATTTGAATTTAGTCATAGATTTGTTATTTAAGGAAATAATCTTCTTCATCCTGCAGCTTGTAAAGGAATGAACCGCTAAAATTCCTTCATCGTTGTATAGCTCTAGTGGCACCGCTGTTGGAGCCACTGAATCTCCTCGTGGGCCAAGAAAAGTATCTCCAGGCCAGTAAGTCAAGGATGAAGAGTTAGAAAGGGCGTTTTTGTATACAATACATATTTTTAGATATGATTATGCCAGTACACCCAAAAAGGCCAAGAAGAAAAGGTACTGAAGAAATAAAACCATAGAAAAATTCTTCATCAGTAGTGGAAAGTCTTTCTGTTAGTCACGAATCTTAACTTACGAAAGAGTCCACAAACTTCTCGGGATTTCAGGGGCTTCTTTTGTTACCCCTTTTATGGGAAAGTACATACCATCCATAGAGTACAACAGTGGGTGATGGAGAATGGTTGCATGTTCCCGTGGCTCTTGCTGAAGAAATACAGATAGCAGATGAGTCGACGTATATTCCCAACACCGCTCCTGTTTCTGATTCCTGAAGAGAAAATACTTCTGGTAGATTAACACTACTCCCAAGAACCTTAAACGAGAAAACAAATGACTTCTATTCTGTGATGTTTTAGGTTCAACACATTCTCCCGAACATTTGGCAACCACCTCAGCTGACCCCACAACGGTCAGTGAAGAAGGTATCTTGGGTAAAAGATTGCAAGATTAATGTCACGAAGAAGACATGCTGAGTGATCCCACTAGTGAGATTAACCTGGGATCTGATACATCATTGGATAAAATAATGATTCTTCATATTTCCTTTGATGAAATTTTATAACTTGTTATAATACCGTGTTATTTTGGAGATTTTAGAGATCTGGTTATAGAATCAAATGGATGTGAGTTTCATCATTTTTCCTATTAATCTTCTTATGATTACACTTCTAAACATGTTTGGTTAAAAAATGTATAGTTCCACTTCAAGAAAATTCTAAAGAAACAATGCTTTAATGGGGTGTAGACATTGATGTCAACCCTATTTTTGCAGAAAAATTGGCTTAGGTGGAACCTAAAATGGAAGATCCTCCTAAACCCCATTTAGAAAATCTGGCTGAATCGAGGAATGATGGGGAGGTGCCTTCACAAGTTTCTGATCTACTATTAGGTAAAAGATGACAGTATTTTTGGATTACTTAAAATTCAAGAAAATCAATCAACTTTTACTATCCTTTAAAACTAACCATACTTTCAATTGACCAAATAGGGTTGTCAACTTCAATGGCTAGGTCTGGAGGTGAAGTCTCAGCCTTATCCCAAACAGTAGCAGAAGGGGAAGCAACCAGGGTCAGGGAAGGAGCAGAACATGGCACTTCCTTAAGTGCATTAATCCCTGACTATGTTTCTCTATATGACATCATTGCTGAATCAGAAAAAGAGGACCAAAAGGGGATTCAATTCTCATGTATCAAGGCATGAAAAAATATATGTAACATAATATCTGAGGTGCCTCATGAATATCTTCCGTAAAAAATTCCAAGATGTTCTTCCATGTTTATCATGATGGGACTCGACGGTTTTGGATATCAAGAAATTCATGTCATAGTGACACAAGTCATTTGAAGGAAGGAGCAACAACAGAGGTTTCCTCAAGACCTGATCAGAGCTATATTGTAGACCAATATCAGTTAATTTCAGGTTATAGTGTCCCGGGATGAGGTTGATCATCCTCCAATGCAGAAGGACCTGAAAAAAAAGACCATGGAGAATATTGTCTAGCAGTTTTACCTTTAGTAAGAGTTAGATGCTGTTTTTGGGGATCTTGACCAGCTTCATAATTTGTTGGAAGATGTCCAAACGATAGGTATAAAAGCTATCAAAGATTCCAATGAATCACTTCATCGAGTAGAAGTGAGTGAAAATGGTTGAGTAAAATAAATTCATGTGACTGGTGATGAAGCTCGGGATGCTGTGAAACAAATGATAAATCGCGTTGAAATTCTTCTGTAATTTCAGAAAAAAGAAAAGAGACTCCATTCTGTGGATGTTCTTCTAATATTGGTCATCATTGAAAAAAAACAGTTCATCGTGAATCATCTATACCATCATATTATTGATAATTGTTCTTATTTTTACATAAAACATTGGACCTAGTAAACATAGTTTTATTCTTTATAGAGTTACATAATCAACCCCCTAAACGTTATCATTAATTGCTCAATATTGTCAAAATCATCAAAAATGCACGTTTAGTGAGCTGGGACTCGACTTTTATTCAAGGTACCCTTTATAGATTCTCAATTTAATGAGTACCATGCCTTTTGTTATTAAAAGTTTAATGTAATGCATGTTAGACTATACAAAGGCTAATTTTTAAGGTTGAATAGCTTTGACCAAATGGACGATATTGACTCAATTATTAATAATTTGTTTGGAAACATATTACCAAATTCAAGTATAAAGTGGGAAAATTTTAAACTGTGACCTGAGGAATTTTTAATCTGAGGAATGAAATGGGAAAATACATAAAAGGATTTAGAGGAATTCTTTTCGAAGAATTAAGTTACCACTACTTGACAAATCCATTATTGGGGCTGAATTATGCTTGGACAACGTGGTAGAAGCTTCATGTTCAAATAGTAGCATCTTTTTGATGAGAGGTTTGTTATGTAGATAACTTGTACAAGGTCACCTAAGGGTACGTGCTTCATAGTTGGGAAAAAGAACTCTCAAGAATGTTGACTTTCTATTGCTGAAATCCGAAGAATGGTTTATGGGGATTCAAATTATCCAAATAATAGCGTCTGCTTTATGGAGAACGGTATTTGAATATGGAAAGGATAGTTCCAATCAAAATTGTCAATGAATTTAAGTAATGTGACTTCTACAAAAGTCTAACCCAACTATAGGAAAAATGGTATCTATGGTTTTAAATCATATGACTAAAACTGGAGATAGAAACATTATTCGACATAATTCTTTCATATCATGAAAATGAGTATGGAAAAAATATGTGAAGGATGGTAGTTTCTTTGAAGATCCCTCAATATCACTGTTGAGACCAATAGGGACAAAAGAGGCTTCTCCTAAGAATAATGTTACCACTACTTGACAAACTTGTTATGGAGGTTGAATTATGCAGGGAAAACTAAGGCATAATTTTCATAGTAAAATTCTTGCATCTTTTGGGATGACAAGTCCATTATGTAGAAAACTTATGAATGGCCACTTAAGGGCACATGCATAATAGTCATGCAAAAGAAATCTTGGGTATCAGACATTATTTGACCAGAAGTCCTGATATGGGTTATGGAGATCATGAATATTATTTGTATAATTTTTTGGCTGGTTCCTAAATTGAGATATTTTATGTCACTATATATCTCATTAGGATGAGAATCAAGAAACACATAGTTCATGAAATACAGTTTAACTTCATGCAGGATGAGAGAATGGAAGATCTTAGTTTAGGGTCATAGAGCACAGACCATTGTGAGGAAGACACATCATTCATTTGTAATAAACCTAATGTGAATAAAGACTAGGGTGTTCAATATCACATCATGTGCTCCCAGGGGGGACTTTTAAGCCAATGGGCCGAAATTGGAGTTTGGGGTTAGGCCCAAAGGCTCAGGGCTGGACTTGCGGAATGCTTGAGCATTTTTATGTATCCTATGAGGATGGAAATCAAACTTCATTTAGTTCTTGAAATACTGTTTGTAAAACTTTTCTTCATACATTTGAGGGGTAAAGAGGACTTAATTGAAATTATGGATGGACCCAAGATTAAAGACATGGGTGTCACTACGTATCTCATAAGGATGAGAATCAAGACATACGTAGTTCTTAAAAAAATGACATGGTTAGAGACCATGTCAATGAGGATTCCACTTTACTGAGGGTATCAGCGATTGATGTAGTTTATTATAATACAGGAAAAAAGTGCAAATAGTGTAATGTCTTATGTATAGACCGGTTCTATGGAGTTTAATGTATTACAGCTAGGACAATGGGGAACTGTATAGTTTAACGTCATATATCTAGGACGATGGAACATACACAGTTTAATGTCATGTAGGACAAAATTGAATTGATATGAATAAGACGGTTCACTGGGGCTTCACTGATCAACATCGTATGGGATGAAGATGAATTGATGTTAAGAAAGTGGTTCCATGCTTAAACCTCAAGAGGTTTCCTACGTACCTAGCCATGGAAGCAAGGATTAATGTCCACGTAGTTAAATTGAGAGGGGTTTGAAGATTAGGGTGTACTTGAGGACAGCGACCCGAAGATGATGATGAGACTTAAGCGTGGTTACTGGCCCAGAGATGATGTCATGGTTGAAGCTTACTCTATGCTCACATGAGTCATGCTTGGTGTGATAAATAAGATACAACATTAGACATGATGATCGTGTTGTGAATGATACAAATACAAAGGATTGTGTGGGGCTTATGCAAGATTAGATTCCTGGGTCACGCATGAAAACAGTGTATAAAAGACAATTGTCCATGCGGCAATCAAAGTTTAATGTCATGTGTCACAGACATGGGGTGCTTGGTAGCTTAACGTCTTGCAGCTCGGACGATGCACAGTTTAACGTCATGTTGGACGATATAGGGGAACAGTTTAACGTCATGTTGGATGAGAGAGGGGAAAAGTTTAACGCCATGTTGGATGATATAGGGGCAAAGTTTAATATCATGTTGGATGATAGAGGGGCTATGCAGTTTAATTTTCTATATCAAGGACAATGGGGGATTGTGTTAGACAAAATACTTCTTCAAGAATCTTGCATTGGTTTGAGTTGTAATGAGTTCTCCATCCACTGAGATTAAAGAATACACTCCATTGGATTAGACCGTATGTATTGAGTACGGTCCTTCACATTTTGGAACAGTATTTGGAGGCTTATTTCCCAGTATCATTGGGGTTATGAGGACCAATAGAAATTCTCCTTGAATTAATGAACGAAGAAGAACTATTTTATTGAAATCTAGTGCATTTCGATTTTGATAGACTTTTAAATTGTGCAGTGTGAACAATCTTTTACCATCTAGTCTTTCCAATTCATACAATTGCTTTGGAGATTGTTCATATATAGATAACAGATCACAAATGGAAACTCGAATTCATGGTAATTAGACTTCAATAGGAAATACTTCTTCCGTTCCATATACCAATGAATATGAGTTGATCGTCTAGTAGTGTGGGTGGTAGTCCGATAAGCCCATAGATCATGAAAAGGTTTACCAGGCCATGACTTCTTATCTTTATCCACCATATTTCGATGTATTTTTGAAAGACTCTTATTGAAAGCTTCTACTTGACCATTGGCTACTACATGATACTGAGATGAATGGTTGGATATGATATTGTTTCTTGATACAATTTTCTTACCTTGGATGAACAAAAGTTGGTTCCACTTTACATCAATATTGTATGAGGAACACCATATATATTAATGATGTTCGACTTGAAAAAGCTAAAAATGATTTTAGCAATGAATTCATTCAGAGGTATTGCCTCTTCCAATTTGGAAAAGAAGTCAGTAGTTGTAAGAATATACTCAAAATTCTTAGCTATAGCCGAAGGATATGGTCCTACTACATCCATTCCCCATGTAGAAAATGGCCAAGAGTATTTATCTGTATGATGAAACTCTGGGAGTTGATGAATGAAGTTGGAACATACTTTTCAAAGAATGAAACTTCTTAGTAAATTAAACACAACCATGCATCGTTGAAGGCCAGAAGTATCCAAGCCTTTGAATTTGACCAGAATGTCTATGTGTAAACTGGGGAGCACCACAAACTCCTGCATATACTTCATTCATGACAGCCATTTCATCTTCACCATTAATACATATTAATAGAATTCCTTCATAACCTCTCTTTTAGAGAATTGTTTGGTGATATGGTCTATCATAAAGAGTAAAGTTGACCACATGTCACCGAACTTGTTCTTTCCAGGATCTATCAGGTGGGAGTGTTCCATTTTGAATGTATTTTCTAATAGGTATCATCCATCCTATAGTATGACCATATTGTTCAGAAATGGGACTGATTTCATTAATTTCCTTTGTTTTGATTTGAACAAAAGGTGAAACTATACGACTGTGGGAAATACTGATGATTGTTTCATCCCGATTTGGATCTACCAGGGTTGTGGCTATATTAGCTAGCGCATAAGCAAGGGAATTTTGTGATCACATGACATAATAAAATGTTGGTTTTGAGGGAAATTCCATCATTAACACTCTGACTAAATCGCACAAAGGGATTAACTATTCCTTTTTGATGTCATAATCCCCATTGATTTGTTTTATTACCAAATATGAATCACCTTTTTATATTCAAGTGATTCACATGTGCCTAAAGCACCAATTCCAAGCCTACTATGAAAGCTTGATATTATACATCATTGTTTTACCTCCATCGAAGAATAAGAAGGACTATTGTAGAACTTCCTTTTCTAGGGAATTAATCACGATTCCTATCCCAACTTTTTGGAATTTAGGATCTTCCATTTTCTTCCATGTTGGACTTTTGGAGGCACCGTCAAAGTACATTTCCCATGTTTGAGGATTATATTGAATATAGAAGACTTACTTATTAGGGAGTTCAATATTTAATGATGTATCTTCTACAGATGTGTGTTTAGTAAAGAACTTTGGCTAGATCTTGGCCGTTAATTGACTTTTGATACACATACTGGATATCAAACTGCTGAAAAATAACTGCGTTCCTTGCTGACGTCCTGTATGAATTGGATGACTAAGGATAAATTTGAGAGGGTTATTGTGAGATACCAATTGGACCCCATGATGTTGCAGGTAGTGTCTCAATTTCTGAACTACAAAGATAAATGTTAGGAAGCACTTTTTAATAATTGAATATCGAGTTTCTTCCTCAATCATAGTCCGACTGAGATAATAAAGGTTGTTTTCATTTCTAGCATCATTCTCTTGGGAAAGGAAGGAACCCAATGATTTACCTAAAGCTTTCACATAGAGAATAAGTGGTCTTCCTTCAACATGTGGAATTAGTATATGTGGAATCAAGAGATATTTCTTGGGGATATCACATGATTCTTGACATTATTTAGTCCATTGGTAGGTGACTCCCTTCTTCACCAATCTGCGTAAGGGTAATCATTTGCCTACCAAATTCGCAATGAAATGCCGAATATAGGCGAAGTGTCCTTGAAGTCCACTTAATTGTGTTAAATTTCATGGAGGTGACATGTCAAGTATTGGTTTTTTCATCTCAGGATCAACTTTGATACCATGATGGAATATAACAAAGCTGAGAAATTTTCTTGAGGTTACACCGAAAGCACATTTCAAGGGCTTCATCTTCAAATTGTGTTGTCAAAGTTTGTTGAATATGATTTCCAAATTTTCCTAGTGATCAGAACATTACCTAGATTTAACCACCAAATCATCCACATAACATTCAATAAATTTACATAAAATTGGTTTGAATATATGGTGCACGACACATTTATACGTTGAACCTGTATTCTATAGGACAAAGGGCATTACCGGATTGAAAAACACACCTTGAGGAGATCTAAAGACTAAAGACTCCTCATCTTCTGGGGATATTCGTATTTTATTGTACCCAGAGTAACCATCTATGAAGGAAAGAGATCTGATTCCAACTGTTGCATCAATTAAGAGTTCTTTGATCAGAACTAGAAATTCATCCTTGGTACAATACCGATTACGTTCTCTGAAGACAATGAAAAATCTAATTTTTCTATTCTTATTTTTTACAGGGACAATATTAGCCAGCCATTTGGGATATAGAACTTCTCTGACTAAGTTATCCTTGATAATCTTATCAACATTATCTTCAATTTTGGAGGTATAATTTGGGTGTGTTCTTCTTGCTACTTACATGATTCCTCAATGATCTTCTGTCAAACCCAAATGATGAGTGGAAACATCAGGATCAAGAACTGACATTTTTGTATAATTCTAATCAAATACATCTCAATTTTTCTTTAGAAATGATTTATTCATTTTTTTCTCTTTAAGATTCATGGATTCATTAATTAAAGTGGGGCTTGGGTCTTCTTTTGTACCCAGATTTATTTCTCTGAGTTCATCCACAGTGGTAGAGATACCCTCTTAAAATGATGGAGGAGCATCCCTGAGATCTTCCTCTTCTTCTTCAAAATGTGTTACTTTATCAATTTCCACATTCATAGAAGATGACGAAGTAGAATTTCCATGTTCAGTGGAGAAGCTAAAATTGGAACATCTTGAAGAATATGCTTCGATTTCGGACCCTATTGATGATTTAGGGTATTCCTAGGGTGATAGAGAGTAAATGATGGATTGAGAATCAACATAATTGTTTTCCTATGGTATTTATATAACTTCTTATAGCCTAGTTGATGAAGTATTGAATTGATTGATTTTATTGGATTAAATTAAGACATCTCCATTTAAGCTTTCATCACTGCTTGTAGAATAAAAAATTTATCCCATGTTGTCTGGCTTGGTTTCCATAATTGAAATTATGGAAGTATATATAGGAATTCTTGGATTTAGGTCCATCCTGTCAATTTGACTGATAGGAAACACATAATCTATACTCACATGTATGAATGGGTTTACTGTAATCTTTTCCAAACCATTTAGTGCATTAATTCTGGTGACCTTATTTGCCATGGATTTTTCCTTTCCCTCCATGTGATAAAATTCTCCCTCAATGTATTGAGTTTCACATGTTTTTAATGGGTCCTTGTCACCATAAAATTTCCCAATTTGACCATTGAGACAAAATTTGATACATTGATGGTATGACGAAAGAACGACCACATGTTGTTTTAGGAAAGTTCTTCCATGATAAATGTCAAAGGATGTGTCCTAATGAACAAACATGAAATCTCAATTAGACACAAGGTCTCCAAACGGAATTCTGAGTGTAATCTCCACCAGAGGTTCTTGTTCATTCTTATCATATCCTTGAAATATCAAAGTAGAAAGAGATAAATCAGATTTGGTGAGGCCAAATCAATGATGTGAATGAATAGGAATGAGGTTGACTCCTGATCCATTATCAATGAAAGATCATCAAATGTCCATATCATTGAATTTTCCAGATAGATACAAAGGTCTAATATGGCCATGTAAAACATCATCTTCATCTTCATCTATAAAATATATCATTTCATGGCATTCCTTGGGATCGTTCTCTATTTGGTAGACCTCTAACATAGAAAATTCTTGTTTCAAAATCATGAGGACTTGACAAAGCCTCAATAAGCACCTCTCAGAGAACTTTGGATAGATTAAAGTTATCAAAAATTGATAACATGGCTGGTACATTGGCCAAATGTTTCATGAATTTGTACTTTTGGTCCAAAGGTTTGCGTTTTCCATCATGACAATGTGGATATGTAGGTGCCTTGGAATTTGATGATTTGGTAGTCGATTCATCCCATATCGGGGAATGAATTGGAAACACTCCTGGATTCAATAGATTAGAACGACTATGTCTATCTATTTGTTAAGGGGAAGAAGGTGTAACCTCTAACCGATCCCCTAAAATAACTGTGTCAGGAACAAACATGCCATGTGTGTAAGAGCATTCTTGTTCTTGTTGACCCCGATGAAGGGCTCTACCACATGTTTCTACCACATATACAGTTCTAGTTGGAGTAGGATTGAAATAGTGGCTTCTGGAATATCCACGTCTTCCACTATATCCTAGAACTCTATATCATCCTCTAATTCCTCTGTTAGAAACAAGGAACTTTTACTTGTCATTATCTAAACTGTCATTGGCATTGAAAATTGTTAAATGAATAATGTTTACAGAACCAATGATCAATTCTTCATCTGATGAATATTCTACCTGATGAACTAGATTAGGATGTTCCATTTGGTGGGGTGGGGCCCGTGCTATTGATGTAGAAGGCATAAAATATTCCAGAGTCAAATAAAACTTAGTTTTTGACACGAGGTCCTCTTCTTATTACTGCTCTTCATTATTAAAATTATGCCGCTTATTTTAGGATTTTCCTTCTAATGAAGGGGGCATTGGTGTGGAAGAAATAGCATAAGACACAATGAGTTAATTAAATTGTGTTCCTAAAATGGAATGAGTTTGGTTGATTGTTTTCCTGACCATCCAATCATCATATTATTGTGCATTTTTACCTTTTACTTTGTTCCACTCGCCTTCTTCCTCTGGATCAGTAGCAGTAACACATGCTACCTAGGATAAAGAACCTTTCAGTTTTACTTGTCCAGAGTCCTCAATCTTTTGTACGATGTATTTGAAGACAAAACACTCTTGAATGGGATTCCCCATCATCTTATGAAACAAGAAATAGTATGTTATGTCTTCATCTCTTACCTTGTTCAGCCTTTTGGGCCTTGGAAACTGAACCAAATTGTTTTCCAGAGCCGAGATGAAGTAACCCGTAACTTTTTAATTCTAGAAAGAATAAAGTTTGTTCATTAAATCCACATATTCTTTCCTCCTTTGATTTCTTTGATCATATTGATGAGGGGTCCTTTGTTGTTGACACTCAGCAGGTGGTTCCCTTCGATATGATGAAGGTTTTGAAGTGGAAGCAGGTACATGTGCTTGTTTAAGTGTAACTGTAGCAGTCTCTTCAGTCCCTATTATCCATCCGAGAACTAATGGAATTATACGAGTTTTAGCCTTAGTATTTATAAGTGAATCTTCTCTCTGATGAGCGATTGAAGTAAGGTATTGAAACCCTCCTGTGTATTTCACATGGATTAATGGTGTGCATAATTCATCACATAGAGTTTCCACACATATTGATGACAACACTTCGTGAGGGAGTACTAAACATAAAGAATATGTTAATCCCTTCCAGAAAGAAATGAAATCTGAATCTCTTTCAATTTACCTTTTTTTACAATTGGTAAGTTGTATTTGGTTATGTTGAGCTAAATTTAAGAAATAATATTTGATGTAGATCATCCCACCAAGTAATTGACCGAGATTGGAAACTTGTATACCGGACAAAAGCAGGTCCTGGTAATGACTACACAAAACACCTAATCTTAACAGCTTCTTGTTGTTGAGGAGTTCCCATCATAGGATCACAACGAGAAACAGAATGTGTTAAGTGTTGTTCTCGATCTCTGGAACCATTAAAAATTGGTAATGTGGCATTCTCAAAATTTGATGGGGGAAGAATTGCATCCACCCATTTAGGATAAGCTCTCTTTTTCGGTTGAACATGTGCACATCAGTCGTCCATAGATTACAACCGAGCTGTTACTGACTCAATGGTATTAATTAATTTTTGAGAAACATCTGGTTGAGAATGAACCTAAGAAGGTCCAATAAATTGAGTTTGGACGAGTTTGGCGACCGGTACTTCCACTGATGGTAGTGTTGCCAGTTTCTGTCGCCTATGACCCATAGGATTAGACCTATGAGGTTTTACATTTAAAGGTGGATATTCTTAATCTATCCCAATAGCTATAACAAATTCCCTTGATTGATTAACTCTACCATACATAAGAGGAAGACATGCTTTAAGTAGTTCTGCATTTAACCTTCTTTTCTCCATCATTTCTTCTTGTTTCTATGTAAACATTTACATTAATGAGAGTGATTTTCCTTCCCCATAGATAGGGTGCAATTTAACCACATTTTTACCCTTTTCCTTGGCATGTGCCTTTCTAGATTATGGAAGGGCATTACCCGAAGTAATCTTTTGCCTCTGGGAAACCCTCTAGCTTCTAGTACACACACCTACTTCATATGTTTCTATGTGTACAACCTCATGAACATGAAATTATTAATATGATTCCACTGAGTGAGGCTCATATTCTGGGGGATCAGTGACAACGGCATTGGTGACATTTATCAATGCATAAAGCATTCAATCCCTTTTGTCAGCATTTCTGCAATACTATCTTCATCCATGTCCTTTATGAGACATTACATTTTGTTTGGTTGATACGTCATGAACTTCTTGATGAACTATAATTTGAAGGTAATTTCATGATAATTCATTTCTATGTTACTTTTGTTACTTCTTCCCTAATCGAGAGAAGATTGACTTTCATTGAGGAGGAGATTGAGAATTTGAAAAATTCCCCAGTCCGGTGGACTGCGGCTGTTCCTTTTTTTCCTGCTCAACTCCTCTAATGTTGTTTGTTGATCTCTAGGGTTGGATAAAAATAGTCCATATCCTGGATAGCTGAGGTGGCCCTTGATATGTTGCATCTGAAACGTTCTTAAAATCTCTCGTGATTTTGTGGATTTTTGTCCGAAAATTGGCCAGATACATCATCCTACGTCCACTCTAATCACCTGGCTCAGATGACCATTAGATTATTTTTGACACCTCTATCATCAGATGATGCACATGCTCTAAATGAGAACCCTATTCAATATTCTCATTTCCATGATGCAAGAATAATTTTAACATTTGTTCTTTATAAGCCTGAATTTGGGAAGAATTAGTTGAGGCATGTTCTGGAGTAAGCCTTTGATTACAGACAAAACAAGTTAGATGTGTCTATCCATGGGCAATAAAATTTCATGAGACCAATTTTGGTGGGCTTCGTTGACTGGAGAGCACAATTAAATGAAATGCTCCATGAACACCCCATCACATGATATGAATACTAGATAGTGCATTAGTAATTAACTGGCACAACCTTTTTAATCCACCAAGGCATGTACGATGAAGGGATCTCTGCTCCTTTTCATCCATTGGATGTCGGTAAACTGAGAGAGATTCCAAGTCAATTTGGCATTACAACTGCTCTATTACCATTACATGGTTTTGAAATTCATCATAAGGTAATATTTTCTCTTTTAATTTACAAATAGTTTTCTATATGTTGAGATGGATATCGTGAATACAATATTCTATCAACATTTCTCGAATATCATACTGAGATTCAGCCAAATGCCAAAACATTACTGGTATTTCACCTTTCACCAGTAGTTTTCTCATATTCATCACTTCCTCATTGTCATGTGATGATGATTCTTCAACCAGATTGGACCAAAGAAGGTGCTTCTTTGTTGCTTCATCAGATTCAACAAGATTGGTAGAGAATTCATTGGTCAAATTAGAATATGGACGACCGAGGGGTGGTTTGGAGAATTACATACACCTTGGGCTATCTTCTAATTGAGAAATTATTTCACCTACTAGTTTTAAGGCATCAAACATGATTGGCTTCGCATTTGCATGTTCCTCAATATAAGAGGGATTTCTCGTTACTGCATTGTCCGTTGACGAATTTTCTAGGCAATGTGAATTACTACTGCGGATAGGAATTTCTCTTCTAAATTCATCATCATGGGGGTGGACCACCATTGTGGGTTACAACAAAATATGAAACCTTTTTCTACTTGGTCTTCTGGACACATAGAGGGTTATCGTGGCTCTCATATGAAGATGTTTCTTTGAGATTGATCAAATTGTTATAAATCCATCATTCATATCGATTTTTCTTATGAAGTCCTTCGGAATTATTGATGTTATTTCCGGAATTTGTAAATGAGTGAGTAGAATCATGAGTTGAAACATATATTTGTCTAAGTGCTTCAAGAACTCCATCATTGAGTAAGGCCATATTGAAGATTGGCTCTTCATTATTTATCTGTGTTGGATGGGTGTATTTCATGGATGCCATCTTACTCACATTCAAATCAACATGATGAAGAATGTGGTTCCTATGGGAAGGTGTATGTGCCTGGTCAAGAGAAATGGTCTGGTTAGGCTGACTATCTCCATTTAAATCGGTTGTATGTGCCCAACTTTATTGTCTGTATGAAAGGGGGGAGTATTCCCCATGACCCTCTTGGACTAGAACAGAGGCATGTATCTGCTCTGGGGTGACATGTTGGAGAGTAATTCCACTTATTGGGATAGACTTATGATTATTTCCCTATGATGTTGCTAATGTTGTTATAATATTCTGACAAGTATCCAGAATACGGGCCGGGATTTGCTTCTGCTCTTTTTCACCATTGTCAGAATGTGCGTGGTGACTTCAGCTGCTGGAATGAGAATATACGACCATTCCGTCAATGGAGTAATTGTCTGTTCCAACTCCTATCCTCCATTTCCTGTCAGTGAATTCTAACAGTACTCATGTGTGGGGTCAAAGAGTTCTGTCTGACACCTTTTTGCCATTG
This sequence comes from Viscum album, assembly GCA_963277665.1. Lineage (NCBI taxonomy): Eukaryota > Viridiplantae > Streptophyta > Magnoliopsida > Santalales > Viscaceae > Viscum > Viscum album. The sequence goes on from OY728129.1 coordinate 443,311,048, forward strand.
GACCTCTCCATTTGACATCTCTGGGTGCTACCAAACAAGACTGTTGGATTTCATGATAAATTGCAGGTGTATGTGCCTTATGATTGTTCTCCACCAAATATTATTGATTAACTTCTTTTAATACTGGCAGACGAGACAACTGGAAGAATTGATGAGTGTATGTATGTGTATGTGACTATTTACAGGTGGTCACCACATCTAGTTGGCTGGCCTCTTTGGATGAAGTTAGAAGAGCCTGCTAACAGGCTGATAATTTATAAATAGGTGTATGTGCCTACCTATAGTACTCCATTAGAATTTCTAGGTGGCATTGGTGTGTTACTACCATAAAAGTCTGTTGGGCAGTGAAATTAGGACGGACGAGTGTATATGCCCACTTGTTTTTTCCCTCAAGTTAGGTTGATATAATTATCTTAAGGGGGTAGATGTAAGAACCTTTTCCATGTTGGCTGAATTTTGCCTCTGACTGTTCATCTTGCATGTTCGGGTTTGAGGAAACTGATCCGAACATCTAGAGGTGATACCCCCATCATGTTGTGGGTGCACTACTGCATGAGTCTGGAGGTGATTGTTGGTGGGAGTACTCAGGAAGGACTCTTTTCTTCATGAATTGTGGCCTTCAGTGACCTCATTATTCACCTCCCTGTAATATGTGATGGACTGGTTATTGCGTTTCGGGGATAACATCCTGAAATGGTTGGAGATGGGGGATGGAACCACCTGTTTCTAGGCCACTGGTCATCACTGTCTGGACAACCAGGGTGATTTGTTTACTTAGAGGTCTTGTCGAGAAGACTCTAGAGTCAGGATGGTACAATGTTGATGGTATTCCATCACCAATGAATTTGAGACCCAGCGTTGAATACATTGAGTAAGTGATATCGTCCTAAGAGCAGACGAGGATCCAGTAGGAGTAATGGCTAACGCATTCACAAGTGTGAACCTTAGACAATCAATTTTGTGTTACAAAGAGATCTTGGAAAAAAGTACCTATTTGATATTGCAGACATAATCAAGATATGTCTGGCCAAAATACATCTTTTGGATGAGAATATATGTTATTGATTGCTTTGTTGTCCCTCATATTGTGTTTAATATGGGCATAAAAAATAAGTAAAACATCATTTAACATGGATAAGGATTCACATCGGGTTCACCATTATTTGTTTCTTCTGGAAATGGGGATTACCCAATTTGTTTATGGTTCTAACCTTCCAATTGGTTTCTAACGGGTTTATTCGTAGAAACAGAAACACCAAATGATTATAGATCGATTTGGACCTACATTCCAAAGGTAGTTGGTCATTAGTTGTAGACTAATGAGGCTTAAGAATTTGCATTGGTCGAAAGCACGGGAGTTCATTCTCATCACACCATTTTGGGGGAAATTATTTCATACACGAGGAATCTCTTATAGATTTATGTTATGTTCACTAATCCTTCTTAATTTACCAATCATGATAATGAGTTTTCCTATAGATTTGGGAATCAATGATTTATATGTATGGGATTTAAAAAATCTTTTATATGTATTTTAGGTTCTTCATCGATAGAGAATCATCTGTATGTATTAGAAATTCTTAGTCAATGGTATCCTTCAATATATTATATATAGATTTTTTGGTCATTATGATGACCATACTAGTTTTAAAACCACTCAATGGGGCACATGATGTTTATTAAAATTCAGAAAGACATAGATTATTCCATAATTAGGATCGTACCCGCAGATGGGCTACCAACGTATCCTCATTAAAAAAAAATTTGAACCCGCGTAGTCTTATAAGAAGGATATAATCTTACGTCATATGGGACGCAAAATTATTAATGAATGATGGTATTGAACCTTATAAATGCTTCCTACTTACTCTATTTTTAAGGTAGAGATCAATGCCCACATAGTTCAGGTGTTGAAATGTGGGGCTTATGCATAGTTTAGGGCATAAAAAGATATGTCGTGATTACTTTTACACTCTAAGATCAAGTGATTAATGCTCAGTGTGAGAATCAAGATGTATCTGTAAACATGACGTTGGTGGCACGAAAGATGAAATCATAAGAAATTTTGTGGGGCTTTCATATGTATGACTGCCCAAGTAGATGAAGACCATGACTAACTTCAGAAACAAAAACCCCAGGAGCAGGGTCCATAAAGGTATTCGTAAATTATGTACATTTGGAGTTTTAAACCAAGGCTTACTCCTAATGAGGATTCCCCAAATTAAAAGGGTCTTATGATTGGGATTTATTCCTAATAAGGAATCAAATTTCAAAATAGTTAAAGATTTGGGCTTACTCCTGAGGAGGATAACCAATGCTAAAGGAGACTATGACTGGGGCTTACTCTTCAGAAGGAGGCCAAGGTTAAGGGGACATGTAACATGGGGATTACTCTTGAGGAGGAGGCCCAAATTTATGTAAATTAAGAATGGTTAATTCTCCTGACAAGGTGGCCCAAACTAGGGGAACTTGGGGCTTACTCATAAGGAGGATGCCCTAAATCTAATGATCTTCTCTTCTTAAAGGATGAGTTTTCATGGAAGAAACCCCTAAAATTGGTTACATAAAGCTTGTAGGTCATGTGGTTTTGGGATAGGTTCTCACAAAATTCCTTTCAGATAAGGAAACCAACAAAAGAACCATGCCATAAATGGCTATGAAAAGGGTTTAGAGGGATAATATCCTGAAGAGGAGAGGTGAACAGGAGAGAGTCACAAAAATGAATTTGGAGCACAAGTCTTGGCTGGGAAAGTGTAAATGCACGGAATGGGTTCACTTAGGCAATGAAGAATCTATAGGTTAATATGTGGGCGAGACATAACCCAAGCATTTTGTATTATCCTAAGATGTTTCCAAAAGGGCGGCTCAGAAGTTTCATTGAAAGGGTAGGGTGACCTGTAAGTGTTTACATTTTTATGGAGGTATGGAAAATTAGGTGAGCAAGTGTTGATGAATTCTAAAAACATAGGTTTTATCCTAGTCCTTTAAGTCTTCCATTCTTTGTAAATATTAACCTTTGAATCTTTCATAAGAGTTATGTTGAAGACATGGGCGACCACAGCTTGAATTTTACCTTTGGAAAATACGTCCCCCAAATGGGGGGGACCCCCAGGGGATATTTATAGGCCATATTTCTCATTGGGCGAAAAATTAGAGACGGCACACAAGTGACCTGTGTGGCGTGCAAGAAACATGCACGCCCCACTCCAAATGGGCTCCTGATCCAGGACTTTGTCAAATTTTTTTATGTTCTTCAATGGGTGACCCTATTTGGGATTAAGGTATTCCCCTTTGCCATTCGTTGGACTCTGTGACCTAAAGGAGTGCCAAAAAATTTCATTTTTCATTGTCAAAAAGATTGGGGAATGGGATTGAACCTAAATAGTTCTATATAGATGAAAGAAGTCACCAGCTTTTCAGTATGAATGAAAAGTGAGTAAATTAAAATTCCAGTTACATAAATTATAAGATGATGTTATGGGACATGAATTTTCTAGATGACCACCTTCCATATTTAAATAACTTGTTCCATTTTATTTTTTTCAGGTAATATAAATATAATAGGGCATTCTCCTCGGGATGAGACATGCTTCTTATTAGAAGTGATAGATATAATATAATCAATTTAATTACTATATATAGTTTCCCATGTAGATTGATGCACAATTTTGAAATAACATTTAATGGTTTTTGATGATCTAAAACACTTGAGATAAAATGTGTGACATGGTAGTGACGAAATTCAAAAGGTTGTGCTAGATTTTTAGACCTTATCCACATATTTACTAGCTATAATGATACTTTGGAATGGAGTGGAAAACTTTAATCAAAACACCATGTTTATTTCGGGTAATATTGAAATTTCAACCCATCATAGGGTCCTATAAGATAAGGACCCATAAATTGATATTTTTCTAATGTAAGGAAATCAGTTCATATATAATGGGGAACTCTATGTTGTTTCATTTCATGCGATAATAACAATATTTCGAAAATTATACAACCATGAAACAAATATTCGTATATCATCAGTTTCGGTTAACATTTTGAGGACCTCTACCAATTATTTTAAATTCAAATATTATGGACTTATGTATAAATAATATGAATTGAGAAGGGAATATAATAGAAGAGTCATGCATTATTATAGGTCATGAATGAATATAAACAATTTTTCATTTATTTTACATGAGGTCCCAATGTATGAGGCTGTATGGAAAATAATATATGAATGAAGAGGACTGAAATTCTAGGACGGAAAGTGGGATCATGTTTATTTTGATCCATGGAAGGTCCTAAGATCAACGATCTAGGAATATCTATTTTTTCTGAGGTTGTATGAATCTAGAAAAATATTTCTATTTATAAGATTTTTGGTTGGGCACGAATAATGATTTTAGGATTGAACACATATATTAGAATATGGGAATCTTGGTAAAGGTAGCTCCTTCCCTGTTAAAAGATTTTTTGGGTCATAGGTACGGGGAACCACAATATTAAGGTACCAAATAAAATCATAGTCTTAGTAACTCAAAAGTAAAACTGTTTCTAAATAGAAAAAGAACATAAAAATGGGGACATAATTAACATAGTATCTTGAATAAAAAATTCAATATGAGAGTTTCATTCAGTGATTTTATACAAATGTAAGAGGGTGAATATATTTTCTATGTTGTATCATAAATAAGAATATATGAACCAGAGGGGATACTATATAATCATAGATTTTATTAAAAATATATTATTTTATTAAATATAGGACACCCTATTTAGATGATGGGCTTACAAGATGGACCACATTTGTTGTATATTAATGTTAAAAGTTATTTTATATGACTAGTTTTTTCACTGATATATTACTTCTGATGAATAATATGGATTTTATTTAGTTTTCTACCCATTGACAGAAACATGAAATTAATGTGTGGGTCCAAACATCCTGATGAATTACGTATTTTATTTAGGATTATGGTTTTTCCTATGATATATGTTTTAGGAATCACAACATATCTTGTAGTAAAAGGAATTTAGAAAAAAATAACTTATTCTATATATAAGGTAATTTTATATTTCAGAATATATATATATATATATATGTAAAAACAATCTATAAGGATTTATTCATGAATGTAGTACTACGTTTAGGATAACATGTCTCTTAGATAGACAGGCTCAAAAATTTTATAGGCCTGGTATTGTAGACATGGATTTTATCTAATTTTCCTTCATTCTATAAGGAAATAAATGTCTGGTATTTTTGGGGTGATGAAATAAGGACCCCACCATGTATTTTAACATCTTGTAGAATATATGATTAATTATTGGTGAAATATTATTCAAGACTAAAAAAATTACTTCTAAAAATATCACTATGGTGGCCTATATTAATTCGACCCTCGTGAAAGAATAGGTGATTAGATTGATTTTAATTTTTTTAAATAGATTATGATGAGATATGAAGGCTTCACTATGTATCCTGAAACATCATGAATCATGATATGTATTGTTAATATAATTTATCTACAGAGATCAGGCTCACTCATTGGGGAAATTTTATGTTGATCCACCTATGTTCCATGTGATAATATAAATATAGATATTAATGAGTGATGATATAATCATCAATATTAATCCAAAACTAATATTTGGCTTCTTCTATAGTAAGTATTTCGTTCATCTATACATATCCCATGATATGAGACTCATGCTAGATATAATTTTTATATTATTCCAACATAGAATGGGAGAATCTGTTGAGGAACGATTAGGATTTTTTACATCAATGCCTAGTGAATATAAGAATCTTTCTATGGATGATTTGATACCTTATAAGAATGATAATGTCCATCCATATTGGAAGATGGTCTGAGAATACAGATTTTTTGAACATCACTACACATCCTATTATATAGAAATAAATTGAAATGTTTTACTTATATTATTATTCAGGGAATTATATTTTTTAGATATTAATGATTCAAACACCCATACTCCATGATATCTTACGTGGATAAGGCTCTAATTTCGGGAGAAAGTCCATAGAATGTTTACCAATCCAAGATGCATAGTTTTCCATTAGACAGTCTAATTATTATACAATTTATTTTCTATGTAATGACTCAGGTGTTCCTATATTTAGGATCATGCGATGACTACTATGGACAAATATTTTATCATCATTTGATGTGGAAATTGTCTATGAAAATTATTATCATGTGAAATAGACAATACAAGAAGTAGTTTTTATCATATCGCTAGGAATTAAGACCCTGTAATTATATATAAAGAATCCCCTTTATAGTAATATGTATAATCGAACCAAACTTATTTTATCATGTGATCCATGATAAATATGGAAATCATGGTGCAATTGTAATATCATCCATAACTAATGATATTTTATAATATCAATGTGTATTGGCCATATAGTTTGTCAATGTATTGTGAAGACATATCATACAGATTTAGGCTATTCAGCGAAGGCACTCTTCATACAATTTTAAATCAAGTAGAGTTGATGTTATAACTTGTAGTTTAACATATTTTTACTAATTAAAAATGATCGATTATTTAAATTCTAATATTTTGGACTTTATTGACACTTTAATAAATAATGTATTTTATTTCCTGAGAAACCTAATATTAGAGGCTGGCATGATGTGCATTATCTATCTCATTATTATTTAATATTCCCCATCAGACTTTTATTTATTATTTTTAGGTTCCTTGAATGATTTTATTGAAATTCAATGATTTTTTAACATGTATTATGGAAGTTCTCATGGATTTGTTATATTCTCCTCATATTAATGAGTTGTGGAAATGCTTCATTTTGAATACTAACACAAAATATGTAAGATGGATTTTTTTGTTATGAATTGTGTAGAACCTCTTTTAATCATTTCCACTAAAATAATCTAAATTTTATATCCTTAATACAAAATTTCCATGATTGATGAATATATATGACTACCACTGTGTGTCCATATTGAATGATGGGCAAGAAATCATGTGATTATATTTTACTCCCAGATATTTATTTTATCACGTGTACCAACATCGTTGAGGGATATATCCTTATCCCATTTGAATAGAAGTTAGTTGTTTTATGGAGGAACATAAAAAATCAACCATTAGTTTGGGAATATGGAACCAAAACATTTATTCCCTATATGGTAGAAATCCAATTTTATTTGTAATTATGAAATGTATTTGGGGATTCTTTCATTAAATTGGTGTGCACATAACATGAATAGAATTTCATTGTGATATTCATATCGTCTTAAATCATCAATTGATTTATCTATCTATATCGTTTTATTAAAATAGATATCATGGATCATGATTAATTAGTATTTATAGTTATTTAATTGACTTCCAATATAACTATGACGTTATAACACTATCAATTCTTCTATGGGGGAATATTTCAATGGTTCTTTTATTGAAAAATTTATACTAACTTAAGTCATCAAAATGAATTAATTATAATTCCTAGTGCATGATTTTTTCATCCTATAATAATATGATGGATGAATTTCCAAATAGATGTAATCGATTATCGGGGGGATCCATTTAAATTTAAAATATATTTTTCTATGTTATTTAGTTCCCCTTTTATATGTTAGTATTGATTTCATTAATTATATCCACATAATTGTTGATTAATAGAGAGACCAACATGATGTGTGTGATTTGGAGTCCCATTTCATCCATGTTTATATTAATTAGGGTTGTGGATTAATATTCCAAGGAATTGTATTCACCATTATATAAACTCAGGTTATGAGATTACATTATCTCAAATAGGAATTCAATCATCAACTATCATATATAATCAGCTATATGGATTAATTGATCATTCTTAATAAAATATTTCCTATTTATGTTCATAAATACTATCTTTGATTGTTCATTAATATTAAAATTTTCTATCGATATTTATTGGTCAATAACTAAACCTATAATGAATGATTGATATTATACCTTGTGGACAATGAAACCATTTGATATAATCAAAGAGTTTGGTATAATTAAATGGTAGTGGTTTATATTTATAATACTATAGAGAACCTATTTATTATTATTCTTTTCCATTAATTTACTAATTGAGATTTTATAGGCACCTTGTAAATACATTTCATAATACTAGTGTGTCTCATGGAAATGGATTACCACTTCCTCTAATAGATCATTGTTCAGAAATTATTTATCTAGGTAAGGATGCAATATGTAGAATATACTAAAACATATCCTAAAGTATGTTTATAAGACATGAACTGGATTCCCAACAATTATAAAAGGAACTGTATCGATTCTAAATTCCTTGTCATATTTAGAAGACTACGAATATTTTTAACTATATTAATAAGAGATACCATGTCTTGTTGTTGGTAGACCATTTTATTTTTCACCTTGAGGATAATTTTAAATAGGATATTTTTAATATCATTGTTTCATGTTTCATCCATAATTAATGTTACACTGAGATAACAGAGATTTTTATCCATTCTTCGATAATTATTTTGAGAATGGAGTGCATCGATGGGCCTATCCATGTCGAAAAAAATTAGTTTTTTACACCTATTTGTTGAATAAATTTTGGAAAACTCAAGATATATTACATGATATCATTATAGTGTCTCTAAAAATAATCATCCCCCTATTAGATGACCGCACGAGATAGGTAGAAACTTGACTCTTTGGTCAGATATGATGGTTTTACTATAACCAGATGTCCATAGAGTCCCCTCAACTATTTTAAATTTTGAAGAGGTGGAATGTGATGGATTTTGGTATTGTTTTTAGGGTATCTATTGACATTGTAATGAAAAATCAAGCTGCTAACAAATTTCCACGATGTCAATATATTTAAATGGGTAAACATCAAACCATGATACTATAGTTTACTTAATTTTTTTTAAAAATTATTAGGTTGATCATAGATCTATTAATATTTAACAACAATGATATCAATGTAGAATTATTTTTTCCTCCCTATAATGTGAATTATGATATAGTGCATCAAATTATAATATGTCATATTAGTGTTATTTTGGACATTTATAATCCAAATATTGTATAATAACCCTTAAATTTCCCTATAAATTGAGGTATTCTCATCATCTAGGGTCATCCAAATCAATTTCTAACAAGAATTACATTACATAATATATTTGGATTGAAATATTACTATTTTATAAATAAAAAATTCCATTGTTATTTATAGGAAATTAGTCACTTTTAAATTCTCATTAAGATCCATAGATTTGATGTAGAGTGGAATTTTTTAATTCTTCTTTTTGGATGTGAATGTTTGGTAGATTCATTTTTCATATTATTCAAAAAAAATTGAAATTTTAATAAATAAATGTAACAAAATATCATTTAATTTTTTTACACTATAGGTTCATTATCATCCCTACAAGATTGTAGTTATGATGGTCATTTGGTAGACATAAATTATTGGTGTCCACATTGGGATCTTGCGTATAAAATTCAATTTAAATCCATGTAAATAAATCATGGTGTTTTTTGAGAAAGGAATCATAATAATACAGTTATTTAAGGTACATTGATGTAATTTAAAATATAAGTCATGATTTTTCCTCTATACCTAGATTCCCAAAACATAGCTCATCGAAGGGGGTTGAAATTTTTTCCTTAAAACTATTGGTGAATCTATTAGATATTATACCACTCTTTAATTTTCCTTAATATCAAGTAATGATAATGATAAAAAGAAATTTTATAATATAGAATATGGAATGAATGATTATCTAGCCCATGATGATGGTAATGAGAGGTTAAAATTACATAGAACGACCTTAATAGTATTCCCTTCATTTATTCTATCATCTATGGACGAATATACACCAATATCCCAAGATTATGGATATGTCATAAGGGCATGGGTAGCAGAACTTCGAGGTATCAGAAATGATAAAGAGATATATTTATATCTATATGATGATATGAATTATTATTTGGTATTCATGATGATGAGGGGAATTTGTTCATTCTCAATAGAATATAAAGCATAGGAACACCACACTACTAAAATTCAGGGAACATCTGATGCAATTGATATCAGGAGGACTTGATCATTCATGGAAAATCCCCATTTTTAAAAAACAAATTCTAAAGATCAAGGTATATACAATCAATGATAAATGATTATTTTATTGTAAAATCGACCATTCAAACGTTTCATATGGGAAGTAATGTGAAATATTTATAAATAAAGATATTACATTGTCCACATCCTCCATTCATTATGGATATTCATCAGAAACATATGGATGACCCTTATATAAATTTTCACGATAAAAATATTGTACCTACCAAAAATAATAATCAATTCGTAACATTTGAGGAAATATTTCCATAACCATGTTAATGGGAAATGATTGTAATTTTATTCTCGATATTAAGTAAAACTATTTATAAACTATGAAGATTTGTGAACTAGGTAATTGTATCTGCCATAAATTGCTTCCCCTTCATCTTAGGGAGAATTTTATCTATCTGTTGAGAGTTATAGTACTCATATGTCGCAGTATATATATACTATAGTGTGATATATAAATTGACTATGATTTAGAGGAACTGGTGGTATAATGAGCGAATAACAACATGGTTATGGATTCATGTCCTATACAGTAAAATATAGAAGTCCATGTACTAGAAATATTCCATGAATTAAGGGTTACAAATAAGATCATATAACCTGAATCTATTCTCGATCCCTTATTTTGGTTATTCCTCATTCTAATCATTAGAATGTATTATTATATTATATTCATATAATTCACAATCACCATAACCCTTGTTGAATAATATGTATATTAGTATTTGATTGATCTGGATTTCATTACCATTAGGTATCCTTCCGATGTCAATATAACCATTCTATACATATATATAGAAAATTTTCTGACATGTCCTATTTTTCTTGCATCCTAGTCTAACTAGTTGAATGAAATGGTCATTTAACCATTGGTATATCAGATCATTAAAAAATATGTATCATTTCTAGGGAGTTCATCCATGAAAAATTTGGTGAATAGTTTGGAATATATAAGTGAATACTTAAATATTTGAGATATTAAAATTATCCAGAATATATTGCTTTCCAAGAATAATAGAGAGATTCTTTAGAATGAAATAACATTAGACCATGGGATGGTTATTATAGTCTGGAGGCTTCCCTCTATTATGAATAATGCAGGTATTAGACATAAAGAATTAATGGTTCTTTTCCAAAAAAATATTGTTGAATTTTTTTTACAGTAGGCATGTTTGTATGAGTTGGAGTTATTGTATTCAAAGGATTACGAAAAACCTAAATATTCCCAAATAGTATTTTAATATAATTGAATCTATTTGATCCCTAGATCATTCAAATTCATTTCATTAGTTCTAATGTGATCATTACAGTTCTATAATTTATGTCTTAACAGCATATATAGGAAAATTAGAAGTAGTACACATGTGTCCAAATCTATTTTGGTCCCCTATTTAATAAAAAACACATCCAATATTATCTCTTAATTAATTATAGGAATGGGATTGAAGTATATATGTATTATTTTAATCAAATAATGGTTATGTAAAATGAATCACATTAAAGGAATAAAATTTTAAATCTTTATCTATAGATGACATCATTTAGTAGGGTAGAAGAAGTCAATTTAGAAATGGTGTTATGATGAATGAATAATTATCAATAGATATGTGATTTATCATGTACATTTATAATCATCCTTTTTTTCTGCAATGGAGCTTTCCCCAGATCATAGGGGAAATCGACAATGTAGGGGACACCTCATGAATTATAATGGGATTTGGGGTTATAAAAGGGTGGTTTTATTTTCATCGAGTTTGGTGTGAACAATAAAAACTAACATAGTTTATATCTTGTCCTAAAACATATATTCTTATATACTTGTGTTTTATTTACATTTTTCTTCTCCATCTAATTGAGTGGTAAATTCATTGTTCACTTTATTTTAGGTGTTTTCTCCATTTTAAATCTCAGACTCAACTATCATTGGAAATATATCTGTAAATAATAGTCAATTTTGACTAACAGATTCTAGTATTCGATGGAATATGTATTATGAAATTATTTAATTTCAATGAAACTCTACCGTATTAATGAAAAATTTTATTTTTAGAAATCTATTTTACAAATATATTATGTAGAACCCTTAACTTAATGTTTTTAAGAAAACATTTTCTTTACTTCTGATACATAAATATTATATTATTTCTCTCTTTTTATCCATCATGCAAGGGATCTATTATTTAAAAAAGAATCATTCATGAGGATACACATTGTGAAATAGCATGTGATATGTTTCATGATCTGTTATGAGTGTCAACAAAAGCCTAAAATTTGTAGTCTCTTAATAATTAGAGTTTTCCCTTATACTAGTGATGGTTTATATGATTTATCCTTATCCCATTATCTTCCATACTATAATCAATTCAAATATTTTGTAAACTCTTGTAATCTATTATGTAAATTTATGAGAATAATTATTATCTGTAACTTATTGAATAGTTTTTTAATACATATCAGCATGATTTTTTTACCAAATCAACAAGAAAAGTTAATAATCTAATCCCTTCAACATAGAGATAAAAAATTTTAACCACGTCATTTTAAAGTTTATTATATTTTGATATTCTGAGGATATTTGTTTTATAAAACATTATTCTAATAAAATAATAAAACATTCATCAGAAATATTTTCAATTTTCAATGAAAATATCGGGCATATCATTATACCAAAAAATACTAGTCCTTCCGGGGTCTAAACTATGCTGCTACACTTTTCCACATCATTATTTTAAATTTTTCCATTTATAGGACCACATAGAGATTAAAAATGTTGTAGGTGATACGTTGGATAACCCTTGAAATTGATGATTGTAAATGTTGGATTTAAAAATTCATGCATATGAAAAGTAGCATTCAACCAAACTGTATAGAGATTCCTCTTTGAAAATACTATTAAATTCCATAACTCAAAATCAACCATTCAGGACGTTTCAGGCTCATAATTTTAAAGATGTTATCACATCAAATACTCATTAGATGATACCTTAATATAATATATTTTTGTAACATGGTATGGTCATCACATCAGTGTTGACTATCAGTATAAAATTTGATCTTTCTTATGAATAATTTGTTGAATGGGTGATTGTTGGTGAACCATTAAAGGAGAATCATGACATTACTCATCAAAAACAACTATGTATATTGGAGTTTTGTTTTTTTAATATGTTTTATTGGTGGAATTAAATAGCATATCTTATAAGTTTTGTCTATATTCTAATGGGGTGTGTAATGACATTAAATTAAACTATTTAATTTACATAAATAATTATTATGTTAATAGATTTTTCTACACACACAAATGAACACAAAATATCAACTCTATATGAGATAAACATTAATAATGAAATATATAAGAAGAATTAGACATAAATTAAATAAAAATATATTAATCAATTAATAAATCATACATAAAGATGATAAATTACTAAAATTTTAATAAATGAATGATCATTCTCAAATAAATGTTTACTGTGCAGAAAATTTAAAATAAATGTTTTAAATTTATTATTATCATATTATTATTTTTTATTCAAATATATTAACTAATATATTAATATTAAATACAATATAATGTAGTATGGAATAATATCAAGTACACTTAATGTTTAAAAAATGGAATTTTTCAATATATTACATTATATATTTATATATTTATTTCCGTTAACACAATTAATAAATTTGTGAATTTGAATTCCATAAAATGTGTATAACTAATTAAATTAATAATTTCGGGATTATTTATTTATTAATTTCTAAAATTTTCTAAAAATAGTTATTTTTATGTGAATAGTGAAAAATTCAGTTTTCAAAAAAATATAAATTTTATAAACGTATAATTATATAAGAAAGACAATGAAATTCATAAAAACCTTTAATTGATCCATTTTTTATTTAACGTGAAAAAATATAAACTATATATATATAAATTATTAGGAACTTATAAAGCTTATTATTAGCATTTGATGAATATAAAGAATAATTACAAATAAATGAAAATATTTTTCAATTTTTATTGTTTTTAAAATAAATAAGTTAAAATATGATTTTGAATTTATTAAAATTCTAGATAACATTCATTTGTTCCATAAGAAAATATTTATTTCACTAAAATCAATGATAGTATGAATTTTATCCAACACATAACTCTATGACTATATAAATTTTTTTCTAAAAATGGGTTTGTACATGTTACATATGCTAGTATTCAAATTTATTATCCCAAAACATATGAAATTTATCTGATAAAATTGATTTTATATTTTTAATAATTATGTAACAATTCTGTAATATGTTCCAAATTTTAAAAATAGAAGATGAATTACATAGGATAAAACTTGTTACAATTCTAAATTCCAAAATTGTAAAAAGGGTTAACCAAAGAGGTAAAAGGGATTACATGTTAAAAATATGTTTATAATTGAGTGGATGAGAATTTTATTGAAAAATTTAATCTCTGATCCATTACATATAATTTTTTATTATTAAATACATTGGAAACATTTTATCTCATTATATAATTATTTAATATTTTTAAAACATCCATTATCACTTCATATAAAAGATAAAACTCACCACACCATCAAAAACCAGTATCAAATTTAGTATTATTCGTGAATCTAATCCCTTCATTCTTCCCATATATTATTCTTTAAAATAATTATGGTTTTAGTGAAAATAATTTGTACTATTCTTTCCATTTTTAAGGATTCCACTAATAGAAATTCAAATTCCCGATCATAAATACAAATTTTTCTTTGATACATATTCCATTCAATCTTACATTGAAAAATATTATATTTTGTTTAATATAAAATTAAATAATTATTTTTCATAAATAAATTTATTATTTAAATTGAATAACTATTATCCAGCTATCTACATTTCCATTAAAAAAACCTCATTTTTGCATGTGCACACTGATGTCACAAAAAAGAAATGTATCTTATTGTTCCAACTAATATAATATTTATTGACCAAAACCCCTAAAATATTGTTAAATAATAAAATTTAAGATTATTATTCTTATCTAATAATATTATTATTAAGAAAGAACCAAATTTCATAAGTATAGTCAACAATTAATCAATGCATGTTCGCATTTGGGCCGGTCTAATAACCTACAAGAAAATAGATTTAAAAATTATAGTAGTACAATGCTAACATTATTAATGATTATATATACCACAAATAAATAAATGTTGAATTAAATTAAGTTATATAATAGTAAAAATAATTTTAACCTCATTAATTAAGATACCATAGATATTTTGATAAAAATCACCACTACAAGCTTGTCACCAATATCATAAAATATAACATATCCTAAAATAAAATTGAATAAAAATATAAAAGTAAAAATACATATATTTAGTTATTTCAATTACCTTATATGATATATTAATGAATAATTGTTTTAAAATAATTACGAACAATGACACTATTTCAGAACTAGATCAACATGACATAGATTACTCAAAAAAATAATGAAAATATATAATAACTATGTAATATATGTGTATATAATTATTATAAATAATTATATAAAATGTTATATATATATAAAGAAGGCAATAAAATAGGTAATTATTATTATAATTTTTAAGTGAAAAATCCAGTTCCATTGGTGGAAGTCGGTTTTTAGGTTAGGGGGTCATTGTCTAATATTAATTTTTTGGTGTAATTATTTTTACTATGAACCCTTATGTCTATTATATAATGAATTTACTTACTTATTAATGTATTTTACCATATTAATTTAATTAATGGTTTTTATATGTATTCCCAAAATATCAATTTCCCTTGTATCATATTTTACTCAATGTTTTTTCTTTTACGTTAAATAGACCCGACATTCCCTTTTCATTCAGGTACCATCATTTCACATTTCTATTTTAATCAGATTAATAGAATTTCATTATCTATTCCTAAATAATGATAAAGTCATGTTATACCACATTGAACATATTTAAATGTGTTGTGAAATTATTTAACATTTTCTTTATTGATTGTTTTCAAAAAAAGTGTTCAATGTAACTCTTTTTAATATTTTCTATGTGAACTCATCATTCTGTTATATTTTTCATTTACTATGAATTATAATATCTATGTTATTATGTTCGAAAGATTATTTTTTTATTTTCATACTTTAAAAAATCTATTTATTTCAAAATTTTCAAATATATTAATTGTATTACTTATTTCAAAAATGATTTTCCAAATTCTCATATATCAATTTCAATTTCTTCATCTTAAAAAATTTGACATATTTTATTATTAATAGAGTATATTGTTCAAATGATTACAACTTAATTATTCCTCTACATTTCTCGTAAAATGTTATTTTTAATCATATGGCTAATATTTCACCACCTTGTATCTTTGATAACCATCTACAATGAATAGAAATTATTATTCATCCAATGTATTTTCTTTATAAATACATGGGATTCCATTTTATTGATTTAATAGTGTTCACATAGATAGAATAAATTATTTTATTTTGAAAATTATTAACTAAAACATATATGGTTTTTATATATGGATAAAATATGATATACTTCACTAAATCATATCTATATATAAATATTTTTTATCATTTTATACTCATTTATATTCAATGTATTCGTCATGTTTAATTTTTTAATTATGAATGCATTCGTTATATAATTCTATTTGAATGTTGTTTTTCTATATAAGCATATCAAGAGGGGGGTTTCATGAGTGCCCAATAGAATTATCTGTTAAAAAGGATTTAAATAAAATCCCCAAATTAATTTAAATATAGTCCATTCAATAAAAATAGTAAACTAATGTAAACCACAATCATTTAAAATAATTATAAATTATTGAATAGTTTTCAGTTAAAAAAATATAATATTATTTTATCCAATGAAGCCATTAAATGAAGATTCATATTTAATGTAAAAAATATAAATAAAAGAAAACAAATATCGTTAATGAATACAAGAGGTTTAGTCTTAAGGTGAGTCTTACTCTTATTAACATGTAAATATTCCACTACAAACCATTTTATATAAAAAACAATGGATCTATAACATAGATTGGTCAAACAACATTATGAAAACCAATAAAAAAAGAGATGGTCCTATTCTAAAGTTATTGTTGAAGTAAAAAATATATCATTACCCACAAGGATCATTTTTATAGTAATAATAGGATATATTTAAAATGTTTTTTATATTATATCTAGTAATATTTGAGTTTAATTCATGATTAAATTTTCTTGTAATTAATAGACTATATACACAATTCTTGTAATGAAAACAATAAATGAACAAACATATCAATTAAGCATATAGAAAAAATAACGATGTTCTATTTGATAAGCACTAAATATCATGATTCATTAAGGTAGATTGATATTTTTCTCGAGTAATGGTTATGATATATGAATCGGAACAATGATTTGTAGAATAATTGTTGAAACTGTAAGATCTTAATGTCCTTTATCATCCACTTTTAAAGACGTGTATAAGAATGGGGCAGCATAATAGCTAAAATTGTTCATTCAAGATGTTAAACTCAATTCATTATTGAATATCTATGTACGGACCATTTTATTATCACATATCATCATAAAATAAGGGAGTGTTCTTCCTATTTTATTAGTAGGATAATAAAAAAACATCCACCTAAGAAGCAATCTGAATATCATATATCCTCGTATATAGCTTCAACACTTTCATTAATGTATTCATATAATTAAATTAATTAAAAATCCTTAAAAATTTTCATTAAATTATATATAATAGAAGTTAGAGAAAATTAATTAAAAGTAAATATAATACAGTAGATATGATTCTTCTATTATGTGTGTTGAAGGGCATATGAGATTTTCTATCAGTGAAAAATATTCTCGGAGTGAGTCTTTAGAATAGATAGAACATATGACATTGATTCAGGATCTAGTGTTGAAATAATACTTGGACAAATATTCATTATGGTGGAAGGTCCCATAAATAGTGACTCAATTCTGATTTTAGGACATCCCATCACTAAGGTAATTTTCTGTGCTAGTGTTGATGCATAGCTGATGGTAGTTAAATCCACACATTTTCAATTTTCATGGATCAAGGGTATATAAAAGTTGATATCAATTCATTGATGGTTGAAACCATTCCCCATGATTTATCAACTTCAAATTTTGGTGACATCAATAATAGTTCTTGAAATATGGTGGTTAGTGTCTAAAATAGTTATCAAAATATCTATAATTTTGGGGACTAATCTTTGACGATGTTATCCTTGGCAGGGGGATATTAATGAGGTGAGACAATGGTGATAGTTAGTCATGAATATCCAAATTTCACTAATATTCATTATATTATAAAATAATTAATTTAAAAATTAATAAAATAATAATAAACAAGATTTTTTTATCCTTAAAGTAAGGAGTCAGAAAATATCACCCTTTTTGATAATCACAACTCATGGAATTTTATACACATGATATCAATGACAATTAATGGAATAAATGGTATATCATAATATTTTCATCAATATGATTTACTCATTTAAAAGGAATATGGTTTCAATGGTATAAACCATGATAAACTTGGAATTGGATCCAAGGTTCGAGAATAGTAATCATTATCAGTGATAATAAAGAAAATAACTCATCAAGGAAAATATTTTTGCTATCATAGAATATTAAATACTTAGTAATATAACCAATGAGAACTCATAGTTATTTTAAAGGATAAAAAATAAATTTCATATAATATTTATCCCCCTTTCAGGATTATCAAAATGTATATTGTAAAATATGAAAAATAGATAAACAGAGAATATGAAATATAAAAATTTTATTAGAAAAAATTAATGTTTAAGAACATGGATATTAAAGAAAATGTTTTACAAAAAAATCATTAATTTACCCCATAAGATACTAAAGTTTTTAGATCAAATATGCTTCTAAAGTTGTGTAAAATGAATAGATGGATCATTTTCCATGTCCATGTATAATGAATATAATGTATCAGCAGCAGCTAGGGATTGGGTGGAAACAAATACAAGAACATCTATTAGATAATGAGACTCTATGGTGATGATTAGTCTGAGGTTACACATAGTATCTATTGAAGATTATATAATAGACTAGAATATAGCTGGAAAAGGGGCATGGTAATCTTTAGTTCAATTATTATAGGGAAACTCATCCCCACATTATGATTATGTGTATGAACAGATTTATATAATTAATACACATAAGGACACATCATATTATCCATAGAGGACATCTCGGTTCGATCGTAGAAAAGATGAAGGAATGCAAGAATTTTTGATAGAAAAGCATCACAATTGTTTTGGAATAATGGAGAGTAAATTTTCAATTTAGAAATATCAATCAATTTATATCATTTCATATTATTTTTTCATAAAAACTATATCAAAACAATAAATGAAAATAGAAATACAGAAAAAAAAAATTGAATTGAACTAAATAAATCATACAGAAAATAAATCTGGATGATTAAAAACTATGTTAAACAAACAAATGAATGAGAACTATAATGGTGATAAATATCAAAACGGTGAGTGGTATAAATTTTGAGAAGTATCAATGTTTTGAAGTATCAAAGGTGAGAAGTATCATTTGTGAGATACCTACAATGCTGAGACTTATACGATGGTGATATATTCACTATTTTAAATCCCATAAAATAAGTCATAACTAAATTAATTCCTAACTAACTCATGTTTTATATAATTAATTCACTCAAAATTAAAAAACATTCCATAGATATCAGCAAACAGGATTTATGTACCAATGTATCGTAGAGTGATAACTCCATTTTTTAAAAATAATCTCTTAGAAAGTGATGTATTACATCAATATTATTTTTTGTAAAATGACATTGATTATTCATAGATATTTTAATAGCAATTTTATTTTCATAGTTTATAAGGACATGTTAGAATTTATGTCCATAGTCTAGTAATGTGTGTTTCAATCAAAAACATTGTGCGCATTTACTATTTTCAGGTATGTATTAATCATTACTAGTATACATTGCATTATTTTTTTTCATACTACACCTAGAAACTAGTTACATTCCCAAAAGGTGACATGTTCTAGAGGTTATTTTTCTATTTTACTTATATCCAACAAAATCTGCATCAATATAACTAAGTAAGTCATATCCTAGTCCTCGTAGGTAGCACAATCCAAAAATGTTATTATATTTAAAGTATTTCAAATTTAATTTTACATAAATCAAGTGTGAATATTTTATATTTTCATTAATGTGAGCACACATATTCACAGTAAACAAAATATCCCTTTTCATAGAAGTTATAAAAATAAGTCTTCCAATCATACCTCTGTAATTGGTTCGATCTAGTAATTTCCCAGCATCATCAAGATCTAAAATATATGTAGTACTCGTTGGAGTATCACTACACATAGTTATATCTAAATATTAAATTTTAAAAATATCAATAGTACATATGATTTTATATAAAATAATTCCCTCGTTATTTAGGAAAATTTGTAAATCAAGAATGAATTTTTGTTTAATAATTAAGCTTATTTAAAATTCATTTTTCTCCATTGATTAAATTTATGGCCATAAAGATTTTCTCGAAGAACACAAAATAATATCATCGATATAAATTATTACAACTAAAACATCATTGTATATTTATTTTATAAATAGAGTTGGATAAGATATAAATTTTCTAAAACCTTTTGATATAATAATTGTGTTGAGACTATCATACCATTCTCTAAGAGAATGTTTCATGAAATATAATGATTTTATTATTTATAAAAATATATTTTAAAAATAGAGATTTCGAAAACCATGGGTTTGTTCAACAAAAAATTCCTCAATTATATAACCTTTTAATAATTCACTTCATACATCAATTTCATAAAGTTTTAAATCTGTATGAGACGCATCGGCATGAAGTATTATAATGAATTATTATCAAGATACTAGTTAAAAGGATTGTTCATAGTCTATTAATTCATCTTTACTATATACATTATAAATTATTCTTGAATTATTTCATAAAATTGTGTCTTATTCATTAACATTGTTTTTAAAAACCCATTTAGTACATATAGTCACAAAATCCATATTTCTATCGAAAAGTTCCCATACATTGATTCCATGAAATTAATTTATCTCTTATTTTATAGACATTATAAAAAATTAATTATTCATTACATCATTGATGTTATTGGTTTCTTTGTGAGATAAGAATGCTTGATGTTCAACCTGATTTAATAGAGATGCTCTATTCGGTGTACCTCTATCTAGGTATACATCTACATCATGTAAAAAATAGTACATAAGGGTTGTAATAGCCCTAGAAAAAGAGGGGATCAACACCTTAGGATTCTAAAAATGTTAACATTCAGGTTTTGGAAATTATTGATAATTGGGTGATTTTTATGCTTACATCACATCAAAATCAAATAATTTGGAATTTATATTCAAAGAAGATAAATCATTGTCAAGGTTCACTAAATATTCTATGAGCACTTTTAGACCATTGACATCAAATTATACGAGAAAAATCAATTCCAAAATCTGTTCGATTTTATTTAAACCTCTATAAGACTTGCTGATGGTTGAATAGCCTAGGAAAATTCATCCACCACATTTGGTGAAAAAAATCAAATATTTTCTTTACTATTATGAATAAATAATTTTAAAACAGAAACATTAATGCAATTAATATTAGTATTTAAAATATTACAATTATCATAAGGGTTAATCATTATGATAGACCTAAATTAAAATTATATTGATTATAAAACATGTAGTATTCACAACCTCTTCCCAGAAGTAGATAGGTAAGTAATATTCATTTATCATAGTATATGATAACTCATGAAGTTTTAGATTACATATTTCTACAACTCCATTATTCTAAGGGGTCATAGGTGTAGTGATTTTATTATTATAGCCATATTTTGAGAAAAATAATTCGATGTCTTCATTTCAAAACTCACAGTCAAGGATGCTTCTAATATTATTAATCCAAATTACACATAGATTTTTTACATATCTAGCATTAGTGGTAAAATAAGAATATTCTTTACTTTTCTAAGATAAATAGAATTCCAAATTATAATTAGATAAGTAATTTATTAGAACAAAAATATATTTCATACTATTTAGACTATAAACTTTAGATGTTTCCAAAAAATCCATACAGACCAACCCAAGAAGTTGAGTATTTGGAACTTCTATAATATATTTAAATGAGATCATGTGATTTTTCCCATTTTGATATGGTTTACATACATTGTAGATTTAAAAATATAATATGGGAAGATTATTTGATATCCATTTTCTAGTATGCTTCCTATGTAAGTGAATATTACATTTCCATAGTCTCAGGTTCCAAATCCACAATTATTTATAAAAGTGACTCATGTAGTATGAATGTTGAGAAATAAACTAATTTAGATCAAAAAATTAATATTTTCATTCCTTAATATTTTATAATATAACACATGTTCAAAATAAAAAATAACAAATGTGTAATTTTAAAATATAACAAAATAAAATAATTTAATATTTGTGACATTATAAGAAAATGACACTCTAAACCATAAAATACATTTATTTGGAATTTAAATCACAATTATTGTTACCAATTTGGCCAAGGCTAATGATTTTCCCTTCAGTATTATAGAAAAAGTGAAAATATCATCATCAAAATTTATGAGGATCCTGAATAATGGGAACTCACATATCACATTCCTTGAACAAATTATATACATGTACCATAGAATTTTACAGGAGGTCTCCATGAAGATTTCGAAGAAAATAATTATTCATTAAATGATTTTGGTATCATTATTTTATTATGTATAGATGTGTTAACAATATGGGATTTATGAAGACACATTCATTTAATATGTCTCTTTTAAATAGGATTTATTCATTTTGAAATAAATAATTTTATTAGACCTCATAAAAAACAATTATAAATAAATCGTTCAAAATTATAATTAGTTAAAAATTTGAACTTTACTATTATACTATATCCTTTTTGATATCCTCGACCTATATCATACTTTGGAGTAATAATTATACCTAGAATATGAGTATTTTTTCACATCTATTGGTAATAATTTCTATTTTCTTTTTCATTTGATCATTATAAAATTTTGGTTTTTTGTTATCTTTTAACCATTAATAATTTTACTCTATCTCAACTATAATATCTGTTTTAATATCAGAAAACATAATATCTTATTTTGTCATCAATTTTCATTTATCATTATGTTCATAGAATGTTTCCTCAAGCACTCTATAATATACAAAATTTCTCATTTGGAGGTATTATCCTTAGTTTTTTCATTTTAAGAATTATCTGAAACAATCATAGATGATATGATTGGTACCTTAGAGAAATTAGTAAAAATGTAGTCGTTGGATTTCTCATATTACTCCCCATTATTAGATTCCATGTAACTAGAACTATCCTACGATGCACTACATGTTTCATAATTAGATATTATCAATTTTCTATACTTCCACTCCTAATTTGTTTCGTAATTTTATTTTTTACAACATTCCGTTAAATTTTATTTCCTCTTGCGTTAATAGTAGGTAATTTCAATATTTTTTCATATTTCTCCAATATATCTTCCTTGTTTGGTTTCTATCATACATTCTATTATAACATGGAATTGTGAAAATTTTGTTTTTCCTTGAAAACTTCTTAATTATCCTTGTCAAATGGGACATCTACCAATCATATTAAGGTGGTGACTCACGCTCATAAGAACATTAATATTGTACTATTTCTATTTAATTATATTTTGGATTACATATAGCAACTTGTGTTGTACTAATTTTATTTTTAGATCATCATCCACTTTTCAGTTGACATTTAGTTATTCTTTTAACATCAAAAAATTAAAAATATATTCCATGAATGGAATTGTATTAATATCATATGATTCTCTAATTGACACTGATCTCCAACTACATCAATCAGTAATTAATCTAAGTATTCAAATGATATGATCCTCGTCATAGAATGGATTCCATATGGAGATCATGGTGTTAAAAATATTATTAACCATTAGATACATATAAAAAATTATTTAAATAGGCTTTATCTTATAAATATCATTAATAATAGTATATGCATTCCATCTCATTTTATTATCATTCATTGTTTTATCATGAGAAACACCTAATGTATCCCAAATTTAAAAGTCTATTTTACTAGACTAATTTTAATTCAATTCCTCGTCTATTAAGGCACAATATATAGTGTTCATATCTTGCCAATTATTATTATAGGCCTGTTCTATAGCATCATTCTAATTAAACATATAATTCACAGGTAACTCAATCTTATCCTTAATAGAAAATAAAATCTCAAAACCCATACTTTCAATATTCATTTTCATTTGGATATTCTATTGATAATAATTATTAACAATGAAATTTTTTGTATATTATTATGAGAACCATCTTGATTATTGTCTATGTAGTGAATTAAATTTATAACTAATATAAATTTATTATCTTTATTCCATAACTAAAATCACTGTTGAAAAGATTTGATGATGATTGATACCAAATAATATTAATCAAATACGAAATGTAGTTCAAGGTTAGTATATCAATAGTGGATGAATTGAGTACCCCATAATAATATATGTTAAAATAGATTTAACTAAAATCCCCCATTAAATTAAATATGTCATATTTAACTGAAATAATAGATTAATATAAATCATCACAATTTAAAATAATTCATAATGAAGTATTAAGTCTATGTTCATAAAATGTGAAATATTATTTTAAACATTAAAATAAATTTACTTAATCATAGCATATATAAACACTAATTATGGTTAAATATCAATTTAATGGTTTTACATAATGATTAAATAATATTTTTTTAAAGTTTTCATAATGAAGAAAATTTTTTATTGAAATGAATACATGAGGTTTACATTGAAGCTAAGACTTATTCCTATACACATGGAAATATTCTGCTACTAATCAGCTTATATAAAAATAATTATTTTTTCATCCACCACATCAATATCGTATACAATAGTATGAAAACATTCCTAACTACTTAGGCACCTCTTCCACAATAATCATGGGAATATAATATATTACATGACCAACAAGTACCTATTCAATATTAATCAGGGGAATTACGTAAAAATCGTTTCAAAATATATCTATGCATCTTCAAATTTAAATAATGATAAAATGTAAATTTAATAAGCAGATTATATAGACAATTCACATAATTTATATTTAAATGACCAAACAGAGAAAGAAAAAATGTATAAATAATAATGGTGGTCTTTGTAATAGCCTCTATAACCCATGAATATACTATGAGGCTCAATATGTAGCTCGAGTCATGGTTTTGAGATTTATAGTTGAATTAAGTATCATAGACATCTTTCTCTGACAGTAGGATCTAAATTTTCATTATCTTCCACTATCACGGTCACGTGTAAATTATATGAAACATATAATCTATTCTGGTTCTTATAATGAGGTTTATCTCAATTCACTTGTTCTTCTCTGAGTATATCTCAATTGATCAGCAATTTTTATCACAACACAAGGGTGTCATGTTTATCTTTTACCAATAACTTTTACAATAATCATCCATGTGGGAATCAATTCGTTTATCTTATATCCTCATACATAGGGATACAAAATTATATAATGCATCTGTGTCCAGAAATGAATGAAAAACATTAAATAAGTTGAAGTATTAAATTACATGAAATATACATTTGTAATATTTAATTCAAAGTAAATATTATAATGTAGAGGTGAGCTATATTGGTAGTGTATTGACCTCATGATGATATATTATGGAAGTGAAACAGATTCTGGATGTGAGTATTTGAAATGGTAGGAACTTCTGGTGGTGAGTTAGGATATATTAATGACTTAAAAGTTGACTAAGTTTTCATTCTAGTAGATGGTCACCTCATTTGAGACTTATGTCAGACCAGAGATCACCTAAACATTGAGGACATTTTTCATTCTAGCAGTGAGACATATCTCACAGTAGAAAATCTCCATAGATTTTTAATTTCATTGTTCAGTTGTATGTCGTAACCAACTGTGAGTCATTTATTATTGTGAGTAATTTACATACATTGTAAAATTGACATCATGGTGAAATCCATAGTGTTTATTGAAATCATGTAGTGATTGTCTCCAACACTTAGGCACATTTCAATACTAGTAGTGACTCAAATTTTATGGAGTCATCCTTTATGGTGAGACATTCTAGAGGTGAGAAAATTGTGACAGTGAGTCATACATATATGAATTTCTCTAAGATAGTTCATATTGTAACATGATTAAAAAAACACATAAATCATTAACTTCATAAGAAAATTTATTTTTTTATCATTAAAATAAAGTAGAAAACATATTTATTATAAAACCAATTCTAATTACATGGTCACATTATGATATAATTATCTTTTGATTTCAAGTTGTATTTGTTTGTACTGTTGATAACAAGTATAGTCATTTATGTCCCTTTTATGTATTGATTAAATTTTTATATCTCGTGAGGAATGAATATCATTTCGTAATTATGTTTCTCATGTGAATGGGAGTAAGTGTCTGACTCATGATGGTGACTTATATATGGGTACAATTATATCATATTTGTAGTGTGGGTACAATTGTGTGAATCATAGATCTCTTGTTTCCATATAATTAATGTTTTTCAAAAATTCTCCCACTATTCCATGTTTTTACGATATGTAGATTTTTCATGAGGTATTCTTATATTTGGAATTTCCTTTTGAAATTAATTTTTATTTTATGATTTATTGGGTATGATTTAATTATTTATCCGGGTTATAGCCATTTCCTCAACTTATTCTCAGACGTGATCATTGATTTTTATTGCATAATTTATCCCTTACTAATCATCCTATATCACCCATTTTTTATGATTCTATTTCCTATATTATAGATAAATGAAATACTTATTATATGTCATAATGATTTTCATGTGTATAGAAATTGTCTGAGATATTAAAGAAATGTTATAGATTATTTAATTTCAAATATCATGGGAATGATATATTTTAGTGGAAAAGGTGATGGGTTATATTTTTTCCTTATTTTTTAAAATTATATACATATATGATCATGGAAATTTATTATAATGAAATATATAATCCCATTCAAGTAATTTTTTTAAGGTTGTGTTCATGGGGGGAATATTTGATTGTATTAGAAAAGTTATTAGATAACATTATAGATTATGATTTAATCAATTGAGGATAATATTTGTATCATGTGGTGATATGTTAAGGATGATCGTAATATCAAAGGTATATAATTACCTTATGTTTCTAGTATAAAATATTTATTACAATATGAATTAAAATAAGAAAAAAAATACTAAAACCATTCGGGATATTCCTAAGTCAGAAGTCTATGTATAGGATAAAATCACAATGATTTGGTACCGAATAAACTCTATTGTTTACATATGAATTTAATACATAAATAGACACAAGAATATAGATTCAATATTAATATTTATACAGCTATAGTTAATCCCTTTGAAAAATTATGGTGCACTCTGAGATCAATATTTTCATTGGTCTATGATGAGTGGGGATAGAAATAAACACTTGGATAGAAACTAATGGTTGATATATATTTTGAATAAAATTATTATTAAAATACATTATAAATGATTTAATATTTGATTGAATTATGTTTTGAAATATGAGAAAATGCATCTTAATGAAATATATATTAAACGATCAGTTATTACAATTTAACAAAAATACAATTTATTAATTTCAAATTGCATGTCATTTTGGCATTGAATTTTTCAGGTAATTATATTATAAGGTTTATCATATGGAGTTAATTTTATATCACTCTTTATTTACATCTTTTGGATTGAGTAATTGGTGAATCATGAAAGAACCAAGATGATTGTTTATTTCATTGACAATGTGGATCTTCCCCAAACAAGACACCTAATGGGATATAAGTTGGGGTGTTAAATATTAGGGTAATTCATTAAATACTAGGAATTTTTTTGATAAAAATTTTAAACATATTTGAGTTTTCAAAAACACCAAAAATAATAATGATAGAATTTCATGTATGTTCATGTGACAATGATGATGATGGACTGAATGTTTAATTTACAATATATAACAAATTTGGGAATAAACTCAATGAAATATGTCTTAATGGAACAATGGGATATTTTTTATATGGGAATAGAGGTACTAATGAAATAATTTCTGAGGAAATGATAAGATCTTAGTTCATGTACTGAATGGAAATATAGTTCTATGATAGGTACCGCAGAGGGATTAATATAATAAATATATTTTACATAGGAATTATCTATGATGGTTGTGTAATGTAAGGGTTAACAAGGATTATATGAACTATGGGATTTTATTAAAATAGAATTCATATATTAGAATAACTTCCCATATTAATTTAAAAAATGATAAGGAATGGAGGACACTGATCACCCACTCCTAAAAGAAGAGTATTTTATTGGTATTATTTTCAAACAATTTTATTGTACCTAGAGTATTTTAATAATGACTATGTTTTCATCGGTAATTATCTTCAAAATATTATTGAATATTTTCATGGTTAGGAGTAGATTCGACGTGGGAATCTTAGACCCATGGAGTCACATGATGATATATTTAAAATAAAAAATAATTTATATGAATGGAACATAGTTTTTTAGATATAATGAAATTTATCTTGAATGGTGTCTCAGATATGAATGGATAAACCTCTATTAAATACAGAATGTAGTTGGTACCCTAAATGTGACATAACATTCATTGTCATTGGGTGTTTTAGTAGAGGGTATTTAATATTGGGAAATAGTCAAAATAAAAGAATTAAAATTAGTATATTTATTTACTTTTAAATTTAATGTTTAACAAATAAAAATTATATTAATAACGTGTTATGAAAATCCATATCATTAACCACATAACAATACATAATTGGTTTTAATTCACGACATACATAGTCTTCATGTGTGATTGAATAGATTGTTGGTAGCATTGACAATGATGATGATTTCATCATATATCACATATGATTCAATTCCTTCACCAATAGATTTCATTTATTTCTCCAATTAAATTTTCATAGAATATTAATTCATCAATGATCAATTTGATATCATAGATGGACAATTTTTTATATATTTTCCCCATATCTGTTTTTTACCATTGTGAACACAAATTATAATTTTTGAAAATTAATTAATATATATTTGTTTATTATTTTTAAATTTTAATAATTTATAAAAAAGGAATTTTAATCATGTTAATATATTTATATATCAAGGATTGAAGGAAAAACCAAACCATTGAAAATCATTATTCATAAATATTATTTTTTCATCATTAATCCCCTCATTCTACTGAAATCCACCCTTGGTTTTCCATTTCACTGACGGTTTGACTATACTAGGAATTTTTTATTACACAATTGATATATGGAACCATATATCATTTCCACATATTCAAATTTGGTATCAATGTAATTATAGAAGACTATGTATGATAATGGTATGAATGATGTTGCAACAAATGACTTACTTTTTTTTTGGTATTGTTGTAATTCAATGTTACTGAATGATATTTTGAATCAATGGGTGTTCAGAATACAGCTACCGACAATGAGGCTACATTGTTGAACATAGATATTATATTTTGGGTGGAATCCAATGTAGAAATAGAGGCCACGATTGTTTGAAAAAATACACATGAGAAATATGTATATATAAAGTATCCCAAAATATATATCAAGTATTTTATAATTATAGTCTTCTTGTTGACCACCCTGATGTGATATCTAGGGATTAAATGCAATCATAAGTATCACATCCCATGTGTCATGTTAACACACAATGTAACCATTTATATGTGGACTCTGTTTGTAACCATGAGTACATAGGCATGGACATAGCCAGTGTACTAGGTCATGAACATAATATACAGGAATGTGATAGAGTATATAGGCCCCAACATCGGTAGATCCAGAAATAGTAGGACACGCCATGTATACCATATAAATATCATCTACCATCACATAAGTAAGTTGGATAACTCTATACCCTTTGATTAATATCAGTTTCTTACATGTTCATTTCCAG
Source organism: Viscum album (assembly GCA_963277665.1). Lineage (NCBI taxonomy): Eukaryota > Viridiplantae > Streptophyta > Magnoliopsida > Santalales > Viscaceae > Viscum > Viscum album. Next base: position 443,341,355 of record OY728129.1, read on the forward strand.
CTACATTCTTTAAGAGGTTATAGTGTGACATTCAGTCATTGGAATATGATTAGTGACCCCCCAATATGGGTTTGTTCAAAAAAGATTTTTTCATCCCTCCATGTAGCCTAGGGTGAGATCCTATATCATTCATTTATCGGTTTCTTATGTATATCATTTCTAATATATATGGTGTATCATAACCTTCATAGTGAGATTTTATGAAATGGGACAGTAGTCCCCCATAGGCCGTAGGGATGATTCATAATATGAGTATCAATATCTTTTGAGATCTTGAACATAATAAAATTTGAATGTCACATTGAGTGTAACCTCTTGGATTATATCTACTACTATCATTTATAATATATAAGTATTCCTTTGGAAAAATCATAGACAATGATACCTAGGAATAATCCTAGTATGGTAACAAGGACATGCTCATACTTTTGTTACAGTTCATCTATATTTAAGAAGAACTATGTTGTTATCATCATTCATTTTTATTTAATCTTGTTGTTTCATTTTGTTTTGTGGTTCTAAGATATCCTACTATGTAGGATTATAGTCAACCCTACATGGGATCTACAGACACATGTTGCAACTCATAAATATTACATAAAATTAAAAAGAGGGTTTAGAATACTAGGGAAGCAATAGATTCATTTATCTAATGGGACAACATATGGGTTTTGGTATTGATGATTGAGAGTAGTTCTATTTTAGATAGTAGGTTGGACAATTTTTTAGTATTGGTGGGCCTAAACGTTTTTCTTATTCCATTCTAGGATCTACATCATACTATGAGGTGGGTTCATTAGTATGAATGTATCATTACTACCAATTTTTTTATCTATATTATAATAACGTATGGATATGTGTTCATATTTATAGAAAACTAGGTATAATGCCTCCCATGTTTATGATATATCTACATGGTTCTAGAAATCTACCAAATGCATAATTTTGGAAATATTGGATTTTCCAACTCATATTACCACAAACAATTACCTCATTGGTCAACTGGGTAATAATATAGGATATAATTGGGTTATTTTCATAGGAATTATGATTGGAGACATTATAGCTGTGAAGATTTATTTAGGAAATAAGAGAAAATTATTAAAAATGTATTAATTATATCTCACAATCCATGGAATCAGGTATTTGATTGGTATTAAGCGTATCCATTCACCAGAACTATGATAACATTCTAGTTGAATCAGTAAATGAAGGCACTTATTGCTGGGAAAACATCTATACATGTATAATATATTAATTAGTTGTGGTTAATATTCATTTCCCGTGATATCTCCAAAGATATTCACTTTATCAATGATGCATCATGACAATTTATGGTTACCACATTGATGATTGAGATCTATGATTCCATAGAGGTATTGTAATAGTGATTTACATAGCGATGCAGCATTAGTATTTGGAAATTAACAAGTGGAAGTACATCTGGTATGTTTACCGATAATGACTCCACCTTTTTAATAGTTGAATATTTTAGTTGTCATAGTTCAGGACAGGTAGATATTGTGTTCACATAAAGTGTTGGAGGGGTAGAGACTGCTAATTCAAAATTTTATGTTATGAATTTCACAATCTATTAGTCTTGAAAGAACATTTTTTTCCTAAATAGTTTCTTACTATCCATTCATAACCACAATGTGATTTAGAATTTTTTTAGTGAGCATATTCATTTACCAAACTTATAAATATTTCTAAAGTACTCATAAAATTATACTAACATTCTTCAATACGATTAACCTAATTAGTATGAAATTGATTACAATTGAAATCACCTATTCATATCTATTATAAGACATTATACCTTGCCATTCATATTGATAGAATATTTATAACAAGACTGATATCATTTCCCAAATAAATTATTTCCACATTCATCATCATATTAATTATCATAATGAAATATCAAAGAAAATCCATTTGATTATCTAATGTCTAAATTATGAATATGGAATACTATTTTATACTATATTGTTATATATTTTACAATATAATGATGTAAAAAAATTAAGTCATAGATTAAATTATAATATATCCATTGATGTGCCATTTTTTATTGTCATTTCATCAAACTAGGAAAACTATGATTCTTGGGAATAAAATATGACCGTTGGTGACATTCCTATAAAAACATAGTCATTTTAAATGTTTGATGAAGAATTTATATTTCATTTCAAAATTTCTCATTAATAATCTCTCTATGATTTCAATAGTAAACAACATGTTCTTAGTTTCTGTAATCATTTATAGTCCTTTGTTTTGTAATCATTGTGTATAATTGTTTGAAGATGATTGATGACTAGTGGGGATATCGAGATAGACCGATCATCATGTCAAGGGATCGTAGGGATACCAAGACAGAACAACAAACGTTTTAGGCCCTCAATAGTAAGGTAAATAAATAATTTATTTTATTTATAACATAAGGGACCTTTATCTGATGTTATAGGATACCCATTAGCTAGGGTTAAAATAAGCATTTTTATTTTAATTACCTTATTTCATAAAAGTTTATTATCTTCTCTACATGTAATAGAAAGTGATAATTGTATTTAAATCTATCTATTTTAATATTTATTCTCATAATAGATTAGATGATGATATAATTTTATTAATATGCATTACTCTGTGAATAGAATACTATTATGCTTTTAATTCTATATGCATTAAATTAGAATAAAAATATTTTTTTGTATACTTTGTCATAATTGTTACTAATATAATTATGATTTAATATTTATCTTTAGAACCTATGACATACATATCATAATCTAAATGATTAAAATATTTTTATTGTCCCCAAGGTCCATGTCCTATTACCTTTCAAATACATGATAGGTTTTTTGAATATGATTTGTTTAACCTCGTAAAAAAATGTTTATTTTATGGTTAAAAATGAATGTTTTTAAATATACAATTGACCCCATATAGTATTTATCCAACATTAAATGCATTGTAATCAATAAATTGGTTTCATAGTAGGATTCCCCCACTCAAATTCTCAGTGAAAATCATATCTAATTTATGATATCATGTCTGTGTAATTTTTTTATACTATTTTTTATAAATTTTCATTAAATTAATTATTATTATAGAAAATAATTTGTTTTTATATTTTCTAAAAATAGAAGGACAAAATTTGAAAACCATATATATTATGAATGTCTCAAGACCTCTAATTTTCTATGTTACTGGTTATGAATCTTTGATGTATAGAATGATAACTTTTGTAATCAGCACATGAGTATATAATTTTGTAATACTAAATGGTGAATATAAAATACCTGATTAATATGTAAAATCTTTTATCAATCAAGAAAAACAAGAATTTCAGTAGAAGTAAATGGTATGGAATAATTTATTACGTTCTATTTAAAGAAACATATAAAATTTTATTTCTTAGTCTGAACCCGCCAATAGTATCAAGTGAAAAAAGGGATAACTCATATTCTGACATCCATGGTAGATGAAATGATAAGTGAAAGGTATAAATATGACTGTAAAGCATTTGAATTTACATATGGTGAACCTCTTACAAATTTTAAAAAAAATATTTTACTATTTTCAATATACTATAGATTATTATAGAAAAAGAATTAAATGAAGAAAATACTTGTATAAAATATAATTTATTTCATACCCAATGAATGCGAATGTAAAAGAATAATTGATGATGAATCAAGAACGATAAAAAATCTCAGTCCTTATGATTTAATTGGAACCCTTTTTCAATATGATTGTAGATTAAAAAAAATGTTGAGATTGAAACAAATGGTGGACAATATTTCAATACTACCATAGGTCCTATAAAATCCTTAATAACGTTAAAGGTTGTGATGTCTTATACAAAGAAAAGGGTTGATATGAAATTTCAATCTAGTGGTTTGATGAATTCCAAAAACGAACCAAATAATATTTTTCAAAGGATGAATATGATTATTGGATTAAAGTATTTTCAATATTTATATAATAAATGTAATAAGGACATGAATTAAATGAATGATTATGAAGTTAATTATTCTGATAATAAAAGAGATGGACAAATCAGACTGGAATATCAGAAACTGAAAAACACAGACCGGAAGGAAAAGAATTCTAATTATAATCCTTAAAACAATTACAATTTAAAAGTAAAGAAATTTATGAAAAACCTATAGGTCTAGTGGAATATAATTCTAAAAAATATCATTTGATATTGAATGTTATAGACAGAGGAACATTGTTCTTCTTTATAGAGAACCCACTAAAAATATTTCTTTAAAGGCTAATGTGAGCACAAATGAAATGTTTAAAAATCTATAATTATGTTATAATTATATTGTAAATAATAAAGAAATAAATTCATTATATTTAGATGACGAATTTTTCTCATCATAGGATTATACTCTTCCTTCATATGAATAGTTTTCTCATTTTTCCAAACTCATTGAAAATGAAAAATTTTATTTATGAAAAATCATGATAAAGAAAATTCAAGGATTAAAAATTTATCAAAATCAGTATCATATATTTATAATGATATTGGTAATGTAAATTTGGAAAAGATGATATTTCTATATATTTTGAAAAACATATTTATAAAATGAATTGTTTACAAACTAGTTCGGAAGAACTTAATTCCAAAAATATTACCCAAGATGATAAGACATTATTTTTCAAACTAAAATCTGGAATTTCTTCATTGAGAAACCTTTTCTCAAACATTACTACTAGTCAGGATTGTTTTGATAAAATTAATAAACAAATTCATCGTCATTTTACAAGTTCTGTTATAGGGTATAGAAATAGATAACATATTCTCAATAATAAATACATTGTTCTGAAAAGGGAACCCTTTTGTTAAAAATTAAAATGTGTCGTTAAATGGAATAAAAATTATTCCTTAATTATAATTAAATCTATAGTTTTTTATAAAGAATATTTTTTTGAACAAATGTTGTTTCACAATATTCAATTCTAAATCCATAAAAAATAATGATTTGGTTCCAAAAAATTAATTGTTATTTCTAGAAATGAAATAAAGTACCACAAAATAAATTGTTACAAGGATAGTGGGTGTTTAAAATATATTAATGGACATAAATATTTCATTGAAAACATAATATCAAGGAATTGTTGAAAATTTACCTTCAAAGATATTTTTCATGAAGATATTATTAGAATATGTAATATTATTCTCCAGGGAAAATATATAATTTAAATTGTATTATTTTGTTATTTATATTAATAAAAATATTATAATCATAATTCAATTATATGATGAAGGATACCTTGTTAATTTTTGGAATGATAAATCTGTGGAACAATATTCCAATGATAAATTGATTCTTTATGCCACCAACATTGAAACATATACTCATTAAACTTATAAGACCATTGGAGCCAAGAACATTCTTACCTAAATGCAATGGAAGTTTATGCTTGGTTATAGTATATATGTTTAAGTCATTATAACTTTAGAAACATACATATTTTGAACATGAAAATACTTTTCAATGATCTACCAGATCATAGATTTGATTCTTCCTAATTTTCAGTATGGTAAGAAACAAAATTAAATCTCTAAATCTATTACTGTGGTCTCACCTTCTCATGCATTGCATTTGGTGAAAAAGGATTTATTCAGTACTTCAAAAAAATTGAGTATTGGAAGAAAATACTACATTTGTTTAAATGACGATTTGACAAGATTCACATGGGTCTATTTTCTCTAAAAGAAATATGAAACATATATTTATTTCAAAAATTTGTACACTATGTTAAATATAAAAAACCTTATTTTGATAAATATTTATAGTGATTATTTTAGAGAATTTAGAAATTCCAATTTTGAATCTATTTTTAGTTAAAAAACACATTCCACATACCATTTCAGCTCCAATAACTACTCAATAAAATGGTTTTTTTGATTGAAAAAATCGTATTATTTAGTAAATAACAAGAAAAATATTTAGTGAATAATTAATTGCTAAACATTTTTAGGTAAAATTGTTTAGTAGTTAATTTTATACAAAAAATTGAGTTTTTATAAAACTTTAATTAATAAAATAACTTATGTGTTGTGGAAAAGAACAAAACCAAAATTTTCTTACATCACCGTGTTTTGATGTGAAGATATAAAATTGAATGCAGAAGATAATTTACACAAATTCGTACCCAAATCCAATGATGGTATTTTTTTTGGTTATTCCACATATTTTATTTAAAATAGTGATTTAAACAAATACTATTGTACTATTGAAGAAATAATACATGTCAAATTTTATATAATCGCCAATTTTTTAACATTCACATCAAAATCCTTGGATGTGTTTTCCAAAATTTATTTTCATCCATTATTACAAAATTATTAAAATAACGGAGATACTCAAGATACATATTCTCAGGAATTTTATTTGCATGATTCTATAACTTATGTTGTTGAATAGGTTTTACAAAACCCAAATTCAGGGTTTCTTAGGAATCATCTTGGTGATACTATCATTGGTGATGTCAGTCAACCTATTAGGTTCATAAGTTACTTAAGGATTGAAGTAAGACAAATTTCATTAATCCAAATATTAAATATAAAAAACATGATGTATATTTTGATTATGAGTGTCGGATTAATGATATAAAAGATGACTAAAAGGAATATTAAATGAGGAATGTCTGGGCCTTTGTTGAAAGATGTAAAGAAACCCCCATAACATGAGTAAAATGGTTTTATAAAAAAATTGATGAAAATTGCATAATCATTATAAATAAATTAATACTTGTTTACAATGGTTACATTATAAATTATTTCATAGATTATGAATAAACCTATGCACTATTTGAAACACTAGAATCTATTCGTATTCTATAATCCATTGTTTCATTCTTCAATTTCAAAATATTTCAATTAGATGTGATGTTTTATTTCTTTAATAGTCATTTTCAGGAACAATGTTTTGATAAAAACCCACAATTTCTTAAAGAAAAAAATCTTCAATACATTTATAAATGTAGTAATGTGTTATATGGAATTAAAAAATCCCCTATAGGTCAGTATGATAGGTTAATATGTATATTGTTTGAAGATGATTTTGTTAAGGGAACTGTAGATCCTAATAATTTTTTAAAATAATTTAAGAAAAATATTATAATTGGCCAAATATATTTTTCTGAAATTATATTCATATCAACTGAATAATATTTTAAATATTGTTTTCCAAATATTATGATGTTTGAGTATGGTGGGAGAGTTATTATTTAATCATGGATTCAAAATTTCATATAATTTAGAAGTTTCATACAGATCCCTACATAATTATATAAAATATGTTCATAAAATTTTTGGATATTATAATAATTAATGTATTATTACTCCCTTTTTTACCTCAAATACAGTTGATCTTGACAAACCGGGAAACCAGCTAATCAATCAAATTTTCAAGAAGATATAGTAATTTTTCCATAATTTAAACCAAGTCAAAAAAAATTAATGTTTTATGTATTCATATTTAGATGTTATCAATATAATCCAAAGGAATCCTATGTAATATCTGGGAAATGAATTTTAAATTATCATGGGTACACTAGAATTTTTTCTATTCAATTATTTCACAAATGATTTTGAATTAAAAAGTATCGTGGATGCAGAATTTGGTGGATGTATAATTGATATGAAAATTAATTATAGAATATTTATATTCTTTAGATAATCATTAGTTCACTTGTATAATAATTATCAAAACACTGTATAACATTACACAGTTGATATAATAGCTGGATATTATTATGATCAAGTGTTATGGAAGCAACACACACTCACTGATTATAGAATGAGTTTTTACCAAAACTCCATTACCTGTGATAACACTAGTTACATAAATTTAAATAAAAAACATTCACATAATACCCATGAAACCCACATTGTATTAGGAATAATATTTATATGGAACACACATTTATGTGATATGTGATTTTAAAATTCATCTAAATGCATGATATACTTGCTGATATTTTTACAAATCCATTTCCTTATGAATAATTTTAATACATTAAACAGATTCAAGAAATGATCAATGTAAAGTGATCATTCATATTGACATGTTATTTAATAATACCATTACATTAAATTAATCATCTTATTAGGGGCGTATATATTATTATTATTTTCCAAAATAAAATTTGGTTATTAAAAATTTAAATTTTCGTAATTTTTTTTGGTATTTTGTTTATTAGATTATTGCATTGATAATTTTTTAGGTCTGCATTCCTAGTTTGATTATCGAATCTGAAAATAATTAAAAAAAATTCAAACATTATTTTAAAAATTTTATATTTTTAGAAAGTTTTCTTAATGAGTCTATTATATTAGTGTCTGTATTTATTTTTATTTTTATCTCTATCAAAATCTAGATTTATTAAAAACACTAAATAACAACATTATTTAATTTATGGAATGTTTTCCCATATTTCAAAGTTATTCTTCTAATAACTTTATTTTTTACCATTCCATTACATTCATTATCATTATTGATGTTAAAATAAATTTTAGATTTTATAATAATGTTTTTATATTTTTCAATAATATTTTATTCCAATAATATAAATTCATTTTAAACAATAAGAGTAAATTTATTTAAAAAAATCTTAAAACTATCAATTACCACCTTTAGATCTGATATGATAAAATACTTTCAATTGGAATATATCTAGAAGTTTAAATATCCCTTGAAATTTCATATATAAAGGGGGGACCCCCATTTCACACATTGAAAATATTCAATCATATTTGTTTGAATTGCAACTAAATTTATAAGCCCCAAATGAAATTCTCAAAATCTAATTTGGTAATAATTTCAGAATCTAAATATTCTTCTCAAAATATTATGGCCACATAAATAGACTTTGATAAATTGTTTTTCTACAATGAAATTTTAATAGAGAAAACCTTTTTTCAATATGTTTTATTCCATTTTAATGAAAAGTTTTGTGATTCAATATTGTAAATATCTTTGTGTGACCAAACCCAATGAGGATCATTATTTCATAATTCATGAATTAAAATTTGAGTTTTATAAATCTGTAATGTTTCCATTGGATAATTTAAATAATTAAATAATTATATATTTAGATAAAAGGGTTAAAAATGTCATATTAAAAAGACTAAATGTTTCTTGAAATACCATCAGAAAGAGAATCTCTCAACCCATCCCCTAAATTACCTGATAGTATTGAATATTTTGATAATAACAAAGCTAAATATTAATTGATTCTTCATTATGGGAATGTAAGAAATATAAAAAATATTATGGAAAACAATTGGATTGTTCATTTATGGTTGCATGGATTTAGATTCAACGATGAGGAGATTGAAACTCATTTTGGGTCACTGATGTTATTATTCAAGTTATACATATAAATATGAGAAATAAATATCATATGGGATGTATTTTTATCACTATCTATAAACTCATTTTTGGATCCCTTAAATCCATATTCATTAATTTCTTGGATGTTTTAACAATGTTATTTTATATTTATATGGTCAAATTCAATTTTGAAAATAAATCAAAGCTGAAGAATATTAATATTCATCTTGATAGTGATGATACCATAAATAGGATAAAGTATTATTTTGATGGAAAACAATGGATTTTGTTAAAAAATAAATTGAAACAACTATAGAAGATAAAATATACAATAAAATGAAGGGAAATGTATATAAAAAAAATGTTGACAAATGTGAGAAAAGAAAAGAAGAAGATCATAATACTTAGAAGTTTGGTAAACAAAATAAGGTACCTGATGAAGTAGATGCTAATTCTAGAAAGATATGTGCAAATAAAAAGAGGTATATACACAATATAGTTGATTATATTGTGGTAAAAATACATGGTGCCAAAATCCAAGAGATTCAATCAAAATAAATGCAAAAAAATTTCAAAAATAAATATTCAATTTTAGTAGGTTCATTGATGAATGTTGCGGATGAATCATTATCTACCATTCTATTAAATTCCTCAAATATTGATGCAATTCTATCTTTTTATGAAACCTCTATGGTTATGGTAGAATATCCCACTATTATAAACAAGGGAAAGTATATTGTTGTTGATAAATAGTTGGTTCTATCTGGAAAAATGTATTTAAGATCAATAGAATAGCTAATGAAGTTCTTACTAACTAAATGTAGGATGTATATTAAAATATTTTTGATTTAACAACATTATAAAAAGTTCAAGAAGTAAAAGATATTTAATAAAATTAAATAGATTATTATTGTGATAAATAATGTTTCTTTAATATTGTAAAATATAAAAAAGAGAAGAAAATGCTAATTAAAAGGATTATGATGGTAATGAATGTAAATAAAAAGTGATAGATGTTTTTTGTTATAGTCTTTCATTAATAACTTCTCACACTTAATCAATGGAATTTCCTTACACAACCAAAATAAAAATTCTGTTATTCCTTGAGATAAAAAAGCCGACATCATTTTAAAAAACATTATCCTCATCAAATATGGATGGCAGAGGATATAATTCAAAAATAGAAGCCTATATAGATCCTTATTCTAAGAGAAAGGATGGTGATATCATTTAAATATATTTTGGTCAATATATTTGGGAAAAAACTAAAAAATCAACAACAAAGGCATATTGAAAACAAAATTAAAATGAAATTCAAATTAAGAAAAGATTCAAATACCTTCCAATTTAGTTATGGCTAATTCTTCCGAAAGAGATGATTATATTTTGCAGACTATAAAAGTCATTAAGGAGTTATTCATTATTTTAAAAAACACGAGTTCTTGAGTTAGATGACTCAAGATACACTAAAAAACCAGAATCAATAATCTTTCTGAAGGAATAGTTTTTTATATATGAAGAACATTTGACAAATCATTAATTAATTTATCAGACTCATATTGACTCTCATTGAATTGAAAATGTAGCCTCCTTATGTAAAAAATGAACTTAATCATTTTGGTAAGAATTTCCATGCTGTAAATAATTTTTTCAATGAATAAAAAAATTGATCAATGATTTATCTAAATTCATGGAATATAATTTGAGTTTTGAGGATCATTTAACAAAAGCAATAAATTTTTGCGGTTAGTAAGTTAAAGATAAAAATATAAAATTGAAATACCTCAACAAATGGATTTCCATATTGAATAACTATATAAAAAAATTGAACAGTTAGAAATATCAGAAAGAATAAATTTCTGAAAAGATTCATGTGAAATATAAAAGACTTCAGATGAATAAAGAGAAAATAATATAGCATGAAAAAGTGTTAGAAACTCTTCTGGATGAATGTAATGATTTAAAAAAGACAGAGACCATCATGAAATATTTTATTCTAATGAAATATTAATACTTTTACCTTTAAACCCTTATTGAAATTATTTTTTTGTAAACATCTTCATCAATGAATGAATTTTTATATAATTATTAATTATTAAAATGTTCCTCCAATCCAACTGGATGAATGTTGTTTAATTTTTAGAATATAAATTACTTCATTATATTCTGTAGTATATTTTTTCTATCTTTTTTTAGGTTTTGAATGAAAATTCATCCCCATTATTTTTTATAAATCACAAAGGGGAAAATTTTATATAAAGGTGGATATTTTTTTAGTAAAGTGTATAAATATATTTAATAAATATAATAAGATACTTATAGGGGTTTATTTCTAAAGGGGTTGCTAGTCGTATTAGTCAATGTCTTCATAATATTTATAAACTCATTGGTGGATAAGAATAAAAGTATAATTATGAATATGAAGTACTTAAAAAAATAAAATATATGTTATCAAAAGTTATTTTTTATTTATTAATTGTTTTTTTTCGTAAAAACATGGAGGATAACGTTGTGTAAAATTTTATACTTATGTATGTCTCATCAATTTAGTTTTTTAAATAAGAAAATCATTCCTAAATACTAGTTTAATAACAAATTATATATCTAAAGTGGTTTAGAATATTTTTGAAGAAAAATAATTTTAAAATATACTAAGAGATAGTTATATCATATTCATGAATTTATATTCACATTCACATATATGATTATCATATTGAGTATAGAACCAATGAAAATTGTACTCACCTTATCATATTGTTTATTTGAAATCCTATAATGCCTTTTGTATCGATAGAATATATATATTATTGACGATATCAGTACCGAAAAACGGGATCCACATTCATACATATAATAATTATCATAATGGTATTTTTATTGAAATCCAATTGAATGTCCAACATATATATTCTAAGGAGATAAAACAATTTCTATCATGTTGTAATATGCTTTACACTGTAATGCTATAAAACAAATTAACATCATAAATTCAATTATGATATATCCATTAATGTTCCATCTATCCAAATAGTTGAAACAATCTCGGAAAAATACTACCACTGGGAATAATATATGATTGTTTGTGACATGCCTGTAAATACATGTTCATTTAAAGAGTTAGAAGTAGAATATCTAGTTTATTTTTATATTTATCTTTTGTGAGAACTTTAATTATTTAAATCATCAACATCTTGATCTTAATTAATGTACTCATTTAATGACTTTTTATGTAATCATTGTGTTTAATTATATGAATATGATTGAGGTCTTGTGAGGATTGTGATTCATATTGATCATCAGTTGGAGGGATCGCTTGGATAGTGAGATAGGAACATAACCATATCATGGGTATCTAGGGACTACAATACAGACTGATAATAATATTAAAGGACTACCCTGGTAAGGGAAAGTCCTACATTATTGTAATTATATAGTTAGGGACCTTAATTATAGTTTTTAGGATTACATCCAAATTTAGTTTATAGGATTTTATTTATTTTAATTTATTTTCTTGTTATAAATATTTTTTTTCTAATGCATGTAATAGAATATAATACTTTTATTTTTACCTTTAAATTTGTATATAATTTTATCATAATACCTTTCATAACATTATAATTGTTTTACTCTACATCACCTAATGAATATGATACTATAGTTATTATGATTATATAATTATTAGCTTAGTATCAATAAATTATTTTATATAAATTAATATATTCATAACTACATTGGTTAAGATTTTATATTTCTCAATATGAACTGTGAATTATATATTAGAATTATCTATACTATTATGTTTTTAATTCACCTAAGGGTCAAGTCCAATTAACTTTCAAATAAATTAAGGTTTTTTTGAATATGATTTGTTTTACCTTGATATACTACATTTCTTTTAATTTCATAAAATGAATGTTTTTAACATAAAATTGACTTCTATCTTGTCTTTGGACATCATCATATACATTACCCTCTATTAATTGGAATCATTTGAGGATCCCACAACTCAAATTCATGATCAACATTTTATCCTCTGTACTTCTTCGAGATTGAATATATTTTGTTTTAAACATTTTATTATTAATAATTTTTATACTAATGTGTATTATTTAAGAAAATTTGTTATCTATTTTTAAAATATGGAATGAATTAATATCATATCCATAGATGATCTAAATCCAAAAGGGTCTCAAATTATTATGGTGCTGATTATGAATTTTGGAAGGAGATAATGAATAATATTGTTGTCAATAAAAGAGTATATAATTTATTAATACTGATTAGTGATTAAAAGATAATTGATGTTGACGTTAGAGCTTTTACCAATCACGAAAAACTGAAATATCTGTTTACATACATTGTAAGGAATAATCTACTGCGGTCATTGAAAATAAACATATATATCAAGATTTTTTTTGAGAAGACAATAATTATATCTAGGAAATTGTAAAGATACAACATTTTGGAACATCAAATTTTGATAAAACCAGAAAAGAAATTCTTAGAGATCACTATCAAGAATTTTAATTTTCATATGGTTAACCAATTTAAAATGTACAAAAACTATTTATGATAATTTTCAATATTTTATAGACTATAGGAAATAATAGATTTGAAGTTGGTATATTTGTACAAATGAAATTATATATCATTCCCAATGAATGTGAATCTAAAAGGATAGTTTTTTTATATATTAATAAAGATAAAAAATTATCACTCATGGTGATTTATTTTGAGAAATTTTTCAATAAAATTTTAGATTAAAAAGATATAGTAAAAAAGTAAAATATAAGAATATTGTAGTTTATTTCAATATTATTACCATTCTGATAAAATCATTAATGATAGAAAATATTCTTAAGTTCCTTAGGAAGAAAAATGTTATTATCCAATCTGGTTCTATGTGGACCTGAGAAATATGAAAATGAACTAGATGATATTCAATATAGGATAGAGATGATCATTGGAAAAATGGATTTTCAAAATCTACATAAGAATAATAAAAAATAAATGAAAAAAATGATTCTACGGTTACATGTTTTGAGTAGAAAAGAGATATACATTTTGAACCGAATTATCCAAAACTGAAACATAAATATAGGAAGGAATGAAAAAAATATTTAAATTCCTATGAAAGAATGTCCGGAAAGCTATTTATTTTTTTATTCTAGTGGATAAGACTCCTCAGACTGTAATTTTATTAATGAATGTTCTAGACAAAGGATCATTGGCCTACTTTCAAAAGTATCCTATAAAAATATTTTCTTAATGACTATGGTACAATTTATTGAAAACCTTATAGATCTATATTTAATTTCAAATTATCATCATTCCTCTAAGAGGAAAAAGAATATATTTTTAGATCATGAATTTTCTCAAAAGTGGATAATACTCTTCATTTTTATAAAGTTTTTTCAATTTTTTCCCAAGTCATTAAAAATGGGAATTTTTAAATTTTAAAAAAATATGATAATGAAAACTCAAGAATAAATGTTGGAATAATTTTTATATGTTCTTACTAAAGATCATGGTATAATTATTTTTTAAAAAGTTAATATTTCTATATATATAAAAAACGTTAATTTGGAAAACAATAGTTTACAACCAAATTTTAGAAAACATAATTATGAAAATATTATTCAATAGGATGATATTTATATTTCAAAATGTTGTTTGAAATTTATTATTTGAGAAAACCTTTGTCAAACACTACTTCTTGTAATGATTATATTTTTAATTTATAAAAAATCCATCACTAGGTTACTAGTTTTGTAATATGGTATACTAAAATAAAACCTATTTCAGTAAAAATTACATTGTCCCAAAATGTGGACCCTATTCTATAAAATGAAAGATTAGTGGTCCATGGAAAAGAGTATTTCTTAAAATTAAATCATTCCCTAGGTTTCCATAAATCATATTTTTCTAAAAATATTTCTTCCCATGATTTTGATTTCTAACACTATACCAAATATAGGATGGGATCCTATAATCCTTTTTTTGTTTTTTGGAAAATAAGAGTATAAAAACCAAATAAATATATGGTACATTAATATTAGGTAATATAGTCATATGACAGGACCCAAATATTTAATTGATAATATTATCAAGATTAATGGTGGAAATGTTACCTATGAAGATAATGCTCAATGAGAGATTATCGTTATAGGTGATATTTTTCTTCTTGGAAATGTTCAAATTTCAAATGTTTTATTTTTTAAAGTACTTAATCAAAAAATAATAAGAATAAAGAAAATATGTGATCAAGGATACCTTGTGAATATTAATATAGATAAATCTGTAGTAAAAAATTCCATGGATGAATTCATTTTTTTCTTCCCATCAATATGATAATGTATAAACACTAAAATTAGAAGAACATAGGTTCCAAGACATACCATGCCACATTTAAATGGAAGATTATTCATGGTTATAACATAGGTGGTTAGTAAATTGTAACCTTAGAATCCTATATTAGTCTACAATGAAAAAGATTGATATGAATCTATTGGATCTTAAAATTTATTATTAAAATTCCAGTGACCCTTCTTAATATATTAAGGAACATAAGTCAAAATTTAAATCTATTATTGTGGTCTGAACCTCAAATTACATATAGTTTCTACACATGGATTTATTCAATCCCAAAAAAATGTTATTATTATAGAAAAATATGATGTATTTTTTTAGTTTATTATTACAGTAGAAACACATAGGTATATTTTTGAGGAAATAACTATGAATCCTTTTATTATTACATAACATTGTTTTTCCAAAGTAAAAAAGAAGAATAATATCCCATTGATAACTATTCATAGTGATCATAGTGATGAATTTTTAAATTCCAATTTTGAAATTTTTTTCATAATAATTGAATTATACATAATATTTTAAATCTTATAACACATCTGAAAAATGGGGTTACTGAAAAAAAAATGTATTATTCATGAAAAACAAATAACCAGTTTCAGTGAAAAATAATTTATTAAAAAATTTGTACTGAAGTATATAGAATGTATTGAAATGCTATAAATTTATTTTGAATAATAATATTTATTAATAAAACATTATATATGTTTTAGGATTGTCTGAAAAGAAAAAGCATATTAATTCAGAGTATTTCAACGAAATGTATTCATTATGAATATGAATGAAAAATTTCAAAAAAATCCCCCCAAAGCTAATTAATGTATATTAATAGGTTATGGAATTAATTCTTTGGGATAAAGACTTTTCAAACAAAACACTTCAAATTATTTAGGAAATATTTAATCTTAAATTTGATGAATTCAAAAAAAATTTGTCTTTAAAAAGACATATCCAACATTATAAAATAGTTTTCCAAAATTGATTATAATTTTTTTAAAGATGATTCAAAAATGGAAAATATTCAAAAAATTGTTTATGAATTTTTTACATAGGTATATATTCATCCTGATGTTGATGAATATGTCATACAAAAACCCAAGTCATTTGTTACTAATGGATCATCCTTGTTATAGTATTATTGGATATGTTAATAAACTATTTTGGATAAGAAGATCTTTTTTGAATGATGTTTATCATCTTCATTTTTTCCAATTTGAACCTAAAATTCCTTATGAATCACTAGTTTATGATGATTTCATTATTTTCTATTCAAGATGAGCTAATTGAATTTGAATAGAATAATGTCGGGACCATGGTTGAATGACCTAAAGAAACATCTATAATTAATGAAAAATTGTTTTTCCATAACAAATGTAATGAAAATGGAATGTTATTTAGAAATAAATCATGAATTGTTGAAAATGGTTACAATTTTCAATATGGAATAGTCTATGAAAAAACCTATGCATTAGTAGCTATACTAGAAGTTAATCATATTATACTATCCAATACATTATTCATCGATTCCTAAATTTTTGAAATGGATACGATGTTTTATTTATTTAATGGATGTGATTAGGAGGAAGTTTATGTTGAAAAAACCATTAGTTCTAAAAACACAAATCATCATGAATAAATTTATAAACATATTAATGCATAATATGGATATAAAAATTCCCATGGATATTGGTATAATAGGTTAAAAGGTTTTTGTTAGAAAATAATTTTGTTAAGGGAGGTGTGGATCCCACCATTTTTATAAAATAAATTAAAAATATATTATGATTGTTCAAATATATATTGATGTCATTATACTTGGATCAACTAAACAATATTTTAAAAACACATGAAGTCTGTGTTTGAGATCAGTATTATGGGCGAGTAAACATTTTTTCGTGGTTTTCAATTTAAAAAAACAAAATGGTACTTATATATCCCAACACAATTATATAAAATATTTTCTTTAAAATATTGGATATAATTATTCTTAATGTATTAATGCTCCAATTGGTACCTCAAATATAAATGATCTTGATAAAGGTGGGAAACCAATTTTTCAAATTACATTTAGAGGTATGATGGGATGTTTACTACAAATAACAGCTAGTCCCCCGGGATTAATGATTTTTAGTAATATTATGTGTGAGATTTCAATCATATCCAAAGGAATCCCTTTTAAAAGAAGTTAAACAATTGTTTCGTAATCTAAAGGGAATAATTGATTTTGGACTTTTCTATTCTTCTGGAATTGATTTTGAGTTAAAGAAATTGAATGATGAATTTTTTGGTTGTTTAATAGATTGAAAAAAAATATTGAAATTATCATTAATTAAGAGATTCATTATCATATTGGTATTTTATGAAAAAAAATTGTTTGTATAAATTTTTATTGCGGAAGATGAATAGATAGAAGCTATATGTTTTTTTGTTCTAAATTGTTTTGAAACAAAAACACACTTACTCGTTATGGTATGAGTTCTAAAAAAATGAAATATTGTGTGATTACACTAGTTCTAAACCATTAGTTAAAAACATTGGACATCACTCATATGTAATAAATCATGGATATTATGAATCACTTTTTTAAGGACCAAACGTTGAATGTATATATTATTTTTTAAATTTATTGAATCAAAAAAGAATTTTGATTATATTTTTACAAAACAATTTCCATATGATATATTTTAATACATTAAATAGAATCTCAGAATGATCAGTAAAAATTGATAACTTATATTTACATATTTTTTCACAACATCATTACATTATGTTACTTCTCTTCACAGTTGGAGTAGATAGAATTATTTTTTTAAATAAAAATTGGTTTCTCAAAATTTATATTTTCCTAAAATTTATTTTTTATTTGGTTTTTTTGATTAATGTTTTCAAAATATTTTCACAGTGACTATATTCATATGTGTATATTCAGATCAAGAAATAAGTTCAATTTATTGGGGCATTCTGTTTTCATAATTTTCAGTTTCAAAATGTATGTTTAATGAGTGTATCATATCAGTTTCTCTTTTTATTTCTAAATTTTATCTATATCATAATATAAATATTTTAATAATATTTAATAAGAACATCATTATAATTTTAATAAGTTTCTAAATATTTTAATGGTATTTTTAGTTTCTATTTTTATAGGATTCTATTACATTATTTCTCATGTTTCAAAAATCACATTTATATTTGGTATCAACTCTACATTTTCAACTTTTTTCTTTAAAAATTTGAAACAATTATTTTTCAATATATATATTTTATTTCATTAAAAAAATAATCACTGCATATTTTACAGTCATTATATTATATAAGATCAAATATATACCATGGGATTAGATCTAGAAGATGAATAATCAAATGAAATCCACTATATAAATGGGAGACCACAGTGTCACACATCTAAAATAATCAAGATTCATTCAATCGAGTTAATGTAAATTTAAAAAACCCTATCTAATTCTAAAAAACTCATCATGTTCAAATTTCATAATCTCATGAATATTATCAGAATATGACGCATGTAGATTATGAGTTTTATAAATTTTTTATATTCAGAGAGTGGTTAGTGGAATAACATTTTCTGATACGTATGATACCATTTTGAAGAAAATTTTATTTTTTAATTGTTGGGAATCTAATTTTTTTTACAAACCTAATGAAAATTAGAATATGGTAATTCCTGACATAGCCTTATAGTTTTATAAATCTACTGAGTTTCATTTTGTGAATAGAATATATGATATATTTCATAATTTATGGAAAAGGATATCAAATGTCTTACATGAAATCCTCATGATTTAATGAAATACCATCAGAAAGAGAATCACTCCACAGTTTTTATAAACTACTCGATACTCTTTGATATTTTCCAGAGAAAAAACAGGAATATTCATTTGTTGTCCATTTTGAGAATGTTAGGAATTTAACACCACATTCAGAAGACAATCAAACTGTTTCGTTATGGATGGAAGGATTTTTGATACTATGAAATGGATATTGTCACTCCTTTAAGGACATTGATGCTTCTATTATGGACTTCTTTTATAACATGTGAATGATGTATCTTATGTGATATATATTTCTCAACTATAGTAATGTCATCTTCCGGTCCATCAAATCCCAAATCAATATATTTCATGTAGTTTTGAAAATGGTATTTCTTACGGGAATGAGCTACTTTCATATTGAATATAAATTAATATTGAAGAAGATAAAAATTATTCATGATAGTAACTATACTCTCAATATGATGAATTATTATTTTGATGAACAAAAAAAGTGGATTTTTTATAACTAATTTGAAATAACAATGGAGAAAAATGATCCATGAAATCAAATAATTGAGTTCAATAAAGATGAAAAACGTTGATTAATATGAGTAACGAAAAGGATATGTTTTTTATCCTTTGAAGATTAAAACTCAAAACAATATACATTATGTTTAAACTTCTAAATGGAGAAATAAATGTACTAAATGTAAACAAGGAGATCCTTATCTCAAGATCATTATGGCCAAATCTTCTACTGTACGAATAATTAGTGTTTATAGAAAAGCGATTGAATCAAAAGAAAAGAAAAAAAAGAAGAAACATCAAGATTCACATTTAGTAGGTTGTCTAATGAATTATGTGGACAAATATTATCCAAAATTTTGTTAACTTCCTCAAATTTAGATAAAGATTTATCTTTTCTAGAGACGATTAATTTTTAATTCTGAATTTACCTCTACCATGCACAAGGGAAACATTATTGTTGTGGAAAAAAATATGTTCTTGTAGTTAAGGTTAATTTTATATCAAAAACATCTTCATGGAGATTTTATTAAAGAGATTGAGGAAGGAACTACAAATACTGATGATTTAACAAAATAAATAGATAGTTAAGTAGGATAACATAGTTAATACAAAGAAAAATATGAGTGTTGATATAGAATACATCTCTGAAATTGGTAATGTTAAGTATGGATAAGAAGATGAAGATGAATAAAATGAATATGGAAATTAAATTAAAGATAAAGATAATAATTTTCAATCCAATAAGCTTTCACTAATAACATCTCAAGCATCATTAATGTAATATCTATAATTAGGAATCCAAATTCAATGGATTGTTATTCCTGAGAAGAAAATGTCCACATCATTTCAATGAGATGAATCCTCATTGATGAAAGATATTAGAGACTAGAAATAACAAACTGAATCAAATAGATATCTGTCTGCTATGAGAAATTATAATTATATCATTCAAATATTTTAAGGAATACTAATTGGGGAAATATTTAAATATCGTTTTTCAATGGTAGATAGCAATGGAATGTAAATGTAAATTCATCTCAGAATCAGTCAACACGTCCATGTTCATTTTTTCTGGAGAACTTCATAAGAAAAGGATGATTTTAATGTTTATACCTTGAAAAGTATTGAATGAAATATTCCTTATTTTACAAATCATGTGTCCTAGTTTATGATGATTCAGTTACTCTAATAAAATAGACTCAATAATCATTCTTATAAGAATGTATGTTAGATTGGGAAATGAGTTGAAAGCACACCATTAAATTTCGGAGACCCAAAGAATTTATTATATAGAAGTGAAAAAGTGGTATCATCATGTTAATATTTATCTCATCCTTTTTGATGAAAATTGTGATGATGTAAAGAATACATTGAATGAAACAATAGAATACAACAATGACTTATCCAAATACTTGGAAGATAACAATATTTTTGTGGAGATGTTAAAAAATCAAAACATTTTTGATCAAAATATGTGAATGATATCAATGTGAAATTGAAATACATATGGACAAATATTTCATGGTTGAAAAACTATAGAGATGAAATCAACCATTTGAAAAAACACAATGATTATATGTCTGAAAATCATTTAGTTTACAATGAAAGACTTTATATCCTGAAAGTGAAAAGTAAATCCAATAATGAATTAATAGAAACACTTATAGAAATAAAAAATTTATAGAAGATGAATACTATTATGAAATCCTTGATTCCAAAGAATGTTTGAAACTTTTCACATGGAAATATTGTTTTAATTGTTTTCAAATCATCTTCATCAATGAAAGGAATTTTCAACACAAAATTAATTGTTTGAATGTCTCCAAATTCTGATTGATTGAAAATTCATTCATTTTTTAAATGATCAAGTAATTTATTATATTTTATTTTATATAATTTATTCCTTTTTTAAAATATTCAATGAATTTTCCACATTCCATTTTGAAAATCACCAGGGTGGGGGGAATTTATAGAATAGGGGAGATGTTTCTATATTGTGGGATATATATATTTAATAAATTTAATATGTCCTTATAAAGGGTTTATATATAATGGTATTCGTATTCATCAATGTATTAAAATGATTTGTAAACATGGAGATAGATAAGATAAATGTCAAATTATTAATATTAAGTACATAAAACTAAAAATATTTATTTTAAAAGTTATTTATTATTTAATCTTTGTGGTTTTTGATTACCAAAAGGTTGATATTCTTCATTAAAACGTTTTACTTATGAATTTCACATTCCTTTATTTTTGGAAATCACAAACTCTTCTGTAAGTACTTTTATACTACCCTTTTAATAATCAAATGTGTTTTACAATGTTATTATAAAAATCATGTTATTTTTCACACATAGACATGGTTATAATTTATTTATAAACATACAGTATCCTTCCCAATTATAACTATTATAATAAGTATGGATCAAATAATAATTGGATTCACATTATCATATCTATTATAAGAAACTATTACTTCTATTCCATATGTAAGAAATATTTATAATTGGACTAATATCAATAATAAAAAATAAAATACACATTCAGACTCATAAAAATCATCAAAAGGACACATGTAAAGAAATACAACAGATTTACCAACCTATAATTTCTAAACATGGAAAACTATTTTCTATCGTATTAGAAAATATTATTACTTATAATGTTGTAAACAATTAAAACAATCATTTTTTAAGGATAAATACAATGAAGTTCCCACATTCCATTTCATTTTAACATGCTAAAAAATATTTCAATTGGGAACAAAATATGAGAGTTGGGCATTTTCTTATAAATAGTTGGTCATTTAACAAGTTTTATGTAGTTAATCAATTTCATTTTAAAATTTATCATTCATGATTACTATAAATATTCCAATAGTGAACATTTTGTTATTAGGATTCATAATCATTTATTTTATATAAATATTATTGTTGTGTCAAATTGTGTGAATAAGATCAAGGGCTCACAATGATAGTGAAACAGGTCAATCATCGTATCGATGCCTTGTTGGGATAGTGAGACATACTTGTCATCATATCGAGGGATAGTGCGAATAACGAGATATAATGGCCACCATATCGAGTTATATCCATATAAGTGAAATATAGATATTCTTGTAAGTATAAAATAATGGTCATTTATCCTAGTTTATAAGAAACCCTTCAATTTTTCTTAATGTTGATCAATTGATTTGTATTAATTATTTTATTACAAGACATTTATTTCGGTTGAATATAATAGAATGTGATTCTTTAATTTTTCCAAGTTATAATTTTATCTTTTTTATTTTATAAATTTTTATTATAATACAATTGTTTTAATATTCATTACTATGTGAATATGATATTTCTTTTATTATGATTCTATGCACATTAAATTATAATCACTATGTGTTTTTGTAGACTCTGATATAATCATAAATTCGGTTATTATGATTTAATATTTCTCGTTACAACCCATGACTTATATATCCAAATATAATTGACTATTAAATTTTTATCGGGTCCAAGATACATGTCTGATTACCTTTCAAATACTTAAGCAGTTTTGTGACTAAGTATTGTTTAATCATGTAAAACTATGTTTTTTAAGGTTAAAGAAGAATTTTTTTTAAACCTATAACTCACCCCTCTTGTATTTATTAATATTCATGTATATTATTATCTAACATGAACACTAAGAGATTTAGGAATGCTAGACCCCCCGGGCTGCAGAGGATAGGATCAAGGATGTTGGGGGAGTTGTTTTCCTTTTTAGGAACACTACTGGTGAGAGGAGTCTGACTTCTCCATGGACCAATTTATAAATGGTGGATCACGATGAAATAGACTCACAATGAGGTGACTATCACTTATATATAGTTCAAGAACATCTTCAGGGAGGAGTTTCACCCACTGATGTTATAGGAAGTACAAATAAAGGAGAATCCAGAGATCTAGTAGGGTATCTTTTCAGTAACATAGTATGTCAAAATGATTAGTAAGAACTCGTAGTACTCCATGGATTCGTAGTGTGGAAGAAAATTCCGAGAACATTCTTTTGAGAATCGAAATCATTAATATATCTCTACTAGAAAGGTATCTCTCTGTATCTCCTCATATAATAGAGTAATGGAGTTTTAATTTTCTCTAAACGGTATTTTAGAAGAGCATACTGCAACTATTGATTCTGTAATTGGGAACCTAGGAACCATGAACTATGTATTAGGTAGTGTAAAATACACTTAGGTGTCGAACGTATCTAATTCATCATTGAAGGTATCCTTTGAATAGTATGTCATCTTCTGTAGGATATTTCTATTGCTCCAATCAACTGAATGAGAGGCGGTGTTCTTTTTGTTTAGTGTGAGGTCATATAGTGTGATATTTCTATCCAAACATGTATTATCTAGGTATATGATTTCTATACAGCATTAGAATATGTAGTCACATAAATAGGAAGGACAAAATGGTGGAGGATTAGGAGGAGGATATAGGAGGGCATTAAGAGGTGGATATCTTTTCATTATATAAAACCCATTTTCATCTATAGTTAAGACCTTCTTAGCCTAGGGTGTGGGTGGATAAGAATATGAAAAATTATATATAGTGGATTCAAATTACTTCGAGGCCACATGGATGATAAGTATAATTCAATATGTACTACCTAGGTCATATATAGATTTTTAAGTCAATATAATGAGAAATTCATTCATTTCCATATACATTGATTGAGATATAGATATTCCATTGGAGCCTTTATCGTGACTGTTCAACATAGAGAAATACATTGAGAATGATACTGTTATAAAGAAACTGATAGTGTGACTTATCCCTTGGATATGAGAGTCTCATATGGGAGATTGTTTTAGTTGGGATTCATTTGTATTAATGGGATTATATTTTTTCTATCAGGGGATGATATTAAAGGAAATATTGAATATTATTTAATGAATATATGTCCAATATAATACTCATCAGATAGATAGTATAACCCTTTGAGTAGTATATTCTATAATTCTTCAATTCCATATAGAGGTACAAGAGTAGGAGGACTTATTTCATGAATACTGGTTGGGAATACCTATCCACAAAAAAATATAATTTTTCATAAACGTTCATGATGGGAATTTCATGACCCCTACACCTTCTAAGAATGTACCAATGGACTACCTCAATTACTATAACAACATATCAGATGACCCTCCTAGAGCATTGAGAAGTGATTTTGATGTTTGTGGATTTTCATATGAAGGGCTTTGTTAGACATGGTGTGTCCCACTGGAAAACACAAATATTATTCTACAATATGTAAGATTGATGCTTCATGTTATGTTGGGATTATCATTACTTGATTCTAGTGAATATTACGAATAAAACCACACTACATAAAATTGAGATCCTTTTTCACCAACTAAATGGGTTTAGGTGGTTCAAGAAGGCAAACCTTTGGTTAGGTTGTTAACTGATTCATGTGTGAGATAAGATTATATTGTGTGATAAAATTAAGGTACTTTTATATTCACTATAATTGTTTTGTGATTCCCCGTTTCATGAAAAAATCTGTAGAATTTTTCATGGGACTATTGTACTTAATCATTCAAACCTTATTATACTAGTTCATGGTAATCTTCTTCGATGATATCCTCATGTAGTAAAATTTAGAGTTGGATCATCATTATGGGAAAATCACCATGTTCAGTTCTTTATTAGATAGGTCCACTTATAAGGACATGGAATCTCTAAATATAGATTAACAATGGACCCTACGGGGATTGAGGTAGCTCTATCATGGGATCCACCTATGAATATGACCATGATTTATATATTCCATGGATTTTTTGGATATATTTAGAGATTCATGAAAATTTTCACTAGGTTGGAGGAACATTGAAGTCACCATGAAATGCCTTGCATGCACTTTTCAGCTACATTTTAGGTACTAAGATCGAAATGTTCATGGTAAGAATGTTCATTTTTCATACGGTTAGTGATGATAGAGATGTCACTAGCCCGAAGGACCGGGACAGTAGCCCGCCACCGAATCAAAGGAGGTGTGCGGGGGCGCAACACGAATTGTATGGAGTAATAAATTTGGTTATGTCCTTAAAGAAGTACCCAAGGTACCTACTATCAGGTACCTTCAAGGGCCCATGATGTAGTTGAATAAGTAAATTGTTTTTTCTATGTCTTCAAAGAGGCTCTCCATTTAGTCCAAATAACCAGTATCACCCAATCATACTTGAGAACCACCCATCCGGTGCACAACAACTTATTCACCGAATATAAATTCACCTCGTGTCCCTTGTTTTCCTATAAATAGACCCTTGGGCCTTCATTTGTATGGACAAATTTCCCTAAAACCTAATTGATGCTCAGATTTCCTGAGTTCTTTTCCCAAGACATCTAAAAACATCATGGTAGTTCATTAACACCTAGTGTAGAGGAATTGAAGGAGGATAATAGTACTTAAGTGCCCATAGTGTTTGAAATACATAACACTCATGTGCCTAAAGTTCCCAATCTCCGAAATCAAAAACACTTTCACCCCACCCATTCCTTTCAAAGAATCATGAGAGTCCTTCATCTTGGAATACTTATTAAAAATCTTGAAGGGATGAGTTAAGTCTCTCCCCAGTATTAACATCCATGTTCTCCCTCAATTAATCAACATCAGGTCGCCCACGCCTACCTCCACACCCATACATGTGCCTCAGATACTTACTTGGGATCCCTTATTTGATTCAACTTATCCCCATAGTCTATTAAATCCCTTCATCATTCATCCTTCAAAGCCATTCATGGAAAGGAATATTCTTCATTGGATCCCCTGTTGAAAATGTATTATATTAAAACATCCAAAAAACCTCCCAACTTATCAATCCTTTGGGAAGTGTACATCATCATGTATCCAATTTGGGTTTGTATGTATATTTTCATATGTTTAACAAATTTGTTTTTCATTGTTGTTTGGATTCTAGGAGTTTCATTGGGTTTGTATATCAATAGACATGTGAAACTTTATCCCTTAAATAGTTTTTGGGAGTTCCTTATTTGGAGGATCAGGTTTTAGGACATGACCTCCACATCAAATCATTAAAATGTGGAACCTCTGGTCTCTAATAGGAAAGGTACGGTTCACACCTAGATTTCCTTTTTATGAAATGATATGTCTCCGAAATCTACCAGGACCTATTTTAGGGAAATCATATGGATCTATCCCTATAGCCTTTCATGTAGGAGGGTGCAGTCTTGCTACACTCTACATTCATAACCTTCACTCATTCCTTACTTTATACCCTTGTCAAATGTAAAGTGAATGGATGAATGGTTCATAGCCCCGACCTCTTCCACCATCGTGGACATAGGCATGTCCTCTTTCAGTAGTGAAGGATGATAAGTGTGTGTGGTTTTTTTAATCATTCGCATACTCTTGTTTCTCCCACCGGTCATGACTCACGTGGGAATAAAGAACTATGATGATTACAAAATATACACAATCCTCCATGAATGAACTATAACAACTTTGATTCCCATTTAAATGGTATATGTTGGAAGCCTTCCTAAGGCATGATCTTCATATCACTTCATCAATAAAAGGCATAATTTTCCATATGTATGCCAAAACATTTTTCGCTGAAGGGACAACACTCTCTTATGAGACTCATAGAACTATGTGGGAATTGATTCCCATCAAAGTGTGATACGTAGGAAGCCACCATGAGGATCAACCCCAACACTTCAAATCAACTTGTTCTAACTTGGCCATATTCCCAACGGGGTCTGATACAACTTGTAAACTCATATCCATTCCATGTTCTTTGGGCTTCATTGGCATAAGTCCCACACCAAGCATTAACTATGTACATTTCACATGGATTTCCTTACCACATGACATTATGTTTTATGCCTAGGCCCTTATGACATAACTTTAAATGTTATGATGTTCCCCCATTATGTTGTACTGAACTACGATGGATTTGATTCATTTCACAAGGATACATAGGTAGCCAATTCATGGGTATGATCCCAACATAAAAAAACATTTTTCACCCTAGATGAAAATAAATTTCAGATCACCCCACTGACTGGCTTAAAAACCATTATTATTATAAAAATGATTAAATATTCTCTAAATAGTATATAGGAGAATACCATTGACTGATAACCTTTAATAAATATATTAGTATCCATAAATGAAGAAACATGAATACATACGACTGATTTTAAAATTGACACTCTATTATAATTGATTATATGTTTCAAGGGAAACATATGTTAGACATGGTAAATTAATAATGATTCACAAGAAGTATCTTAAATCTATAAGAAAGTCCCAATTTCTTCAATAATTCCCCCCCCAATGGGTATGATGTGTCTGACCTCCCATCCTCTCTACCAATGTATTTTCTCAAGTATCATTGGCCCAAAACTAACGAACGTCTTCCTTTGGAATGAATGACCCTTTGGATAAATAACCATTGGATGTTTCTGCTTCCCTTAATAAATCAAAAGAAAACCACACATAAATAGTGATTCCTAACCAGAATACATGTTTTGATGGAGAAGAAACAAAAAATGGGGAACCCGAAGTGAATCCTTAACAAAGATGATAGTATTTCCCAACTATTAGGCATCGATACATTGATAACAGAAGGCCGAAAAAAGGAATCAATCATGCATGCGACCATCTAAATGGTGTTTCTTT
This sequence comes from Viscum album, assembly GCA_963277665.1. Lineage (NCBI taxonomy): Eukaryota > Viridiplantae > Streptophyta > Magnoliopsida > Santalales > Viscaceae > Viscum > Viscum album. The sequence goes on from OY728129.1 coordinate 443,370,075, forward strand.
AATGGATATCATGGTTTCTCATGTATTTTAGAACTCCCTTAAATCCAAATGGGTTACTACATGTTTTCACCCATGAGTTCCTCGAACACTGCTCAAGATATATCGTCATCCACGGGAAGGAAGTCTTCAAAAAAATAGAATCTTTAACTATAGGTCATAAATGTATTGGTATTCAAATACCATGAACATAGTACTATCACAACCCTAGAGGTTGCTATACAGGCTCTCCAAGTAAAAAAAAACCATCCATCATCCGGTAATCAATGACTAGTGGTCAAGAAGCAGACGTTTCCAAACATCGAATTTAACAGTTTTGAGTCATTATCCACATAACACAATAATAAGTACTTCCCATACTATAGGGAGGAGGATCAAGAGGTCACTCATGACCTCAACTCAATGACAAGGGGGTCTTTTCCAAGGGCTCCCAGCATCAGTCACCACCCCCAAAATCATGCGGTAGTGAACCCCCAACATGATTGTGGTGTTTCCTTCGCTTGTACGGCCTATTTCCATCAAACCCAGGCATACAAGACGAACTGCCATGGAAAACATCTGGACAACATGTAGTAGGATCTTACTTTTTCTCCCTCTGTATAATTCCATCATCCTAACTCAGTGGTAAACAATGAATAGGAACAGAAACATGTCCTTCCTAATTCCAAAAGAAAGTAGACTCATCTAGAGTTGCCAAACCAATCCCGTCATTTAAATCTGGTGGAGTACCATCAGTAGACACAGTCATATAATTACATACAATGAACCTGTCATCAAGATCATCTGACTTCATTCAAGGAATCCCACCAATAAAATATGGTGACAACATGTAAGAAAGAACATACACCTTCCTCCACTATCAAATCCTACAAGTAGACTCATTTTTTAGAATTTAATGATGTTTCTCAACAGTTCATGGAAGAAAATGGCCATTATACACAGACATCAATCATCATTCATGAAGCATGTCCTCATTATCATTTTGCAGCACCCTAAGATGTGAATCAGAATGCTCCGATAAAATACCTACGGAAGACTCATCTCTCTACCCCCATACATGAGAACTGTCAGTATCCACTAAATATAAGGGGATTACATAAGTATGAACATAAACCTTCTATAGATATGGAATGGTCTTATATTCCAGTTTTGCTACTAAATTCAACAACCACATTGTAGAAATGGTGAAAGGAAAAACACCAAATATTAACCATATTGTAGAGGTATTTAATAACCTTTAAACAACAACATCAGTCATACAAGCGGAACATACCCATAATTTTTCCCCATACCAAGGATAACTCGTCTACAAGCTATCTCGTTGCAGATACACAACTATGGTTCAGTCTTGGATTGTTATGGAGAATACTCCCCCATATCATAAAAATAACTGGTTTTGGAACATACACCTTTTATAGTTGGAGAAATTGGCATATTCTGATGACCAATCTAAGGAAGTCACATAAATATTTCTATAATAACCTCTTCACCCAACAGGTGGACCCAACTACATGTAAAAGATCATCTAATAAATAGTATTTCCCAACAAAGAAAGAAAATAATGATACAATTTTTGATCTGCCTATTTCTAAGGATGGAGTTCCAAAATCCCTCAGATATTTCTCTGTTTCAAATCAACATACTACTCTACCATTACCAAATTATGGGAGTAGTAGTTGTAATTATGATGTACCCCATCAGACAGTGAATCATGAATTCTTTTTCATGAAACTTCAATCCATCTTGAGTTCCTATATCCAGATTAGAGCCACGGTAACCCTCCATCTGTCCAGTAGATGAAAGAGAAATAAGATTTATCTCTTTTTGTAAACCACATGGGTGGCCTTCCCCCTAATGTCATTAAATAAGAATGTTCTCTCTACAGTAGTGTTTCTCACATTCCTGATAATCCTTAAATTGGAAATGTACTGATGATAAGTCACTCATATCTTGAGTCAGTTTCTGATACAAGGATTCTCATGTCTGCTGCATTTTTACAAATAGGTGAAATAATTTTTCGACTAAAATATATCACAAGGTGTTAATAATTTTCTGAACCTCCCTCGGTTAATTTTTCATCTAATATGGAATAACATAATGAATCTTATTTTGTAATAAATCAATCGAGATGTGTATATTCTTGTCATCCCAAGTGGACAAACCTCTAGGAAACAGTGATGAAGATATATTAAATGTTATTAAAAAAATAGCTAATAGTGAAAAACATGTCATGTTCTAGTATTTGGAATCCTCTCTGTAAAAAATTATAAATTTAAGGGTAGAATATTTTATTCATGGTATACACCTCAATTTATGGAAGAATCATTATCATATGAATGATAGAGTACTACCATATGATGAACATCAAAGTCATGTTATGGTAATATAAGGATTGAAATACCAAATTGACATGAAATCTTTCTCAGTTTCACGATATTCAATGGTTGGGAAGAATAAGTGAACCCTTAAATGTTCATTCTTTAATTCACTAAAAATACTAAGCAAATTAATTACTTATAACCCATATGGTTTTCATATCAAAGCAGGTGGTGTGCACGGAACACTGCATTTTCACTACACTCAAAAATCAGTAATGCCCTCCAAAAATGGTGTCATGCAATTTTATTTCTCATGGCCAACAATAATCAACAGATTCTGTGACTATTCAGAGATACATTCAATAAAAGACATTGACTATATCTCTTCAATGTCAAGCCCAAAGAGAGATAGATGTTGAGATAATTTTGCATGAATCATCACTAAACATTAAGCGGGCCTCTTAATTAAAGGATGTCTTCCATAAAATAGTCCAAATGTCTTAAATAACATAATGGTCTTTTGAAAAATGGGATTTAAGTGGATGTCAGATAATTCAACTAGCCAATATTTAGACTAGAATTCATAAAATTAGAAGATATGATTCTCTAATTTCACCCATAGTGGTACAGGATCCACCCTAGCCTCCATGGTTGTGGTTTTCTTTAACTCAACCTTCGAATTCAATAAATAAGGTTCAGTGTTTTAAAAAAGATGAAAAAATACCCAACCTATTAGACTTGGGGAATATTTACATCAACAATCCCCTCCTAAGTATAATTTATTTATCAACACGATTTGAGAGGAATCAAAAATAGTGAATGCACAATTGAACATTCCCAAGATTCCCTTCAGTTTAATTAATATCAAATAGTACCTCAAAATTCTGCAAATAGGAGAACCATGTCTCATGGGGGGGAACATAAGGAGATGATCATATAATGATACTAATGGAATTACACCATTACATCATGTGTTGTAAATGTCACTAATACCATTATAGAAGATCCTCTATAATATTATTACAGTTCAGGGAAGTCCGAGGATGATGTTCTTATTCATAAAATGGTACTCACCTTATCAAATGAATGAGGTGTATGTACCATAAATCAGAGTCTTACCCAAAATCTATATATTTCTTCAAGTAACCAATTACCACACCATAAAAAGATATCTAATAAGGGGATCGGTAAAAGTTATATCATGTATCAATTTTTTATGGGACTTGGTCAATCTCCATCACATGAAGGTATATTTCCTAGTAGGAAAATGGGATAATGGAGTTAAAAATACTCAATGAAGATTTATTTGAAGAAGCATTTCAACAAGACATGATCACCAATAAGATCTTCAGTTTTCAGATCTAGTAGAAACTCCTCAATGAAAAGAATTTGTTGCAACTATAGATGCAAACATTGAGATCCCTCCATTAGGTACACATCCATAATAGGATCAAACAAATCATTATAGGTCTTTACCTAAGGGATATCCAAGACAAATACAAACAACACCACTATTAGTGGTTTTTCCTATCATCACACCCATTCAATCTCGAGCTACTGTACCTATACATTTCCAATCTCATCCAGATATTCCCCAAATTTTTAATAATACAATTGATGAAATAATATATCAATTTGAATCTATGGAAGAACAGAGTACACCAATACTACTAGAAAGAAATATTACCCCAAATGTGTAGATCTGATCCCTCGACCATCAAAAATTATGAATACATCATTTCCAATCATTAATGGTTCTGGAGATCCAGAGTATCCCTTAATGCATTTTTCATCTCATCGTGATCCCAGTATGGGGACCCTCATTAATAATAATCAGTAATGATCAAATGCTTTGTGGAATCATTATAGGGTACAACATTTTTCTAGTATACATGTTTTTAGTCTCGATCAATAACTAGATGAGAAGACCTATATAAGAAATTCCTTCTTTAATTCATCTCAATGATTCAAATAAACTTAGTTTATGATATTAAGAATTTAAAACAAAGGGAAAAAGGATGATTTTTAGATTACATTACTCGATGGTAAAGATTAACATATTCCTTAAATCTACCACTCCCTCATGAAGTGTAACTTTATATTTTTGTGGAAATTTATGTGATGAGTTACACACACCACAAATCCCAATTAAATACATATAGGTTTTTGAGACCTTGCTTCAATGTCCGATCAAGTGGAGGTTTTGATTGCGGAAACCAATGCTAAATCTCACCTAATCCCATCTTATATTGAAAAGAGAACAGTGAAAGAAGAAGCTTCGACACTCACATTAAAATATTTATATGTACCTATATCTACTTCAAAATCGTCATCATTCTGAAGGGCTCTAACACCTGTGTGTTAGCAGAAAAGACCGCCTCATCGAGATGATCCAAATGATCAAAGGTGGAGGAATTTTGACAAGATAAAGAACATAGTGTATTCATTTCGGAATTAATAGGACCCTAGTTACATCATTCAGATCTGGAAATAAATTTGATTTAGTTGACAAGGAAAAATAAATTGAATAAATAAGGAGGTGAAGATCTCAAAAAACAATTTCCCCTTTAATCAAATTTTAGGGCATCCCATTAAAGAGTGTTTTGTTTTCAAATAACTCTTGTAAAAAATGATATACTCTAGACAAGAGAAACTAAAAAGTTCAACAGCTCATGTAGCATGTGTACTACTATAGATAAAAATGATGAATGGGTATTGTAGGAAGTAAAAAAAGAATCAATTCTCAGAAGAATGAAGATTGGATGGTAAGAAAACAAGTCAATCGAACACTTTCCATCCTACAAACATAGTAGAAAAAACCAACTGTACCTCCTAGAACATCTGCTACAACAAAGCCATATTCATCAAAAGGTTAGTCTCCTAGAGGCCAACCCTCAAAAAAAGAATTGATCCAAGAGGTAAAGAGAAGTTAGAATAAGGTGATCTCATGTCTAGGCCAATGATTTCCTTGACATTGGGTTGTTAAATTTCATCTATCTCTATATCATGGGACCCTCCCCTCCAAATATAACACAAGATCCTACTTGTCAAGAAGAATCTTCATCATATGAATAGATAATCCTCATTTCCATAATCATTATCCACTAAACAGATCACGATGAATATTTTGATTATGGTTTTGATAAATCATAATCCCATGAAATTGATTGGGGAATTATAGGAGGAATACAAGGTCAAGGATACATGCGGATACATGGATATTCTAGATACCACTATATTATCTATACCCATGCTCAAACCATTTATGTTGAAGAAACTCATGGGAGGGCCCTTTAACGGGCTCAACAAGGACAAGGATATTCTTCCACACATGAAATGATCAGCTGTGAAATGATTATCTTCGGGAAATGATTAGAAGACACACCATCATTCTATATGTTTTTTGATAGATATAATCAGTCTAATATACCAAGACCAGATTTTTTTTCTACTTCTGCCTAGACAAATGGTACATCTACACTAGGAGGATCAAAATCAAAGGCACCTGCAAAACCACATCTCCATTTTGGAAAATACAAACCTTTGTTCCAAATTTATGTTGTCTTGAAAGAGTTATCCCAATTACCAGAAAGACTGCCAATCATGGATGATATGCATATTTCAGAGGATATTTGAGATACACATATTAAGGCCTTTTCAAGTACTCAAGATATTGAAAATGAAGTTGTTGCTACTGAGGTTTACCATATAGAAAATGATCCTCTAGTAATTCATGCACTTATATCATTCACAGATAAAGAAGATGACGTTTTTGAGTAGGGACACATCATACCCTTGTATCATTCATTCATGTTTAATGATACAAACATCCAACTAGCCTTCATTCATAATATATCATGAGTCAACCTCGTTCCCATCCAAAAACTTCGATGATTTGGTCTCAATGAATAAAAAATGTATCCTTTTAATATTATGTTTCAAGGTTATGAAAGTAATGAACAAGAACCTCCAGGTGAAACTGCACTAAGAACTGGGTTTTTGGATCCTTTTTCAAATTTATATTTCTTGGTTGTCCATCATGACACAACCTTCGTCATTTTTCTTGGATGAACATGGATACATCAACATGTATCCATTGCATCTTTATATCACCAATGTCTCAATTATTGATTCCATGGTCAAATTGGGACGTTTAATGGTGATAAGGATCAATTCAAAACATGTGAATCTTGGTATATTCAGGAATAATTCTATCACACAAAGGGAATGAGGTCTATGGAAATAGATGTAATAATAATTAATGCTATCAATGGGCTGGTAATTATCCCAGTTAACCTATTAAAACACCTGAGTATAGATTATATGTTTCCAATCAATCAAATAGAAAGGTTAATCCAAAATCCAAGTACTCATCCACTGACATCCATAAATTAAATTGTGAAAATTGTGCCTAACAGCATGGGAGAAGTTATTGATAGTAAAAGCTAAAATGGAGATGTAGTCATTTCATCCACTGGAGTTCAGAATGTCTTTCATCAATCATTTAGGATATAATTTGTTTTCATAGTAAAAAAGTAATACATGTATGTTGATTCCCAACCCATCATCTTGTCATCAATACACTAGGAAGACCCTTTATTATCAGTAGGGTCAAAAATGATTGAATTTTCTTCACGATGTTCAAATAAAATCTCCCCCATTAGCTCTGAATGACTTTTTCATCGCCTACTCTACAAGAAGAAATATAATAAGTGAAACATAAGTAAGAATAAGTGGATGATCTCAAGTATTCTCTTCCACTATTTGAGGATGGCTTCTCGAACACTGTGGATGAGATCATAAAAATAAATCTAGGTATAGAAGAAGATCCATGCCTCACTCAAATTAGTGCAACAATGTCTTATGAAATGAAAGATATGTATAATACATTTCTAATGAAACATCGTGATATATTTTCATGGAATTATATAGAAATTCAATTCCATAATCCTGAGGTGGCCACTAATCATTTGGGTTTTCGAGAAGAGTATCAAGGATATAATAAGGCATCAAGAACAACACTATAAACTCATGCCTCTAATACTGAAGGAGAAGTCGAAAAGCTTATGAAAGATAACTTTTTAAAGGATTAGTTATATTCCTAATGGATGTACAACATTGTATTAGTGAAAAAATGAATGTGAAAATCATAATGTGAATTGAATTTAGAGATCTTCAATGGAATTTTTAGAAATATGACATTCTATTTCTAATCACTAAATGATTGATTGATTCAATAGATGGCTATGAAGATCTCTATTTCATGGATTTCTACTCTTGGAACAATCAAATCTGAATATACCAAGAGGGTGATGAGTCTACAGCCTTCAGATCCCCTCATGGTGCGATTTTCTATTGGGTAATTCCCATTGTCATAAAGAATGGAGGTGAAAGGTATCAACATTAAATGAACCATATCATCAACCCCTTCTTAAGAAAATTTTTCAAATGTTTTGTAGATGATGGAGTGGTTAAATCAAAAAAAATATGATCATCTGATTGATCTTGAGACCATATTCAATAAGCATTATCAACATAATTTTAAGATGAATACCATGAATTATTCTTTCAGGGATTTCTCGGGAAAATTCAATGGCATCATTTTACACCATCATGGAATCGAAATTTATCATGAGAAGTCAAAAGAAATCATTTCCATGTCACCACCCCAAATTTTGCATGAATTAAGTGTAATTCTAGGACACATGGATTATATTCGGTGATTTATGACCGATTTGGAAGGACTGTGATTACCCTTCACCAGATTAATGAAGAAGGTAGTTACATATAAATGGACCAAAGACAACCAATATGGAGTTGAAACCCTAAACATATATATCTTGATTCCACCGAATTTAATTTCACCTGTTGAAGGAACGCCACTTATTTTCTATCTGATTGTTTTAGAAAAATCCCTAGGTTCCTTTCATGCACAAAATAATGATGCTTGGAATTAAAATAGCCTTTATTATATAAGTCAAACTATGTTTACCAGAGAGACCTGATATTAATGTATCAAGATGTGCTTCCTGGAATTAATCTTTGCAGTGTTGATGTTGAGCCACTACATGAAACATCACGAGGTTAACTTGTTATCTCATAATAACCCACTCAGTTTTATCCTCAGTTTTCCAATGCATACATTAATTTTGGAACAGTGGTAATATATTTTAAAATAGTTTGATATCAAGTTTGTTCCTCTAAATTAAATAAAATGGGATGCCATATAATACTTCCCTGCTGAAAACCTATCTTTATAAGATACATTATTGAATCCTGAAAATCTGGATGAAGAAATATTATCCATCAAGATAATCCCAACCCATGGGAATTGTAATTTGATGGTTCTTCCAGAAGTCTTATGGGTTAAGAGAATGGAAAACACTAAACCCCATAATGTTGGGTTATGAATTGTGATTATCTCCTAAAAAAGGCATTGATTCCATATTCATTTTTGTTATGATATTTTAGTTCCAACATTGAGGCATAATATCAAGCACGCATTGTACTCAGAGAATTGGTGGTCCAGGAAGAAGTGAAACACCGTAATGTTAAATCTGTATCGGAATTTGTAATCCAACAAATCAATAGGGATTATGATATCATAACAGAAGAGTTAATCCCTTTTTCGATTATGTAAGATGATTAATGGATGAATTCACCTCAGATCTATCATTTTTTATGTCCCACAATCATAAAATTTGCAAGCTGATGCATTGGTCAAAGTGGAAAAAACCATTGAAGATTCAAATCGGGATTAGACAATCAATATTATTTCTAATATTCACAAGGTTTAAATTTTTGTTCCAACTAAACTGGTTGAAATTAATGAAATCATCCCTATTTCTGATCCATATGGCCATACTAGAGGATGGGAGGTATCTATCAATGAATTCCTTCAAAATGAATTATATACACCAAATATAACTCAAAAAGTAAAAATCTAGTGACAAGAGGCCAATTTCACAAATTATGATAGTCTAGATTACCATAAGATCATCAATGAATGATGATTGGATGGAGTCATCCTTAGGTGTATTGATAGAGAAGAAACTGCTGATGTCCTGAAAGAAGAACATGCATGAGCTTATGGTGCTCAAAACTCCAGGAATATGCTTTTCGATCAAGTTTGAAGGCTTGGATTCTTTTAGATATTAATATGTAGGACTTCACATATTTTACCATGAAATTTCACCCCTACCAAGTGCATGAAAACTTCATTCATTAATCCCCAGAGTTGTTACATACATCAAAATACTCCTGGATATTTTCCACATGGTGAATGGATATAGTAGGACCTTATACTCTAGCTACGGAAAATCATTTCAAGTATATTATTACTTCTACTAATTTCTTCTCTTAATGTGGAAAGGAATCACCTCTCAAAGAAGTAAGAAAAAAAATCATTGTTTTTTGTCAAATCTAATATCCTTACTAGGTTTGGTGTCCCTCATTGTAACGCTCCGACCCCAGTTACCCAGAGTCGGTGCATTATTACATAATATTGGCATGATCACAAAAGATCAAGTCTTGATTGACTGGTTAGTTTAGTAGCATTTCAATCAGTGGATACATTCATAATATTTTCATTACATTATAAAGTGAAAAACTACAACAACATCTTGTCTCCATAGACCACACTCATATCCCCTCATACATTCCCTGTAGGTCATTCATAAAATTTTTCTCCGCATCCTGGGAAAAATAAAACATATAAATGGGTGAGCTCAGATATCCAGTAAGTATAACAATATAGCGGAAAATTTAATTAATAAACACAAACATTTAAGGAATTGTATAACTAATACAAAAGCCTTTTAAACATGAACTTCAGTATAATATGGCAGAAATAAAATGAAATAATTCCATTTACATATTCACATGGATATTCTACTAATCGAATAATCACATGAAATATCAATAACCACATTAATAATGATGTAATGCAAAATGCGAGACTATCATAACCACAGAGTCATGGACTTATTGAAATACTAAAAATAATATTTTTTCATGGCATTGTGACAAGACACTTGTTTGTCTCATGAGACCTACCGATGCATCCACGAGCTACAGTGGGCTCCACCCATCACTTATTAAGTCCAATGCATTCCCCATATGAACATGTTTAAACATAACATAAACATTCGTATTAAAAATAGCATACGAAATTCCAATACTTTATCCATAAACTATGATTGGTATAAAAATTACACATCCATAGTAAAAAATATCAAAAAACATTCAATACTATATGGAAGTTTTTCATCATAATAAATCAACATCAAATAAGATTAAAATCCATCACATGATGTTGACTTGGATGAAATCAAAACTATTTGAGAGAAATATCTATTTTTTGAAATAATTTAAAATTCACATAATTATAAAATAAAACAGTTATTTTGAAACATCTCTTATAATCTTGTAATTGAAGCTTTGACGATTTTATAACGGTGGAAAATAGCCGCACCTGCTGTATAAGTTAAAAAGACATTCTTAACTTAATTCTGTGAAAAAGGTTAAAAAGGAGGTTGTCTGGAAAACGACGGAAATATAACCTTTTATAAACATATTATAAAAAGCCAGAAAGGGTATAAATGACTTTATAACATATTCTATAAAATAGTAATAATGATTTGAAATACATTTTTAAGAAACATGGATGTGGATTATAAAGAGGTCCAAGTAGATAATTGCGTATAAACAATCTCAGATAATGAATAGAGTGTGAAATAAACCCTTACCTTGTACTCTCCTGGTTGAGGGTAGTTAAACATCCTTTATAATGGTGAAATAGTTGTTATTAAATTATACAAGAATCATATACATTAATATGATATCATATATCATCTTTTAATAGTGGTTTATTAATAATATCTTACTATTATCGTCGTTTCGGGTGTTAACTTACTCATTTTATGTTATATGTTTTGTTACATAAGCCATGTTTCTTTTGGATAAGGTGTATATTATTCATATCTAGAATGATATCAAGTCCTTAAACATTATTTTTAATCATCAAATTCGAATTAGACTTGAATGGATACAATGGGCAATGAATCTCATCACGTTTGTGGATTGGGTAGTCCGTACATATGCACGAGCGACAATATCATTCTTTTGATATTAAAATATTATATAATTTGATGGTATATCATATATATAGAATCATTAAAATGTTATATTTATTATTTAAATAAATTATAGATCATTATCATACCCATACAAATAATAATGTTTGTAATTACAATTACACCACGACGTGGAGACGGCAAGCCGTACGTACACACGTATGGTGACATGTCATTCAAAGGATGTATAGAATACAAAATACGGGTGTACCATATTTATAATAACATCACAATATATAGAATATACTGGTGTTATTATTTTATAATGGAAATAATAAAGAAATAAGAAGTTGAAGAAGAAAGGAACTTGAAAGAGGGTGGTGAAAACATTACCTCTTCTTCGGGTTCTTCCTTTTGATTTGATCAAAATGGATATATAGGTTGGAATTATAATAAAACTAAGTCCTACAGGTTGAACTGATGTAACACCCCGAGATTTTATGAAAAATATTCTTTTTTATTTCATTAATGTCTTATGTTGTACGCTACACCAAAAGGAGCTTGCACGACACGCATCCTTGACTTTCCTTGCATTACACGCAATCACGACCTTCCTCGATAGCGTGTATAGTACGCAATAACGAGTTTCACTAAACAACAATATTATATTAAAATATTATTAAAACTAGCCATTATGAATAGTAATAACCACTTTCTGAAATTTTGTAAATTTTATTTTTCAAAATGGACTTCATTTTTTTATTTGGAATATCGAAATTAGCTTAGGGTGAAATTTTGGTACTTTTCAGATAACTTTCATTTTCTGATGAATAGTGAAAATTACAAAATTTTAATTAAAAACAACCTTTTTAATCGAAATAATTAATAGTGATAAATTATTAATTTTAGTGGTTTTAAATTATATTTAGAATATATTTTTACAATTTAATACAATGTTGGTCATTGGATGTAATTTCACATTTAAACCAGACATAAACAAGTGTCAATCTTTTGATAGTTATTATCTCTTAAGAACACACTATTTGTTTCGACGACGAGAATTACTTTTTAAACTAATTAATGAAACTGATATGTTTTGAATTTGGTAAAATAGAGATCATTTTTGAGTTCATAATATCAAATATAGCTTAGGCCTAATTTTTGGTATATTTCGGGAAACATTCATTTTTTTTATGAATAGTGAAACCACTAAGTGGTAGTTAAAAAAATGAATTTTTCATAAAACATAATTTTACCGCTTCTGTGAGTGGAATTTCAAAAATCCGAGAGACACGGTTAATGTCAGTATGTAAAATGTGGTTCAATGAGATGATAATAATTTTTGGTGAATAGTAACTTTTTACTGTTTTTTTACCACGGTTAAAAGTAAATAGGGTAATTAAGGGTAAAAATGATATTATTATTATCTTAAAACATTTTTTAATTCTATTGGATAAGTATAATTCGACCAAAAACAACCTTAGTAATAAAATATGACCATTTAGGCCCACTTGGATTAGATTCGGACATTTATTATCAATTTACTTAAAGAAGGGTTAAAATAGTTAAAATCAATGTTTAATAAGAAAATCATTTTTAATATGGGGTTATACATAAGATAAATTCGACTATAAAAATTCATTAAAAAGATAAAAATATTTTAAACATAATGGTATTTTATTTATAGTTTTTCGACATTAAATAATTTATTTTATTTATGACACAACAATGATGCAATAATTATCTTATTAATGAAATATTGACATAATTGATGTTATAAATACCCAAATAAATGTAATTTGAGCCTTTTTATGAATTAAAATAATTTTATAGGTTAATATAACATGTTAGTATTGATTTAATTAACTTTTTTCGAACTAATCATTCTGTTGTATTTTAAAAAAAAAATCTATTACTAAATAGTATCAAAATTGACATAAAATAGTTTTTAAAACAAATATTATATTATTAATTGTTATTTTATTCCAAATAATATAAGGTTCAGCCAAATGACATAGATAAGGTTATATATATTAATAATAAAAAACTTGGGGTTCGTTTGGATTGTTATAGTATGTTTATTAACCTTATAGTTTAAAAACACAAGAAGACACGGTAAAAGTAAAATTATTTAACTTAATGTTAAATCTAAATGATATGGTTAAAATAGGAACCTTAACTTGTCTAAATTCTATTGTATGAGAGGCTATCGACCCATCCCCACTGTAGCTTCAAAATAAATCAATTTGGAGCTATTTAAAACCGAATTTGGCTTTATAATAAAATAATATTTTTAGTTATTCCAAAGGTGCCCCTCTCCTCCCTTATAAAAGGGCACATCCTCCCTCTCTTCCTCACACCACTTTGAGCCTTCAAGATCGGCCAAACCCTGCCAAGTTCTTCTCTCCACTTCCCTAGAGACATCCTAGAGGTCCTGGTCTTCTTCAAAGACCAATTTTAGTGCCCTAAAAGGGGGTCTCAAAGAAGCACTTCAAAGAAGAGGTAGTGCCCGTTACCGATTCTTTCATCTTTATTTATTCTTCCACATCTTCTTCTTAGGTTGTTTTATTATGAAGTAATAACATCAGTATCAATCATATACTGATATGTTATTATAATTATGAAACAACCATATTTCACCATATATCCATCCTATAGGAAACGAAATCACTGCGCGTGCGTACGTACGGAATACCGTCTCCACGCCTTGGTGTAATCTATTTTCCACCACCACCTTACTTGGATGGGTATAATGGTGTAAATAATAACTATATATGATTATTATAAAGTGATATTGATTCTGAAATAGTATACATACACTCCAATACAATTCCATAATCATGAGAACAATATCATCGCTCGTGCGTACGTACGGACTACCATCTCCACGACGCGATGAGATTCATTTTCCACGTTAACCATTCATGAATGATTATAATGTATATATAATAAGTAATAATGAAATATATGAAATAATAATGACACTGGATTTATGTGTATATATATGTATTTCATCTACTTAATTCCATTAAACTCAATAAGGAAACAAAAATAGAATTAATGCGTACGTACGGCCTACCGTCTCCATGAACAGTGTATTTCATTCCATTTACTGATCTATTATATATATATATATATATGTATAATATGAATATATAATATATATAAATCATGTTTTACATTCTGTATTTAAGTAATCATGATCTAAGTAATCATATGAATAATTACAAGTTAAAACACGAATGACAAATGAGACGATTTTACCCTAAACGCTCTTTAACATGGAATTTATAAAATAAAAGTTAATATAAAGTCATAAGTGAACCATATATGATATCATAAAAATGTGTATGATTTTTTAATAATTCAATGACATTATTTAAATTATTATACAGGAGGTTCGGACACTTACGAAGCAAATCAGACCTATGGTAAGGGAAATATCACAATCTCATTTTTATCCGAGTTTGTTTATACTTTGGTATTTACTGGGGTGTATTCTGTCATCCACATACATGTTTCCTTAATATTTAATATTGTTTCCATCCACCTAAAATTGATTAAGTCCTATTTTACCCTTCGGTGAGTTTTTAGTAAAATATATGAAAAGAATCTTTTTTCGTTTTTCGTACGAGGTACTTTTTGACTTTTCTGACAAAAGTATGAAAAGAATGTTTTTTTAACTTATACGGCATGAATGTATTTTTAAAAAATTATTTCCAAGAATCTTCCTTTACAATTTTTCATGACTATTTTTAATCAACTTCTTTTAGTTTAGAATTTTATGACATGTTATGAAAGGAAAAGTGTTTTTGAAGTAGAAAGGATATTTTCCTCAAGAATGGAGTTCATGTGTTTTATCATAATTATTTTCCATCTAAGATAATACCGGGTTATGTTTCTATCCCTATTATTACATGGATTTGATTATGTTGTGATGGAAATATTTTTATGAATTCCTTTATCTTATATGAATTCTTTTATGATGTCACGATTTTTAAGATTCCCATTTTTATTACATGGGTTATTCTATGGTGTATGGTTTATGATTTTGTGGCACACATACGAATAGTATCATTATGAGATGGGTGGGAACTATATCTCACTCCAATGCATTGGGTAAAGATTCTATATCTCATGAGATAGACGTGGCTGGAATGGATGGTTAAACCGGTTTAGTGAAACAGGACTTAAACGAGGAGTGAACTCAGTTCAGAAATGGACTTTGTCCATTAATATAGTCTTGGAAATGAGTCTTGACTAATAAGAAATGATTCTCTATGATTATGTGTGTATGCCACAAAGTTTTATGTTTTACGTTATGATTATTGGGATTACATTTCACTACTATGATTTATCCCATTTTATGATATTATGATCTCTTTTGCAGGTTAAGATTTCCAAAATGTTATGTTCTTATGAATATGATGTGATTGATATTTCTTTTGTTTACCCTTACTGAGCATTTGAGCTCACCCTTTTATGTTTTCTTTTCCCCAGGATATAAAGAAAGGTTTCAGGTAACAAAAAAAGGGATGATCTTTATGGGAGATGTTGAAGATCTTTCACCATGATTAGAAGATTATGTTCCGAGTTTCCAAAGACACTAAACTGTTACGGTCCTTGTGTGTGTTTTTGTTATGTAATAAGTATTCCGCAAAATTAATGTAATGTCCTTGTACGTCAAGCTTTGAGTCTCTAGAACTGAGGGATGTTGAGAGTATATTTGGGCAGGGGCTGGATGAGCCAAAAGGCTTTGAATGTATGAATGTGAGAGAAGGGGGAGTTCCCTTTTATAAGAGGGGTGAGGGGAACCTTAGGAAAAACTTAAAATATTATTTTATAATAAATTTATATTTGGTTTATAATGGCTCCAAAATGACTTATTTCAAGGAAAAGGTGGGTATGGGTCGAAATCCTTTCATCCATTAGATTTTATACCGGTTTGGGTCACTATATCAACCTTGTCATTTATATTTACCTCTTAGTTAAATAGTTTGACATTTACCATATATCTTTATATTTTTATATTAAAAGGTTAATAAACAAAATATATACTTCCGATCTAACTCCAAATGGATCATTAATGATACAAATATCATTATAAAAGTCCTTTCACTAAACCATAGGGTTTTAGGAATAGAATATTAGTTATTAATATAATGATTGTTTTAAAAACTCTTTTATGTCAATTTTGACACTATTTGGTATTTTTTTATACTTTCATAACAGCATTATTAGTTTGAAAAAAAATCATCTAACCATACCTAATATGTTATATTAACCTATAAAATTATGGTAATTCATAAAAAGTCGCAAATTACATTTATTGTGTTATTTATAATATCAATTATTTTAATATTTCATTAATTAGGTAATTACTACATCACCGTTGTGTCATAAATAAAATAAATTAATTAATTTCTAAAAATAATAAATCAAATATAATTATTTAGGAAATCATTTTAAATTTATAATTATTAATTATAATAGAATTTATCTTATGTATAACCCTATATTAAAATGTTTTAGTTATTTAACTTTGATTTTATCTCTTTTAACACGTCATTGAATTAAATAATAATAAAAGTCCTAATCTAATCCAAGTGGACCAAAGAGGTTCATATTTTATTCATAAGGTTGTTTATGGTTGAATAATACTTAGGAAATAGATTTAATACATGTGTTATAAAAATAATAATATCATTTTTACATTTAATTACACTATTTACTTTTAACCGTGGTAACTAAACGTAAAATTTTACTAAACACCAAAATTTATTTTTATCTTATTGAACGTCATTTTACTCCATGATATTAACCGTGTGTCTCATATTTTCATAATTACACTCACAAAAGTGGTAAAATTATGTTTTATGTAAATTTGAAAATTTTCCTATGAGATGGGTAAAAGGCGGTGAAAAGTTCAATAGAATTTTTAAATATCCAAAATTATTATAAACTAACTCCAATGAGTAATATTGAACTTGTAGAGGTATTATGTATCTATTTTTACCTAAAATAAATATAAATAAAATAAATATTTATTTAAAAATGGTTTTAAGCTATAACTCGGTGTTTTTAACAATTCATCAAAAATTGAATGTTTTCAGAAAAATACAAAAAAATCACCCTAAGATACTTTCAATATTCCGAATCCAAAAATGAAGTCCATTTTTAAAGATAAAATTTATAAAATTTCAAAAACTGGGTATTACTATTCATAATGGCTAGTTAGATTGGTTATGGTGTGTTAGAACTCGAAGTTGCGTACAACACACACTACTTTATTATTCAAATAAATGCGTACCATGGAAGCTTGGCATGTTACATTATCCCCTCCTTCAAATAATTTCATCCTCGAAATTTCTAGAAAATTACTGCATAAAAATACTCGGGCAGTTCTCCATCAAAAGTTCCTTGAGTTCCCACATTGCCACTTCCATCTTTTGGTTTCTCCATAGATATTTTACCAGACGAGTCATCCAGTTTCTCAACACTTGTTCTCTGGTATCAATAATCACAATGGGCCTTTCGCAATAAGACACATCAGGTTCCAGTTCTACTTCTTCTCTGGTGAGTACATGTGTTGGGTCAGACATGTATTTTCTCAACCATGAAATGTGGAACACATCTTGCACTTTGGAACTACATGGCAGCATTTCCAAACGGTAATCTATATCCCCAATTTGTTCTAGAATTTCGAAAGCTCCTATGTAACTGGGGATCAATTTACCCTTATTACCGAAAAATATAACACCCTTCCATGGAGACAATTTCATGAAATCATGATCTCCTACCTGAAATTCAAATCCTTCCTTCGGTTATTAGCATAGCTCTTCTGCCCACTTTGAGATGATTGGATGTGGTTTTGGATTACCTTTACCTTTTCCATCATTTCCTCTACCAGTTCTGGGCCTACAAGTTTTCTATCCCCAACATCATCCCAACAGGTTGGTGTGCGACATCTCTTTCTATATAACGCTTCATATGGTGACATCCGAATACTTGAATGGAGCTAATCTTATTGGAAAATTCTTCCATAGGTAAATATTGATCCCACATACACTGAATGTCAAGTGAGCATGATCTCAACATGTAATATATGGTTTGAATAGTCTGTTCTGATTGTCCATCAGTTTGGGAGTGGTAGGTAGTGCTCAAATGATGTTAAGTATCCAGGGTTTTCTGAAGACGTTTCCAGAATCTTGATGTAAAACATGGATCACGATCAGAAACAATCGATATGGGTACTCCATGAAGTCTCAAAACTTCATCAATATATAGTATTGTGAGAAATTCAAGTGTTAAATACTCCCTTATAGAAAGAAAATGTGTGGACTTGGTAAGAAGATCAACAATGACCCATATTGGATCATTCCTTCCAGGAGTCTTTGGTATCCCCAGGACAAATTCCATCGTGATATTATCCCATTTCCACTCAGGTATGGGAAGAGGTTGCATTACTCTTCCAGGTTTTGCCTTCCAGCTTACACTTTTTGACAAACCATACAACTTGACACAAAATCAACAATCTCCCTCTTCATGTTTTCCCAAAAAAAATGTTCCTTCAAATCTCTATACATTTTGGCGCTCTCAGGGTGTATATAGAAATTACAACTATGAGGATCATCCAACAATTCTCTTTTTAGATAAGGTATATTGGGAACACAAATTCTCTTCCCAAATTTCAAAAATAAATATTCATAAACCCAGTCACTAAATCTCCCATCATTCACAGCTTTAATCATCTATTGAAATTCTTCATCATCGGCATGATAACTCTATATCCTTTCTAGTAAATATGGTTTAGAAACCATTTGAAAAGGTATTGAGGTTTCACCTTCCATGGTGACTCCAATATCCAACTTTACTAGATCCATGTATATGAGATCCTTTTCAACTCTCATCTTGTTCAAAACTCCATGATCCTTTCTTCTCAAAGAATCTTCCACCTTATTTTCCTTCCCTAGGTTGTTGTGAATCATGAAATCATAATCCTTGAGTAGTTCAAGTCATCACCTTTGCCTCATGTTGAGTTATTTATGTGAGAAAACATATTTCAAACTATTGTGAGTAGTATATATCTCACAATTTTCACCATAAGGATAATGTCTCTATATCTTCAAAGAAAAGATTACGGTAGATAACCAAAGATCATGAGTAGGATTTTTTTTCTCTTTAATTTTCAGTTGTCATGATGCATAGGCAATAACCCTATCATTCTTCATAAGGACACAACCAAGTCCTTTCTTTAAAGAATCACTATAAATAACAAACCCATCAATCCCTGATGGTAGATTCAATATAGGGTCATTGAATAATCTTCTCCTCAGTTCTTAGAAATATTCTATACAATATTTTGTCCAAACTAATTTAACACCTTTACATGTTAGCTTCATTATCAGGTTATCCAATCAGGAAAATTTCTGGACGAAATGTCGATAATAACCTGAAAAACCAATAAAACTATGTACCTCGTTTATACTCACTTGTGTTGGCCATTCTTCAATTTCATTGGTCTTGGAAGGATCAATAGAGATTCCATCCTTAGAGACAATATGTCCAAGAAAAGAGATCTCCTGAAGCCAGAATTCAAACTTGCTAAAATTCCCATATAATTCATGTCTTCTAAGAGTGTTCATGATAATGTGCAAGTGATTTTCATGATCATTGTAGATTTTGGAGTATACCAAGATATCATCAATAAATACCACCACAAAATCATCTATATATTCCTTGAAAACATGGTTCATTAGATTAATGAAAATAGAGGGTGCATTAGTTAATCCAAAAGGCATTACTATAAACTCGTAATGCCCATACCTGGTTTGAAATGCTGTCTTCGGAATGTATTCCTTCTTCAGAAACTACTTATGGTATCTATATTGAAGTTAAATATTTGAAAGGTATTGTGATTCATGTAGTTGGTAAAATAAATCATCAATGAGAGGTAGGGGATACTTGTTCATTATTGTAATAGAATTGATCTCCGTGTAGTCAATACATAACATCATAGATCCATCTTTCTTCTTAACAAAAACGATAGGGGCTACCCATGGAGAAACACTAGGGTGATTAAATAACTTATTATCCAATTCCTCTAGTAGTTTATTTAGTCCCACTAATTCCATATTGGCCATTCTATAAGGGGTCTTCGATATGTGCCTTGAACCAGGAATTAAATCAATGGAGAATACAATTTCTCATTTTGGAGGACTTCCTGGTAAATCTTCTGGAAACATGTCTACATATTCTTTCAAAATAGTTACATCCTCTATTTGAACATTACATTCCTCACCCATAGTTATTTCATCCTCTTCCACCCCGATAATTGAATTTAGTTGAGCTACTGGCGGTGGATGTAAATAAGAATTTGGTGGTGACGATTCTATTCTAATGATAAGGTGTTTCTTATCATCATCATCAAAAATCTTAACCTCATTATTCTTAAAATAAATCGTTGCATCATGGTCTGAAAGACAATCCATACTGAGTATTATATAAAATTCAATCATGGGTATGATGATGAGATCAGCAGATAAAGAACATTTATGTTCTCTAATGGGGACTGATTAAAAAAACATTGTTGCAATGATACTTCCCTTAAGAGTTTTGACTGACAACTCCCTTGTTAAGTCAAATTGAAAATATCTAATTTTCTTTTCAAACTGGGAAGATATGAAACAATTCGATGATCTAGAATGAAATAATGCATGGGCTAAACATGAGGAAACCATTAAATTACATGCCACCACATCTTTTGGAGAATCAACCTCAGAAGTAGTGATCACATAATCTTTGTCGTGATCCCTTGGCCTTTTTGAGGTAAGATTCCCTGATTCTTAGGAAATTCATTTGCATAATGTCCCATCTCCCAGCAATTATAGCATTGAACATCGGTAGCTTCCTTCATCCCCTTGTAATCACGAGCTTGGTGGCCTTTTTCACCACACTTTTAACATACCCCCATTCCCTTCAAGAATGTACCAAGGTGTTTCTTCCCACATTTACTATAGGATGGATATTCATCTTTTCCCTTCTTCCCCTTATTTCCATTCCCAGTGTGATCAGCAGATCTCTTCTTCTCGTTCTTTTTTTTAAAATCATAAGACATAGAGAATTATTTTTCTTTCTGGATTGTACATGAGACAATATAATCGTACGATGAAAAGAATTGTGAAACTAATGCTCGACAGAGAAATGGTTTTAACCCATAAAATAAATAATCAATATGACTCCTTAGGTTACGTATATATTCTCATGCATTCCTTTCTAGCCTTGTAAATTTAGCCTCATACTTTGCGACATTCTCATCCTCCTTTTATCTCAGGCTCAGAAATTTCCTTTCCATATCTTCTCGATGGTCATGAGGAAAGTATATTTCTATGAATAGAATTTCAAACTCCCTCAATTCCATATTTGATACTTCCTCATAATTCTTTCTGTTTTGAATCAATGACCACCATTAATCAACATCTCTAGGGAGGAGGTAAATTTCCATGATAACGTTTTACCTTTCACTACTCCCCAATGTATGGAATATTTTCTCTAAGGAATTTATCCATTAATCAGCTAATAATTGATCTTTAGTCCCATTTAATGTTGGTGGTTATTGCCTCATGATGCGATCTAAGATTGATCCTCTACACTGTGGATCTGGGTGCTTCATACAGGTAAGGTTAATATTCATAACCAGAGTGAGTTGTCCCAGTATAGTGATAAGCTGATCAACACCAGTTGTATCACCAGCTCCTCTATAATTATCTTGAGCAGGAGGGAATCCCTACAAGGAGTGTGTGAATTGAGACAATTTTCATTCCATCCACTAGGCTCCACTTCTAAACAATGGCATACACTAGATTAGTTTATGAATCGCAATACATAAATCCAAACTTGTAAAAAACATAACATAAGTTGAACAGTTTATGGATATAATCCATAAACATAAAAATATTTTCTTTGAGAATGTATTTACTTATAAACCCTTCATAATAGTTTTTAAAGAATATAAGAATTATCTTAAGCATATCCCTCCGGAGTTTCATAACCAAGAGTACAACAAGGCCCGTTGTCGTGCACCAGTTCCCATTCAAGTCTAGCTCAAAGCGGTGTTTCTGGGTTTTACCCCTAGGTACATCTTTGCTAGAGTCGCCTCTACCTGCTCATATCCATACAGGGATGTATTTCTCAGAAAACTCACAAAATCACTAAATACCAAAATTCCTCGAAGTTCTTCTATACTAATTCTCAAATTCCATCTTATTTCTATCTGCTATTATCAGAGTTTATCAAAATATAGCTTCCAAGGTAAGTACTAAACATCCTCTGATACCAACTATAATGCCTCGACCCCAGTTTCCCAGAGTCAGTGCATTATTACATAACATTTCCATGATCATAAAAGATCAAGTCTCAAAATACCGATTGGTTTAGTAGACTTGAAATCACTAGATACATTCATAATGCTTACATTACATTATAAAGTAAAAAACTACAACAACATCTTGTCTCCATAGACCACAATCATATCGCTTCATACTATCCCTACAGGTCATTCATACAATAATTCTTCACATCCAGGAAAAAATAAAACATTGAAAGGGGTGAGCTCAAATTCCTAGAAAGGATAACAATATAGCAGAAACATCCATAAATAAGAATAACCCTTTAAAGAAATGTATAACTAAAACTAAATCCTTTTAAACATGGACATCAGAATAATATGGCAGAAATAAAATGAAATAATTCCATTTACTTATTCACATTGATATTCTACTAATATAATAATCACATGTAATATCAATAACCACTTCCATAATGATGGAATGCATAATTCAAGACTATCATAACCACATAGTCAATGCCTTGTGCAAAGACTACAAATAATATTTTGTCAAGGCCTTGTTCCAAGACAATAGTTTGTCTCATGAGACCTACCAATGCATCAATGTTCTATATCGGGCTCCACTAATCACTTATTAAGTCCAATTCATTCCTCATATGAACCGGTTTAAACATACCATAAACATTCATAATAAAACTAGCATATGAAATGTCAATACCTTCTCCATAAACAATGAATGGTATAAAAACAAAACATCCTTTTTAAAACATATCACAAAACCTTCAATAATCTATGGAAGTTTCGTTTCATAATAAATCAACTTCAAATAAACTTAAAAACCATCAAAGGATGTTGACAGAGATGAAATCAAAACTATTTGAGAGAAATATCATTTTTTTGGAATCATTTAAATTCACATAATTATAAAATAAAACATTTATTTTGAAAATACTCTTATAAGATTGTAGGTGATGTTTTGACGGTTTTGTAACTGCAAATAAGACCTGCACCCACCGTATAATTTAAAAAGGACATCATTACCTTAATTCTGTTGAAAAGGTTAAAAAGGACCTTGTTTAGAAAACGACGGAAAGCTTTCTTTTTAAACATATTATAAAAAGTCAAAAAGGGTATAAATGACTTTATTTCATAGTCTATCAAATATTAATAATTATTTGAAATACATTTTTAGGAAACATGGATGTGGATGATAAAGTGGTCCCAGTAGATAATTACGTATAAACAGCCTCAGATAATGAAGAGATTGTGCAATAAACCCTTACCTTGTATTGTTACATGGATGAGGGTAGTTTAACCTCCTGTATAATAGTAAGATAGTTGTTATTAAATTATACAAGAATCATATACATTAATATGATATCATATATGATCTTTTAACATTTCTTTGTTAATAATATCTTTGTATTGTCATCGTTTCAGGTGTTAACTTACTCATTTTATTTTATATATTTTCTTACATAAGCCATGTTTGTTATGGATAGGTTGTATATTATTCATATTAATAATGATATCAAGTCCTTAAAAATTATTTTTAATCATCAAATGATAATTAGACTTGAATGGATATGATGGGGAATGAATCTCATCGTGTTCGTTGAGACGGTAGTCCGTACGTACGCACGAGCGACAATATCATACTTTTTATATTAAAATAATATATAATTGGATGGTATATCATATATAAATAATAATTATAATATTATATTTATTATTTACTTCAATTACAAATCATTATTTTACCCATCCAAATAATAATGTTTTGAATAACAATTACATCACGACGTGGAGACGGTAAGCCGTACGTACGCATATATGGGGACATGTCTTTCAAAGGATGGATAGAATACTGAATATGGTTGTACCATATTTATAATAACATCACAATATATAGAATATACCGGAGTGGTTAATTAATAATGGAATTAACAAACAAAAGAAGAAGTTGAAGAAGATATGAACATGAAAGAGGGTGGTGAAAACATTACATATTCTTTGGGTTTTCCTTTTGATTTGATCAAAAGGGCTCCTTAGGTTGCCTTTCTGATCAAAATAAGGCCTCTAGGTTGAAGTGAGGGATGTTGAGAGAATATTTGGGTAGGGGTTGGACGATCCAAAAGGCTTTGAATTTATGAATGTCTGAGAAGGAAGAGTGCCCTTTTATAAGAGGGGTGAGAGGCACCTTAGGAAAAACATAAACTATTATTTTATAATAAAATAATATTCGAATTATAATGGCTTAAAAGGGACTTATTTATAGGCTAAGTTGGGGATGGGTCGAAATAAATTCATCCAATAGATTTTATACCGGTTTAGGTCACTATATCAACCTTATAATTTATATTTAACTCTTAGTTAAAGCGTTTGACATTTACCATGTCTATTTGTAGTTTTATATTATATGGTTAATAAACGTACTATATACTTCCAAGCGAACCCCATGTGGTTTATTAATGATAAAAATATAATTATATAATTCTTTTGGATGATACTTATATTTTTAGGAATATCTTATGAATTAATAATATAATATTTCTTTTAAAAACTCTATTATGATAATTTTGACACAATTTAGAATTTTGTTTTTTCTACTTTCATAATAGAATTATCACTTCAAAAAAAATTCATATAACCAACCATAATTTTTTTTAATAACCTAGTAAATTATTTTATTTCATAAAAAGTCTCAAATAACATTTATTTTGATATTTATAATATTAATTATTTTAATATTTCATTAATTAGGTAATTACTGCATCACCATTGTGTCAAAAATAAATTATATTATTTAATGTATAAAAATTTTATATAAAATATCATTATGTAGGAAATATTTTTATATTTTTATTTAATATTTATAATCAAATTTATCTTTTGTAAAACCCTATATTAAAAATGTTTTAGTTATTTAACTTTTATTTTATCACTTTTAACTCTTCTTTGAATTAAATAATAATAAAAGTCTTAATCTAATCCAAGGGAACCAAATAGGTTCATATTTTATTCTTAAGGTTGTTTTTGGTCTAATTTTACTTTTAAAATAGAATTAGGACATGTGTTTGGATAATAATAATAACATTTTTACCCTTAATTACCCAATATACTGTTCACCGTGGTGAATAAAAGTAAAATATTACTATTGACCAAAAATTATTTTCATCTTATTGAACCACATTTTACTCCTTGATATTAACCGTGTGTCTTGGATTTTACAAATTACCCTCACAGAAGCGGTAAAATTAAGTTTTATGTGAATTTTCAAATTTTCATAGGAGATGCGTAAAAGACTGTCAAAAGTTCAATAAAATTTTTATATATCTAAAATTATTATAAACTGAATCCAATGAATAACATTGAAATTATATATGTATTATTTATCTATTTTGAAATAAAATAAATTTATATAAAATAAATAATTATTTAAATAAAAATTTGGTTTTAAACTATAACTCAGTGTTTTTCACTATTCATAAAAAATTGAATGTTTTCTGAAAAATACCAAAAATTCACCCGAAGCTAATTTCGATATTCCTAATGCAAAAATGAAGCTCATTTTGAATGATAAAATATATTAATTTTTAAAAAGTGGGTATTACTATTCATAATGGCTTATTTGATTGGTTGTGGTGTGATAAAACTTGATATTGTGTACAACACACACTACTGTATTATTCAAAGAGAAGAATATAGTGGAAGCTTGGGGTGTTACACTCATTCTATATTGATAGAGAATGGTAAAAATATTTGATCTGTTTAGGTAAAGAAGTTATATCATGAACATAATATCAAATCTAACCATTCACATAGCTATCACGAGGCAACCAATGAGCAGATAGAGGTTGATTATAAGACCATGTAAAATATACTCCAAAAAATGTTGGATAAAGATAAGAAATATTGGTATGATAATCTTTTTCAATATTTATTGGCTTATCGATCTACTACTCGTACTGCCACTCAGGTTACCCCATATTCATTGGTATATAGAACAAAAGAATTTTTTCTAATTGAAATTCAATTTCCATTACTTTGAGTTACAATATGTGATCAATTATCTACAGATGAATAGTCTCAGAAGAGATTTGATGCGCTATAATAATAAGATGATATATATTTCATACATTTCATCATTTTTAAGTCTATAAAAATAGAATATAATGATCATTTCACAAGAAATTTATCCTCCTGTCATTTCTTTGAGGATAATTTGTATTAGTCACCGGAACTCCAGTGATACCAGGAAAGAAGACTCCAATAATTGATCCAATGTGGGAAGGGCCTTAATCTATACAAATGGTATAATCTAATGTAGCTTATTACCTTATCTCAATGAATAGATAACTCATTAAAACTCCCATCTATTCAGGATTCTTGAAGATGTATTTTTTGTAATGAAAAATTAAATTTCATCACTATATGAATCATATTGAAAAAATTCATATCCACTAGAAAATATAATGTATAGCAACAATAAGTGTCCATGCTTCATGAAATTAAAATGTGTAGCATATTTTTCCTTGTCACAAGTAGTTAAACTTTGTAACGTCATCTTTCCTTGCAACATGACATTGAACTATATGGTTGGAGACTTCATTATTTGAAATTAAGTGATTATATGTGAAATAATAACTTACATCACTGCTACTCTTTAGTGGAAACTGAGATCCATTTCTCCCTATGTTTGAATCAGATCAACAATGAGAACTCATTTCAAATTATACTTGTAGCTTGATTTTAGTTCAAATGGGGTATTTATAGATAGCTAGATCTCCAATAATGGGCCTAGTTACAATGAAAAAAATATTTTCCTCTTCTCCTATATATGAACATAATCTATACAGTGTTCTATTTTAGGATACATGGTTTGATCTTCATAACATTTTTGTTCTTATGTTTAACAATTATTATTGAATGTGTTAAATCTACCATCACTCACATCAAACTTAATTAGTGTGTGAATTTTTTGTTTCAAGAACCATTTTTGGCTTGATTCTCATTTAAATCATATATATATATTGATTCCTAGATCTCTAATCATTGACCCAACCATGATAAAAAATCATTTTATTCCTTGTGTATATGAATCATGACTATAAAGGGAATGTTTCAAGAACTAGGTGTTTCTTTATTCGCCTCTATATGAGAAACATAGAGAAAATTGGGATCAATTCCCTAGTCTAGTCACAATATTGCTTTTTCATGTTAGAATCACTTCATTTCTATAAAGCATGACATTATATTGAATGTTACCCAATGAACTATGTATGAAATGATTATCATCCCATTTATATGCATAGTGAAAACTATTCCTTAGTTCCTAGCCCCATAAAAAAGATTCAGTTTTATCACTCTTTCATATATAATAAATAATCTATATAGAAATCTTCATTTTGGTTCCTCTCCTTACAAAGACCTGCAAGGAAAAAATAAATTCCCAAATTATACATGTCAGATAGATCTACGACATGGACTCCAAAATCACGGACAACAATGATTGAAATATTATTTTTTGTATTCATCATTACCCCCATTCATATTCCACACTCTTAATCTTGAATACATTCAGATATTTCTATCCTTTTTATAGTTTAGTGGATGATTTTTTGATATCTCAGAACTTTTTGGCCTCACTATGTAGTATGTCACCCTAGGTGGCCTTGAATAAGTTGCCTACATAAGGGTTATAGGAGCCAAAAGATACCACTATTTGGCTATGCAGCATATTCCTCCAGCATTAACATCATAATGAATCCCCCATAATGGGTTATTAAAATTATGGTAACTTTGTTCTTGGTAATTATGTCTTTTGTCCCCTTAAATATTTTATGACAATATACAAGAATATGTAGCTTAAATCACTCATCCATGTATATTTTTTCCATTATCTTTCTGTTTATCTAAAAGTCTTAAAGATTATGGATTACAGATTTCCCTTTCCTTGTGTTGAAATCATATTGAAATAACCATGTATCATTTGACAAAAAATCATCTTTAATTTCAATTATATATTTTGTAATAGATGTATGACATAAAATAATAGTATCCGTACCTCTTATGTTTGCATCAGACCTTTATAGAAATTATATATCCTTCAGTTCTTTAGAAATCATAATTGGATGTAATCTTTCTGTATTCAGGTACCATTACCCATAAATCGAACTCTATACTGTGTAAATAGGAATCTTCATAAACATTCCACATATTTTCTAATGATAATTTATATTTTTATAGATATCATTTGACTTCCAATGCATTACATTCCCCTAGTAGCCTTGCATAATATTTCCTTATAGAACAGGACTATCAGTCAGAAGATTCCACTATTTTTCTATGCAACATATGTCCTAGTCGGTCATGCATAACACAACCCCCATAAGGGGTTTGTCAAATATTGGTAATTTTGTTCTTAGAAAAGACATCATCTAATGAAATCATCCATTTTCCCATATCATTATTTAGATTCATATGTTCTCAAATAACACATTACAAGTATTCAATTTCATACATGAATATGGAAATGTATTCGAGAAAAATTATCATGAAATTAGAGACTCATGAACCTTGGGTCAATACTAACGACCTAAAATTAAATCCAACCAATATCCTCACTAAATGATATAAATAATTATAGTTTAATGTCCTCACTACAAGACATAAAAATGCACAACATGAAATCAGAAAGCCCCTTTCTATAAATTTTAACCATTCCTCACAAACTAAATATGTGTATAAGTGGTTTCCCTATTCATGACCTATGTCAGAATATGTGACCCTTTATTCTTAAAGTAGATTTCCATATAAAACCCACCCACTATTGTCTTGATTCACCAAAATATTATGTTCCATTGTCTATAAACATTAAATTGTTTAATTCTTGAGTGATATTTTTCCTCACTATGGATTATGTTCTTCTAGGATTCCTTGATTAAAATTCTCCAACATAACCGGCCTATTAGTTAAATGATTACACCATCAGGCTCTACAATTTATAAAAAATGTAGTCCCTAAATAACACATCCCCCATAATGGGTTCATCAAATAACATTATCATTGTTTTGTAAAAATTCCACCTTTATGTTTATACTTGATGTTTTATAATTTTTTAACCTAAAATATAGGTCCCCATATTCCATGTGAAGGTATCTAATGAATATTATAGCAATTCCTAGACAATAATCATTGTTTGGGAACTAATTTCAAAATCTATGGTCAAATCCATTGGACATAAAAATTGTTCTTTTTTTGACATGCTTGAATTGATACTACCAATAAAAAATACAAGGTACTCACCAAATTGAATGACTTCAAAGGTAAATATGGAGAAATGTTGATGCCTGAGCTCTCTAGGAACTATGACATTGTAAAAACTTAGAACATACTTCAAAACATGACAAAGCTCCAAATCTGACCAAATGATGTTGGAATACATCAATTTTCCCGACATTTACCTTAGAATAAGACTCTTATTATTCTAAACAAAATGAATTCTACATGGGTATTTTGTAGACACCATCCACCACACTGTCACATTCACTCCCAAAATCAATTCACCTAGGGTATCCTTTTTCCTATAAACAGACTTATGGGTCCATTATTTGTATGGAGGAATTTCCCTGAAACCAAATTGTTTCTCTGGTCACCCTGGTGTTCTTTCCAAGACATCGTAAACCTTTTATGTAATTCTTTAACACATATATGGGAGGAATTGAAGGAATATAATATGACATAATTCCCTTTAGTGTTTTAAATCTATATCATTTACAGGCCTAAAAATCCCAACCTCCATAAATTTGAAAAACTTTCACATCAGCCATTCCTTTAAAGGGAACATGATCACCCCACTTCTCGGCATACCAATGAATAATCATGATGGATTAGTAAAATATTTCCCCTGTAAAAACATCTAAGTTTTTTGTCACTTAAGTCAACATTAGGACACATGAGCCTTATTGCACCCCCATACAGATGCACTAGATACTTACTTGGGCACCCTTGTTTGATTCCCCTTACCGCTTTAGTCTCTAGAAGCCCATCATCAAGCCTTATTCAGTCCATTCATGGAAATATTTCTTCATCATTGGATCCAATTTGATAATGTAATTATATTTAATATTCCACTAAAACCACCTAACTTGTCAAACATTAAGGAAGGGCACCTCTACATGTCTCCTATTTCAGTTTGAATATCCATAGTCGAAGTTTTCCCACATTTGTTTTTTAATGGGGGATAAGATTCATTGACTGTTTGTGGGTTTGTATATCCACTACCACATGGACCATTCTCTCAAGAATAATGTTGGGGATTTTATGGTTTAGTGGATTAGGTTTGGTTCATGACCACCCCTTCTCATCACAAACAACTAGAACCTCAGGTCTTTGGTAGAATAGGTATTGTTCACACCAATATTTCCTTTTGAACATAGGATAAGTATACCTCCTCTATGAAGACTAATTTTAGGGAAACCATACTATTATAAGCCCCATTCATTTCATATAAGTGGTTTCATTATTAATCCTCCCTACTTCCTTCATGATAACTCATTATTTATATTGGACCCTTATCTAATGTAATGTTAATAGTGGGAGGGTTTTCCACCCTGACCTCTTCCACAATTTCCATCAAAAGAATGTCCTCATCCACCAGCAATGGAGAAACAAACTATGTGGTTTTTTGAATCTTTCTCATCCTCTTGTTCCTCACATAGAGCTTGACTCAAGTGGGATTAGCGATCTGTGATTATTTCAACATCCATATGATCCACCTTGAATGTAATAAAAGAAAGATAATTCCCATCAAAACTAGGATACATATAAAGCCTTCTTATGTAATGAACTCAATCTAATTTCATCCATAAAATAAGTCCCTTTACAGATATATTCCCCAACCCATTTATCTAAATGGACTACACTCTCTTTTTATACTCATCAATCTATGTGGTATTTGATTCTCATACAAGTGGCATATAGTGGAGTCCTCTCTGAGGTTCACACCTCATACATCAAATCATCCATGTTCTTCAGGGTCCATATTTCCAACAGGGTATAATCAAACTCATAAACTAATATATTTACCATGTTCATTGGGCTGTATATTCCAAAGTCCCACACATATCATTGACTAATCTCTTTCCACAAAATATACATACCACATGACAACAAACTATATTGCTACGTCCTTATCACATGACTTTAAAATCATTGATGTGTCCCATTAAGCTATTCTGAACATCGATGCTTTTAATTCCTTTCATGAGGATATGTAGTTAGCCCATTCAAGGGATTGATCCCAATATAAAAACAAACATTTATCTCCCTAGATGATAATAAATTCTAGAGCACCCCACTGAGTGGATTAAAAACCAGTATTATCATAAAAATAGTTAAAAGAATATATAAATAGTATATGAGAGGATACCATTAATGGAGAACCTTGAATACATACAGATATCTAAATTAATGAAGAACATTGAATAAATATGGATGACTCTAAATTTCACACATCCTTTTATTTTATTGAAAATTTAAAGGGAAACCTACGTTATACATGTTAAATTAAAAGAATTCACAATAAATATCTTAAATCTACCACAATGTCCAATAGTAAGAAATAATTCACCCCAAATGGGGTTGATGAGTCTGACCTCCCATCATCTCAACCAATGTATATTCTCAAGTATCATAGGCCCAAACCTTAAAAATGCCTTCATTTGGAATGTATTTCCCCTTGGATAATGAACCATTGTATTTTTTCAGTTACATAAATCAATACAGTGGAAACCTCCCAGAAGTAGTGATTCCAAAATAGAACACATGTTTCGTGGGAGGAAAAACAAACATCTGAATAAAGTGACCCAAACAGGAAATCCATTCTGATTAAATGAAAAATGGTAGTATAATTTTTAGTTATTAAGGAATTTTTTAACATGTTCCCCCATCATTATATTTACATAGGATGGTATTGAGTTTGTGGTGGTGTTTTTTTTTCTTGAGAGAGAGACATTGATGATTTTGGATATATGGGTAAGTGATGATTTATTATCCTCCCCATTAACTGATCCTACATGAAACAAACTACATGGCCCATGCCATGGAGTAAGAAGTGGTGGTTTAAAAAATAAAGTAGTGGTGATAATATCGTATGTGATAACAATGAGATGTATATACTTATTATAATAGTAACAAATATATCTTTTCACAAACATATCTTTAAAATGGTAATGGTATTAGACGGAGTTACTATAGGATTATAACATTTAGATACTAAATAATCTATGGATGGATAATTTTTTTTGAAATATACTCTTAACATGAGACACCATTTAGTGTTGTTAGGAGAGTTGTTGTATCCGAAGGATATATTACATTTTTCCTTATTAAACAAGGATGATTCATTATACATCTTGTCAATGATTTTTAAATATCATTTCTTTCAATAGATTGTAGAGACTGAATATTTTTATATACATTGTAATGAAATTCAGGACAATATATCCACATGATTAGTTATCGATTGATTTTTTGATGGTGGGAGAACATAATACTTTTTTAGGATGGTTGAAACAAACATTAATGCTATAGGAGGTGGTGTAGAAAGAGTTTAATAAATATTTTTTATCTATACATCCACGAGCTTCAAATATATTCATAGTCCTTTAAAAATTTTACCAGTGTCCAGAAATAGAGGTTTAATATTTGATTTTAACAATAATTTCCTCACCTTACTATTGGTGATTGTCAAACACCACGTTCTAAATGGCGTATTTGATCACCTTGAGGTGCTGGAGAGGAAGTTGGATGGTATATATATATATGGACCTCATGATATAATTTCCACTTTCAACTACAGGTCATGAAAATATATTGGTGATTATATACATACTCAATTGATTATCCCACAACCTATCCATCTGATAGTAGGGTTCATTTAATGGAACCGCAGTATGGTAGAACGTGATAAAAGCTCAATACCCGTATATTTTTTAGTATCCATTTTCTTTTCAAAGGTAAAATCCCTGACATGAGGAGAATTTGATGAAGATGTTATTATATGTGTCACATTTTAATAATCTAAAGAATATTTTTGGATATAGGAGATATGTCATTGTGGGGTTTCGAGGCTTGTGGAGTCTTGGTATAGATATATGAAAAATGATAAATTTATTTTTCACACATGTGTTGTTTTTAAAAAATAATTTATTTTGTCCATAATATTTTATCTAATGGGAAACATAATAAAAAATTAATTTTTGAAAATTGGTTGTACCCTTCAAATACAATGAATTTAATGTTATTTTGGAGTCTCAGTAGAGTGATTTTGCTAGCCATAATAAGGAAAAAGTGAAAAAATGAATTAAATGATTTATTGTCTAATTAAATCATTACTCTTTAAATAAACTTTATTAATACCCAATTATTAAAATATATAAGTTCATCTACATAAACGTAAATGATTTGAGTAATTACACCACATAGAGAATCTCTAGGATTGATCTGGTAGATTGTTGGAGATGATAACAAATGCTATAAATTGGTATGTTGTCTCGTACGATAGGATTTATTTTTAAATTGATATTAGGGATCAATCCAAAGACAATGAGATATAATCATTCTTTATCATTAATTAATCAGATATCTAGGCATGAATCTTTTTATTGATATATCCCTATTATTTTTTACTCATTTGTGAACATATATTAATTCATTTTTACAATAATTCATGGATTGTTTTTTTTATAGTATAATTTTTTAAATATTTTAAACTAAATTTTTGTTCATATTCAACTACTAATCCATAAATTAATGGATTCTAATATCATTAATGGTTAATTTTCATTTATGACTCTTTTGTTTCATGATTTTCTCCCTACATTCTTCAAACATTATTAATTGATATTTCATTTGACTTCCGGTTTAACTATACAAGAATATGTCATTTACTAATTGATATATGGTGTAAAAAATCATTTACATTGATTAAAATTTTGGATTGATGATTTTATGGAATCTCGATGATGATGTTTGTTTAGATATGTTGAGTTAAAGGAGTTGTTGGGGGTATGGTGTTTGGTTGACATGGTGTGATGGTTTGAGACATTCGAACAATGGGTTGTCGGAATCTTGCTGCTGAAAATGAGGCATGCTCGATCAACTAAAATATAATATTTCAGGAACAATGCATGTTTGAAATGAAGGTGGTGGCCGTGCTAGAGAAATGTCATCAGAAATCAAGATATCTGAAAAAACATGAAAAATATGGCATGCAGTTCAAAAAAACACATGCAATGTTATAACCCAAACATTTCTCAATGGAGTTTTTCTCATTTTATTTTATAATAAACATATATTGAATAATGTTACCAATAAAAATATTATTCATAAAATATTATAATTTTTTTCTCATTTTGTTTAATGATCCAATACCAATAGAATAAAAACATGACCTTTGGAATAGTAATGTGGAAATTAGGGTGACTAATTTGGCTAATATAATAGTAACCTCGTATATGATAGG
Source organism: Viscum album (assembly GCA_963277665.1). Classification (NCBI taxonomy): domain Eukaryota; kingdom Viridiplantae; phylum Streptophyta; class Magnoliopsida; order Santalales; family Viscaceae; genus Viscum; species Viscum album. The sequence continues at coordinate 443,405,340 of OY728129.1, forward strand.
ATAAATGAAATTTAAAAATCTTATAAATGAAAATATTTTATAATTATATCATATTATAAGTTACTAAATGTATTATAAATGATAAATTATGTGTGGGTATTTTTATTAAACATAACTGTTTATTTAATATTTATAAATTAGCATAATGATTTAAAAGAAAAATTATTTTCATTAAATAGACACTTAAATTAGTAATTATTTCTTTTATGATTAAAATATAATATAATGATACCTTAACTAATTTTTTCAGTTATAGATAAAAGTATATATAATTTTGAAATCGGTGTTTTTTTAATAAATGGTCATTTTAATATTAAAATAATATTTATCATATATTTAAAATAATTTTCATAAAAATGGAATTATCTTTTCAATTATTTATGTATAAAAATTATTATGGTGGATTTTTGGGAGTTTTTTAAAATAACAAAATGTTTGGTGAATAGTAAGATACAATAATTTAATGTATATAAGATTATAAAAAAATGCATGAATATTGCAATCATGGATTAGACATTGATGATGTATGATACCACTATCTCAAAATATCCTTCACTATTTAGTATATTTAGAGAAAAGGTTTAGACTATTCATAGTTATGAGCCCAAATAAAAAACTAATGAATAAAAATATTAAAAAGCAACCCCTCTCCTCCTCAATAAGTATCCTCCCTCACCATATATTCTGAATAAAACTAAAAACAATTGATATATGTTCAAAATATGACCAATAAACCTCCCAACACTCTCCCCCATGTCTATGAGCCATTGGTCTCATGAAATTACAAAAAGAAATTTCTCTAAAGTGGTTCTCATAGAGAAGAATTCAAGATACAAAAGTATCTTTCATTTTCTCTAAATTACATTCCAATTTAATTTCATTTTTATACTATATTATTCTCCAAAAAATTAAGATGCATGATATCTATAGTATCTTACATATAACGTAATTTTATTATTATAATCGAATAATATATTATCAAACCTCTTTTCATCTCCTATGATTCCATAAATGAATACAGCCTCCATAGGTGTGGATTTATTTCCTTCAAGGGCTATAAGATTCCATTTTACTTTACCAAATTCAAAGATGGTTCTAAAACCAAAATAATTCTTTAAATATATTTTTTAAGTTATTTAATAACATTTTTATATGCTCTGTATCAAACAAACATACATAAAATTCTATAATAAAACAAAACTATTTCATGATGATCGAAAAACTGCCAGATTAATCCAAATGATTATCATTAACAATTTATCTAATTTATCATACTCATATCTAGAAGAAAAAAATAAAATTTAAAAATAATTATGTTAATAAATAACCTTTACCTTCAATTATGGATAGTAATTCTCATTTTATATGATCTTCCACACTAATATAGATGTGAACCGATCATTAAGTCCAAGAATATGATCAATCCCTAACAATTAAAATGAACCCTATAAATAACATAAATTACAATAAATATTCAGATTAAAATAATGATTAATAAAATAATTGTAAAATAATTTCCATTTTTATTAATTAATTAATCTAATTTTATTACCCATGAAACTAAACCCAATAAAATCATTCAAATGTATGTTATGGGGATTCTCAATCCCAATTTAATTTGATTGGGTTATTCCAATGTCATGTGAAATTCTAGTGTCTATGTTCTTTTAATTTTCATAAAAAATAATTTCATTTTAAAATAAATTCATTTTCAAGGATATGCATGTTTCTAATATTATTTTCCGAAAAAATAATTTTTCCAAAGGAACGCTTCATTGTAAAAAACATATCTCTTAAAACTATGGAGATTGTTTTTCTTCACTAAAAATCCAATATTATTATACCATGTATGCTATTCTCTTTTTGTTTATGGATTAACTAGATTTATTCATGAATTTATACTTTATAAAATTTATCTGAAACTTATTTTCATTCCATGGATTATTGTGTGGAAAATATTACTACATTTTCTTTTTGGCACACTATATTGTGTAAATATTACGATGTGATGGGTGAACCTAGAACTATATATCCCTAAAATTAATTTGTTAATATGATATATCTCTGAGATAATTTTAAATAAGCATCAACATGATTTCATATTTTTAAAAATGATGACTTTAAGATTATGTACATATGCTTTTTGTGAACAATATTGTTGATTTGTTCAACACTATGTGTGGTATTGGACAACTAAGACATGATTTTTCATTTTTTTGAAATTTCCAAATTCAATACCTTTATATAATTCTTCCGCTCATAATAATGATAAGGATCATATGATTACATTCTCATGATGATGACTATGATCACCCAAATTATAGTAATTCATGTCGTTATATATCTGCTTACATGGGTTTTATCTCACTCATTCATTGATTTATATCCTCATTTGATTACTTACACTACGAAGAATGTGAAGGCCACTAAGAAGAAATATATGAAGTAATTAAATATTGTTTATGTTTTATTAGGAAAATTCATTGTACAAGCTATATCACCATAAGGATTTGAAAATAAACTCCATATATATATTTTAATGACGAAAACATTATCTCTATGTGAAACAACAGTCTATTATTAGAATTTTTTAAACTAGATAATTATAAAATTGCCACAAAAACATATTTTTTCAATTCTGTGGTTTTAATTTCAAAAAACATATATACATGGTTTCCATCACTATGAAATTTAGGGTATGATAGGACCAACTTATTTTTGGTGAAAAGTCACTTGACCCTTTTTAAATGTACTGTTATTCTTATTAACAACAATATGACCTTTTTGAATAGTGACACCATTGATGAAATTATAAATAAAATTTTCCATCATGTCAATGAAATCGTGATTTAATTATATGAAATAATAAAGAAAATTAATATTTTAAAAATTAATATTTAAGTGTTTGTATTTTTTAAAAATTAAATATTTATTAAAATATTATAATTATTTAAAAGATAATTAATTTTCATAAAATGTTATAAATTTCTTTTAAGGCCTTAAGTATAATTTTATGAGACCATAGTTAATTTTTTTGAACGGTTTTAAAATCAGTTTTAAATTTAAAACAACATTTTTATAGTAAATAACAATTTTCATTAAAAATTCAAAATCCCATATTTAGAAAAATATTTTTATCAAATAGAGTTGTTTTCTTAATTTTTCACATTGAAAATGTTTATGGTGAGCTTTTAAGATTTTTCGGTAGTACATGAATTTTTAGTGAATAATAAAATAAGGTAATTTATAGTATAAATACATTATAAACTAAAATGATCTATTCAATGAGTCATGTATGATGTAATAACCCTTTGTTTGAACTCACATGAATTTATTACTGCATTTAGTAATAATAAGAAATAAAAAAGTTATGTTTTGAGAATGATAATAAAATTATGAATAAAATAATGGGAAATCACCCCTCCCTTAACTATAAAAGCCACCCCTCATCCCCTCTTATTATCACACCTCTAAGCCATGATGGTTGTAAAATTTATTCCCAAATACTATGCCCTAGTCTCTCCCCACATCCAGGTTCACATGGTATTTCCAAAAGGCCAAAACCCCTTCCATTAAGGAGGTTCTCAATAATATGTATTCAAGAGGGAAAATCCTCTTCATTTTAATTTTAATTCATTTTCATTTTATTTTATATTTTTATTTTCTCCTAAAATCCTATGTCCAAATGATCATGAAAAATATAGTATAATATAGATAATTGAATGATATAATTTTAATGGAATTTCCATCATCAATATCCATACTCTATATCTCTCTTATTTAAAATATGCATTCATCTCCTAAGAGGTGCCAATTTACAACATTCATGGATGACCATCTTTCATTATATTATTTCTCATACATGTATGCTCTTGAATATATTATCATGGTTTAAACATATTATGAAATATTTATTAAATATAATTTAAATATATATATCCATTTTATATTTAAAATACTAAACAATAGAACAAAACTATATCATTGTGATCTAAAACCATCTAATATAATGCTAAAAGATTATCAATAGCGATTCATCCTCTTATATAGATAAATAATAAATAATACTAATTAAAATAATGTTTTTTCATAAATATCATATATGATATATTTTCTTATAATTATACACATTCAACATGAACTTCATTACTCGTATACAAGTATAGAAATCATGAAATCCTATGAAATAGTTGCTCTCGAGAACTAAAACGGTATCTTATAACTCATCAAAATGGATATAAATGAACTAAATATGTTTTTATAAATAAAATAAATATATAGGTGGTTATTTATTTATTAACTAATGGATTTAATTTTATTATCCATGATGTTAATGTCAAGATCAGAATGCATTCATACAAGACGTAAGGGTTTTCTACTTGAACCTCCAATTTATTTTGGGATACTCATTTTCTCCAATTACCCCAATTAAATTATTAATTATTATAATGTACTCGGATATTAGGTGTTAATTTTCATTATATATATACCTATTAGTATAGTTCTTTTTCAATGTGTCTTTACATGTTTTAATAGTATATTTCTGAAATTCTTCTTGATAATCAAGCCGAATTCAGGTGATCTTCTTTAATTCATACCTTTTTTCATGTAAAATCTATAATCTAGTTTAAAAACCATTAGTTTTTCTAAAATCAATAATATTATTTAAATAAAATTATTAGTTCTAATCAAGTTTTGTTAAATCAATTATAAATTAAACCATCATTACAAAGTAAAATAGTATTTATCTCAAGTATTATTCAATTATTTTATAAGAGTATTTCCATGTATTTCAACATTCATGTTTATTATTATGTTTAATTGGGATTAATATTTTATGTTATCATATAACATGTATTATTGAACTGATAATGATTATTTTGATTGTGGAAGTTCTATCTTCATACCATTCAGTATATTACTCTGAAAGGATAGTGTTTTTGGTTTACTGAATGGGGAATGTTATTTACAAGTCATAGGTTATTTTAAATAAGAATTTATATATATATTATGATTGTAATCAGTCATATGAGGAACGAATTTGACTTCATAATTGATTGGTGTGTCCCTCTATATCCCCTCCATGCATCGGTTGGACTAATGGGAAAAACTATCCAGGGTTTTTAACCATTATTTATGGTGTCTTGGAATAGACAATGATGATATGATTATAATGCCTGAAATTATGCATTCCATCATTATAATGCTAGTAATTGATAGTATATGTCATTATTTAACTAATAATATATCCGTAGTAATTTTTTATTATTGAATTATTTATTCACATATTATTCATCCTATATTATGCTCATGATTTTGATTTAATGGAACACATTCTTTGGTTATTTAAAATTCCAAATTATTTATGAATTCACTGTATTAATCAAAATTATTGTGAATCTAATCTCACCCCTTTATTAGGGTTATTTCCCTTGGATTTGAGGATAAATTTTAAGAATGTCTTGATATAATAATCGATAAGAAAAATAATGTTTCCAATGGTGTTTCTAGGATGTATTTCATTTCAAGTATAAATGTTTAACTCATGTATGTATCTAGTTTTACAATGATACTAAACTATATGTTCCATTAATATATGACTTCCTTATATAGTTTATATGCCAATGCAATAAAATAATCCATTGAATCAAGGAAACTATGGTCAAGATCCATACAGTTTGTATCAGAGGTTGATTAGTATAGACATTAAAAAAATCAAACAAAATGGTTAGGGAATATATCCAGTAGATATATTTTTGAGATAATAATATGGGAATATCCATGAAATTAGGTAATTTATAGATTATTTGTACCTTCATTGAAAATAAATCATTTCCTAGATATTATATCTGGACATGGTTTTGGAATAGATGTACATAGAATTATCAAATCCATCAATGTGTTACAGGCCTGACTCGATGTAACCAGGTACACAAAAATGGGCCATGGGACGTACCTGGTTTGACACTCTCAGGGGAAATGCATAAGATAATTTACATTTTATTTATAGTCCATTACGATGGATTTAAATGATATTATTTCAGCATAGAAAAAATTATTATAATTTTGACATTACACATGCATAAAAATTTTATTTATGTTAATCATTTTTCTAGATAGACATTATACATTTTTATTCATAACATAATTTACTTAATGCCAAGATTTATATATGGAACCTAGTGGATGAAGTGGAAACTGCATCAATGTTCATATCCCATGTTGGGTTTTCCCTCATTTAAAAATAATGATGTTGGTTCTGCTATTGTGACTAGTGCTGAGTAACATATAACTATACCGAGAGAGTTACATCAATTAACAAATAATTTCCATACCCATAAACAGAATCCTGATCCACAAAATGGAGTGGCATTGTTAGAAAACCTAATGTAAATAAATCTTCTATCATATAATTTGAATAAAAACCCATTCCTATAAGAGTAGTGGATATGTCCCATATATAATGTATTCCTCACTTTGCGAAGTGAAGAATGTGAGATGGTTGACATTACAGTTTATCACCTATAAGGAGATGTGGATTTGTAGTGATAATTAATTCAAAACAAGGAGGAGGAGGAAATTAAAAATGAAATAGAGGTATTTTATGTAATTTATCCCAAAATAATGGTTTCATCACGAAAATATGAGCAGATAAAAAAAATACAATTATTGAGTTTGGAATAAAAAAGTATTAAAATTTTCTACTTTATGGATACAATTTCACATGTTTAGTAAGGAATGTTTTGGACTACAAACATAATTAAAGTATCATTATTTAGTGATTATATTATGGATTAAAACCATTCCTCCAATGGAAACTGCTCTCCCAAAATTTCTCATCATATAAAGATATAGTCACATGTGGTATCAACATAGAAAAAGAATTGTATAATTCTTATGACATTAATGGAATTGAAGAGATTAATAATGAAACTATACACTCTACAAAATGAATAATTACATTTTGGAGATGGTAATAATTGATTATCCATACTGTAAAATAATTGGTATGAAACAACATAGTACATGCCGGAAATGTATGGGTATTTATCTAAATTGTGGTGGGAAAGGCCCCCAATACCATGATTGTAAGGGGAAAATTGTAGATAGAAATGTTCAATGCTATAATTTCAATGTTATGGAGAATTATGGAATTGATTTTCATAAGATTCAATGAAACATTATCCAAAGGACAAGGTAGAAAGGCCATGCTCATGCAGTCACAACTAATGAGGTTGATATTCCTAATGATATAGTGGTATGTACATAAATAATTTCTTCCATCATATAAAAATATTTATTTGATTATATATCATCCCATTCTCATATATCATTTTCTTATTTCAGGAAAATTAGATATATCCATTTTTATCTAATAAGGGATTTTTCACTCAAAACTCTAAATGGAAGTATCATAGTAACAAAGATGAGTCAATCTGTCCAATTTATTACACATAAATGTGATTTAGTTTCTCACCTTTTCTTTAAAACTATAATTGATATTGTGAAAATACATGGTTTTTATTGGATTTGAATTTTTTTGTGAAAATCTATTAGATGAACAAAAAAGTTATAATTTTTGGGATCAATTAAAAATCTCTTATCTTTACAGTAGAATTCATTCCATATAATTATAATCTAGATACACCCAATATATCGCTAGTGAATTTATTTCATTGTGAAGATTATAATGCATTTTTTATCGGTGAGGAAAGAAATCATCAAAGTTATTTTGTACCTATTAGGAAACAATATATCAAGGTATTTCAGGAGAATTGACCTAGACAACCTCCAAAGCAGGTAGATGATTTCCTAATGGATTTATTTCATTATTCAATACCTATATCAAAACTCTTTATAAAATGGACACTATTGAATTATTAGAATGAAGAAAACACAAGAGTAACTGGGTGATAAATTATTAATTTCCCCAAGTGTGTCCCCATGGGAATCCCACGATCCCTTTGTTAAAATTAATGAGAGATCAAGAATTATGTGCATAGATTACAGAGAAATAATTTTAATGACCATATTGAAACATTTTCCCCTACATTGATTTGATGATTTATTTTACCAACGTCATGGACCACCTCGTTCAATTCCATCTGATTGTGATCCATGACTTACATATATGATTTGGAAAATTCATTATATATATATGGATACTGATCATACTTTTGGTATGGATTATCACCATCAAATTGAATATTAGCCAGAAAGGATGACCCAATAATTATATGACATGTTGGGGTCTTTATAAAATGATTTTTAACGTATATGGGAATAGTATTTACCTTTCTTAGGGGTTTCCTACTAAATTTCTTTCCATTCAAGTATTCAAATGGAACCATGTAATGCATTCAATGGAAAATATATATATATCAACATAGTAGGATGAAGGTGGTGAAAGGAATCTTGGAGGCCCATAACTTGTAAAGGAAACAACATCCAAATTATATACTATTTAACACAATATAAAAGAATCTCAAGGATGGAAAAGGATCCATGTCAATAATTCAAGGGAGTATTTTTAATTTCCAGTGGTAGACCGCGTATTCTTGAAAGAATCTCCCTAGAAGGGTATTATGTGATTTGGGAAGAAAGTGAAATCGATCCCCGTGTACATTGGTCATTTTGAAAATTTCTAGAGTGTTATCTTATGACTTTACATTTTGTGATAACTTCTAGACTTTACAAAGTACCAAATGTGTTCCACAACACATTTTTAATAATGAAAATACGATAAACAACACATGTCCTTAATTATGTTGGAATATATATTGAACCTGATTTGTCGTACTATGAAGATCCAATCCAAATATTGGGCAATAAAAAACATGTGTTGAGGATTTGGACAACTCGGCTAGTAAATGTAAACTGGAATAATAATAAAATTGAAGAGTCGATGCGGGATCCTGATGATCATATGATGATAATCTACCCAAATCTTTTTATGAGGCGACATTAATGAATTTTTAATTGAGGAATATAAAAAGGAGGCGAGAATTTGACACTATAAGGATTTACAATGAAATATAATGTAAAATGAAATTCCAACATCAATGAGTCTATATGAAACAAAAAAAAGTTATTAATTTTTTTAAAAAAAGATAATTATAACATAACCATGACACAAAATGTTTTCACATATGTGATATGAATTTCAAAAAACAGAAATAAACAGTTGCAATCAGTATGAAATTTACTATCTAATAGGATCAGCATTTTTCTTTATGGAAAGTAACTTGACCCATTTGAATAGTAATATTACCTGTATAAATAGTAATATGACACTTATGAATAGTATCATCACACATTAAAGTAAAAATAAAATCGGGAGTCTGATAAAAAAAATCAGATATAATTATATCATTCTGTAAGTAAATAAAGATTAAAAAAATTAATTTTTAAGTGTTGGTATTTTTTATGTAATAAATATTTAATTACAATATATTAATGATTTAAAATAAAATTTATTTGCATAAAACATATTCATAAATAAATATTTTCTTGACTCATGATTTTAGGATAATTTTATTAGTCCTTAGATAAAAATTTTAAAATTATTATAGAATCATTTATAAATTTAAAACTGTAAATTTTGAGTAGATAATGATTAATAAAATAAATATTTTCTTATATTTAGGAAATTATTATCATAAATTATATATATTTTTTAATTATACTTGTTAGAAAATTTTTACGGTGATATTTATTTATTTTTTTGCAATTTTTGATTTTTAGTAAATCATAAAATTATATAATTTACGGTATAAATATATTATAAAGTAAAAACATAATTCATTCAGTTGTGGATTATATAAGAACAATTTTTTAAAAATAACATAAAAATATTACTTTATTTAATAACAAGAATGAATTATATTGGTAATATTGAGAAAAATAATAAAATAATGAATAAAATAATGAGAACTCACCCCTCTCCTCCTCTATAAAAACCACCCTCATCCTCTCTTTTCCTCGAATCTCTATGCCTTGATAATTTTCGAAGTTCTACCCAAATCCTCTTACATAGTCTCTCTAATCAACCAGGTGATCTTCTTCATTCCAAATGTCTAATACCCCTTCCCTTTAGGATGTTCTGAATGAGGAGTACGCAAGAGGTAAAATCCTCTTCCTTTTCCTTTTAATATCTTATCTTGTTTTTTTATTAATTATTCTATACTCACATCCTTAGTCTAAATGATCATGATAACTCTGAAATATTCAGTATGCTATAATTATATCGTGTAAATGGATGATCAATCAGCAAAATATTTTCTCTCCATCTCTCTCTCATATTTTAAAAACAAAATTGTTGTTCGGGAGCTAGCAATTTACCCCCTTAATGGATGAATAACATTTGTTAATTTTTATTCATTAAAGGTTACTCATTAAATAATTTTTATGGTTGATATATATTATAAAATATTCATTATATATTATATAATATTTAAGAACCATTATATATATATATATAATATTAAATAATAGGACCATACTATTTTATTGTAATAGAAAACACATAGAAATTAAGAAAAATGATTATCATTGGTCATTAATTCTCATGTATAGAATCAAAATATAAATTAATACGAATTAAAATATATCTTTTCTATAAATTTCATATTAATTGAATTATGGATAGTTATACTAAGTTCACATGAACTTCAAAACTCATATAAAAGTATACCAATCTTGAAAACCAAAGAAATGAAAAGTGTCGGGAAATAAATGTATATATTTTAACTCCTTAAAAATGTTATAAATGAACATAATAAAATAATAATAAATAAAATTAATATATGGGTGGTTCTAATTTAAATAGTTAATGTATTTAATTTGGTTATCTATAACGTTTTGGTCAAGTGCAGAACACATTCATACATAAGGTAATTACTTTCTACTGAACCTCCAATTTCATCTGGGTTACACTTTTTCTCTATTTTCCCCAATTAAATTCTTAATTATTCATATTTACCTGCATAAATTATTTCAAAATTTACTATATTAATATATGGATCAAAATACTATTTTATTTTATGTTTATTTACATGTTTTTATATGATCTTTCTCAAATTCTTCCTGATATACAAGCCCGGTTCAAGGGAACATATCCATATTATTACCCATTTTAATGTTCTCTCTATAATATTTTATTAGAAAAAATTAAGTTTCTACAATGACTCATTTTATTAGGAAAAACTATATTAGTTAAATTTGAGTTTTAGGTAATGATTTTTCTAAAAAAACTCTTCTTTGAAATGTAATAATGTATTGCTCTCATGTATTACTCGAATATTTTATAAGAGCATTTCAATATATTTCAACACTGTTATTGATTCTTATGTTAAATTGGGAATAAAATTTTATAATATCATTGATGTTAATATATTTAATGTTTTATGATTAGTTTGACTATGGATGTTCTATCCTGAGATCATTAAACATATTACTTTTAATGGTTATTGTTTATGTTAATAGATTGGGGAATGATATTAAAATTTCATGTGATAGTTTCAATATGAGTGTATATGTTAATTATGATTCTCCCAATTCATATGAGTAATGAATTATATTTTTAATGTGAGGAATGTGGCCCATTATAGGCCCTTGATTCATTGGTAAGTCTCATTAGACAAACTCGCCTGTGTTTTTTCCATTTATGTATAGTGTCCTTACAGAGGTCGTGATAATTTGATTCTGATTTTTTTAATTTTAAAACAAATAAATTATAGTCTATGGTATTATTTGATTATTATAATATCAATGGTTATTTTTATTATGGAATTATTTATTTATCTTTAATTCCTACCATATTATACGCATGTTTTTGTTTTAATGTCATGTTTTCTTTAGTTATTTGTGATGCCTTATTATCTATGATTCCTTTATATTAATCTCACTTATTGAACATATGATCTCACACCATTCTTATGATTATTTTTCATAGGATTCCCATATGAATTTTATGAATGACATAAGTAGAATATCTAGAAGAATACGAGTGTTTCCAAATGAGTTTCTATGATTTATTCATTTCAACATGTAGTTGTAATATTACATATGTATCATGTTTTACAATGCTAATAAAATTTTATTTCCTTTTGGATATTACACCATTATTTAATTTATATGCTAATATGTAAAAAATTATGCAAAATATATAGGAAACTAGGTTTGGGGCCCTTAATGTAGACTAATTTCCCCAATATAATAAACTATTTGATCATAGATTTTAACACTATAAATTTTTATCATTAAAATAATTTAATTGTAATATAAGAAAACATAGGGTTTCATTTATTGGTATGAGGTCCTATTATTGTTATTTTTAGAAATATAATTATAGATCATTAATGAAAAAAAATAGTATGAGATTTTGTATACATAACTCCCAGGAAGAATTATTTTAGAAAAACGATAATCATATGGATCAGATAAGATTTTACAATATATTGAATTTAAAAAAATAATAAATTAGTTATTCATGACTTGTTGATTTTTTTCTAAATCATTTCAATTTTATTAAATGTTTTGAACCCATATTAACCATGCCAATACACAATGTGAAGTATAATGTTGTGATTTCCCGAATGACATCCCCAATTCCTTGGGTGGTTGAGTTCAAAATGTAATAGAATTTTTCTCCCGATGTATCATGCTTAGAAAAATAACCCGAATAATGTGGAAAATCCTTTATCACCAAAGAGGTAATAATTGGATGTCAAATATTTTATGATGAAACTACCATAAACATGTAGATAAACTTATGATCCAATTTTTATATAATAGTTGTTACACATGATGAAGAATAATTTTTTTCATCATGTTTTATAGATGGAAAAGGTGACTCCTTCCATTTTTCATTTAAATATAGAGTCCAACATATAGTGGTTATTAAATAATAACACCATGAAGTGTGATAAAATTGATGATGTGCAGTTGGAAGAGCTTATGAAAATATTTTATAACAACTATTTCCCTTGAAATCATCAGAGAATAGTTGAGAAAGATTTAATAGAGTTGAAGAAAAAGGAATTTGAATCTATCAAGTCATTCAAGTAAATAGAACACTGATTTATAGGTATTCGTTGATATTTTTTATCAACAATGATATAAATATTTATAAATTCATTAATCCTTGAAAACTACACCTTCAGAAGGCTCTATCTATTCAATACAATTGGCGTTATGATGAGGTTTTTTATGTGGTATCTGTATGGAGATGGAGTTTGGAGAATGCTCTTTGGATATGGAGATTATAAAAGAAATATGGAGTTTAAAGATCATGGATCTAATGAATTTTTTTAACCAATTCCCAACTACTGAGGTTTAAAAAATATAGGAAGAAGCATCATGGGAATTTGTTCAAAGCAATAGGGAATGTATTCATGAATGGGATTGAGGTCTATGAATCTCTTGAATGATGAAGATAATTAAGGAACCTAGACAATGTGGTGGAGTAATGGATAGAACAACTTATGGTTCAATGATTCAATATTAAGGGTCAATAGAATTATACAATCTAGTGCACTAATCCTTGAGTCATTTAGAGTAATCATTGTTAGTACACATTGATGAAAAATTAGAAAGGGAATTTTTATTCCATCACTACATTTATGGTAGAGGCCAATAATGATGTCATGATAGGAATGTTGGTGATAAATTCTATAATAATGAACATACTATTTGATTTTTGTTCTACGCATTATTTAAAATATTCCATGTTTAGTAGAACAATTCAATCACCACGACAAAATTTGGAGGTTGAATTATCCGTGAGAACATAAAATTTGAAAATTATTGAATCCAAATTACACAATTCCTTCAATATTAATGTTTTTGGCTTGAATATAAAAAAAATAAGGACTTAAAAACTGTGGTGGAGTTTGACGCTATATTGGGCATTGATTGGCTATATTTATTCAAATCCAACATCAACTTTTAGTAAAGGGATTTCACTCTTCACATACCAAGGCATCCACTAATTATGTATAGGTGTAAGGAGGAGGTTGAATCTCCATCAGAATCATCATATCAATTATGTATATTATTTCCTTAATATAAAGTATGTGTTTCTTAAATGATTGAGACAATGGAGAGAATCAAGAACAAATTCATACCCATTATGTTAAACTGTATTTATGTGTTCCCAAAAAAAAATTATGTTCTTCCTCTTCACTAATATGAAGAGTCATAAATTGAACATATTCATTGATATCTATCTATATCAAATTCCCCATATATAATTTCCACCATTGAGTTGGATTAACTAGAGAAGTGGTAAAAAGATATTCTGTACAAAGGTTTCATACTCTATAGTGCTTCAATGTGGGGTGTACATGTTCTCTTTGGAAAAAAATCATAGTGGATCAATGCACTTACACATTGACTATCATGATCGCAACAAAATCATGATCAATAAAAAGAATCTATATCCACAGAAAGACAACATGTATGTTCAGCTACATATAGCCATGTATTTATTTAAGATGGAACATCTGTCAGGATATCACCAATCAAAGGGGATGAAGGACGATATTCTCAAGACATCCTTTTGAATGGTGTGTGGAAAATATGAGGGTAAAGAGATTGCATCCAAACTCTCTAATTATATATAAGTATTCATGAAAATAATGAATATATTCATTATATATTACCTCAAAAAATTTGTTCCAGACTTTATTAATGATTTTATGGTATATTCCAATAATAAGGAGGAGCATTATGCAGATTTCAATATTGTTCTATAGACCATGTGAAGTAAGAATCTAGATGACTAGTACATTAAATTTGTAAAGACCCGAGTTCGGAGTGCCTCCACTAGTGCCCCGTACCTGGTCCGCCACATGACCTCAAGAGTGTCTCCCCGAATGCCAGAGGATACCGACTAGCAGCGAGGGCCTTGGAGAATCGATGGGGAAACTATGCCCTCATTCAGTAAGGTATACAACATAAAAACAACAGTCAATAGCGTAAGTAGTAACAAAATGCATAACAACAGAAACCAAACAGAGGAATCAGTGAATATATATAGTAATGATTACAATGATGCAGCAAGTACAAGTATCTATGGAAAAAATAAAACACAACAACGTGCTGTATTAAAACTGAAGACAAATTGCAATGGAAAAAAACAAAATAAACTCCTCAGCATCGCGAGCCACGACTCGATCCCATGCTCCTCATATCCAGCGCAATCAAGAACCTGAAGTATAAAGGCGCTTTCACTTATCTATACCTGCAAAAACATAGTCTGTTTGGGACCAAAAACATGGCCCAAACAGGGTGTGATATACAATCCCAGTAGGCAATCACCCAATGATTTGTGCCTAACAATCAATGAATACAAGGAAAGTAATAAAACAGAAGCAGTAAACAGGAAATCAAAAGCACCTACAATCCAAAATTCTAGCAAATAAAGTACACAAGTATGCAGCCAGCAAAAAGAAGAAAATAGGTAACCCTAGGGGTAGCTCTCACAGCCTAAAACCTATGGTTCAACCTATATGTACTAGCAACCCACTAGGAGGCACACACAGTCTCACCCTCTGGTTCAGCTATAAAATTAATAGACTCTCTGGGTAAGCACTCACTGCCAGTTCCCCCTATAGTCTCGTATCGTGCTAAAGGCTCTCTGGGGAAGCACTCAGCGACTATTACCCCTATGGCCCACGTCGAGGAACTACAGACTCTATGAGGAAGCACTCAACGTCAATTCCCCATGTGTTCTCGCGTCGTAATTAAAAGACACTCTGGAGAAGCCCTTCCTTCAATTCTCCCTTTGGTCTACTACTCTAGGTTATCACAATTCTGAGTGCAAGGTAAAACATGCTGAAAGTGTGTTTACATTGTCCAAGTAAACCTCAAGAACTACTTGGCTAGAAACAAAGGCTCCGCAGTATAACAAGGTAGCAGTTCCACTATCCTATGACTAAGCATGGCAACTTGGAAAAACTCCAAACATGCAGAACAAGAATAACAAACATCCAAGGAGCAATAAAGATACCATAATCATAGGAAAAATATCTACTCTAGAGATCAAGCAATGTAGGAAACACAACAAGGGAAAAAAGGAACACCCAATACCCCGTTCAAGGGTATTGGTGGAATTTTCACAAAATATTCATCAACTTTCTACGGAAAGGCACAAACCACATTCCTCGATCCTAGGGGATCGATATACGGGAATGACGACAACAGATTCCCCATATAACCACATAGATCTGAGAAAATGCACAATACTCTGTACCTACAATAACGAGAAAACCAGGAGGAATCAAGAAACATTACTCAACCAGAAGGGAGAGCTCATCAGAGCGATTCCAATGCAATCGACCATGCTTGAATCGGAGAACGGACGAAGAGACATGAGCTCATTGAAGATCTGGTCGTACGGTCGCTCTCGGGTGGACGGAATCTGAAGAATAAGATGAAATCAGGGGTTAGGCGCGACCCCGGTCCGTTTAATGAGAAAAAAAGTACACAACCTGTATTTTTAATGTACACGGTGTGTAGTGGGTTTTTCTGTACTCCGCTAACAACGACCTCCACATCACCCCTACACACCGTGTGTGTGGCCCGGGCACGGCCAGCCCACATCTTCGAGGCGGAGAAGAGTACACAGCGTGTACTCTGAAAGTACACGGCGTGTACTTCGAAAATTTCGTGAAAATTTAATTTTCATAAAAAATCCATAAAAAGGAATAACATAACTGAATGAAGGATCGGGTTCTTATAAACTTCCCCCCATAAAGAAATCCGTCCCTGAATTTCCCTAATGAGGCGGAGAAGAAGAAGCCTCGAACAGCTCCAGACATTGCGATCGTACATCGGCCTCCCTCTCCCAGGTCTTATTATGTACTCGCTCATGCTGCCATAGCACTCGTACTAGAGGAATAGACCACACGCGGAGAACCTTCATACTGTGATTGAAAATCCGGATAGGATGCTCTTTGAAAGACACATCCGCTTCAATCTTGACTTCCTCAGGCTGAAAGATGTGAGACAGGATTGAAATTTAATGTCGGAGTTGAGAGACGTGGAAGACGTCGTGCATGGCCTAGTACCTCTGAGGTAGATGAAACCGATAGGGGACCGACCCCACTCTCTCTAAGACCTCAGACGGCCCGACAAACCGTGGTGAAAGCTTACCCACTCTCTGAATCCTCTTGTGTCCCAACCACAGTATGACATGCCGGAAAACCTGATCACTGTCCTCGAAATCCAGAGGTCGTATCCGCTGATCAACATAAGACTTCTGTAGAGACTGTGTTGTAGTCATCCTCTTCCAAATTAACTTTATCTGCTCTGAGGTCTCTTGAACAAGACAGGGTCCCAGCAAAGCTGCCTCTCCTGCCTCCAGCCAGTATAAGGGTGATCAGCATGGCCTACCATACAAAGCCTCATATGGAGGCATCTGAATGGTCGCCTGGAAAATATTTCTATAGGAGAACTCCACTAGAGGGATATGCTTCTTCCAAGAAACTCCAAAGTCTAGGATGAAAACTCGGAGCATATCCTCAGGCACCTAGATCATGCGCTCAGACTAGCCATCAGTCTGGGGATGGAATGATGGACTCAAAAGTACTTTTGTACCCAAGGCCTTCTAAAGTAATTTACAGAACCGAGAGGTAAAGCGCGCATCCTTGTCTGGAATGATGGAGTGTGGGGGTCCATGCAGATGAAAAATCTCCCGGATGTAAAGTCATCCTAGATCATCAACACTTATGGTCTCCTTGATTGGGATGAAGTGAGCAACCTTCGTAAGCCCGTCGAAGACTACCCAATAGAAACGTTCCCTCGAGGAGACATCAGAAACCCTGTCACGAAGTCCATCGCGGCGTTCTTCTATTTCCAATCCGTAATGGGTAGCTGATATAAAAGGCCTGCTGGTCGCTGATTCTCTACCTTCACATGCTGACTAGTAGAACATCTCATGAAGAGACCGGGAACATCCATTTTCATACCTGGACACCAGTACTGGAGATGAATATCCCGATACATCTTGGTGACGCCAGGATGAACTGCCGAAATTGAGGAATGAAAATCCCACATCAGCTCCTCTTGTATGTCTGCTGGCACCCATACGCGTACGTGGAAATGTAAGATCTCATCCTCTCCCACAATCCATCCGACAAGAGGGTCCTCTCTTGAAACACTCTCCCATAGGACTAAGCCATCAGAGTCTGATAGCTGCCTCATCCGTACCCGATCAAGAAGTGTAGAGGTAACAGTTATAGAAGATAGTAAGGTCTGTCCCTATCCGTCGTGCACCGTTAGATGAATCTCCGAGAACAGAGCCATCAGCTGCCACTCAATGCTAGCCTCCTAAACTGCCTGAATCCGAGTTCTCCTTCTCAACGCATCAGCCACTGCGTTGCCCTTACCCAGCATATAGGAAATCTCGAAGTCAAAAGACTGTAGATACTCAACCCACCTGCACTGCCTCAGATTTTGATCACGCTGAGTGAAGATATACTTGAGACTCTTGTTGTCAATGAAGACCACAATGTGCTCTCCCAGCAGATAGTGTCTCCAACAGCTGAAGGCATGAACAATAGCGGATAACTCTAGATCATGCATAGGGTAGTTCCTCTCATGTGGCCTCAGCTTCCGAGACCCATACACAATGACTCAATCTCCCTGTATAATCACATATCCAAACCCAATACCTGAAGAATCACAGTAAACAATGTAGTTCTTGCCTGGCTCCGGCAAGACTAGTATCGGTGCTGATGTCAACCTCCCTTTCAGCTCCTGAAATGATGACTCATAAGAATCTGACCATAAGAACTTAGACCCCTTCTTGGTCAGACCTATCAAAGGTGCTTCTCGACGAGAAAAGTCTTGAATGAAGCGTCTGTAGTATCCAGCCATCCCTAGGAAGCTCCGAACCTGAAAGACATTATTAGGATTCTCTCAAGAAACTACAGCTCTCACTTTCTCTAGGTCCATAGATACTCCTGCTTCTGAGATTACGTGACCCAATAAGTGAATCTGATCCATCCAGAAGTGGCACATCGAGAGTTTAACATAATGATGATGCTCTCTCAGTGTACTCAGAATGATCTCAAGATGTTTGGCATGGTCATGTCGAGTGTCAGAGTACACCAAGATATATTCCATGAAGACCACAACGAAGGAGTCCAAATAAAGATGGAACACTGAGTTCATCAATTCCATGAAAACTGCAGGTGTGTTCCTGAGACCGAACGACATGACTATATACTCGTATAGACCATACCTACTCCGGAAGGCTGTCAGAGGTATATCTGATGGTCTAATGCGCAACTGCGGGTAACCTGACATCAAGTCGATCATCGAGAACACCTGAGATCCTCTAAGCTGATCGAAAAGGTCATCAATCCTCGGCAAGGGATATCAGTTCTTGACCGTCAAGTGCATCATCTTCGATAATCCACACAAATCCGAACGGTACCGTCTGCCTTCTTCACAAATATGACAGGAGGACCCCAAGGAGAAGTATTGGGTCGGATGAAACCCTAAGCTTATAGCTCCTCCAACTACTTCCTGGTCTCCTGAAACTCAGGTGTGTCTGTCCTATATAAAGGAATGGACACTAGTGCTGCTCTTGGCATGGGATCAATTGATAAGTCTACCTGACCCTCCGGAGGCAAGCCCGAAAAGTCCACAGGAAAGACGTCCCTGAAGCGTTCCACCACTGGAGGAAAGTCCAACTGTGGATTCCCCTGGTCATCTTGATAAATACTAGTAATCTGGTCCATCACCCTTCCTAGCCCATGATGCGCGAGTCCTGCTCGACTCGCCTGAAAATCCCATTCGCCTCTATGAAGAAAATATTTCACCCTTTGGTTAGACAAAACTCACTCTATGGAGATAGCAGTCGACGATTGCCTGGAATGTAATCAACCAGTCCATGCTGAGGATGAAATCATAGCCTGTCATCTCTAGGACATAGAGATCACATAAGAAGAGATACCCTGTAACCTCGAGAGGGCACTCTCTACACTGACGTACACTGGATGTCCTCATCCCCAAGGGTGTCTCTAGTGTCAACGAGTCGACAGAAGAAAAGATGCAGAGTACAAGGCTCTCCACAACAAAAAAAGAGATAAATCTTAGCATATCATCAATATAGAAAAGGGATGAAGATAAAACTTAGGCTACTAAAATCATACCTCGAACAGTAGAAGGGACGAGATCCTGCTCGTCATAAGCCTTCTCCACGGTGAAAGAATGGCATGTACCATGGCCATGCGCCCCTGGATGACCACTCTGAGCTGAACCACCCCACTGGTGCTGAGGGACTGGTGGCTGAACACCATAGCCTTAACATCCACCTCGGCCCGAACGGCTGGAAGAACTCCAGTTCCCTGACTGGTGTGAAACCGGTGGTGCTGCCCCTGAACGAGGAGTCATGGAAGAACACCGGTCAGCAGCTGCTGGTGAGAAAACCTGTAAGAAACGCTGAAGGTGACCCATCTTTCCATAATATCGGTATTCCATGGGGTCCCTCTGGCACTGAGGCCTCATGTTCCCTGACCGGACACATTGATAGCATGCCACCTATCTACCTGACGATGCATCTCTCTTCCTCGGATCACCGCGTGTGGGATCTCTAGATGCTTCTTGCTTTCATCTGGAGGCAAACTTTCTCTGGGAAGCCGGACCGCCCTGGCTCGTAACTCTAGAGTCTCTCAGATTGCGCTCCGTTATCAGTTCCTGGATGATGATGGAAGTAATGGAAGTCAGCTGGAAGATGTACACCTATGAGCGGATCTCCCGCCTGAGACTATCCTCTAAATTCCTTGCTAAGAACACCCCACTCCCATCTCGAAGGGGTGTGCAGCGCTGCAGCTCGGTGAAACAAGTGGAATACTCCATGATAGAAAGAGTACCCTGCTCTAATCTCTTGAACTCCTGGGCTCGGTCGAACCTCTGGGTATCTGGGTAGAAGTAGTCGTAGAAAACGCAATGGAACTCCTCCCAATCCATAGACTGCTGCAGACTAGCCTGTGAGATCACATCCCACCACATCTTGGCGGAGTCTCGTAGCATGTAGGTGGCGAGCTTGACCCGTCTCTCTGGAGGCATCTCCAGATTCTCACAGATAGTCAGCATGGCTTTCAGCCATGACTCTGTGGCCTGAGGTCCTCCTTCCCCCAAGAACATGGGATGATGATGTTGCTGAAAAACCAGAGTCAAGTCTGTCATAGACGTGGTAGGAGGCAACGATCCCTGGAAGGTCTGCATCATCCACATGAAATCTTCCATGAACTCTGCATCCGCACCTGCAACTGGTATGACAGCCGGTGCCATGGCTGGCCCAACTAGAGGATATGTAGGAAGTCCCTGATCAGCCATATCTGGTGTCAGATCGCTGCCAGACAACAGACATACGGCTGGAGGATGTCTCAGGGGCATAGATCTAAATGATCAAAATCACACCTTATATTATAAAAACAAGGATAGAAACACAACATTACTAAATGGGAACAGGGGAATAAAAACACACAAGATTGAAAAACATGACTACACGGCATATATAAAAACTACACGACGTGTCTTCTTAAACTACTGACATGGGCGTGTACTCCTGCCCTACAAGTCGTGTAACACCTCAACTACACGGCGTTTTGACCCCAACACATGGCGTGTACTTAAAACTCTTCCCCTGCCCGAGTCTCTTTACACAGTTAACCTACACGGTCTGACTCAACCCGAGAGTACACGGCGTGTTCGAAAAAAACAAAGTGTGTACTAGAAAAGGATTCAGTGGCCCGTGTTGTTAAGAACACAGCCGTCTACACGGCTAAACCTTACACAGCGTCCTCCAAACAAATACTGCATGTATAGGCAAAGTTGATATCGTCACATTTTGTTAGTGACACGACCTGGTACCTTGTCAGGACTACACGGCGTGTTGCCTATAGACACTGTGTATTCTACCCGAGCTTCCCCTACCTGTGTTGTTAGTGACATGGCCGGGTACATGGCTCCGAACTTACATGGCGTGTACCTACTGTAAAAGCCATGTTCCCGAGGTTACTTTCACAACACCGTGTTCTGCTCACACGGTCAGTGACATGGCCTAAAAACTACATGACGTGTATCCAAAAATTACACGCCATGTATTCTTTGATTTTCTGGGTAGTAGCACAAAAATTGTCCAGACCTCCAGAAACACTAAAAAAAAGGAAGATAGGTGCCAAATTCTGATCCGTGAGGGCCCATAACACCTCAAGAACAAAAATTTGGAGTTCATTTTATGTACGGAACAAAACAACAGTTTTCTAACATGACAGCAGAGAATCTATCAAGCATCTATCACAACAGCATGCATAATCAACATAATGTCAATAACAACAGCATGAAATCGCTAATGCACCCTAGATGGCATTGAAAGAATGCATGACATGTGATTTCTACAAGTGCCTATATGATGCATGAGATGTCATAACTCATCTCATCGGGTTGTGACAGAAATAGAACTAAAGTATCAAAACAATAATAGCACAATTCAAGTGAATCACTCTAGGTGAAATCAGATCAACCATAAGGTCTCAAAACTAGAAAAAACTGCAATTAACGAGGAATTATGGATTTTCCCTATACACGAGTTATCTACTGCCGAGCATAGTTTACCGAATCCGTCCTATCCCTGGCTAATGTCTCCAAATAGCAAGCAAGAGAAAAGATCTCATTTGATATCACTTTGTAACGACCCGAGTCTGGAGCCCCTCCGCTGGTGCCCCATACCCGGTTCGCCACATGACCTCACGCACATTTCTCTAAATGTCAGAGGGCACCAACTAGAAGTGAGGGCCTTGGTGAATCGTTGGGGAAACTATACCCTCATTCGGTAAGGTATACAGTGGAAAAACAAAAGTCAATAGCGGAATCAGTAACAACATGCATAACAACAGAAGCCAAACAGTGGAAGCAATGAATATATAAAGCAATGATGAAAATGATACAGCAGGTACAAGTATCTATGAAAAATATCAAACACAGCAATGTGTTGGAATACAACTGAAAATAAAGTGCAAAGGAAAAACAAAATAAACTCCTCAGCATCGCGAGCCACGACTCGGTCCCATGCTCCCCAACTCCAGTGCAATCAAGAACATGAAGTAGAAGGGATCTTTCCCTTATCTATACATGCAACAACATAGTCTATTTGGGCCCAAAAACATGGCCCAAACAGGGTGTGAGATAAAATCCCAGTAGGCAATCACCCAAATATTTGTGCCTAGCATTCAATGAATACAAGGCAAGTAATAAAATAGAAGCTGTAACCAGGAAATCACAAGAAGCTACAATCCACAGTTCTAGAAAATAAAGTACACAAGTAAACATCCATCAACAAGAAGAAAATAGGTAACCCTCTGGGTAGCTCTCACAGCCTAACCCCTATGGTTCAACCTATAAGTACTTGCAACCCTCTAGGAGGCACACGCAGTCTCACCCCTCTGGTTCAGCTATGAAATTAATAGACACTATGGGGAAGTACACACTGTCAATTCCCCGTGTAGTCTAATATCATGCTAAAGGCTCTCTGGGGAAGCAATCAATGTCTATTCCCCATGTGGACTGCGTCGAGGAACTACAGACTCTTCGAGCAAGCTCACAATATCAATTCCCCATGTGGTCTTGCATCCTCATTAAAAGACACTCTGTAGAATCCCTTCCGTCAATTCTCCCTTTGGTCTACTACTCTAGGTTCTCACAGTCCTGAGTGAAAGGTAAAACATTCTCAGCGCATGTGTACATCGTCCATGTAAACCTCAATAAATACTTGGCTATCAAATAAGGCTCAATAGCCTAATAAGGTAGCAGTTCCACTGTCCTATGACTAAGCATGGTAACTTGGAAAAACGCCAAACAGACAGAACACACATAACAAACATCGAAGGTATACTAAAGCTACCATAATCATAGGAAAAAAATCTACTCTAGAAATCAAGTAAAGTAGGCAACACAACAAGGGAAAAACAGGAACACACAATACCCCGTTCAAGGGTATTGGTGGAATTTGCACAAAATATTCATCAACATTCTATGGAAAGGCACAAACCACCTACCTCGATCTTAGGAGATCGATATACGTGAACGACGACGAAAAATTCCCCTTTGAATGACGTAGATATGAGAAAACGCACAAAACACTCAACCTATGATATCTCGAAAACCTAGAAGAATCAAGAAACAAGACTCAAGAAGAAGGGAGAGCTCACCAGTGCGATTCCAACGCAATCGACCGCGCTCGAATCAGAGAACAGACGAAGATGCGGGAGCTCGTCGAAGATTCGGTCGTACGGTCGCTCTCAGGCAGACGGAATCTAGAGAAGAAGATGAAATCGGGGGTTAGGAATGACCTCGGTCCGTTTAATGAAAAAAAGTACACGATGTTTATTTTTAAAGTACACGGCGTGTAGTGGTTTTTTCTGTACTCTGCTAAAAACGACATCCACTTCACCCAAACACAATGTATGTGTGGCCCAGGCATGGCCAGCACATAGGTTCGAGTGGGAGAAGAGTACACGGCGTGTACTCAGAAAGTACACGTTGTGTACTTTGAAAATTTCTAGAAAATTTAATTTTCTTAAAAACTCCAGAAAATGGAAAAACATACCTGAACGAAGGTCCGAGTTCTTACAAAATGTAACTTATAGTTGGAAGATGTATCATTATTAAGGAATATAATCACCAGAAAAGGAATATCTATGAACTATTCCAAGACAAATATTATCGAAGATTGACCCAAGGTAAAATAAGTAGTGGGTATCCATAGTTCACATGTTATATCTTGATGTTATAGATGATCTGTGAATAATTTCACACGATATTCAAACCCACTAAACACATGGTCTTGGAATGGAGTAAGGGGTTTTTTGGACCAGTGAATGTTAAGATAACATTAAAGAGTAAAAAATACGGTTTTCACTTCATCGGTACTAACACTATTGAAAAGTGGGAATCACTATGTGGTATAAGTAAATGTATCAAAAAAATGTCATAGGATATTCACTAATGAATAATTGTAATTTTATTGACAATAATTTAATACTATTGAAAATTCAAGAGAAAAAATGTCCACTCATCATCTGGTGTTGGCAGATTTGATCATCACATTGAAAGCATGGAAGCATTATATCAATGGGGAAAAGTGTGAGATATATATAGATCATAAGATCCAAAAATAAGTATTCACACATAAAGATGTCAATATAATCTAATAAATATTTCTATATCTCATCAAATATTATGACTCCTTAATCCACTATCATCCAATGAAAAGTAATAAATTAGTGAATTCCATATACATAATGGATCAAGAAGCATTGTCATTGATGAAAATTGAGAATGATGTAATATTTGTATAATTTCAAAGGGTGGAAAGGGGAATATTTAATAAAATAACATCATCAATACTTTTTCAAATAATTTCTCAAACCTCTTTCATGGTGAATGTATCAAAATCTCAATGAAATGGTCTGGAAATTCAAAAGAATGTGGAATCGATGAGAAAGTGGAAATCATTATATTTAAAAATTTATGATGATGTTGTTTTAATATTTGGATCATGACTATGTGTAGCATCCAATATAGTGATAAAGTAAGAGCTTCTTAGTGACGTGCATCACTCAACATTATATAATTAACCAAGGTTCAAAAAGATGTATCAAGATCTACAAGAGTTCTTTTGGATGGAAAATATGAAGAAGGAGATCAGTAACTGTAAATAAATGTTCATGGTATCATAAATAGTGAAGGATTATTGGAAAAGTAATGATTGAATTATGCATCTATTACCCACAACAAAATGAAAATGAGAAACTTTACCATGGACTTTTTCACTAAACATCTGAAGAAATCCATAAGAAATGAGGCTAAATGGTGTTTTGTGGATCAGGTCACAAATATAGATCACTTAACACAATTCAAGAGGACTTATCTATAGATCAATATTCAAGGATTTGAATTTGTAAAGTGTAAATGATACATGGAGAACACTATCGACTTTAACGGATCGAGATCTGATATTCAACTGCATATTCTGGGGAAATCTCGAACATGCTCTAAAAAAGACATCATCTTCAATATGGCTTATTGCACTGAAACGAAAGGCCAATCTAAGAAGAAAAATATACACTAGAAGACTCATGAAATCATTTTATATTTTCATAAAAGTAGTATATGAAAAACACCTACTTCTGATTGAGTTCTCTTATAGTAGTAGTTTCCACTCTATCATCGAAATGGCTATGTATGAAACTGTTATGGGAAATGATGTAGAACACCGACATGCAAGGATGAAGTCAGTGAAACTAAGATACTATTAACTGAAACAGGTGATGAAATGCTAGAGAAGGGGAAAACCATTCACCAATTCATCAAGGTATCTCAATGTCAAAAAATTTATACAGAGATAGTTATTAATGAGACTTGTATTTTCATGTTGGAGAAATGGTATTGCTCTGCATGTCTCAATGGAAGAGTCTAATCTGATTTGGGATAAAATGAATGTTATATCCCAGGTAAATCAGACCTTTATATATTTATTATCATGTTAGAGAAGTGGCATATCAACTATCACTTCGAAAAATAATGTCTCATGTACATGATTTATTCTATATATCACTCTTGAGAATGTAAATATCAGATCTGTCTCATGTATTTAATCCAAAGGGTGTATAATTCAAAAATTATCTCAATGCCAAGGAGTAGTCGGTAATGATATTGGATAGTGGTGATAATGTTCTACACAATAAAACAACCCACCTGGTCGATGTACTATAGTGAAACCAGATGTATGCATTTGAACCATTTCATCAAGAGGAAGAAATGAATGAGTATTACCCTCAAATGTTATCACTTATGTTTTTAAAATAACATTTTGAGGCTGAAAATTCAAAATGGGGAAGAATATAACCACATAATGTTTTATCAATGTAATTTAATTTCCTCTTATAGTATAAAACACATATATTTGAAATACCTCAAAAAAATATTATTCTGATAAATGATGAATGAAATTAAATATATTCATATTAATTTAGGAACCTATTCCAATGGAATAGTATCCTGACCTTTGGAAATAGTAATGTGAACCTTAAAATAAATAATCCAACCAATAAAATAGTACCCTCTCCTATTAGTTTATAAATAAAATTTATCCATCTTATTAATGATTATATGATAAAATTATATAATATTTTAAGTAAATAAATTATTAAAAAATAAATAATAAAAGGTTTATATTTTTAGAAAACATAAATGATTATTTAAATTTATATAAATAATATAATGATTTAATGAAATGTTAATTTTATAAAATATATACAAAAATTAATATTTTGTTTTAGTATGATTGTAATATAGATTTAGGAGACCTTAACTATTTATATAGAAGTTCCACAAAATCGGTTCTAATTTTAAAATCATAAATTTTTTAATAAAAGATAATTTTAATTAATAAATAAACTTATCATATTTATAATAATATTTTCAAGAAATGGAGTTCATTTTGGAATACTCTATATAAAAAAAGTTTTGGTTTAATTTTTTAGTTGTTTCTAAAATAGATGAATTTTTGGTGAATAGTGAAATACGTTAATTGACGTTATTTTACATAATAAGAAAGTAAATTATTTTTTGAGTAATGGATGAGTCATTGATTATGTAAATTCTAATTATCTTTAACTCTCTATAATTATTTAAAATATTTATTAATCGTGATTAATCTATTCAGAGTCTTCAGCAAAAATAATAAATCATGAAAAAAATTCCAAAAGGCACCCCTCTCCTCCTTTATAAATACCACCCCTCACCACCTATTATCATAAAACATAAAAACATTTGAATCTTTTTCAAAATCTAACCAATAATATTCTAAATCCAATCACCATTTTTTGGAGCCTTTGATATCAATGAAATACCAAACACAGTTTCTCAAAGGAGGCTCTCAATGTGAAGAATTAGAGAGGTAAAACACTCTTTAATTTTGGATTAATTTCATTTCCCTTCATTTCATATTATTATTCTCTCCTCAAATGACCTTATCTAATTATAATGAAAGATATAATATCTAATATATATACTATATGGTTATTATGTAATTAGATAATTTATCATAAAAACTTTTATCATCATCCTTTTATTCAAAAAATGAAAACATCATCTGTTATGTGTTTATTTATCACCTTCAAGGATGTAAAGTGTTCAATTTACTGTACATCATTCAAGGATATTCATAAAACCATTATAGTGTAGGAAATTATTTGTAATATTTATTTTATTATTTTTTAGGTTATATAACTAACATATTACATAATTCGAAATAATTCAAAAACTAATTTGTGTAGACTGAAAACCTGCCATATTAATCTAAACATTTTTCATTAATGTTTTATTTAAGGAATAATCATAAAACCAAGAAATAAAATAACATATAATACCATATTAAAATATTTATGTTCATTAATAACATATAATTTCAATTCTTTACACCGATTCACATTATATATGATCTTCCAAACTTATATACAAGTAAACATACCATGAAGTCCAAGAAAACAGGCACCACAAAAAGATGAAATTGAACTCTATAAATCACATAAAGGGAAATAAAATAAAATAATAAAATTATAGTAATCAATTACATGTAAAATATGTTCATTATTTAGTAATTAATTAAAATAATTTTATTATTGAGGATATTAATTTGATGAATAGGATTTAGACATAAGGTAAGGGGATTCTCAATCAAAATTTTGTTTCTTTTGGTTATTCCAATTTCATTCCAAATTTTAGTGTGGATATTATTTTAATATTCCAAAAATATAATTTATTATTTATTACATTTTTATTTTTGGGATATAGATTATTCCAATCTTATTTTGTGACAAATGATAATAACTTTTCAAGAAAATTTTCTTTCTAAAAAACACCACTTTTACTTCTCTTGATATTATTTCTTATTCAATAAATATTGATGATTCATATATGAAGAATTTAGTTAATGATTAATTTTTTTATCCCCAATTTTTATTCACAATGGTATTATTTATTAAATTATATTGAAACCAATTTCTATTCCATCAAATATTTTATGGGGTAAATTTTAATATGTTCAATGTGAAAGAATGATTATGTAAATGTTATGAAGTGATGGGTATTCCAGAAATATATAAAACTCTAATACATTTGGTTAATATGATATATATCATTATATAATGTAAAATATGTGTGAAAATGAGGCTAAAATGTTCATAATGATGATTTTCTAATTATTAACATATATTATGCATGAAAAAGATGCTCTAGTTTTTTTATAACAATATGTGGTATTAGACCATTAATAAATGTTGTTACATTTTTATTCATTTTTACATTCCATTCCTTTATCAAATGCCTCCACTCATAATTATGATTATGTTCAAATGAATATGTTCTCATGATGAGGAGTATGATTTCCAAAATTATAGTATTTCATATCCTCATTTATCCTTTTACTCGACATTTAGATCACCCTAATCATTGATGTATATCACCCGGTGATTTCATGTAATAAGGAAAAATGTTTAAGTGACTAAGAATATATGGAAGAATGTATTAAATGATGTTTATGTTTTATTATGTATAAGGTATATATAAGTATAATTTTTCAAGATCCAAAACAATTTCATCTAGGATTTTTAAACATTATACATTGCTTATCAATAAAATAATTTAAAACTAATGTATAAATAGTATGGTCTCTTTACATATTGTAGGCCGCTCTTCCAAATTGGACAATGTTTACATGAATAGATAAATTTCAGACACCATGTAACCCATAAGATTGAAATGTGTCTTGTCTCCCTTGGTACATTGAAATAGAGATTATTAATGATCATGTACATTGACCATAGTATATAGAAATGTGATAGAGTACTCAAGACTTGACATGATCAAAATCGGACATAGCGGGAAAATTTTATAAACCTTAAGCCCTCCACGTACCATTTCAATCTAATATCAAATTTATCAATCCTCAAATTCAATTTTAAAAAATAAAATGTTTATTACCTTATTCCTACAATAATATGTAATAGAGAAGCATCACATCCTATTAATAGTGTGAGTGATCTAACATATGGGTTAGTTTTGGATATATTCAAGGATCCCAAAATGTGTCATGTGTTTTGATACTATATCATTCTTTAGGATATTGGGTCTGGTATCACATATATGAAATATAATTTATGAGTTCCCCTACATAGTGGGTTATTCCAGATAGGGTTATGTATTCCCCACAAACCATGGGAACAATCCCTTACAAATTCCTTGATATCTTGTGAGTTCAATTACCAAACATGTATGGAAATTCCCGATTAGTGTAACCTCTAGGTTGATTTTCATAAGTACTGGTTATACATGAGAAAAATTACCTTGAAGGAATGTGACCAATGATCTTATGATAGAATACCTGGATGAAAGTTATGATCGGCCATTTTTTGAGACATTCTATTTATCCATCAGAATATTTTGGTTATTATCGCCCTTCTTTTTGAGATGACTCCCATTTATGCTTTATATTTTGTAATTTTAGGGATTTCTACGGGGAATGTTTATAATCACAACTATATGGGTTCTTTTGAAAAATTCATGTATTATGTTGATGACATACATTTTGATGCACTCCATGGAAGACTCTAAGAAGGTAGTACATACATTGTCTTAAAGGACCACAAATAGTTTTAGGAGTTTCTTTTTTATAATAGTTCACATTCTTATAGTTGGTTAGACTACTTTATTGATATGGTGGTCTTGTATTTGGCCATTGTTTCTTTCCAAAAACATATTTATAAAATTATGTGGTATTAGTTGTATAAAAAAATATTTGGTTTTAGATTTCTTGTTACTTATTATACTAGTGTATGGAGATGTGTGTATGTGTACTGGTTCTTTATGATAAGGCCTCCCATGTCTGTGATATTCCTACTCAGTGATACTCTCTAGCCTATAAATCATTAGAGGCATTATTTGAGTGTAACACATTTCTTACTAAAGTACAGGTAGGCCATAGAGGTTTAGTTTATGAAATATTTGTATCAAAGGTGTATTGTTCATGGATATGAGAATGGAGGTAGTCAAGCTACATACATTTGTATAAAAACTAGGTAGATAGTGTTAATTTGGCTACATTTGGGCTCTCGTGCTTATCAGCCCAATTATTGGGTGAGAGCTCACATATCAGCTCACAGGTACTTTGAATGCCTACTTGTTGAATCCATAAATTTAATCTCCAATTGTATGAATTGTATTAGTAAATACATCTTTTGGGAAGATGATTTGATTTCCATATTTTAATTTAGTAAACTTCCCAAATATGCTCATTTACCTTGGTGCACCTCGACTATAACATGATTCCTCCATAATGAAATCCACATACGATTTTTTAATAGTACTGCGATGATGACCATCATATATATGGGGATTCATTCTAGGGCCATATGGAGTAGGATGATCCTATAGGTGTTATAGTGAAACTACATCCACCGATTGTTTATCCTATTTTACTAGTGATATATACAGATTTGGTGCATAAGATGCATATATAGAGATCATTTGTGTTTTATTGTGAACCAAACCCCCAAAAAAATTTCCTAAATTTAGTTTGGTGAGTTTTTTTGCCTTATTAGGACCCCTATATACTATATAGTGAATTTGGAAATGAGCCGTGCAGTGGACATATAGGGAAATAGACAATCGTGGTGACAAAAAAACAAGATGATGAGACTCTCAGTTGGATGGAGTTATTGTACATTTATGGAGAGTTTACTGACACTATTATGTTATGGTTAGTCTATCTCCAATATCGTTTGAAGCCATGAGAGGATATTATATCAGTGGAAAAGTACATGTTGAGGTTTAGTAACATGAAATGCTAGTACATAGACGTGGTTTTGGATATCCACTTCCATATATGAACAATTTAGTGTAGAATTCACTAATTTATATTGTATGGAGTGATATATATCCATCTCACTTCCAAAATAATAGTTCTATTGAATACATTTATTATAGTGAGATTTATGGCTGATATGTTGCTTATAGTTTTTCTAGCTGTGCGAACCGAGGAGTTGTGAAATCAGTTGCGGGTACTCAATGATAAACTTAGAGTTTGAGAAATATTAGGAGGCATCAGAGGGAATCTCAAGACCAAGTTCTTGTTGTTCAATGATCTTTCAGAGGTTCTAAATAGCTTAGGGATTGGAGGTTTATATCATTATATTGGTGTGGTCATAATATGTGGGATTTCATTGAAATTCATATATCAGATGGATAAATGGTTGAGGGACCACATAAAAATGGTAGATTCTTATAAATGTAGGATCTATGGTTTAAAAGAATTTCTGATGACCTAGGAGAGTAGTGGATGTTGTTTGATTTTATGATCTGTTACACCATGAACACCATCATATTGAACCTTCTAAAATCATAGTTCTACTATTTTAATTCAATGATAATTTTATGTAGTGGATCCTTATGATTTGATATTTTTTAGGATAATCTCAGATATGATATGTGTATTATATAATATATATTAATTATATTTATAGACATATTCATCACCCACCTTTTCTTTTTATTATACTGTTTTGTATATGGATAATCTTTTGGAGTGTTTAGATAGACCTTTCTATTTATAAAATCCCACTGGGAATTATTTAGTTATCAAATAGTTCTGATTTTTGTGTGATCATACCATTGGAGGCAAGATCATCATATTAGATCATTTTATATCCTTTATGAGAACAATTATTTTCATTTTATCTATTTAATATATCTATATGCTTTATGGATAGATTGACATTTTTAAGGGGAGATGCATTTGTTTCCAGTACATGGGATGTGATTTTTCATCATTAATGAGATGTAATTCGAGGTTGAAAATGATGGGATATTATACCTGAGGGAAAATTAGTTTAATATTTATTGTACTAGTATAACTATTTCAATAATTTATGATATGTGATTCAACATCTTTATGGTAGTGTAGAAGTATGAGGATGTATTTCGTTAGGAAATTTTGGTCTTATCACCCCACAAAAAAATCAAATTCTATATTCAAATGAAACAAAAGGCCACCCAAATATCCACCCCTATATAACTAATGTCCCTTTTAGAGATTTGAGAGTTTTTTTATTTGAAGATCATCATATGAATAGATTTTTTAGACACATTTCCTCCCACTATAGCTATAGTTTTATTCCCCATGAAGGTGTATGGGATCCTCCAATTAAGTCTAGATTAATATTTCATGACATGGGTGATATAAATAATAAGTATCCACATAAAATAATCGATGAACTATTTATCTAACTGAAATGGGAGAGTATTTCCTTAATGATTGAAATAAATTTCGGTTATAAAGGGGTTTGTGTTGTAAAGGAGGATGTATTTAATATTGAATTATAGTACATCTAAGGTCACTTTGTTTATATGGTGATGAATTTTTGAATCATAAACATAACATCAGTGTTCATGGGACTTAAGAGGTAGTTCATTCTTCTCATATTAGGTATAATCAAGGACATTTCCATTGATGACATTATCATGATCTCTACAAAAGTTGATGAGATCACAATACATTTTAAGGTGGATTATGATATACTATGAGAGCACCAAATTTATGGGAAACTCTTGAAGATTTATTTTTTAATTTGATAGATCCACTTCATATGAAATTTTCAAAATAATGTTTATTATAAGTGAATATTTTCACAATCATGAAAATTATAGAGTTGTGAAATCCAAATATCATAAAAAGAGGTGTGGAGAATTATTTGGTTGTCATGCTACTATCACTGATTCATGCCTAATATCTCTACTATCACAACACCTCTAATTGCATTGAAATTAGAAAGAAATCATTTTTGTGGATAGAATGATGTCAAAATGATTTTTTGGAGTTGCATATAAGGATGAAAAGTGACCCTTTTTTAAGATCACTAGAGTATGATGTTGAGTATGTAGTGTTCTATGATGCATAAAGAGATCTTCACATATGCATGATGATGTATAGAACACATGAGAATAACTACATTACCCACGACTTGTATTTAATGGTTGTGGGGATCACCCTAAATTATTATATACATTATCTTTTGGTAAAGAGGTTCACCATATATTCCTACTATAATAGAATTTAGTATAATATTTAATAGAATTTATCTAACCCAAGTAATAGATGATAGATAAATTTCTGGAAGGTATATGAATTCAAATAGATTATTCAACATTGAAGGGTAGCATGGTGAATAATCTATCAGAAGGTGTTCCATTAAACAGTTGTTGGGTGAGGCATCAAATTAGTTATAATCTTCATAGTTGATGTTCCCCTCCCCTATAAGTGATAGAGATGGATTGGAATAGGTATATCTAAATAATTCATAACAGGATTTCTATAGTCATGTAGAGTTCATGATACCACATATGATATCATATAATGACTCACAAAATCATCCTAATTCATAGCCAAGTAGGATAAAGTATTATCATAATGCTTTGGATGGATATATGTTTATGAGTTTTATATCTTTATCTTGTTCCCTTGATGATATTTCTATATTGTGGTATTTACTTCGCATCATTATTATAGAGATGATTAATATTCGAATCTGGGACCCTATTTCATTTGGGAATGATTTTTTAATTCAAAATAGTTTTCAATAAAGAATGGACCAATCATGTTCTGGGGTACCCACTATGGGATTGTGTTTATGATTCTGACCCTGGCTAATTGGATCAGACACCATTATTTAAGTTTGTGTATAATTATAGTTACCACCCCATAAATGGTCTGAATCAATTAAAGGCCTTTTAAAAGAATACTTTTCAAAAACCCTAGTATGATAAATAGAGATATTGGAGGTAACTATCATGGCCCTAGTGATGGTGGGAATAAATATAAAGAAGTTTCATATCATCTAGGTGTTTATTTTCCCTACCTAAAGTTGTCAGAAATATTATATAGATATAAAAAATATGAATTTGATGTTAGAAAATAGAGACCAAGTATTCATAGAGGTATCATCTTAATGAGTATTACATATATATGGTTGAGGATTAATATTATATCTATGTTTCATTGGACCATTGAAGATACATCATAGGTTCCTTGAGGTGGTGTACCCATTAACCGTACTAATGGCGTCAAGCTTCGTTCATGATGTCTTCTATGTGTCAAATTTGAGGATATATGTTCAAATGGAATCACATGTTATTTTCATGATTAAGCCATAATTTTATGATTAAGATACATTCAAAATATAATCAAGGACTATCATGTACATCAAGGATAAGATCCATCGTGGGGAATTTATTCATTTAGAAAATACCCATTTGATGAATTAGATCCTTCTAGAAATATCCTATGAGTGGGAGATCAATATGCAACCTGAGAACCCCATACTTTTTTAGTAAACATTTTCTTTCAATGATGAAATTATGTATGTTACAGAAAATATAATAAATCTTTTTTTTATGTAACAGATTCAAACAATTTTAGGAATGTTTTCGAAGATATGTTGTTTTTCCATGATGTTTTAGGGAACCTAGTTCTTTGGTGTTAATATATTTAAAAAATCACATTCATTATATCACATGAATACATTTTTTCAAAAAAAATGAATTATATCTAGAATTATTTCTTAGATAAGAAAATTGATACAACAATTAAATATGGAATTTAGGTTTTACCATAGGATACATGTATCATTTACACACCTTTGGTGTTTTAGTACAGTGAACATTCTAGTAGTATAGCAACCCAGTCATTTCATACATGTATATTAAATAATTTTAAAGGACTATTCAGTACATTACCAAAGTAAATGCTCAATGACTGTAATAGTATATGGAAAAAACTCTTCTATCCAGGTGAAATAACTTCAAAATAACCCACAATGATCTCCAAATTTAGTATTTCCACCCAAAACAATTCATCATAACCTGGGGAAAGGAATCATAAGAAGGGGGTGATCTCAGATGTTTAATAAGGGTAAATAAATGAAATGTTTAGGCATAAAATGAAGAAAAGGTATTGTAACATGATAATAAAATTTGGAGATCATACCATTATATAGTGGATCATAATAATAATTCACAATTCATAAAACATTTATCATAAGAGAATTTAGTGAATAAGTTATGAAAGATTACCTAGTAATAAAACATGAAATTTCTGTCACGCACCATGGTTTATAATGTTGTGAACATTAATAATTAGATACATGTTCACTCATTAAGTTAAGAACAATATATCAGGCCTAAAGATAATCTTATGGACATGTAACCAGGTCTATGCATAACATTGTGAACATTAATCTGGTATATTCATAAACATATCGACCATAAAAATTTCCTTGCATTAAATTTTTAACATGTAATCAAGTTCATGCATTAAATTTATACTCAAGATCCATCTATCTTTTAAAAATTCATTAGACTGAGATATAGGCCTCACCCATCTAGTAATAATATCATTCATATATGTTATAGAAGATAAAAAAAATAAACATATCATGACCCCTAAAAAGAGATAGGTTTTATTTACTTCAATCAAAAAGATTGGAAATTAAATAGGATAAATTAAAATTTCCTAAGATCAAAACCATATGAAATAAATATGTTTCAAAATCACTTCATGAAATCAGAACATATGAAAAAGAGTGTGTTTCAAAAGTATAAAACTAGTTGATGTGAAATGACTGTCATAAGAATCATTCAAAAAAAACATAAAATCATTAAAGAATTAATATTAATGGAACATAAGGATCATTTAGTAGATGTATTTGACTAACATAAATATATTTCATAATATATGGAAATAACATGGAATTATATTTGGAAAAAATTTCATAATTAAAATATCCTTTCTTCTTTGAAAAAGTATTTTTAAACTGTAAAATAATTTTGAGATCGATTTTCATTGAAAATAAATTGAAAACATTAAAATATGGAATGAAATTATTTTGAAAACCATTTTTCATGAAAATATATTTTAAAAAAAATTTCCAAATGTTTTTTTATTTAAACCTGAAAAGAACCAATCAATCCACTGATGGCCGATAAATTCGTACAAGTCATACTAGGTTAAAATAACATTCCTTTTTCAGGGTAAAAATGATATAAAATAGCCTCGTTCAGAAAGAAACAATAACATTATTTTTTAAAGAATGATAAAATAATAAATTGATAAAATAAATTTTAATGCTCATTGGATATTTTTATAATGTTCATGGATACCCTTTTTGTAATACATGATTATAAATTTACTCATATTTACGATCGAAGAAAGGGTAAAGTTGGGATTTCTTAAGAACAGTTTATTTACAATATTTTGTACTGAATAGTGGATAAAATGTTACCAATATAAGAATAACTGATTAATTATTATATAATAATGAAATTCCATAATTTTTGTTATATATGGATGATAATATTTCATCAATGGAATAATAAATAGAAACAATCATGACAAGAGATGAGATTTCCTCAATAAACTGTTATTACTTGGTAACATGTGATCATACACTCCATGTAAAAAAATGAAATTAAATAGAGATTAAATTATCATTAATATAATTAAATTAATGATATAAAATGTAAAATGGAAGTATATACACCTCTTAAGATAATTTGGCTGCATAAAAAACATGAGTGTCAAAGAAAGAAAAATTGGGACAAAACTATTTTATATATTTGATAACTCTTGAAATGTAATCCTCATGAAATAATGTTCATAATATGGATAAGTAAATACCCATAAGTATATATAAAATATATATATAATATATTAATTTTCAGCACATAATCATCATAAAATAAGTGATTGGTTATTAAATCATGTATCTCACAAATATAAAAAGTGAGATAAAATCCCATTCTTTTAAGTCTTGACTCTCCTCATACATGATCAAACCTTCTGTACAAGAAATATAAATTTATTTTAATACTTTAATGAGCTATATTATCATATATAATACCATATATTTTTTTATTATGAATTTATATTACATGCTTGTTAACCATCCTATGTTATGTTTTTATTCTGGGTAATATTTGCTATATTATTACCTGTATCCTAATTTGTTATGTCATTGGTCCTTAGGAATATATATTTATTACAAAATGTAAAACATTATATAAATATAATTTATATAATTTATATTTTTATTATAATAAAATATTTAATATTTAATTACATAATGGAATACATTTTTCATGGAGATGGTAAGCCGTACATACGCATGAACATTGTTTCTGTTTTTTGTCATATTAAAAGATTAAAATGAAAAATAATTTTTTTATATGTATATAAATATTATGGTATCATTATGTGATCATATATTTCATTTATTTTCACTAAAACCATCTGTAATACAATCTAGGTAATGTATGAACGAATCATAATGCTTTGAGGGGAAGTAGTCCACATTTCCAAAAAACAAAATAATCTTGTTAATACAAAATTGAATTGCTAAATGTATGTTCTAAATAAAATTTATAAGCTAATAAAAACATTATAAATAAAATATATATAATATATATTACTATTTTCCATCGTAATTTTGAATGATAGTGGGTAATGGATTAATAAACTATCATCATTTCATGATATAGTAGTTTGGCATACAATGAAACAATATGACTTTTACACATTATATTGAGATATGTGTAAGTGTAGGTCAATAAATGTAAAATATATATAATATTATATTGATAATAAATTTTTTATATAATAATATAAAAAATTTATTTTTTATATAATAATATAAAAAATTTATTTTTTATGGGTGGAGAAGAAAATAAAATAACAGACTTCAGAGAAGACGTTTCCTCTTAATCGGGTAACTCATTTTGGGTTATCCTGAAATGATTCCTTGGAGTTACATATTCTAGAGTGAAGGATTATATGAATAAGGTAGTATTTATGGGTGGTATATTTGGTTGGTCTTGTATTAACATAAGTTTTTTTAGAGGTTTGATGATGTGGGAGAGTTGGTGGCCATTTATTGGGAAGGAAAAGGACTCAGATAAAAATTTTAAAACAAGTTAGGTGTACAGAAGTTCATACCTAAAAAATAAATACCAACTGAACATAAAAAAAATAATTGAAAGTGTATTGATGATGAATGTATAGAGAATATTATTTTAGTTTATATGTCTTATATACCCCTTAGATTAATGTTCAGTCCCTAATTAATCATAATTTGACCTATATCACTATGATTCATTTTAATCACTTTTATTGATTATTATGGTCAAAAATAATATCTCTATTGTTAGAATATAAGTATTATAATGATTAAAATCGTATATTATGGTCTTTTTAAATTTATATCACATAATAGTCCATATTAAGATTAATGGTAATCCCACAAATGAGATGGAATTATTGGTTATTAGTGTTGAAAGAAGTTCAAATGTTTAATAAGTTTTTTATATTCAATTTAAAATTGTAATTGATTATAATGACATACAATGTGTTAAAATATGTGTATTTATATACCGAGACATTAAAAAATAATACAATTTCTCATTAATAATTATTTAAATGAAAACTTCGATTTAAATAAAAGGTATTATTTTCACTATTTATAAAAAATAACGATTCTCAAATAAAATCCCAAAAAATCAGCCTAATCTAATTTCAAATTTATAAATTCAAAAACGAATTTTATTTTATAAAATTAAATTTAATAATTTTCCTATAAATAAGTTTATTTTTAAAACTGGTTAATTTGAGGAAAAAGGGATTTTTTAACATAGAAGGACATTACCAAAAATCATAACTTTCATTACAAATTTGTTCTTTCAATATAAAAATATAAAAATAATATTCCAAAATTAGTTTTTATTATTAATATATCAATGCTTAAAATCTAGTTAATAATTATCTCTTTTAAATAATAAAATAATTAAATTCTGTTTCGTAGAATCTTTTGTGCAACATATAATGTACACCAACTCAGTGTTCCCTGTAGCGTATGCCAACTCGCTAATGCGTGTAGTAGAAGTCAACCTGGTATTACATGTATTGTAGTCCAATTTTAAACTATGTAAAAGGATTTTTGACTATATTTATTTATATATATATATATATATATAACTTTTTCCATTGTCACGTGAAATTAGAAAAATCATGAAGATAAATTTATTTACGAAAACTTCACAAAATCTAGTGGTGTTATAAATGGGGATTATATAATTAAATATTTATGAAAAAATGAATTAGTTTATTCAAATAATAAATGTCTACCAAAGGAAAATCTCTATTAATACCCCATTTTCCAATCTCTATGGGTAACCACAATACTATAGATAATTTCTGGACATTTATAGAACCTTGTATCTATATGTTTACTGGATGATATTTGTTGATACAATGACTAATGTAATTAATTCATTAATTATCCATCATGTGAAATCATTTTTAAAAATATTTCATGGAAAATAACTAGGATAATGACACAAAATCAATCTTCCCCATTGAATGGGCCAATATCAATGTATGATACTTGCTATTGTTATATTTCTCCTATTAATTTTAACTCAAATACTAAAATAAACTAATTCATTAAAAATTAGTTCATGGATAATTTTCTGATTATGGTTAAATATTCATAATTACTAAATCTTTTTTCTCTTTTTGATTGGTTTCTCCACCAATGAAAAAAATTCCATCTAGAAAAATGGACAATATGTGTTCCTCACCCTTGTATTGCGTTCTTTTCTGACTGTCTTCATTGAGTATTCATCATCGGTAGTTTTGTTTACTGATGGTTTGACAATACTGAGAACCAATCTTTTTTAAATAAAACTATATATTAATGTATAATTAATAAGAGTTCCTATTTGGTATTGATGTAATTATTGAATATTGAAATTATGATTATTGAATGGTTTTTGAAAAATGGATATCATGGTTTTTCAAAATTTTTTATCATGGTGTAACGAAAGGAGATTTTGGATCAATGGGTGGCCAAAATATGGCTACCGATGATGATAAAGGATTTTTCAATT
Source organism: Viscum album (assembly GCA_963277665.1). NCBI lineage: Eukaryota > Viridiplantae > Streptophyta > Magnoliopsida > Santalales > Viscaceae > Viscum > Viscum album. The sequence continues at coordinate 443,446,407 of OY728129.1, forward strand.
CATATCTAATCATTTATGTATAATTTTTCGTGGAAATAGATATGCTGGTTGTTTTATAGAATAATTGTGAGAAATTATGATTTCATTAAAATTATAATATATATATATAGAATTTAGTTTAGAAAACACACAATGTGAGGGCCTTCATTCTGTAGTGGTAATGGTTTATATGTAATGATAAATATTATACATCATGTGAGACATCCACAAACTTTCCAGATATTGATCAAGAGAATCAAAATATACCCATGTGTACAAAGACAAAGACATTACAATTTTCAGTGTATTTGAGCATGACTAGAGTCCATGAGAACAAGAATGAGTACACAGCCCAAACACGGGTTGAACAAGTCTTAGTGGGACACATCATGTATCTATTATACACACAATATATCCCTCCCTAGGCAGGTCAGGTCCCTTGATCCCCTCACTCCTATTTCAGTATCAGTACATTGATGTTCCATTTGTCAATCTCGAATATGGTATAGTGTGACATCATGTATTCAGGTTAGGATGAGTGATCCACTATACAGTTTTGTTTATTATTGATTATGGATTTCCTCCATGTGGTTAGAGGTGTGACGCTATGTAACTAATTCTTTTGTTGAGTTTCGTATTTATTTTACGATATCTTGGGTGTAAAATCTCGTTTATATTTGTTTACTCATGTTCGGGTTTGGTATCCCCCATAATTCCTAGGCACAATATACTACTTAGGTTTCAATAATATGTGAGTTTTAGTTAATAGAATGAATTTTATATCCAGATTAGTATGCCCTCTCAAAATAATTAAATATATAATAATGATACCTAAGAAGTGTTCCATATGATGATGTGACCAAGGATACTTAGGTATAATACAATTCTAGCAATAAGGATGTTACCATACATAGAGATTTTGACTATATCATTGAGAATATCTTGTTTTTTATCATCATTCTTTTTTAGTTAGATGTCTTTAAAACATTATATTTTTTGATTTTGTGGAGTCCCATAAGGTATGTTTATACTCACCCTTAATGGGAATGTCCTACATATGTTATGTATTTTTTAGATGAAATTTCATTTGATAGAGTCCATGGAGGAGTTCATGCTAGTGTAGTTTTGTTTCAATTGATCCACCATAGAATGTTTTATATTATTATTGTAGAAAAATATTTCCCTCTTTAATAATTTTCTATAATCATTTATATCAGAAACCAGATCTAGTCACTATCAAAACCGGAAAGAAGAACCATCTCACAATTTGTCTCGAACGATGTTCTTAGTCACCATGGGTGGGCACAAGTTCCTGGGTATCAAGAAATAAATGTTAGGAATGATTTACCCAAGATTATTAACATACAACAACAACTAAATTCAATAAACCAAATCTGAATTTTGCAAACCAAACCATCATTTACAAAATTTCTCAATTGTACTACATAATTTATTTCAATCCACATAAACAATATCAAAATGGAACAAAACCAAAATGACAGACTAAGAACATCCTCAGGGAAAGATGCGCCACCCAAAATCCATTTTCACAAAATATCATCATGAAGGACCGCTAAAAATCAGTACCATTGGCACAAAAAGTTATACCCAAACCTGTGACAAAAACAACCAAGCAAACTATGAACAAAGGTGTAAGTAGGGAATGACCCAAATCCTTGTAGGATACCACCCCAAAGAGATAAAATGTAATAAACATTCTAAGACGAAAAACTTTCATGTTTTCATAAACATGATATTCTATTCAAAATTTTAAAGAGATTAAATATTAAATAAAAACAGTTTTCAAGTGGCTTGTTTTAAAGTATTATGAATTTAAAAAAATTACCCAAGCTAATGAATTTTCCAGCCCAAAAAATTGTTTGCTACTGGTAAGAATAAATCGTCCATTTATCACAATAAACAGGATATAACTCCTATGCAGTAGCTCGATGTGGGTCCTAGTTACATCGTATCTCGGTGAAAGTAACCATCACAATATCTATTGTCATGCACACGAGCCACTTGTAGGGGTCATAACCATAACCTAGAGGTCCCATATCATTATCCTAATCATCATAGCTTAGTTAGTGTTGTAAGAATCAGACTTTCTATGTGAAATTATGGCCAAATCCCACATGATCACTAGCATACTAGTACACGTCTACCCACCTAGATACTTGATATTCCCTCTTGTCCTCAAACATGTTCCACATGACATGAAATATAATTTTCACATGCCAATACCACTTCAACATCCTACACCCACCAAACATCCCACAAACATGTCATATAATAATCCTTTCTCTAGAAATATTCAATTTTCACATCATACTCACACTGAACAGCACAAAAACATGGTTCCCACCTTTCTTACGAGTTGATAAAACATTTTAGTAATTCATAAAACATAAAAAAAATTGACATCTAAAATCACCAAATTAACCTTAAAAAATCCATATTAGGTGAACACACTCACCAAAACAGTACATGTACATACTTTTCCCACTTTTTCTAACCTAATAATCCATTTACATGTTTCATAAAACTATCCCAACGGTTTTACCCATGTCTTGCTCACAAATACAATTTCAAAACCCTCTATAAAAGAAAAGATCAACCCCATAACAATATAAAATAGAATATTCAGCCCCAAAAACTTTTAATAAACCACTCTCATGTGTTACAAAATAACCTCAAATAATTCCACAAAATATATACCTGAAAAACTCACATTCTCAAAAAATACACATTCATGAAGTATAACAAGGTTTTACACATAAAACCCATTTAAAACACTATTTTAAACCATAAATCCCACCAATACCCTACAAAATAATAATTTCCAATCAAAAAAATAGGTAATAAATCATTTTAATAAGTTATAAAAAAACCCAAATATTCCCAAAAGGGTTACACATGGAAAACACTGAATTGAAACAAAAGGACAACTATAAAATTATCTGATTAACATATTCCATAAAAATTGTTTTCTCACAATTTAAATAATATGATTAACATTAAAAATCAATAAATCATTAATGTTAAGTCATCATAAAATGATTACACATTGACCCACTTAATGAAATTGTCGAAACCCTCAAATCTTAGTGTGAAACATCAACTACACCACTATCGCACCACAAGGAAGTGAAATTGAGCCCTAGACCACAATATATGACAAAAAAGGCACCAAAACAAACCCTAGGTATGAACCCAATCATCTGGAAATTTCAGATCATAATTAATGTGGGTGGAAACCTCAAAGAGAAGGAAGGAAATGAATAGATAAACACTTACATTATGAAATCCTCATGAAATCGCCCCAAATCCACAAAACTATGAATCTCCATGTAACAGAAACTGGTATGGTGGCTATTTGGAGTCATAACATTTCATTTGGGGACTAATTTTAGGGTGTGGTAAGATTTAAAATTGAATGAGTTATGAAAGAAACATTTTACCTCTTCAAATATGGTTGATTTGAGAAAGATTATAAATGATCTCCCTATGCCGCAGGGGAGATGAGCTCCGAAGAGGAAAACTCGCTAATGAGTCTGAGCCTTATATTTTTTGGCTTCGAGTGGGAGGTGGAATCAACTAAAAAAAGTAAAAAATAAACAAGATATTAAAAAATTAAAAAACATAATTTAATGATGGAAATGTGCTTACGAGAAGGCTGAATAATTTAAAAAAAACTCAAATTTATCATAATAATGTATTCCTATGTGGTACAAATTGATATGGTGATTTTAATACACCATGGGATGCCAATTGGGAAGTGGAATGGGTGTAAAATGTTGGTTAATGAAGGAGTTATAAAAAACCAAAATTTACTTTTAAATCTGGAAATGGGCTCACGGTTTGGCCCAAATTTTGAAAACATGCCATTTCCACCAAAATGCATGGGAAACCCCAAAAACAATGCAACAATTGAAATAAAATCAAATTTTCATATAAAATAGTTAATGGATGTAACAATTATACCCACCATAAAACATTCCACCCTAGGAAAGCCACAATAAGGCCAGAAGCAAAAACCATACCCAACTGAAAGGCTGAAATGAACTCCTTTGTTATGCTTCACCCCCAAATTCTATAACACCTCCAGTGATCAATTAAGAATTAAATGCTATCAAAAAACAAAACATACACCAAATTCCTAAAACAGTCAATAACATACATACTTTATCCCAATATAAAACTCCCAAAACACTATTTGAACAAAACTCCAACAATTTACCTAAATGAACAACAACAACAAACAAGGTTACACTTAAGTTGATTTTGATAAACTGATGGGAAATCTCAAATCCCAAAGTTCACCCAAGGATGCTGTCAGAAGCTAGATATCTCCGAAAGAAACTACCTACATCCATGTCAAGAATAATTAAAAATCAGAGTTACTAATATGGGGAGAAACAAATGGGATAGCCACCATAAGAGACAACTTAAATTTTCATGAGACAATATCTGGACACTAATAGGGGGCCCAAATTAACTTCCTAGTACAAGGGGTTGACTTACATTCATCCATTCCAAAATAACATACATAAAACTTACAGGGGGTCTCCTCACCAAATGAACCAACCATCTTAACCGACCAGCACAACCGACATAGAAAGACCCCAAAATTTAAAGATTTGGGAAAATGACAGGGTTAGGGCACACAGTTCGGGGAAACAATGTAATAACTATGAGGATCCTAGTACATACATGGTTTTCTGGGGCACAGTTACTACTAACCATGCACTCATCCTGTCTAGAAAAAATTAAATATTTTTCCCAAAAACTCAATGGAAACCAAGGAGGGATGGAATGGAATTGGGGATAACATGTGCTTGAATCCCTCCACCTCTTTCAATCGAATGGGAACTACATAAGCAAGATGAATAAACATGAGGTATAAACTATTTCCATCATTCATACCGAGGGTAGGACATTGTACAAGGGTTTGAAAAAACAATGGTATTTCCCCTGATTCCCTGATAGATTTACTCCGGAACCTATGGCTAGTGTTCAAATGATTGAATCATATACAGCCTCGCAATTAGCCATTGGAAACCCCTGAACGGATCTTCTCCTTTCGGTTCTACAAACAACTACACTACAACCCCTGATGGGTATACCATGACATAACACACTCCAAAACTCACTTTACCAAAACCTAACATTACACTGAAATAAGGTATTAAAAGATGAAAACACATCACACATTGTTTCTTTTGGTGAGAAACATCAGGAGTAAAGGAAACATATAAACACCTTCCTCTAAACTGGTGAATTATGAAGGTTTTCCAAGGGATACATACACCATACATAATAGACACTCATAGATGATTTCTTGACCACCACCTTTATAGTCAAATGAGCATATGACATCACATGGGTCACCGATCATGACCATTGAGAATGATAGAAACAATACATGGAAAATGGCCTTATTCCAAGTCCCCAAACAACACAAAATTCCACAAAATGACCACAATAGCCCATCATGACCAGAATTCAACAACACGTGGATTAACATGGACCCATGCTTCTAAAAAACTATGAAGGACCCAAAGGCCCTCTTAGATACCATCCACACAAAAAACCACATACCACTTCCAGCTTCGACGAAACATGTAAATTATGAAACTGAAGTCTTTTTCAACCTTCCATAATAACACTCCCAATACTAGAGGATCCAATAAACTAACAAGGACAATGGTGTAGAATCAATCAAAAATTCATGATAAAAATATTACTTATATTGATCATCTTGGGGGTCATCCAACAATGAATAAATTTGGGTTTCACATCAATCTTGCAGTTACTCGTAATGGGGAGTACCTTATCTAATGAGAGAACTCAAGGACCCAACCAAGCTTGTAAATTGGTAAAAATGTGCCAAAAAACAGAACTGAACACATAGGAACCACCATAAAGGCATCCTAAATAATTTCCCATAAGATATCACTCACCATTACATCGACCCAACTCGCCAAAGAAACAAAAACCAAAAACATCATTCCAATAAAAGGGGTTCTTTGACTCAAAATATCCCACAATTACAATGTTTCCAAAAAAACACACCATCCCAAACTAGTCATAAAGACAAAACGTTTTATTTTAGAATCATCTCTTTGACAATAAAAAGTTCAGTCGTCAGCATATCCAAAAATGCTACCCCATGACCTCACACATGCATGTTTTAATGCCACACTAGGCAGCCTTCTCATATCTATCCATGCACTCATCCATACATTCTATTAACCATCCACCATCCCAAATAACCCCCATTCATGTGGTCACTCATAGAAATTCCAGAGTTTAAAACAAAAATTCTTTCCACTTTTCAAAACCAAAAAGCCAACCAATACTTTTTTTTCTCAAAAACACTAACCATAAAACAAAAACCGATTTACATTTTACAAACCAATTTTAGAAATCACCCATATTTCATTAAAAAATCACTTTCATGACTTCCACAACCATTTCAGAAAAAATAAACCCCTTTTAAAAAGCTTCTAATTTCAGGAAAAAATCCATTTCATTAATCGCTGTTTAATTAAGAACTCAACTCTTCTCATTTCAAAACATGGTTCTAAAATTTCATAAAACATTTCAAATTATATATAGTTACCAAATCAAAATACATTAAAAAAATCGAAATATGTCCTCAAAGACATTCTATCCCATTAAAACACCTTTCAACTAATTATAGATCTCTATTAGGAAGACTATTTGAAACCCAACATTTACATAGTCATTTCATTTAAAATAGGTGTAAACACCCCATTTCCCATTTCAAAAATAGTCTTTAAATTCACTTACAACATTTAAAAAAAACATTTCTTATTTATTGGAAACAAATTTCACAAAAATATTAAGCTTCTTAAAACTGAGTCATTTTAGATTTAAAACCGAACATCCATGATTGTATAACTACTGGACAGAAAAAAATGTGATAGGAATCATGTTTTGGTGGGTGACATGAACATATGGTTTGAGTCCATATTTCAATCACTTCACAATCATAGAGGGTGTTTTTGAGAAATATCCCTAGCTCCACATGGGTTACTAGGCCCTACGAGCTCACTTAGACCATTAACAAAACTCTGTTTCCATTTCCCTTAGTCTTCATCAAACAAATAAATCCAAAGGACTCAGAGAAATCCCTACTTCCCATGGTGAATCAAATTCCACCATGAGGTGTTCTGGCCAGCCACAGAACACATAATTGGAATGTCAAGTCCCAACAGCCCTAGCTCCATATTATATTGATAATTCCCCAAATAACATCACCAAAAGAGAGAAAACCTGCTCTGATACCATTGTATCACGAACCAGATCTGGTCTCCATCAAAACTATAACCATAGTTGGATTTTGAAAAGGCCCAATGGGTATTCCATATCCCTACAGTCTATCACATGTGACTGGGTAACACAAAATGAATGTTGGGAATGATTTACCTGTGTTTATAAACATACAAAAACTGAAAAATCCAATAAAGAAAATATGGATTTTTCAATGAAATCCATCTTTTAAAAAAAATTATAATTGTATTACATAATTTAAAACAATTCTGAAAGACTATAACAAAAGGTAAAAAACCCGATGGACATCCCAATAACCTACTCATGGTAAGAGGCACCGACCTCACACTATCTCCACAACACTACATCTCGAAGGACTACTATAAACCCATACCTTTGGCAGAAAAAGTTTTACCCAAAGATACGAAAAAAATTACCAAGTCTACAAACACCCAAAGGTGTATGTAGGGTGTGAGACAAAGCCAATTAGGATACCACCACTATGAGATTCTATGTGATAAACATTAAATCATAGAATCTATCATGTTTTAATAAACATGAAATGCTAAGGATAATTTTAATGAGATTAAACATTAAATAAAAACTGTTTTCATGTGGGTTGTTTAAAATAATCAACACTTTTAAATAAAACACCAAAGATTCAAAATTTTCCATCCAAAAATATTTTATAGAGAAGATAAGCATTAATCATCCAATGAGAACAAGCAATAGGAAATAACCCCTAGGCACTAGCTTGTTGTGGGTCCTAGGTACCTCGTATCTCAGTGAAAGTAACCATTACAATATCCATTCTCGTGCACACGATCCACTTGCAGGGATCATACCCATTACGTAGTAGTCCCCCATAAAAATCATCATAATAGTTTATTTAGTGTTTCAAGCATCAATCATGCTACGTGGAACTGAGCCCAAACCCCATGGGATCACTAGAATAATAGTAAACATCCACCCACCAAGATACCCGAGTTTCCCACTTGTCCTCAAACAAGTTCCACAAGCCATGAAATATAATTTGCACAAGAAAATACCACTTCCACATAAAACATCCACCAAACACCCCACACACATGTAAAATAATATACCTTTAGTAAGAAAAATTCAATTTTCACATCACACTCACACATAACATCTTACAAACTTGTTACATAACTTTTATGCAATTTGATAAAATATTTCAGCAATGTATAAAACATCTTAAAATGTATGACATCTTAAATCACCACATTACACTTAAAAATACATCATAGTTGTATAAACTCATGAAAAAAGGTATGTAAATCCTTTTCATACATTTTATAACTCAATAAACCATTTAAAAGTATCATAAAACTATCCCAAGGGGTTTACCCATGTTTTGCACAAAAAACCAATTTCAAAACCCTCATTCCAAACCAAAATCGCACCTATATCAATCGAAAACAGAATTGGATTCCCTAGAAACATTTATTAAACAACTCAAAAAGGTATCAAAATTATCTCAAATAATTCTATAAAATATATACATAAAAAATAAACATTTCCGTAAATCTTCTTCAAGATGTATAAGAAGGTTTTACCCATAAAACCTATTCAACCCCCCCCCCCTTTTAAACCAAAAATCACCCCAATACCCTACCAATGCATAATTTCCATCCCAAGAAACATTTAATAAATCAATTTATGTTGTTATAAAATATTCCCAAATATTACTATAAGTGTTACAAATTCAAAACACCCAATTGAAACTAATGCGAAACTATAAAATTAAATACATAACAAACTACTTAAAAAATGGTTTTCACACAATGGAAATCATATGAGTAACATTCATAATCATAATATAATTCTTGCTAACTCATAAAAGAATTATTCCACATGGAATCACCTACCAAAATTGTCAAACCCCTCAAATCATGGGTTAATCATCCACCACACCACCACCAAACCAAAAGGATGTGAAATTGAGCCATGGACCAAAATATATGACCACCAAGACTCCTAATCAAACCCAAAATAAAAAAACTAACTTTTTTACATTCCAAAGCTTCATTAATGTGGGTTTAAATACTAACAATAAGGATGGAAATGTGGAGATAAACACTTACTTGAATAAATATTGAAGAAATCGCCCCACATCATCCAAAATCGGAATCTCCAAGTAACCCAAATTGGTAAGGAGGATCTAAAGAGTCATAGTAAGTCATGTGGGGACTAAAATGGGGTGAAAATAGTGAAAAATTACAGTTTTATGAAAACAACATTTTACATCCTCAAATATGGTCAATTTGAAAATGATTAAGAAAGATCACCCTAATCAGTGGGGGATATGAGCTCTAAATAGGCAAATTCTCTAATGTGGGGGAGACTCAGGTTCCTGTCTTCTAGTGGCAGGTTTAATCAAAAAAAAAGTTAAAAATTAATGAGATATTGAAAAATTAAAAAATAATTTAATTCAGGAAATGGGCATAATGGCTGGCCCAATACCTAAATAAAAACCGAAAATCCATCATGAATTTGAATTCTTATGTGGTAAAAATGGATATGGTGATTTTAATATAAATAAGGATTCCAATTAAGAAGATTAATGGGTGTAAAATGTTGAAAAATGAACAAGTTGTAAAAAAAACATAATATATTTTTTAATTTAGAAATGGGCACACTGTTTGGACTAAATTTTTGAAACCCAAAATTTCCTCCAAAATGCATGGGAAGCCCTAAAAACAAAGTAAGAATGGAAATTAAATAACAATTTCCATTAAAATAATTCATTTATGTGACAATTTATTAATTTTGTGTTCTTAAATTTATCTATTTTCATCTTCATGCACTTTTTAAAAATCTGATGTGGGATTAATATGCATTAATCTTTCAGTCAATTGTTTATCAATTATATATTATACTTGTGTATGGATATTTCTGCATTTTAGAGGTACCTTTGACTAATTCCTCACATATATGAGAAATTATTACTCATTTAAAATCATCAGTACCTATCTTGTTTGAGGTGGGATTGGGGTTTCACACTCGATCTACATTGGCATGCTTGGCCCAGATGGGTTGAGTAGACTATTTTATATCTACATAAAGTCACCACCCCAATGATTATATGTTGAGTTATTAATAAAAAATCTTATTTTGTGAATATTTAATCCCCTATATATAAATTTACTCAATTAATGTTCATAATAAGGTTATTCTTATGAAATATTTTTATCCTTCCTTTTGTCAAAATTGATGTGATGATAGAAATTTATTACCTCTATTGACATAGAATAAATTATAATACCAAAGGTATGATAATATCATGATTTTTTTCCCCATTAATGTTTATTTATTGGATGATAATAATGAAACACCACTAAAATTTTAATCCAACTGTATATTTTTATTTATTATAAATGATTATAGAAAAACTCATCATTAGTTATATTCCTATTATGATGGAAAATATGTGTTCACAAGTCAATGTAAACATATTGAGGATAAACCCTCATTAAAATTTTAATCTTAATTCATATTTACATACATAAAAACATAAATATTTAATCTTTTATTAATAATTAAGATTCAAAAGATGCAATTTACATAAGCTGTATTGTAATGATTGACAATTTTATGATGTGATTTAGTTTAATAAATAATATGAGAATAAAGATTTCTATATGAAACAAAGATACTAAAATGATTCATAGAATAAGTGAAAAACATTTTTAATGAAAATTATAAATTTAAATAAATCCTCTATTGAAAATTGGATTCTAATAAATTAAAAAATTTATAATTTTTAAAACAAATTAGATTATAATGGACTATTCATTTTCGAAAAACCAATTGAAGTGTTAAAAATAAAATCGACCACATTGAAATTATTATTATGATAATTAAAGATATTAAAATATATATAAAATATTATTATGATTCTCCCTATTATAAATTTTTATTTAATAATATCAATGAAAATAAATATCAAAAAAGGATATTTTTCATTAAATGTAGTTTTCTTTATAATATAAATTTCATTTAGAAAACTAAATTTTTCAAATTTTGAAACTAAATTTGACAAAAATAATATTATTTTTATTTTATAACATTATAATCATATTATTATAAATTTTTTTATATTTTCATTAATAATTAATTTTTTTATTGTGAAAAATATTGTTTTTACTACAAATAAATAATTTATATCAATTTAATTATGAAAGAAATATATATAAATTTATAAATCCTTTAAATAGAAAAATAATTTATTTAGAGAGTAAAACATTATCTTTTGACAATACAATTCTGAATTTATAATCCATATGTTTATCATTTTATAAACATATGTATTATTTTATATAAAAAAATTATTTTGAGTCATTAATTTTTATTAAATTATTTTTGTAAAATTTGGTTTTGTATTTTTATAAAGACACATAGATTTTATAACACCCAAGATTCTATATAATGTTTCCCTTTAAATAATTCAATATATTCCATTTTATGAAACCTCGTGATTCTAACACAGCGCAACCGATCAAACTAGCTGTTATGTTATTTTTCTAGAAGCATTCAATTTTTTGATGAATAGAGAAAAACACTACGTTATTGGTTAAAACCAGCTTTTTATTTAAATAATTATTTATATTATTTAAAATTATATTATATAATAATAGATACATAATAACTATAGATGTTCAATGTAATTCAATGGATTCATTTTAGAATAAGTTTAGATATATAAAAATTTTATTGAAATTTTTACCTTCATTTACCCACATACTTGGAGCATTTGATAATTTTCATAAAAAGAAATTTTACCACTTATATGAGTGGAATTTAAACAATCCAAGAGACACGTTTAATATCAGAATGTTAAATTTGGTTCCATAAGTTGAATATTATTTGGCGAATAGTAACTTTTGACTTTTATTTACAAATTTTAAAAGTAAATAAGGTCATTAAGAGTAAAAATAATATCATAATTACCATAACACATAGCCAAATTATATTGGATATGTATAATTCGACGAAAAACAACTTTATGAATAAAATATGACCCCCTTTTGTCCACTGATATTATATTAGGAAATTTATTATTATATTTAAAGAAGAGTAAAAAGAGGTTAATTCAATGATTAATAACTAAACCATCTTTAATATCAAGTTACACACAATATAAATTAGACTATAAATATTAATTAAAAAATATAAAATATTTCCTACATAATGGTATTTTATTTTTAATTTTTAGACATTATTTAATTTAATTTATTTATGACACAATGATGATGCAGTAATTACCTAAATAATGAAATATTAACATAATTGATATTATAAATATACAAATAAACTTTAATTGAGACTTATGATTAATTCCACTAATTTTATAGTATAATATTACATGTTATTATCGGTTAATTAATTTTTATTATAATTGATAATTTTTTTATGGTTTAAAAAAAATTAAATACTAAATAGGGTCAAAATTGACATAATTGAGATTTTAAAACAAATATTATGTTATTAATTAATATAATATTCCAAAAAATATAAGGTTCTGAAAAAGGACATAGATATGGTTATATATATTAATTATGAACCACATGGTGTTCGTTTTTCTTTTTTATAGTATGTATATTAACCATATAATATAAAAATACAAAAAGACGTTGTAAATGTCAAACTATTTAACTAAGAGTTAAATCTAAAAGATAAGGTTAATATGATGACCTAAACGTTTCTAAAACCTATTGGTTGGGATTTTTTTGACATATACGTACCTCAAACATTATATAATTCATTTTCGGGCCATGAGAATCCGAAAATTATTTTATTATAAAATAATATTTTGAGTATTTCATAAAGTGATTGTCACCCCTCTTATAAAAGGGAACATCCCATTCTCTTAATTTCACACATCAAAAGCATTTTGGCTCGGCCAAACCCTTTTCAAATATCCTTCCAACATTCCTACATCCATCCTAGAGGAAATCCATTGGTCATAAAACCAACTTATGGACCGCTTTTCATCAAATCAAAAAGAAGAACCTGAGGAAGTGGTAAATATTTCATCACCTCTTCCACGTTGTTTTTTTGTTCCACTTCCACCTTCCTTGTTGTCTCAATTCAAAAATAATAAATTCAACATTGTATATATACTGTGACGTTATTATAGAAATATTACATCCATATTCATTATTCTATCCATCCTATAAATCAAAAAGTCACCATACGTGTGTATGTACGGATTACCGTCTCCATATCGTGGTGTAGTTTGTTATTCAAACACTTAATTATTTGGATGGGTATAATAATGAATATAACTGATGTAAATAATAAATATTAAATGTTAAATAATCTATATATATGATATACCATCCAATTAAATATTATTTTCCCATCAATATTATGATATTTTCGCTCGTGTGTACGTACGGATTACCATCTCCACGAACGTGATGAGATTCATTCCCCGTCATAATAATTCAAGAATAATTTTCATTTTATGTTAAAAAATAATATCTAAGAACATAATACCATTATAGAATTTAATAAAATTAAACTTACCCATAACAAACAAGCCTTATGTAACCGATCATATATAGGAAAACATATCAGTTAACACACGAAACGATGATACTACTAAAATATTATAAACAGAGAAATATTAAGAGATCATATATGATATCATATTTATGTATATATTTCTGGTATACTTTAATAACAAAATATACTATTATACATGAGGTTAACATACCCTCAACCAAGGAAAAGTACAAGGTAAGGGTTAATTTCACAATCTCTTTATTATGTGAGGTTGTTTTTACGTAAGTATCTACTGAGACCTCTTTATCATCCACATACGTGTTTTCATAAAAATTTATTTAAATTTTTTTAATATTTACTAGAAAATGGTTTAATGTCATTTATAACATTATTTGACTATATATGTTTTGAAAGAACTCTTTCTGTTGTTTTCAAGACAAGGTACTTTATGACCTTTTCGACAAATCAAGGTAAGAATGTTTTTTAACTTAAACAGCGGGTGCAATTATTCTCCACCGTTATAACACTATTGAAGCATCCCTTACAAGATTGTAAGAATATTTTAAAATTATATGTTTTCTTATATAGTTATGTTTCTTTTAAATGATTTCTAAATAGAAAGAGATATTTATCTAAAAAAAGTTATGATTTTATCATGTCAACATCCTTTTGATGGATTTTTATCTTTTCTGAAGTTGATTTATTATGATACAAATATTTCATATTGTATTAAAGGTTCTTTGATATGTTTAACTGTGGATGTTTTATTTTAATACAATTCATGGTTTAAGGATAATTTATTGACATTTAGTATGATAGTTTTAATACAAATGTTTAAGTTATTTTTTATCCTTTTCAAATGAGTAATGCATTGGACTTAGTAAGTGATGGTCATAGCCTGCTATAGCTCCTCGGTGCATCATTAGGTAACATTAGACAAACTAGTGTCTTGGAACAACGCATTGAAAAAAATATTTTTGTCATCTTGGAACAAGGCCTTGACTATGTGGTTATTAAGTCAGACATTATGCATTCCATCATTATGAAATTGGATATTGATGTTGGATGTGATTATTCGACTTGTAGAATATCCATGTGAATAAGTAAATGGAATTATTTAATTTTATATTTTCCATATTATGATGATGTTTATGTTTAAAAGGATTTTGTTTGAGTCTAATACATTTCCTTAAATATTTATGCTTATTTATGATTGTTTCTACTGTATTGTTATCCTTACTGAGCATCTGAGCTCACCCCTTTCGATATTTTATTTTTCCCAAGATATGAAGAACTATTTAATGGTTGACCTGTAGAGATAGGATAAGGATGTAATTGTGTTCAAAGGGGTGAAATGATGTTGCTGTTATGATTTCTTGATGTAATGTAAAGCTTATGAATGTGTCTAGTAATTCCAAGGCTACTAAACTGATCAGTCCTTCGAAACATGATTCCTTATATCTTGCCAATGTTATATAATAATGCACCAACTCTGGGTAACCAGGGTCAGGGGGTTACAGTTGGAATCATACGAAGTTTAGTAAAATCCTTGAAAACTAGATTAAGAAAATCCTTAATTAGAGAACACTAGCTTAAGATATACTTTGAGGATTAGTATATAAGAACATCCTAGAATTTTGGTATTGTACATATTTTGTGAGTTTTCTATGAAATGCATCCCTATTTGGATATGAGCATGTAGAGGTGGCTCTGGCACATATATACCTAGGGGTGAAACTAAAAAACACTACATTGAGCTAGACTCGAACGGGAACTGGTGCACGAAAATGGGCCTTACTGTACTATTGGTTATGACACTCCTGAGGGATATTCTTAGGATAATTCTAATTTTCATTACAAAACATTATACAGTTTTTATGAGTATTTAATTCCTATATGAAAACTTTTTATGATTATTAATTATATCTCTAAACAGTCCAATTTTTGATAAGTGTTTTACATGTTTGGAATTATGTATTGCGATTCATAATCTAATATAGTGTATGTGATTGATTAGAAATGGTGCTTAGTGGATGGAATGGAACTGTATCAATGCATGTAATCCATGTGGGGATTTCCCTCTTAGACAAGATAATTATAGTGGAGCTAGTAGAGCACCTTGTGATGATGAACTTATCACTATACTAGGACTACTCACTCAGGTTATGAATAATATCCTTAACTGTATGGAGCACCCTAATCCACAACACGGAGGATCAATGTTTGAATTCTTCATGAGGTAACAACCTCCAACATTCAATGCGAGTACAAATCACTTAGTAGCTAAGAAATGGATAAATCTGAAAGAGAAAACAATTCATTCTTTAGAGAGTAGGAAAAGCGAAAACATTTTCATGGCAGTTTATCACATCACAGGAGATACAGATCAATGGTGGTCATTAATCAAAAACACTAAGAAACATGAAGATGTATCGAACATGGAATGGAGGGAGATTAATGATATTTTTTTAGAAAAATTCTTTCTTAGTGACCATTGAGTTGATATGGAAATAAAATTTTTCAGTATGAGGAATAAAGAGGATGAGAATGTCACAAAATACGAGGCTATCATTACAATGATAGCAAGGCATGCTGCCGATTATATGAATAACCCAAGGATTAAGATTGATCAATTCGTTTATGGGTTAAAAAGGTTTCTTTGGTGAGTATTATTCTCAAAATCCTTCTAATCATAGGAAGATTTTGTCTCGTGTGCTATCAAGACAGAAATATAATTAATTAAGTTTTAGGACTTTAAAGTAAAGTAGGAGAAGAAGATATCTTCTAAACACACTAGAAATGTAAATATTGGGATGAAGGGAAAATTTTATTTTCCATCCTACGGTAAATGTGGGAAGAAACACCCATGTACTTTCATAAAGGGAATGGGAGTCTGTTACAAGTGTGGTGAAAAAGGCCACCGAGCTCATGACTACAAGTGGATGAATGAGGCAGTTGAATGGTTAAATTGTTGAGAAAAGTGGAATTATGAAAATGAATGTCCTAAGAACCAAAAGAACTTACCTCAGAAAATGACAAGGGAGAAAGGCCAAGATTATGCGATCACTACTGTTGATGTTGAAGCACCGGAAGACATGGTGTCAGGAAATTTAATGGTTTCCTCCTGTTCAGCCAATGCATGATTTGATTCTGGATCATCCCATTGTTTCATATCTTCCCAGTTTTCAAAGAAAATAAAATATTTTCAATTTGAGATAACAAGAGAGTTGTAAATCAAAACTCCAAAGGAAAGTATCTTCGACAAAATGTTTTGTGAATCAATTTCCATTAAGTAATATAAATGTTCTTGATCTACTGATCTCATCATCATACCCATTAATTAATATGATATAATACTCACAATGGATTGGATTTTAGACCATGATGAAAAAATTTATTTTAAGATGAAGTAGGTTACAATTTTCGATGATGAAAACAAGTACCTTATCATTAATGAATAAAAATCGCCACCTGATTATTATCTAGATCCACCCCCAATAGCTCAATAAAATTCAATTATTAGAGAATAATTTAATGAAATAACTACCGGTGAATTAATTAATGATCAAATACAAGACATACATATTGAGGAAGAATATGTTGATATGTTTCCAGAGCATGTTCATGGACGTCCTCCAGAATGAGGAATTGTGTTATCCGTTGATTTAATTCCTGGTTCAAGGGCCATATGAAATACCCCTTATAGAATGGCCACTGTGTAATTAGGGAAAGTAAAGATCAACTAGAGGAATTGAGTAATAAGGGATTTATTTTCTATAATGCTTCTCCATGGGGAGCCACTGTTCTTTTTGTTAAGAAGAAAGACATATCTATGAGGTTTTTCATTGACTACATAGAGATCAATGTTATGACAATAAAGAACATGTATCCCCTACATCACATTGATTATTAATTAGACCAACTTCTAAGAGCACAATACATTTCAATGTTTAACCTTCGATCTAGATATTATCAGTTCTGTGTGAAGAGGGAATACATTCTGAAAATAGTATTTCGAACCAGGTATGGGCATTACGAGTTCACATTAATTCCTTTTGGATTGACTAATGAACCCTCTCTCTTGAAGGATATAATAAATAAATTTTTAAGGAATATCTTGATGACATTTTAGTGTTATTTATTGATTATATCATTGTATAATCCAAAAGCTATGAATATCATGAATGAAACTTGCACAATATCCATAGGACTCAATGCAGAAATGAATTATATGGGAATTTTAACAAAAGAGAATTCTGGATTCAAGAGATTTCTTTTTTTGGACATATTATCTCTAAGGATGGAATCTCTATTGATCCTTCAATGACCAATGAAATACATGAATGGCAAGCACCGATGAGTATAACTGAGGTATGAAATTTTATTGGTTTAGCCGGTTATTATCAGAATTTTGTCTAGAATTTTTCTTGATTGGCTAACCCATTAACCAAGATCACACATTAAGGGTTTAAATTTGTTTGGACAAAAGAGAGTGAATAATGTTTTGATGAACTGAAGAGAAGATTAGTTAATTCTCACATCATGAATCTGCCATTATAAAATGATGGGTTAGTTATTTATATTGATGCTTCAAAGAAAGGACTTGGTTGTGTACTTATGAAGAATGATAGATTTATTTCCTATGCATCACGATAGCTAAAAATTTATCATAAATACTATCCCACTCATGATCTTGAGTTTGAAGATGTAATATTTTATTTGAAGATGTGGAGACACAGTCTCTATTGTGAAAAATGAGAGATTTATACTGTTCACAAAATTTTAAAGTATATTTTCCCGTAAATAGAACCCAACATGAGGTAAAGGATATCGCTTCAACTACTCATGGATTAGAATGGCACAACACACTTCCACTCAAGGAAGGAAACTAAGGTGGATTATTTATTGACAAGAAAATATCATTGAGTTTTGAATAAGATGAGAGTTTTAAGGGATCCTATTTTCATGGATCTAGTAATGATGGATAAGGGAATAACGATAGAAGGTGAAACATCAATACTTTTTCAAATGGGTGACAAGCCATCTTTACTAGAAATGATAAAGAGTTCTCAGACTCATGATGAGGAGTTTCAAAAGAATATTAAAGATGTAAATGAGGGGAGATTGAGTGACTTCTTATTTGAAGATCAAATTTTAAAATTTGGGAAGGGACTTTGTGTTCCCAATATACCAGATCTAAAAAACGAATTATTGGATGATGCTCAAAGCTATAATTTTTCTATACAACTTGGTATCACTAAGATGTATAGAGATTTGAAAGAACATTTTTGGTGGGAAAACATGAAGAGAGAGATTTCGGATTTTTTATAGAGATGTATGGTTTGTCAACAAGTGAAAGCTGGAAGGTAACAACCTAGAGGAGTCATCCAACCTATTCCCATACCTGCGTGGAAATTTGATAATATTACAATGTTCCTTGTCATGGGGCTACCAAAGACTCCTAGAAGGAATGGTGCAATATGGGTCATTATTGATCATCTTACCAAGTCAGTATATTTTAATGAAATAATGGAAGATTTACCACTTGAACGTATGAAAAGACTATATATTAATGAAATTTTAATACTTCATAGAGTACCCATATCGATTGTTTCTGATCGTGATACCCTTTTTACATCATGATTCTGGAAAATTCTTTAGAAGGCCCTGGATACTGAACATCGTATGAGCACTCCCTACCACCCTCAAGTTGATGGACAATCAGAATGGACTATTAAAACCATATAAGACATGTTGAGATCTACCTCACTTGACTTTCAAGGTATGTGAGATCTATATTTACCTATGGTAGAATTTTCCTATAACAATAGCTTCTATTCAAGAATTCAGATGGCACCTTATGAAACATTATACGGAAGGAGATGTAGCACACCAACATGTTTGGATGATGTTAGTGATAGAAAACTCATAGGCCCCGAACATGATGACGAAACAAAGGAAAGGTAAATGGTTATCCAAACTGACCTCAATGCAGCTCAAAGTTGGCAAAAGAGCTATGCCGATAATCAAAGGAAGGATTTTTAATTTCAGGTAAGAGATCATTTTTTCTTAAAGGTATCTTCATGTAATGGTGTTATATATATCAGTATGAATGGTAAATTGATTCCCTGGTACATCGGACATTTCTAAATTCTATAATAAATTGGTGTTGTAGCTTATTATTTGGAAATTCCTCCATGTCACTCCAAAGTTCATGATGTGTTCCACGTATCACTATTGAAAAAATACATGCCTAACCCAACACATGTACTCACCTATGAGAAAATTGAAGCAGAACATGATCTATCCTATTTTGAAGTGACTGTAAAAATTATTGAAACAAGAGAACAAGTGTTGAGAAACCGGATGACTCATCTGGTAAAGGTTCTATGTAGAAAACAATAGATATAAGAGGAAACTTGGGAACCATAGGAACTTATGATGAAGAACCACAAGAATCGTTTTGTGCGGTAGTATTCTAGAAATTTCTAGGACAAAATTATTTGGAGGAGGGAAGAATGTAACACCCCAAGCTTCCACGATATGTTTCCCTTTGAATAATTTTATAGATTGCATTGTACGTAACATCCAGATAGTAACACACCATGACCAATAAAACTATCTGTTATGAATAGTAATACAAAATTTTTGAGATTTTATAAATTTTAATTTTTAAAATGGATTTCATTTTTGAATTTAGAATATTGAAATTAGCATAGGGTGAATTTTTTCTATTTTTCTGAACACTTTTAATTTTTGATGAATAGTGAAAACACTAAGTTGTTGGTTAAAACCGATTTTTTATTTAAATAATAATTTATTTTAATTAAAGTTATTTTAGGATAAAATAGATACATAATACCTATATATATTCAATGTAATTAATTGTTTTCATTTTATAATAAGTTTAGATATGTAAAAATTTTATTGAACTTTTTATCAACATTTACCCTCCTCCTAGAAGCATTTGCAAATTTTCATAAAAGATAATTTTACCGCTTCTGTGAATTGAATTTCAAAAATATGAGAGACACGATTAATGTCAGAAAGTAAAATGTGGTTACATAAGATGAAAATAATTTTTTGTGAATTGTATCTTTTGGATTATATTTTCCACAGTTAAAAGTAAATTGGGTAATTAAGGTTAAAAATGATATCACAATTACCCTAACATATGACCTAATTCTATTGGATAAGTATTATTCGACTGGAAAACTACCATACGAATAAAATATGATCCTCTTTGGTCGACATGGATTAGATTAGGACATTTATTATTATTTTATTTAAAGAATATTTAAATGAGTTAAATTCCATGTTTAATAACTAAACCATGTTTAATATAGGGTTACTCTAAATATAAATATATGTATAAATATACATTAAAAAATATAATAATTTCCTACATAATGGTATTTTATTTATATTTTTTATACATTATATAATTTCATTTATTTATTAAAAAATGATGATTTAGTAATTACCATATTAATGAAATATTAAAATAATTTATATTATAAATATCCAAATAAATGTAAATTGAAAATTATGATGAATTCCATTAGTTTTCTAGTTTAATATTTCGTGTTAGGGTTGGTTAAATAAATTTTATTCTGTGTGATAATTTTTTTATGGATTTCAGAAAAATCAAATGCTAAATAGTTTCCAAATTGACATAATTGTGTTTTTAAAACAATTATTATATTATTAATTTATATTATGTACATAAAAATATATGGTTATAACAAAGGACATAGATAAGGTAATATATATTAATAATTGACCACATGGGGTTTTCATGGCTTGTTATAGTATGTTTATTAACCATATAATATAAAAATACAAGGAGAAATGGTAAATGTCAAACTATTTAACTATGATTTAAATCTAAAAGATAATGTAAATATGATGACCTAATCCTGTATAAAACCTATTGGTTGAAAGGTTTTTGACCCATACCCTAATGAGCCTTTAAATAATTCATTTGGGAGCTATTAGAAAAAATATATTTTTATTATAAAATAATATTTCATGCTTTTCCTAATGTGACTCTAACTTCTCCTATAAAAGGGGATATCCCCTTCTCTTAATTTCACACATCCAAATCCATTTGGCTCGGGAAAAACCCTACCAAAATATCATCTCATCATTCCGCCCTTACTCTTAGAGGCATTCCTTTGGTCATAAATCCATCCTAAGGACCCATTTTGACCAAATCATAAAGAAGAACCCACCCGAAGAAGAGGTAAATATTTCACCACCCCTTTCATGTTCTTTTCTTCTACCACTTCCTCATCATTATTTATTTCCATTATAAAATAAAAACTCATGTATCTTCTATATACTATTATTTTATTATAAGAATGGTACAACCATATTCATTATTATTTTCATTCTATAAGTGAAAAAGTCACCATACGTGCGTACGT
This sequence comes from Viscum album, assembly GCA_963277665.1. Lineage (NCBI taxonomy): Eukaryota > Viridiplantae > Streptophyta > Magnoliopsida > Santalales > Viscaceae > Viscum > Viscum album. The sequence goes on from OY728129.1 coordinate 443,468,645, forward strand.
ACAGATCACCGTCCCCACGTCGTGGTGTTGTTTGTCATTCAAACACTTTATTATTTTGAATGATATAATAATGAGTATAAATGATGTAAATAATAAATATAACATGTTATTTATTATTTAGATATGATATACCATCCAATTACATATGATTTCTCCATCAATATAATGATATTGTTGCTCGAGCATACGTACGGATCACAGTCTTCACGAATGCGATGAGATTCACTCCCCATCATAATCATTAAAGAATAATTTTCATTTTATGATTAAAAATAATGTCTAAATACATAATATCATTCTGTGTATTACTAAAATACATCCTATATAAAAAACATGGCTTACGTAACAGAGCATACAGAGTAAAACTGATCAGTTAACACCCGAAACGATGATAATATTAAAAAATTATTAAAAAATAAATATTAGAGGATCATATATGATATCATATTTATGCATATAATTCTTTTATAATTTAATGAAAATAATTTAAAATTTATAAATGAGGTTAATGTACCCAATACCATGGAATAATACAAGGTAATGGTTAATTTCACATTCTCTTTATTATCCAAAGTTGTTTTTATGTAAGTATCTATTGAGACCTTTTTATCATACACATCAGTGTTTTCTTAAAAATGTATTTGACAACATTTTTACTATTTACTATATAATAGGTAAAAGTCATTTATACCCTTATTTGACCTTATATGTTTTGAATGAAATCTTTCTGTCATTTTTGAAATAGGGTTTCTTATGACCTTTTTGACAAAATCAATGTATGAATGATTTTTTAACTTATACAGCAGGAGAGGCTATTTTCCGCCATTATAATATCGTTAAATCTTCCCCTGCAAGATTATAAAAATATTTTCAATATAAATGTTTTGTTTTATAATTATATTTCTTTTAAATGATTTGAAAATAGAAAGAGATATTTCTCTAAAAAATGTTTCTGATTTCATCTATGTCAACATCCTTTTGATGGATTCTAAGTTTATTTGAAGTTTATTTATTATGTTTCAAATCATATATATTTAATTGATGGTTTTGTAAAATGTTTTACTGTGGATGTTTATTTTTATACCATTCATGGTTTATGTATAAATTATTGACATTTCTTATGCTATTTTTAATACAAATTTTAATGTTATGTTTAAACATTCTCGTATGATGAATGCAATGGACTTATTAAGTGAAAGTTGGAGCTGGCTATAGCTTCTTAATGCATCGGTAGATCTTATAAGACAAAATAGTGTCGTGGAACAAGGCCTTGACGAAATATTATTTGTGTCTTGGCACAATACCTTGACTATGTGGTTATGAAGTTAGGCATTATGAATTCCATCATAATGAAATTGGTTATTGAAGTTTCATGTGATTATTCAACAAGTAGAGTATTTATGTGAATAAAAAAATTGAATTATTTTATTTTATCATTTCCATATTATGCGAATGTTTATGTTTAAAAAGACGTTTTTAGTCTTATACATTTCCTTAAATGTTTATTCTTTTTTATAAAACATTATGCTATATTATTATCCTTACTGAGCATCTGATCTCACCCCTTTCTATGTATTGTTTTTCGAAGGATATGAAGAAGTATTTAATGGTTGACCTACAGGGATATGTTAAGGTAATAAGTGTGTTCAAAGGGGAAAAAATGTTGTTGATGTTTTTATTTCATAATGTAATGTAAAACTTATGAATGTGTCTTGTATATCCAAGGAAACTAAAATGATCGGTCATTCAGAACATGATTCCTTCTATCATGCCAATGTTATGTAATAATTCACCGACTCTGGGTAAATGGGTTTGGGCCATTTCAGATTTTAAATGGTTTGTAGTAAACAAATAAATTTCTTGAAAATCAAAAAATATATATATAATTTTTTCCAATAAATAATTTTTAATGATAAAATATACTTTTTCCAAAAAAATGGGTTTTAATGTGTTATATGAAGAAATTCTAGAATTAAGTTTACATACAAAAAAATTATTTAAAAAAAGTGGATTTTAATTTTTAATTCAATATGTACAAAATATTTATCAATGATAATTTTTTTTGAATGGGAAGTAATTATGTTGAAGAAAATAGTAACCAATGTATCATCTGAAATGATTAAAAGGTTTAAATAAAGTATTAAACAGACTAACATGTTTACCCAATTTTATCATTTTGATTTCATGAAGAGTGGATAGAACAAACCATATCTATTAAATATTATTTTTTTATTTTTCATTTTGATTGAAAAGATAAAAATGTTAATTCTTTTTATTAAGATGTTTTATTTATAAAAATTCTTATTCACACCAATTTAAAATTGATCTTATCACTAACCTGTTAGAAACAGACTTAAATTTCATTTACCTATAATTTATATTGAATTTAAATCCTATATAATCCTATTTCATATCCTTAATATTTTATTGAAAAAAATTCCCTACACCCTTCATTTAGAAGGATTCCCCCATGGGGAAGCCACAGTCGTGAAATTGAGAAATAGTTTTTCCCTACATTCTTTTCATATCAATCATAATTTACCAAATATAATTTTTTCAACTCAATTAAATGAAATAAATATTTTTATATTTTTAATTTTATTTTTATAAGGGAATAACTATTGACGATCTTTCATATTTTTTATCTATAAAATTGAAAACATAATTTTTGTGTGAATGGACTACCAACTCTAAAATTTAACATATCTCATTTTTCATATATATTATATATTATATATTAAAATATCATAAAATTTGATTAAATCTAGAAAATATATATAAATAATATCACTATTCATCTATAATAATAATATTAAGAAAAAAACTATTTTTATAACCATACACTCTGATTAAATATGGTATTTTCATGTTTGGGATTGTCAAATCACGAACTTGATCAATCTTATAAAATAATTTCATTGATAAATGGAGAAAATATTTACAAATTTTTATGATATAAGTAATTAAATAATTGTTTTATTTCATTTTTGAATCCTAATAGTAAAATTATAAAACATAATTATGATTCCACAATTCATTAGAAAATATCACAGAAACAAGCTAGTCACCAAAATAATCTACATGAAAAGTATCCAATACTACACTTGAATAAAAATTAAAAATAATAAATAACGACAAATAATAAATTTTAGTGCATATTATGATATTTTAATGTTGATATTCTTGATAATAATGAATAATTACAACACTTTTTAAAAAAATATCAAAATGATCAAGATTAGTTAATCTTGGTATTCAAAATACATAATAACATACTACTAGTCATGAAAATAATATTTATATATTATGTTTAATATTTTTATTAAATATAAAAAATGTTATCATATAGTTTAGTAAGATAATTTTTCATACATTCAGAGTTTCATGTTCTCTAGCGGGATGGATTAATAATTATAAGGGGCTCTATATAAAAAATAGTTTCTTAAAAGATATATATTATTATTCACCACGATATCTTTAATTTGTTTTTATTTTTACCAAATAAATGATTTTTAACATATTTTTTAATTCATATGGTTTTACTTGTACCATCAAAACTATAGTTCTCATTTAATCATATTTAGGGTATTTTTTTCTAGAAATTTTTACCCATCCCATCTATTCTTTTTAGTAACAAGCTACTTTTTACCAATTCAATATTCATTTATCATTTTTATGTATGTCATTATATATTCCTAAATAATTTATTATTATATTATATTATATATTTTATCTTTATTTTGTGATATAAAGAGATTTTGTAGCATTTTTGTGTAGGTAGTTTTATTGAAGGTTTGAAAAAGTTCCATTTTAAATCATTTCATTATGAACCATATTTATGTTGTTTTTATTTAGTTTTCTATAAACTATCATATCTAAATTTCATTAATTACTTTTCGAAATTAATATACCCATTCTTTATAAAAATTTCAATGTAAATATATTTTTTCAAGAAGATTTATTATGTTTCTTTTTATCCAATGAGTTTTTTCTTAATGCTCCTAAAATGATTTTTATCGATGTAAACACCATTCTATATTTTTTATACATGACCAATGATATTATTATAATTTTATTTTCCTAATACTAATTTTTATATCTTATTAAATATTGTATAATATTATTAGAGTGATCAATATATACCTCTTTGATTCATATTTGTCTACTATGAATATTAATAGTGTTTATAACAATACATTTCATTTATGAATAATTTCATTTTCTACATCATTGATTTTAGGGGTTTCACCCAATTTTGTGGTGCGTTTTGGGTTTTCATCAAATGTTTCAATCATGTTTTCCCACAACATCTGGTATGGGTGACGATGTTATCATCCCTTCCCCCCATTAGGAATGGTGGTAATGGTTCGAGGATCTCATTGCAGTTGGAAAGGGCTATGTCTCTAGAAATGAGAAAGGAGATATATCCAATAGAAATATCAACCAAATGGTATTCATAGATTGGGTATGATACTATGAATATCTATGAAGGCAGATGTAGGGTCAATTATGGTGGTGGGGAGCAGTTTTATTCAGCAACTATAGAGGTGGTGATGTGTATGACTATCATGATGATCAAAACTCAGAGTGGGGTTACAACAACGCCTAAATAGAATTGACGAAAATCAGTTGAACGAGGCATATAATTTTAGTTGAAATAATTAGGTGGTTCTTTTGATGCGGTGTGATGATATAAATTGTGATGGTGTTGGTGCGCTGAATGATGGATATGCAGATTATTGGGTGGAGACAATTTTAAAAAAAATAAGTTATGCTTGTGTTGTTGGTTTTGGGACCAATTTTCCAACATTGCCTAAAAATATTGGGTTTCAAAATTTGGGAACTACAATTAATTTATTGTGGGGATTAATGAAGTTGTATAATAATAATAATTACAAATTTATGGATATTTTCTCCATTGGGAGTTTATATGACTAGTCTGTTTATGCTCTATGGGTGTGTTGCATGTTCCAATATCTTTGTAATTTTACTCTGAAATACAATATATTTCATTGAATGGTATCTACATAGAAATTTATTTTTTATCATTGGATACTAATTTATATTTTATGGATCTATCATGTTAATTGATGGAATGATGAATGTGTTCCTTAAATGATTCAATTTGAAAGGGATATAAAACTTCGTTCCCTTCAGTGGGTTCTTTTAGAATTGATGATTTGATATTTTCAATGGGAACGCATACATGGATATAATGATTGACCGAGTCCAATATCACTATCTAGTTAATTGGATATATGTTTATATATCATGATTCATTTTTACATGACCAGAGATAGGTTTCATGAAAGATAGTGTGAATGTGTGTGAATCATTAAGGTGATGTATACATGGGTACACTTTTATTCTCTCAAAATCATGGGTACGAGTATGTGACACACATAGGTGATGTTTCTAAATTCTTATGGTTTTTAAAAAATTATCTATTTATTCATTTTTTATTAAATATGACATTATCAATATGATTTTTATGTTATTTTCATCCTTAATCAATGAATTTGGAAAAATAATAATTTTCGGTATAACATTACTGTGTATCCTATATATATATCATAAATATATTTTTTAGTTATGAACAATTAATGTTATAACTTATAATTTCCCCTAATGAGCCTTTGGTATTATAACACAATTTTTTTTTTCAATTACATACTTTATCAACACATGTGACACATATTATGTGCCTATAAGTGTATTTAGTGTGGGTAAATAGAGGGTGTTTGACACACCTGTTTTGGTAATCTCAATTATCTTTAGATATGCTTTGATAATCGCAAATATTTTCTATCTATATATTAATTATACTTTAAAATTATGAAATAATTCTATTGGAATATGTTACTCAATGATTATTTAGGATTATAAATGTTTAATAATGATTAACCATGATAATAACTCAATCGAGAAATGATATGAATAGAATAGATAATTTATAAGCATTGGTTTCTTTGAGTCACTAATACAGACAGAGCTACCGATAAACAAAATTAAATGATAGATAATGCCTTCTATTATAAAAAAGGTCACCGATACATAGTTTACTGATATTTAAAGACAGTTACTGGTATAGAGCTACTGATAGAAGAGGCTACCACTAAACAATTAGCTACCGATCGAAGGAGCTACCGATACAAGTGAGATACCACTACCTAGAGTCACTGATACATTAAGATACCATTATAGAGAGTGATAGCTTCTGACACAAGTCATACTAATAAATTTCCACCATTAAATTTTCACTAATACAAAATCTACCAATGAAAACTATTCACTATTTCTCTAAAACTCTATTTCTATTTGTTTATTAGAAATGGTAAAAAAAATTTAATTCAACTGTTGTTAATTAATGATGTTTATTGTATTTTATGTGACCACACCTTGTACCTGTAGAAGTAATCTTGCCTTACATCGGACCACATGAGCTATCAAAGGAAGATCAAAGCTACGCATAAAAAGGGAGTGATCTAGGAAGAGACTTATGTTGCTAAAAAAGAATAGATACACCAGAGCATCAAAGAAGAACATTACTGGGAGTTGAAGGACATTGTTGTGCTGAAAACACTACTGTAATCTCAAGAAAAACTCTCATACATGGAAATCAAGAAATAGAACCATGATACTTTATTTTACAGACAATTTTCATAGAAGGAATCAAAACATAATCTGCTCGATTCAAAATGACTCCAGAGAATCATTGCTATTACATAGAGCATTCCAAACTCATCTCCATCATATTAGCTCTTTTTTTATTTGTTTATTTACATTTAGAGCAGTGTGTGTGCTTATTTTTATCTTAAAGACACACTGTCTCCTAAGAATTACTGTAGGACATCTAAAATCCTCACTCAATATTTCTAAACTTTCTTTAATCACACTGTGAATTGTGGTAGAGGTCAAGTGTGGAATGGATATCCTATTTGTTGTTGTTATAGTTTTTTCCACGTAAAATTTTGGTAGAGGTATTACTACCTGGATAGTCTCAGTACTGTTTTTTACCCCAATACAGGTAGTGGATTAATGTTTTATATAAATATTTTGAGATGACTATGTCTCATCTTGAGACTCATCCTCTTGGTTAAAACATTTGTGCATCTTTTTTCACATTAAACTATTTTTGACATATCTGCTACTAATTACATTGAAATACAAATTTGTTTTAAAGTAACTCTTGTTGTTGAACTAGAAAGGGTTTTCATTTTTTGTTAGCCAGTATGTTAGTTTGAAAAGCTAACTTAATCTTCAGATTAAGTTAACTGAAAAATAATTAATCTTTGAGAAACTAATTGAATAGTTAGAATCTTTATATATTCAATATAATTTAACTTTTTTATTAAATTGAGGGATTTTAATAGAAATATTGTTAAATATACATTATTAATAGGTACTCAATTCACCCTCTGATGAGTATCCACTGGTCCAACCTTTGGTATCAGAGCCTTGTTGATAAATGTTTTCTAAACACTCTGTTTTTCAACTATGATTCTAGTTGTATCTTAATGATATTAAATTTATATTATGTCTAAATCTTTATCTCTTTAAATATATTTTCTAAAATCTAATTATGGATAATAGATAAGAAGATGCAGCTTCCAACATTCCACCTTTCTTTAATTGTGTTAATTATTCCCAACAAAAAATCAAAATGAAAATTCATTTAGAAAGTATGGGATTTGGCATTTGGACTACTATAGAGTCTGATTATGATATTACAAAGACTTCTAGAACTACTTGGGATGAATCTAAAAAAACTTATTACAAAAATAATTGTAAATCAATAAATGCACTTTTCTGCTTTCTAGGAGATGAAGAGTTTAACAAAATCTCTGCTTGTAAAACAGAACATGAAATCTTGGATACTTTGGTTGTTTCTCATAAATAAACAACCAATGTTTAAGAGATGATATTTTACAATAACACTATTAAATATGATAATTTTAAAAAAAGTACAGATAAACCTATTTTTGACATTTATTTTAGGTTCAATGAAATTGTTAACACTATGAGCTTGCTAGGAGTGGTTGTTCAATCAAAGGAGTAAATAATGAGAATACTCAGATGTGTGCAAGAAATATGGAGAGGCACATCATTTTCAATTAGATAATCGTGTGATATGTGTCCACTACCTGTTAAGGAGCTAATTTGTAAGTTGATGATGTATGAAGAGGAGATAAAGGTAAAAAAGTGAAAGATGATGAACCTCTGAAAAAGTTAATGGCATTTAAGACTATTTCCTCAAAAAATAAAGACATGAATAATGTTCACATACCTGTCAAATGATCATCAAGAGAATGTTCATATTCTGATAGTGATGAAGAGATGGATTATATAGCCAAGATATTCAAGAAATTCTATAGGAAGAAGAAATTTTTCAAAAAATAAAATTATAAGGGTAAGCATGACCAATGAGGTAATTGGAATAAAGCTGATAAAGATGATGAAGGAAACATAGATTTCTTCAAAAGACACCACAAGTGAGTCTGAGGCTTCTGATTCTAAAAATAATCATACTAACATGTGTTTCATGACTAAAACATCTGAGATAACTGTCTACCCTATACTGAATGATTAGTATTCTTGAAATGAAAGTGATTTATATAATGATCATAATATGTCTGATGCAGAATTATTTGAATACTCTAATATGTTTGAAGATACATTTAATGAGCTGAATTGTAAGTAAAAATAATTAAAAATACAGTATTCCTTGACTAGTATAGTTAAATCTGATTTTAGTAAAGAAAAGGAAAATAATGCTCAACTGTTAAGGATAATACTGAACTTATATTGTCCAATGACCAATGTAAAAAATACATAGTGATGTTCTCAAATGGAAAGAATACTCTACATAAAATTCTTGGAAAACAAGTTCTACCAAAGTATACTACTGGTTTACAATACCAACCTGGACAGAGATAGTTTTTTAAGAATAATATTATTCCAAAAACTGGACAGTTTACTGCTGGTTCCAGTTCTGGAAATCTTGTAGCTTTAGCTAGATATTCATTTTCTAAGACACCAAACAGTATAAATTATTCAAAATAATTTCAATCTTTTAGTTTTTGGAAACATGTTAGACAAATATGGGTGCCTAAGGTTTTACTTTCTAACACGTCTAGACCCATGAAAATATGGGTACCAAAATCATTTTCTTTTTAAACTTGTTTTGTAGTAGGCATGTAAATGTGTTTTCATGTAAGAAGATATCGTACATAGACAGTGGATGTTCACAACATATGACTGGAGAGTACTCATGTTTTAAGAGTTTAATCAAGTTTTATGGAGGTAATGTCAACTTTAGTGATAATTCAAAAGTAAAAATCATTGGATTAGGCCAGATTGGTAACAATGATTCAATTAAAATTTCTAAAGTATAGTTATTTGATGGACGAAAGTACAACCTCATAATAATTTCATAGTAGGGTGATAATGGTTTCAATATTAAATTTGAAAAAAATGCATGCAATGTATTTGATTCTACAAATAGTTTGGTATTTACTGCTTTAAGAAATAAAAATATATAAGATTTAGATTTGAATTAGTTATCCAAACAAATGGTTACCTGTTTAAATTCTTTTCATAAAGAATCTTGGCTATTGAATAGAAGATTAGGACACAGAAATGTTCATTCACTTAGGAAATTGACTAAGAAAAATTTAGTTAGAGACACACCCAAACTAAACGTCCTAATAGAAAATGTTTGTATTCCTTGTCAAAAGGGAAATCAACAGAATTTTTCATTAAAAGTAATTAATGAAGTTTCAACCTCTCAACCTCTCAAGTTGGTTAACATGGAATTGTTTGGACCATATAGAATTTCTAGTTTGAATGGGAAGCAGTAAGTCTATGTTCTAGTAGTTTACTTTTCTAGAAATACATGGGTATACTATCGTTCCCATAAAATTGAAGATTGTTCCTATTTTACTAAATACTCCAAGTCTATAGAGTACATTAGTGGAATTATGATTAAGACCCTAAGAAGTGATAATGGTCGGGAGTTTTAAAATCATGACATTGAAACATATTAATTACATAATGGTTATACACACAATTTCACTGCCCCTTGGATTCCTCAAATGAAGGGTGTGGTAGAATGAAGGAATATAACCCTTCATGAAAATTTCAAGAACTATGCTTAATGAGGGTGGTTTATGAGTTTACTTCTGGGCAGAATCTATAAATAAAACTTGTTATATTATTAATAGTGTCTTGATTAGACCTATTCTTAAAAAGACCCCTTATGAAATATTGAATAATAGGAAGCCTAAAATTAGTTACATTATATTTTTCGGATGCAAAGTCTTTATTATCAATACTAAATATAATATTGACAAATTATATTCTAAAAGTGATAAGGGAATCTTTCTAGGATACTATATAACCAATAAATCTTATAGAGTCATTAATAAAAGTACCAAATGTGTGGAAGAATCAGTACATGTCACATTTGATGAATCTGATCCGCCTGAACCTCTGCCTTCTCTGGAAAATCATGAAGAAGAACTGTCTATTATAGACCATAATGATAGAATCAGTGAACCTGATGTAAAAACAAGTAATTCAGGAAATTTCCCAGAACCCGGTTCTATTAGAATAGAACATATAGAAGAACCTGAATTATCTAGTCCTACCTTAACAAGACCAAATATTATTCTAAAGAACCATCCGTAAGATACTGTTGTAAGAGATTCAGATAGAGGAACACAATCTAGAGCTTCTCTAATAAATCAGGTTGAACATCAAGCCTTTATTTCATAGTTAGAACCTAAAAATATGAATGATGCTATCAATGATTAATGTTGGGTGATGGATATCTAAGAAGAATTAAATCAATTCGAAAGAAACAAAGCCTGGGAATTAGTAGACATACCTATGGACATTTTGACAATAGGCACTAAAAGGGTTTTAGGAACAAAGTTGATGTGTCTTGAAATATAGTTAGAAAAAATGATAGGTTATTTGCACATGGTTATAGTCAAGAAGAATGAATAGACTATGAGTAAAACATTACACCTGTAGCTAGTTTAGAAGCTATTATGATTCTTCATACTTATGATGCTCATCTGAATTTCATGTTATATCAAATGGATGTTAAAAGTGATTTTCTAAATGTTTTTATAATTGTAGATGTTTTTGTTGAACAACCACCTGGATTTACTAATCCTCATTTTTCAAATCATTTTTTAAGGTTTATAATGATATATATGGTTTAAAACAAGCTCCACGAGTATGGTATGATAGAAATAGTAACTTTATTATTTCAAAAGGTTTCATTAAAGGGAGTGTTGATCCAAATCTTTTTAACAAAAGGATTTCCAAAGATGTTCTGATAGTAAAAATCAATGTTGATGATATTATTTTTAGATCTTTTAAAAATACTTTCTGTATTTATTTTTCAATGTTTATGAAAAATGATTTTGAAATGAGTTTAATGGGAGAACTGAAATATTTTCTAGGATTTAAATAAATTTAAAATAAAAATTATATTAATATAAATTAATGTATATATAAAATGGATATTTTAAAACGTTTTGGTTTGGATAGTAATAAGGAAAATTATAAACCTATGAGTACCACTTGTAAATTGGATACAGATGAAACTGGGAAACCAGTGGATAAAACAAATTATAGTGGACTGATTTGGAGTTTAATTTATCTTACTGCTAGTCCGCTGGATATTATGTATAGTGTGTGTATGTGTGAAACATTTCAATCTAATCAAAAAGAGTCACACTTTCTTGCTGTTTAAATGGCTTTTAAAATATATTAGACATACAAATAATTTATTATTATTTTATCCAAAAGGACAATCATTCTATTTAATAATTTATTCAGATGCATACTTTGCTGGTTGTAGGTTAGATTAGAAGATAACTTCTAGAACATGTCATATTCTAGTTAAGTCCTTAGTATCATGGTGTAGCAAAAAGTAGAATTATGTTGCTTTGTATACTACTGAGGCAGAATATATTGTTGCTAGTAGTTGTTGTGCACAAATTATGTGGATGAAACATACTTTATTGGTATATGGATATCAATTTAGCCATGTATCTATAAACTGTGATAACACTAGTGCGATTAATATCTCTAAGAATCCTATATCTCACACTTGGACTAAACACATTGATGTAAGGTATCGATTTTTGAGGGATCATTATCAAAAGGGTGATATTAATCTTGAATTTATAGGCACTAAAAATCAATTAGCTGACATATTCACGAAGCCTTTATGTTCAGAAAGGTTAAATTAAATTATAGATGAGTTAGGAATGACACACATTCTATAAAACTCACCATTATTCAAACCTCACCGTTAGTGAAACCTCACCATTAGTAAAACCTCCCTGTTGGTGAAAACTCGCCGTTAGTAAAACCACACTGTTAGTGAAACCTCACTGTTATCCAAACCTCACCCTTAGTCAAACCTCAACATTATTGGAATATCACAATTATTGAAACCCCATAGATTAGTAAAACCTCACCATTAGAGAGACCTCACCATTATAGAGACCTCACCATTATAGATACCTCACCACTAGAGAGAACACACTGTTAGAGAAACCTCACCGTTAAAGAAACCTCACCATTAGTGAAGCCTCACCATTATTGAAACCCCGTCGATTAGTAAAACCTCAACCTTAGAGAGACATCACCATTAGAGAGTCCTCACCATTAGAGATACCTCACCATTAGAGAGACCTCAACACTAGAGAGACATCAACGTTAGAGAAACCTCTCCATTCGAGAAACCTCATAGTTCAAGAAACCTCACAGTTAGGATTCTTAATGGTAGTTTTCACTGGTTTGTTTTTCACTGTCTGAATTTCATGTTTTTAGTAAAAACCTATATTTTTGTTAATATATTAATTTTTATTATATCTTGATTCGTAAATGATAAATAATATGTCTACATCACGTTTCAATCCACATCAAACTCTCTTCTGTTCAAAATTTACTCCGTAAACCCCCTCATTTATTATGAACCCTCTGTTCTACGATTCATAAATGGAAAGAGTAAAAAGGCTGGTAGTCATAGAGGAAGTTTTTGTTCCATGTTCAAAGTGGACATGAGTAGGATCTGAAGGGATTGGAAGTGGAAAAATTCATGATAAGTGTACAGTGAACCCGCAATTTCATGAACAGAAATATCGTAATCATGAAATAAATCTGTGCATAATGGATCCAAACAAGTAAATATTTGATTATAAGGATATTTATGAACAAGTGTGGCTCAATTTTTTTGAAAAAAACAATGCTTCTTATTATCCAAAACTGTTAAAGAAATTCTATGAGTTTGTTTTTTTTGAGAAATCTGAAGGTGAGAACAGAATGGTATTAGTAGTGAATGCAAAGATAGTATCTGTTTATTCTATTTCATGAGCTAAGAGTTTGATAGTTCCACACAAGGGTGTGTTTTGATATTTCTCAAGGTCAGTACCTCCTACTAGTGACATTTTTTAGTATGAAACTTCATTGGAAGATCTCACTAGAAATGGCACACCAAGAAAACGGTTTGCTATAGAAATGGGTGGAGAAAATCGGTTGTTGTTCAAATTTATCCATCATGCTTTATGACTAAGAAGAGGGGATTTTGAAAACCATAGATTCTACGATATATTATAGTTGTATCTACTAAGGAATAATGTAAAAGTGAATTTTTGTAGGATTCTGATGATTCAAATCAAAGATATGACCAGGGAAAAGTCAAAAACCAATGCTCTATTCTTTGCAAAGCTGATTTCTTTGATGATCAAGGTAAAAGGTATGGCTGAGTCTCTGGATGAGACCATGGTTGTGAGAGGCATATTTTTTTTAAAAAAAATAGTTTGTAAATATGTGAAGATTGGCTGGAAACCATGGAAATGGGAATGGATAAATGATGATGAGAAATTTTATTATAAATTTACCCCTATTGAGCATCCCAATTGGCTAAGAGATAAGTGATGACCATGTATAAGACCTAATGAGGAGGAACCTCAATACAGTGATGATGATGCTGAGGAGGAAACCTCTATAGAAGATGGAGGGGATCCTAATTTCCCTCCAAGCCCAGCTGCTAATATTGTATCATATGGTAAGGAACATCCACCTATGACCCTACCTAGAAGGGAAACAATTCTTGGAGAGGGTGTTGAAGAAACCTATGTGGATGAGGAAAACCATCCTAGATCAGATCATGAGGAGACTGCTCCATATTCCAATAGTAGTGTTGATGAAGAGGAAAATTATCTGAAAATGGAGAACCTGTTTCTGTTAAATCTGATGGAAGTACCTGTTTGCGTCTCAGTCCTGTGATTGAGTTTTCTATTATGCATGTTGTGGAGGTTTTTGAAGTGGATAGACCACTAAAATTTGCTAATATGCCCTAGTATGTTCCACCTGGTTTGGATATAAATATGGGTGTCGACAAACCCTCTAAAGGGGAGATGGATGCAGTTTGTGATGAATAATGGGAAGCTCCACTTTAGGGGGATCAATCTCTTAAATATGGTTATGTCTTATTTTTTCATGAGGTAGAGGATTGCTCAGAAGATATAGGATTTGTGGGGAATGGAATTGATTATTCAGGATTTTGATGAAGACTGACCCAAAGGAATATTTCTAGCTTTAGTTGATGTTTGTTTTGAGAGAGCCTCATGAGTTTTGGCTCAAAATCTTGTAACTAAGTCAAATCATGATTCTTTGAAGGCTGGATTAAAAGATAATTTGACTACGTGTGTCTCAAGAATTTAAATATTGCTTTGTTGAAGCGGAAAGAAAAATGGAAAAATCTTTGGGATTGACTCTTGAATGTGCTATGTCTAGTGATGTGACAGATCAGATGAAATAAGTGAACTATGTCATAATAAGATTAAGTGTTTGACAGAGGATTTTGATTCTAAAAAGAAAACCGTTACATCATTTGATCTCTTTTTTATTTCCAATGATCAAGTTGATGCTGACATCAATTACATCAAAAGTGTATTGACACAGTTTGCTGATGTTTTTTAGAGTTTTAAACAGACCATAAAAGAGAATGTCAATAATGAAGACTTGTTTGTGATGAAACAGATAATTAATTTTACCGAATCATTCAAAGAAACAATATCTTTTACTGTAAAACCTTTTGGAACCTCTAGAGTTTCAGTTGATGTTGAACAATTTAGATATGTAGTGTAAGAAGTACTTGGTCAAGTTATTGATAGTAGCTCATCTGATTATTAGTTGATATATATCACAATGGATATCAAAAAGATCATTCAAGATTATATGAGAGAGGCTACTACATCCCATAAGTAAATTAAAGACAAGATATATCTTTATTTTCATAAGTTGTATACCAAGTATCAGCTAAATGATCATTTCAAGATTCTATTAGAAAACCTAAAACTGCCCCCAGTCACTCAGGCATTCATAGATATAGTCAGTAAGCTAATGGAATTGACACCGGATTTTATCATGTTTATGGAGAACCTGGATGATTTTAGCACATCTATGAATAGAGGAAGAGGAATCAACATTGATTTTAGGAAGCTGTTACTGCCCATTCTGCATGTGGACAGTACCCCTATTGTTGTACCTCCCACATTGCCTACCTCTAGTCAGTCAGCTTCCACACCTTAGTTGACTATAGTTCAAGCTATTATAAGTCTTACTCCAATGATCACACAAAGGATAACCCATTACAGGCCCATCAGTATTTCAGTATCCCGACCACCTTTGATCATCAACGGTGTTCCCAAGCCTTCACCAACGCCTACCTAGGCCGAATCCACTTCTGATCCCAAGGGAAAACCCAATTTATATATCCAGGAGGTGGATGGATTATTCTCTAAGAAATTTGATAGGGATAACTTGTATTCTTTTTGTATCATTCTTGTATGTCAATTTATTTTTGCATGAAGTGATATCTACATAATCTCATTTTCTTTTACTTTATGTTGTTTATGTGATCCATTTTTTTATTTATATTTTTTTCCTTTTTTATAATCAAAATGGGGGTAAATAATGCTATGGAGAAATGTGGGGGATAATAATATGGATAAGGATAGGTATAATGAATCTTAGATATATAATGAGGATATTAAATTTTGTCCCTACCTCTAATACATTAATGATTATTCTGGAATATAATTTCATAATTTGTGATTATCAAAAAGGGGGATATTGTTGGACTCACCAATTTTGATAATCTCAAGTAGGTTTAGATATGCTTTCACAATCCAAAATATTTTGTATCTATATATTAATTATACTTTCAAATTATGACATCATACAATTTAGTTGATATGAATATCATAATGATCATAGTATATCATTGGAATATGTTACTCAATGTTTACATATGATTATAAATATTGTACAATGATTAATCTAGATAATAACTCTTTGGAAATGATATGCATAGAACAAATAATTTATAAGAATTCCAATTTTTTAGTCACTGATACAGACAGAGCTACGGATAAAAAAAGGTCACTGATTGATAAAGCCATCTATTATACAAAAGTTCACTGATACATAGTCTACTGATATAGAGAGACAGTTAATGGTACAAAGCTACAAATACAAGGGGAAACCTTTACAAAAGAAGAGACCAATGGAAGGAGCTACCGATACAAGCAAGCTACCACTACACAGAGTCACTGATACCTAAATCTACCATTATTGAGAGTGAAAACTACTGACACAAGACCTACCGATATAAGTACACTGTTACAAGTTCACTAATACAAAGAGTTACCGATGAAAACCAGTCACTATTTCACTAAAACACTATTTCAATTTGTTTATTAGAAACAGTAATATTTTCTTCTTTTAATACATATTTTATTAATTATTTATGTTTGTTGGATGTCAAGATACCTTACATCGTACATGTAGAAGTAATCATGCCTTATGTTAGACCACATGAGCTATAAAAGGAACATCAAAGCTGTGCATAAAAAGGGAGAGATGAATGAAGAGGCATATGTGGTAGAAAAATGAATATATACATTAGGTATTTATAGAAGAAATATAACGGGAGTTTAGGACATTGTTGTGCTAAAAAAACTACTGAAATCTCATGAAAAACTCACATACTTATATGTCAAGAAACAGAACCACAATACTCTATTTTGCAGACAAATTCTAGAGAAGGACTCAAAACAAAATCTGCTCAATTCAAAAGGAGTACAAAGCTCCATTTCCATCACACAGTGATTTCCAAACTCATCTAAATATTATTTGTTCTATTGTGATTTGATTATTTACATTTCAAGCAGTGTGTGTGCTTTAGTTTATCTTAAACACACACTGTCTTCAAATCATAACTAGAAGATATCTAAAATCCCCATTTAATCTTTCTAAACCTTCTTGTATCCCACTTTTAATTGTGGTAGAGGTCAAGTGTGGCCTGGATACACTGTGTGCAATTGTAATAGTTTTTTCCATGTAGAATTGTGGTAGAGGTCTTAGAACCTGGACCGTCTCAGTACTATGGTTTACCACGAACCAGGGTGTGGATCAAGGTTCCATAGAAACTGTTTGAGAGGTCTAAGTCTCAGCTTGACACCGAACCTTTTGGTTAAAACTATTGTGCATATTATATCACATTAAACTATTATTTACTTTTCTACTTATAATTACATTGAAATACACATTTGTTTAAAATTAACTATGATAGTTGAACTAGCATGTGTTTGCAATTATTGTTTTCCATTAAGTTAGTTTCAAAAGCTAACATAATCTTCATATTTAGATAACTGAGAAATAATCAATCATTGAGAAACTAATTGAACACTTATAATCGTTGTAAGTTAACAATAGTTTAACTTTTTATTAAATTGGAGGATTTTAAAAGAGATCTTTTTAAACAGATGTTTTTAATATGTACTCAATTCAAACCCTTCTTGAATATACTCTAGCACAACAGAGGAAGATGTTGAATACTTATTATGGATTATTCTATTACTTGTGTTATGCTGATAAATTTGATTATTTGAAAGATGATTTTTTTTTTCAAAAATAAACTAAAATTCTCATTTGATTCTACTATAATGTATTACATTCTATATATCATGAAATTGTGATATTGTCACATTAAGGGGGTTTCATAGTGTACATAATAATATACCAATGGATTATATAATAGAAAATATTTACCTGTTGTAGTTTTACATTGATTCACTTTATCACATTCAATTAAACATTATATTGATGAATGTTTTCATGGATGAAATGGGTAACGACAACATCTGATGGCTATGGGTATTCATAGGACCAGATAATTTCATTTTTAATTCGATTATTCTCATCAAATGTTATGAATAAAAGAACATGGAATTGAGCTATGGTTTTATGTTTTCCTCAGATTGTTGGTATGTACAACATATTCTGGTTCTTTTATACATCTCGTATTTTAAATGGAAGATTTATCATAATGTTAATCTATATTGATGAAATATTTTCAATAATCTACAAGGATGATGAAATTTATATTTACCAATAAAAAATTCAATGTGAGGATTGTCTTTCTATCAAATTCATAGTGGGATATATCATCCCTGAAACATAAACCTTGTGAAAAATCATAATCATCCTTTAAATTCATGAATTAGGAAAAATAGCTTGTCTTACTTCCCTATTGAGGCTTTTCATTACCTCCATTGTGGATTTTTATTTTAAGAGATTTTACATTGGATTTCACTTAACATTCTTGTAATTAAGGGGATTGGGAAAAAAGTAGGAGAAATAGTGATGGTTCCTCTTTTGAAGATGAAACTAACATAAATAATAATGATTTACCCAGTAGAATGTGATTTGGTAGTATAATTTAGCATTGACAAGAAAGATGAGTTTGATTTTTTTTTATCACCATTATATTATAGAGTCTCCATTGCTTTATTGTACATTGGGGTAGTGTGGGTGGTAGAATTTTCCCATGGTCTATAGTCTTGGGAATCTCATGTCACATAGTATAAGAATTTTCTATTATATCCATTTATATTTTCTAGTCCATTAGATGATAATGGGAAGGATATAAATCCTTAATAGAGTGATAATAATTTATTATTAATCTTAATGGTATGGTTTCTGGATATTTTATCCTTATCCATGAATCATATTCTCCATTCTTGGCTACATAATGTAATATTATATTGAGTAATTTAATCCATTGATTATGTTCCTTCACTTCAAGAGGAACAATAATAATGTATTTGAATGAAAAATTATCATATGTGTATCTTATGATATAAATTTATCTATATTAAATTATTTAATTCATTATACTTCCTAATAATCATTATTTATTTGTATTAGTAGTGAAGTTGGAATATCTATATTCTCCCTGTAACATTATATGCACACCACATGGGGAATTTGTGGTTATTCCGTAAAGAAACATCATGATGTTGAGGTAGAAAAATAATAGGGCTCTATGTTACCATAAATATATTGGATTTTGTGTCACTAATAGTCCACACATGACTATTTAGTGTACATTTTAACTCCCCCAAAAAATTATATCATCTTGAGATGGAAGAGTGTTTTCCATGGTACCATGTGACGAGACATCATGAAATCACCTTTTAATGTCATTCAAATGACATATATGTAGATATTATTAGGTAGGGTATAAATTAATTACGTAATATACTAATCACATGATTTTAATAATATATCTCACAAAAGTCAAGAAAACCAAGGGCCAGATGATTTAGTTTCATGGAAACTTTTCAAATATGAATCTAATTTTATTATAATTGAAACAATCCCTCAATAAGTATTCTCATCTAGACCCTTATTTACATACATTACAACACATAATCATATTTATACCCCATGTAATGGAAAAAATTAAGGGTTTGCAGTTTAATAACCAATATGGGGAAAACATATCACAACAAGAAAGAAATGATAATGAAGTCATAAATGTCAAAATAAATGATTAAAATTCCTATGAAGAAAATAATAGAGAATAAGATCATAAAATGGTGTGTAAAATATATTTTATTTCTTAAAAACATCTCAAAAGTTATATAACACCTGGAAATGACATAAAAGTGTGTAATATTTTCAAAATATGGTATAATTATGAAAACACAGCATTTACAAGAAATGTAACTCATCCTGAAAAATTAAAATAACTTAATGAAAAACTCTTATATATAGAATAGTTTTATGTATAATAATACTTTCCTTAAAGAACTCATTATTGACATGATTTTTTGAAAAACTCTTCATTCCCACACCTTAATATATGATAATCCCATCATGTTCATACCTTTATGATCAATCTCATCATGTACATGCTTAACTATCTCATGGGATACGAAATTAAACTAATGCATTTGATGAACATATTGATTCCCACAAATTTTAATTCATTTATAAACATGCCACTTGAAATCAATTTTAGACATATCATAATGATCCCATGGGATAGAATAGGTTACCTTAAAAATTCAAATGGAAATATTTCACTATTTGTAAAAAACATCCTGAAATAAATTTGGGTTTCATAACATTAAAAAATTACATTAAATAAATAAATTAGCAAAAAATAATATAAAATAAAAACATAGTAATAGAATAATGGTTTAAAAAACATTAAATGTAACTTCATTAGAATAAGCACTTACAAATGTAGATAGTGAAATGAAATCCATATTACAAAAGTTGTTCCTTGCAAAACATTTCTAAATTATTGATGTGAATGTTATTATTTTTTGTCTCTATTAAAAAAACTAATACATTGAATTATTTAAACAAGTCAAATGAAAAATATTTACACGATTTTATTTCAATTAAAATATATTATTTATCAAAAAATAAAAAGGGTATGTCATTCAAAATGAATAACATGGGAAATATATTTCAATAAAAAAATTATAACTCATGGAAAAAAAATTTAGTAACCAAGCCCCATAACATTATCAATGATTTACATGTTTGTTATTTAAAAACATTTATAGTAATGATACAAAACATAATTACATAATTAATTACCTTATATTCATTTCAATATATTCTCTCCATTAATATCAATTCATTTTCTAAATTATGTTGTGGTTTTTATCGAGCAACCATAGTTAATATCTTTAACCATTTTCACATGCTATGTAATTTTTATGTAATTACCAATTTATTAATGTAATGATATATAATTTATGATACTATAAGATATTAAAATTTTTATTTCAGGGGAACTAATATAATTCAATATGTGTTCTAGTTACACTGTAATAAATTGGAATTATTGTTAACTTATTTCATGTTTTCTAGTGAAGGAAAATGATATTTTAATAGTGAGATAAATACATATCATAATATTTAAAAACAGATAATATAATATTTATTTTATAATTCTATTACAATGGTATCATTATTTATGTTCTCATATCAATACATCATATTTTTTAATACATTCATTCATTTAGGTAGTTTAACTGGCCATGAAATGAACAAATTTTAACATGATTAGGGAGAATGGTTAAGAAGATGATTATATTGACACAATATAATTATAATAGGGAGTACATATATTTTTTAAAACTATTATGGTATATAAATAGATTTTATGATGTTTTTATAGTGAATTAATGTATAAATGATAAATGAAACATAGTTCTCCGTGGTGGTGGTAATACAAGCATTGGTATGATTGATGCTCAGTTGTTCTCATATGTGGATGGAAATGAATAAATATTTTTTTAATAATAAAAAATATCATTAAAATAATAAAAAATTATTCATAATTTTATTATGGTGTTAAGAAATTTTTAATAGTTAGAATAATAAGAAAAACATATGAAATTGATAATGCATATATTGGAGACTTCATCCTTTCCGGGAAGTCCCCATGAATCAGAAGGGAATAGGATAATAGTTGGTGCCCAAGGGAATATGTTTATGGAACTGAGTCCTATATAATTTAAATTGAATGATTTAAAATGATTAAATTGAAGGATAATTGTACCTATTAATGGTTTATGTTTTGTCTATTTATAAGTCAAGAAGAGGGAGACTTTTTGAAACACTAATCAATTTTAATCACTTTCATTACACTATTGAATGGAAAATGGGTCGATAATATATAAAATTGGAGTTTAGTTAATTTATCGGATGATAAAAGGACATAAAAGTGTTTTCACACTTTAAAAATAAAGTGAAAATATTTAATCTATTTTTTAATTTCACAATATTCTTTTTTTACATTGGAAATTAATTTTTACATGTGTAGTTATATTTTATATGCTAAAAAATGAGAAATATTAGTTTATTTATAAACATTATTTCTATATTTGAAAATAAATAGTATAAATAAAAACATTCAATAGAAGGATAATTAAATTAATACCAAGTCCATATAAAGCACAGAACCCTCATTATTTTAAAAATTTATTTCTATACAAATTGTATTATGAATATGAATGTATTATCATTTAGATGTATTATAAGTAATTTCAAATTATTAATATATTATAGTGATTTCTTATTGTAAAATTAGAGTTATGAAAAAATTCATTCCATCATGTAATATTCAATTAAAGAATGTATTTTTCAGTAAATAATTATTTAAATATTAAAAATGTCATGGATGTGTTTAAAAAATAAAAAAGTTATTTTAAAATTATTTTATTCTACATTATTACAAATATTATTTAATAAAAAATGAATAAAAATCCATCAATATATTCATAAAATGACATAACTTCCAAAAATTGATCGTATTAAAAAAATCAGTATTTTCTATTGACAAAAAAATTAATTACTTCAAAAATAACAACAATACATATTAATATGATATGAAAATGATAAATAAAAACATTAGAATTATTTTTTCATATTAAATTCTTAATATTTATAAATATAACATTAAAAAAATATGAAATACCATGAAAACAACTTTTTATCAAACATAATTGTTTCATGTATAACCCGTTATTTTAAATTTAGTGGTTCTAAAAAACATTTCAAACAAGGAAAATATATATTAAAAAATACATTTAAAAACTTTACTAGTTTTATTACTTGTATTAACCAGGACACACATTAAATTGAATTTTAATTTTTTTTCTTTATATGAACATTTCCTTATATATATTTAATTATTTTTTAATCACTACATATACATTATAATTATACTTCTACTTTATAATATTTTATATTAATTTGGTTTCCGTATTATTTCTGAAAAATTCCAGAAGGCCCAAAATTTATCAAATAAGAGAAAACTCAGTTTGTTACGTTCTACCCCCTTAATTGAATTTCATCTTCAAAATTTAATTACACGTATGAAAAAAGTGAGGGAAATTTTGTTTTATGAAATCATCAGGTTCCCACAAAGATATCTAAATATTATGATTCCACCGTTTTACTTTGACTAGATGAGTGGTCTTGTTCTCTATCCCCATATCACTATAATCAAGAATTACTAATAGTTGTTTGTCATAGTATAGATCCAATTCTAGTTTCATATATTATGGGATTAAAAAATTTAAAGGGTCTTGTATGTATATTCACAAAATAGACACGTTTAACACATCATTTACTGGGGGAAGTTGTGGAAGGGTTCACTAAATTATAGGATAATAACCTAAAATGAAAAAATATCTTGAAAGGATAGATGTATCAAGTGATTAGATTTTGTTTCATTTAAAATCACATAACTCACTTCAATATAGATATTTGATGAAACTTATTTTCATGAAATTAAAAATATAGATATTTTATTGATTATCTAAACAATTATTATATCAAAATATCCCAACATTAATGTTCCACTAAATATTTTTTAAGCTTCTATTTCATTACATGAAATTGTCATGACCAATCCTTTTTTTACTCCAAATTAATCTAAACATGATAGAGTATTACATCTGTAATCATATAGTGGCTCATTTGGTTCCTATGAATTATAGAATGGAATATATTTTTATTTATAAATTTATTAAATGGAGTTATTGGTCCAATAATCCTTGTAAATACATCAAAAAGGATTTCATTATATCCCATATTGTTTTAATTTTCTTCTCAAAATAACTATATGTCTGGGGATGATATGTAATGCTAAGGCATAATACTTTCAAAAAACATTTATAATTCTCCAATACATTGAGGAAAACCCATATCGTAGTTAGATATAATTGATAGTGTTAATATATTATTAATTAACACATCCCTTTTGTATATCACATAATGTTGGTATAGGGTTAAAATTTATTTTATAGAAATTAATTGGCGTGATATTTTATGATTATCAAAAACAGCAAAAAAAAGTTTTTTCGACTTTACAAATTTCGGGGAGCCCTATATTGAACTTTGTGGTGATATTTTACAATTTCCTTACTAGTTTGTGTAATGTTTTTAATATACCCTAAGTATTTTGACATTATGAATTAACTTGTTGGAATACATTTTATAGAGATACATATTATGAAATATCTATCTTTATACTATAAAAAACGTTTATTTATATATATATAAATCCTTATATTTCTTTTTTGTAAAAAAATTATGTCCTAATTGTGTTATCAAAAGGTTAATTTTTTATTTCCATATTTAATGGGATAAAAATTCTATTTATAACTCTTATAGATCCATATCCATGAATGTTTTACTCCGGAATATTAGCTTCCTCTTTCTATGGATTTACATCATCTTTATCATCTATTTATTCATTAATTTAATGTATGGTTAAAAAAATATTTTGTATTAATAGGATTTGTCTCCCCTCATTATAGAACAATGATAATAATCAACAAATCCAAGAGCATCAGTTCTTTTGTAATCCTTTGCATCCATAGAGTAGCATGATATTTCCATCTTAATGAATCTAACAACTTAATTTTCAACTCTAGGAGCTAATGTTTGGTTAAATCAAAATAAATTATCAACTAATACCATCTAATATGGTTAATAACAAATTTTATCATAGTGAATATATATTTCATGATTTTTTATAAATATATATATATATATATATCATACGTTTATTTATAATGATAATGTATCCAAATCATTAGTAAAAATACCATTACAGCATGTTCTAAATCAAGTGTCATGAAATTCAACTGAAGAAATTTTATTTGAAATAATATATAAGAAATATCAATATAATTACACACGAGGACATAAACCAAAACAATTTTGGAAGAATAAAAAAATATTACAAATCCATCCACACTAAATGGTTGTGTAATCAAATCACCCATGAACAAATAATTATTGAATTCCATCATGACATATTTACATTCCAATATCCAATATTATAGTAGAACCTTTCTTATCAACAGTATTGTGGATTAAAAATAAAGTATTATTTTTTCACAATGAATAAGTAATTTCAAGTAACTAAATTAAATTATTTTTCTCAATTATATATGTCATTATAGGCCATTTCATGATAAATTGAATTTTTATCTAATAGTATTCCATTTCCTGATATTACAAGACTTAAAAATAGCACCGTATTAAAAATAAAACTTAAATATTAAATTGTAAATATTTATTGCCATTTTGAATTTTTTTAAACATTTTTTCAACAAAAATCATGTTTTTTTAATTCTATTAGAATTTATATGAATATATTCTATAAAGTAAATAAAAAATTGATCAAGGTAGTGTCTACAAACACTATTATTCAGATCCTTAAGGTTATGAGTGGAGTAGTTATTTTCAAATTACATATTTATCAACTCATAGAATAAAATACAATTATGGAATCCTATCTTGAAATTATCCCCCCTCTCCCAGACCCTTAACTGAAGGTAACAAGATATATGAATATAATCAAGAATTATCGAGATCATTGGATTTTATAGAATAGTCCAACGATATGATGTAAATGATACTCGATTTTTTATCATAGTTTTATGAATCCAATAATAATTTATTCAAATATTTATCAACCAATATTTTATACAATGAGTATTTGATTACCCTTTAATGAAGTACTAGGGTGTATAAACCCCTTTTCCAAATTACCTTATAGTTTCTTATCAAACCCCTATATTTCAATGGTATATTTATTATATATAATCATTGGTTTATTAATGTATCCAGGTATGAATTTGATTGAAAAATGAACCACCCACTTTTGAGGAACACCATGAAATTCACCCTAGTGTACATTAAAAACACCTACATAGTCATAATTTTATCAATGTTAAATTCATACTCATTAATTAAATCCATGAATCCCTCATTTGTGTGTACCATATGCCATATTATTTAATTTTTCTCTATATAGTTAATAATCAAATTTGAGTTGATATAATAACCCGATGCATGATGTACATGTAGATTACATTACTTTAGCGGAATACTTAATACAAAATAAAAAAAGACATAGAAGGACCGTAATAGTTTAGCGTCTTTGGAAACTTGGAACGTAATCTTCTAATCGTTGTAAAAGATCATCAACATCTCCCATAAAGATCATCCCCTTTTTTCTTACCAAAAACCTTTATTTATATCCTGGGGAAAAGAAAACATAAAAACGGTGATCTCAAACACTCAGTAAGGGTAAGCATGGATAAAATAAAACATATCATATACATTTGAACTTAAAAACATGAACATAATGTTTTAACATAAAAAGCTTGAGAAATGACACAAAACATAGAAGTACGTAAGGCATAGATCATAAAGAAACATTAAGAATGATAAAATAGAATGGGAATAAAACATGTAATTATGGAAACCATTAAGGACATGTAATGATTTCCATAGTACCCAAGGCATTGCTGCCAAGACCATCTTAGTGGACAAAGTCCCATTCTGAATCGAGTTCACTTCTCGTTTCAGTCCTGTAACACTAAACCAGTTTAACTTACCGTTCCAGCCATGTCTATCTCATTAGATTTAAAATATTTACCCAATGCATTGGAGGGAGATATAGGTCCCACCCACCTCATAATTAAATCATTCTTACTTGTGCCACAAAATAAAAATACATCATTCATAATAACCCAACAAATAAAATTGGTTTCATATACATCATCCCATCATCACATAATCCATATAAAAGAAATGGATATCATTTCATAATAAGAAAAGTGAAACCATGTATATCATAGAGACTTTGTACTTGAACTGTACACATATGAAATAATTTCATCTTAGATGGAAAATGGTTTTGATAAGACACTTGAAATGAATTTTTGAGGAAAATATCCTTTCTTCTTCAAAATCAATTTCTTTTCACAAAACATCATGAAATATTAAAATAAAACGATTTTTTTGAAAATAGTCAGGAAATATTTTGGAGAATTCTTCATGAAAATAAGGCTTTATAAAACCGTAAAAATCCATTCGTTCCGTATAAGTTAAAAAACATTCTTCCCATACTTTTTCCGGAAAAGTCAAAAAAAGTACCCCGTAATGTAAACAAAAGAAAGATTAATTACATATCATGTAGTAAAAGTCAAAAATGGGTAAAAAGGACATTAAACATACATGAAAACGCTATTATAAAACATGGACATGGATGATAGAAATAACCCCAGTAAATACTTACGAATAAGAAATGTCGGATAAAAATGAGATTTGCAAAATTATCCCTTACCTTAGGTCTGATATGCTTCATAGATATCCGAAACTCATGTATAATGATTTAAATAATGTTATTGAATTATTACAGAATCATATTAATTGTTATGATATCATATGTGGTTCACTTATGACTTTATATTACCCGTTCTTTTGTAAATTCCATGTTAAAGAGCGTTTTGGATAAAATCGTTTCCTTTGTTGTCCGTGTTTTGACTTGTAATTATTTATATGATTACATAGATCATGATTTATTACTTACAGAATGTAAAACATGATTTATATATAATATATATTCAGAATATAAATATATATAATAGATCGATAAATGGAAAGAAATACACCATTCATGGAGACGGTAGGCCGTACGTACGAATGAATGTTGTTTTCGTTTCCTCATTGAATTGAATGGAATTAATTGGATGAAATACATAAATATATATACATAAATCTTGTATCATTATTATTTCATATATTTCATGATTACTTATTATATATACTTTATAATAATTTATGAATGTTTAATCATTGAAAATGAATCTAATCGCATCGTGGTGACGGTATTCCGTACGTACGCACGAGCGATGATATCTTTCCCATGATCGTGGAATTTTATTTGAGTGTATGTATAATATTAATGAATCAATATCACTTTACAATAATTATATATAGTTATTATTTTCACCATTATACCCATCCAAGTAAGGTGGTGGTGGAAAATAGATTACACCGCGGTGTGGAGATGGTATTCCGTACGTACGCACACGCGGTGATTTCGTTTTCCATATGATGGATAGATGGTGAAATAGGGTTGTTTCATACCTATAATAACATATCAGTATATGAGTGATACTGATTTTATTACTTCATAATGAAACAACCTAAGAAGAAGATTTGGAAGAAGAAATAAAGGTGAAAGAATCGGTAACGGAAATTACCTCTTCTTTGAAGCGCCTCTTTGAGACCTCCTCTTAGGGCACTAAAATTGGTCGTTGAAGAAAACCAGGACCTCTAGGATGTTTCTAGGGAAGTGGAGAAGAGAATTTGGCCGGGTTTGTCCGAGCATGAAGGCTCAAATTGGTGTGACGAGGAGAGGGAGGAGGTTCCCTTTTATAAGGGAGGAGAGGGGCACCTTTGGAATTCTTAAAAATATTAATTTATAATAAATCTAACCCCACATAAAAACCTCCAAAAATGACTCATATCTGAAGATTAGATGAGATAGGGTTGTAATATCATCAAAATATCAATGTTTTATATGTTAGGAATTTATTTTAAACATTATCAACTTGATTTATCCTTATTTAATCAATTTAATTTTATTTGTGGTAATAACATTCTAAAATTTAAATTATAACAAATAATTAATTATTTGTTGTGAATTGTCAATAATTGGATACTTTATAACATTTTATACCATATAAATTTAAATTTATAATTTTTAAATATATTTGTGATTTTTAAACAATTTTATAATATATTATTTTTATAAAATAACAATAGTGTCAATTTTGACACTATTCATTTATTTGAATTTAAATAAAATATATACAAAAGATATGTTCGAACTAAAATCATTGATAGAATTATAAAATGTCATATGTATCTATAAAATTAGTTTATCACATTAAATAGTTCATATAATATTATTTTATTAATTTTAAAACCATTTATTTGGTTTATCTAATAATAAACTAATTACTACAAAATTTTTGTATAATTATTTAATATACTTATTTGTTTCATAAAAATAAAAAATAAAATCTTATGATGAATATAAATCTATTACCTTTCATAATAATACTTTTACTAGAATTTATCATCTTAAAATCACAATATTTAAATTGTTATATTTATAAAATTATGAAGGAGACAAATTTGGCATCATTTAAAATAATACAATATAAGTGTCATAATCGCTTTTATAAGTCTCCAAGTGGAAAAATATTAGACCATTGGATGATTATGGTTTTAAATGTACATTACCAATAAGTTTTGGTAAGGGTTTTGGGCATTTTTTGGTTGATATTAGTTTCATAAAAACTATATTCTTGATTTTTCACTAGATAAACAATTTCTGCATCACTATTGTGTTACAAGTAATGATATTAATTTAAACACTAAAAATTTTAAATAAATTCATATTATGTATATAATTTCATTATCTTTCTGGAGACTATTCATTTTCGATGTTTTATGATGTTTATCACTATATTAAAATTATTATACTTATAAGATTTAAGAGAGTGACATGTTGTCACTTTCTTTGGTTTTAATAATAATTAAATTATTTTCATGGTCAGAAGTCTATAAAATGAATCTAATCCGATACTTAGGTTATATGGGTCTACTTTTACCAATCCAATAGAATTTTTTCATGTGTTAGGGTAATTTTATAATATTATATTTACCCTTAATTACCTGATTTACCTTTAACTATTGTAAATAAAATTTACCATAGTTACTATTCATAATTCCCAAAAATAAAAATTAGCTTATTAACATAATTTGGACCCAATGATTCCAAATATGGAATACATTTTTCCAAATTCAATACACAAATGTTTCATAAATTAAATTAAAATTAATCCCGTTGTAGAAAGAAAATGGGTTTCTCTTTAAAACATTGCAAAAGATTAAATTAATTTAACCTACGAATTTAATGTAAAATCAATGATAATGACATACATTATATTAAATGGTAAAAATATATTCTATTTATACTTTAAAACCATTCAATATTATAATTTAACCATATAAATTATTACGATGAAAAAAGTTGTTTTTAATTAAAATATAGCGTGTTTTTACTATTCATCAAAATATGAAAGTTACCAGAATAATATGAAAAATTTATCCAAAGTAAATTTTTATTTCTTTATTCCAAATAAGAATTTTACTTTTTCAAATTGAATTTATAAACATGTAAAAAACTAGATTTAAAGTGGGTGCGCCATCAAAAGGAAGAAAAACTGCATTTTTTTAAAAATACTTATTTTACCCGAAAAATTTATTTTGTTCTTATACCATGTTCTAGAAAATGTGTAAGATAAATAATAATGTTATAAAGTTCAAAATTTAGTTAATACTATTCATAACATCTAGTTCATAATAATATTATAATAATATATCATTGTTTAGTAAAACCCGGTATTGTGTAGAACACACGCTATCGAGGAAGGTCGCGATTGCGTGTAATGCAAGCCAAGTCAGGGTTGCATGTTGTGCAAGAATCTTTCGTTTTTTCGTATAACATAATCCAACCATATTTTATTTATACATTGAATATATATATATATACTCAATGTTGCGTAGAATAACTATTATCAAA
Organism: Viscum album; assembly: GCA_963277665.1. Classification (NCBI taxonomy): domain Eukaryota; kingdom Viridiplantae; phylum Streptophyta; class Magnoliopsida; order Santalales; family Viscaceae; genus Viscum; species Viscum album. Next base: position 443,499,513 of record OY728129.1, read on the forward strand.
ATTGTGTGTAACAGGATCCAAGAATTGTGTTGCGTATACTGCAAGCTAATACGGTGTTGCGTATAGCGCAAGGTAATCTTGGTGTAGCATACGAAACAATACATTAATGAAATTAAAATAATATATTTTATAAAATCTCGGGGTGTTACATTCTACCCCCCTTAAAATGAAGTTCTCCCTCGAAATTCGTCGGGGTTATAAATGGTTTAATACTCGAAAGTTTGTTTAATAGAAACCCACATCGTAAAAAGGAATACCAAAACATGGATTTAAAAACTAATGTATGAAATGTAACGGTTACCCAAATTAACTCATCACTGGGTTTCCACGTAGGCGAACATAGGTGAAAATATGGATATGGATGAAAAATCTAACCATCAAGTCCTGATGGAAAGTGGTAGAGAACATGGCTATGAAAAAGCCAACAATCACAAAGCTATTGATTTGTGATTATCTAAGGTACCATCAGATTCATCGGATATAAGGGAACTAGGACAACATTTTTTGTTTTCAAGATCATTTCCCTAATGTTGATAAATTAAAAGAAATACTTTCATGATTTTGGTACAATCGCACTTTTGTTCGTGAATTGAACAATTTCCACTTCATCCCTTAAAGAAATGAAGTTGAATTTTTTATTCGTGATGTGATAGCAGATCATGTGATAGAATGATGTGTCATTACATCTCTTTCAAACAAAAGGTTAGAAAAATTTATGAGTCCATCTTATGGTTAGATTAATCGTATATGGTTCCAAAAATGAACTTATACTTCATATATCATACCGCATAATAAAATAAGACTAGTTTCTACTAACCAGGGACTTCTTATAGGCCAGTGGTAGGCGATAAAAGCCAGTCGCACTTCGGTTGTGGGTTTGATTCCCACAGCCTTTTCCGACGCGATGTGATGTCGCCCATCCTGAAGGTTGTCCTTTTTCTGAAACTATATTACTATAACATCCAATCAATAATATCGAATAAACTTCTATCCTTAAACAATACTAACTTATGTCCAACATAATCCATTCCAATATTTATTCTTATCCATAATACTGCAGTCCATCTCAAAATATAGTGAAAACGATTACCAGAGAGTTAATACCATCGTTGATCCCCATATATCATAAGATATGTCTTCTTGGCCACATTCCGAACATTTGAAGGCCTTGATCATGTATTATCTTAAAAAATAAATACCCATTGAACCTCAGTGAAAACATGAATGCAGTTAAAAGTTAACACATTCGACATACCAAAATCCTCAAAATTCTATATACTCAAACAATGATATCACTTAGTCTTTATATCAATCATTAGCTCATGAATACAATCAAACATCTCAATATCTTCTTATTCCGTCATTATGCGCATATCATCTACTTTACAAAAATATCTGAATAACCTTCCATGGTTACTGGTACCATTCAACATATACATCCAAATACTTTTAGGAAAAAACAATAGTGTAACAATCCTTATATGATTCTTTATTCCATAGTACCATTAACTATACAACATAACTCTCGATAAACATACAATCATTCCACTACCTTCTAAAACAACCGACTGAGCATCAACACTTTTTTCAGCTCATATATCATTTGTAGTCTCCTCATCATCGTCCACATAAATACTACCCATATGACCATGCTGATTCTCTTCATGATACTTTCCATTAGGGCATTGGTTTTCATAATGCCCGTACATTCCACATTTAAAACATCTAATCATTGTTGATGTCGTAGAAATACAATTATCCTTGTCCATGGTGTTAACTGAACCTTTTCCATTGCACTTACTGGCTTTGTGTCCTTCTTTTCCACACCAAAAGCATCTTCCAGTTCCTTTGAAACAATCTCCCTGATGCCTCTTCCCACATGATTTACATGAGGGAAATTGAACTTTCTTTCCACTATGATAATCATGAAACTCCATCTTTCACTTATTATCGGAGTCGGGAAACTTACCAAAGTTGAGATTATTGATCATATTATGAGATTTATGATTAGGCATAATAACAATGTTTGGACTTCCAGATCCCGTTTCATTTGTTTTCTCATGAAGAAAATCATTCCATTGTCTATCATATCCTCCATTATCGCGAATCTTCCTGTTTCCAGCCATTTTCTAAAACCCTAAAAGAATAGTGTGAGAGGAAAAAATCATTCAAGGGAATACAACATAGTAATGGGGGAGCACCCTCAATATATAACATCTTAGGATAAAATCTAAGATCTTTATTGTAGTTCTAGGACTATATCCTATATGTATACTTATCCTTAGGGACATCCCTAGACATACCTTAGAAATATCTCTAGGGATCTAACTAACATTTTCGCATCCTAGTTTCCAAAGGTTGACTAAACCTTTCCTCTGATACCAACTATAACGACCTGAAGTTTGACATACATGGACATTACATTACTTTAGCGGAATACTTAATACATAACAAAAATAGACACACAAGGACCGTAAGTGTTTAGTGTCTTTGGAAACTTGGAAGGTAATCTTCTTATCATGGTGAAAGATCTTCAACATCTCCCATAAAGATCTTCCCCTTTTTTTCTTACCTAAAACCATTCTTAATATCCTAGGGAAAAGAAAACAGAAAAAGGGTAAGCTCAAACGCTCAGTAAGAGTAAGCATGGATAAAATGAAACATATAATATACATTTGAACTTAAAAACATGAACATAATGGTTAAACATCAAAAGCATGAGAAATGACACAAAACATGGAAGTACGTAAGGAATAGATCATAAAGAAACATTAATAATGATAAAATAGAATGGGAATAAAACATGTAATTGTGGCAACCATTAAGCACATGTAATGATTTCCATAGTATCCAAGGCATTGCTACCAAGACCATCTTAGTGGACAAAGTCCCATTCTGAATCGAGTTCACTTCTCGTTTCAGTCCTGTAACACTGAACCAGTTTAACTTACCGTTCCAGCCATGTCTATCTCATTAGATTTAAAATCATTACCCAATGAATTGGAGGGAGATATAGGTACCACCCATCTCATAATGAAATCATCCTTAATTGTGCCACAAAATAAACATACATCATTCATAATAACCCAGCGAATAAAATGGGTTTCATAAACATCATCCCATCATCACATAATCCATATAAAATAAATGGATACCATTTCATAATAAGAAAAGTGAAACCATCTAAATCATAGAGACATTATACTTGAACTATACACATATGAAATAATTTCATCTTAGATGGAAAATGGTTTTGATAAGACACTTGAAATGAATTTTTGAAGAAAATATCCTTTCTTCTTCAAAATCATGTTTTTTTCACAAAACATCATGCAATTTTAAAAGAAAACAATTTTGTTGAAAATATTCATGAAATATTTTGGAGGAAGCTTCATGTAAATAAGGCTTTATGAAATCGTAAAAATCCATTCGTGCCGTATAAGTTAAAAAAACATTCTTCTCGTACTTTTTCCAGAAAGGTAAAAAAAGTACCTTATAACGTAAACAAAAGAAAGATTCCTTACATACCGTGTAGTAAAAGTAAAAAATGGGTAAAAAGGAAATTAAAAATACATGAAAAAACTTTTATAAAACATGGACATGGATGATAGAAATAACCCCAGTAAATACTTACGAATAAGCAATCTCGGAAAAAATTTGATTTGATAAATTATCCCTTACCTTTGGTACGATATGCTTTGTACGTATCCGAACCTCATGTATAATGACTTAAATAATGTTATTGACTTATTAAATAATCATATTAATTGTTACGATATCATATGTGGTTCACTTATGACTTTATATTACTCGTTCTTTTGTAAATTCCATGTTAATGAGCGTTTTGGGTAAAATCGTTTCATTTGTCGTCCATGTTTTGACTTGTAATTATTCATATGATTACTTAGATCATGATTACATACATACAGAATGTAAAACATTATTTATATATAATATATATTTAGAATATTCATATATATAATAGATCTATAAATGGAAAGAAATACATCGTTCATGGAGACGGTAGGCTGTACGTACGCATGAACGTTATTTTTATTTCCTCATTGAATTGAATGGAATTAATTGGATGACATACATATATATATATACACAAATCCAGTATCATTATTATGTCATATATTTCATAATTACTTATTATATATACATTATAATCATTTATTAATGGTTAATCATTGAGAATGAATCTCATCGCGTCGTGGAGGCGGTATTCCATACGTACGCACGAGCGATGATATCATTTCCATGATCGTGGAATTTTATTTTAGTGTATATATAATATTATAGAATCAATATCACTTTAAAATAATCAAATATAGTTATTATTTACACCATTATACCCATCCAAGTAAGGTGGTGGTGGAAAATAGATTACCCCACGGCGTGGAGACGGTATTCTGTATGTACGCACGCCCGGTGATTTCATTTTCCGTAGGATGTATAGATGGTGAAATAGGTTTATTTCATACTTATAATAAAATATCATTATATGAGTGATACTGATGTTATAACTTCATAATGAAAAAACCTAATAAGAAGAAGTGGATGAAGAAAAATAATGGTGAAAGAATCGGTAACGGAAATTGCCTCTTCTTTGAAGCGCCCCTTTGAGACCTCCTCTTAGGGCACTAAAATTGGACTTTGAAGAAGACCAGGACTTCTAAAATGTTTCTAGGGAAGTGGAGATGAGACTTTTTCTGGGGTTGGCCGAGATTTAAGGCTCAAATTGGTGTGAGAAGAAGAGGGAGGAGGTTCCCTTTTATAAGGGAGGAGATGGGCACCTTTGGAATTCTTAAAAATATTAATTTATAATAAATCTAACCCCACATAAAAACCTCAAAAAATGACTCATATCCAAATCATAGATTATATAGGGTTGTAATCCCATCAACCAATAAAATTTATACATGTTAGGACTTTATTTTAAACATTATCAACTTGATTTATCCTTATTTAATCAATTTAATTTTAATTGTGGTAATATCATTCTAAAATTTAAATTTAACAAATAATTAATTATTTTTTGTGAATTGACCATAATTGGATACTTTATAAAATTTTCTACCATGTAAATGAAAATTTATAATTTTTTAATATATTTGTGATTTTTAAACAATTTTATAATATATTATTTTTATAAAATAACAATAGTGTCAATTTTGACCCTATTCATTTATTTGAATTTAAATAAAATATATACAGAAGATATGTTCGAAATAAAAGTTTTAATAGAATAATAAAAGGTCATATGTATCTATACAATTAGTGTATCACATTAAATAGTTCATATAATATTAATTTATTATTTTTAAAACCATTTATTTGGTTTATCTATTAATATAATAATTACTATAGCATTTTTGTATAATTATTTAATATACTTATTTATTGCATATAAATTAAAAATAAAATCCTATGATGAATATAAATATATTACCTTTCATAATAATACTTTTAATGTAATTTATCATCTTAAAATAACAATATTTAAATTGTTATATTTATAAAATTATGAAGGTGATAACTTTGGCATCATTTAAAATAAAATAATATAAGTGTCATAATCACTTTTATAAGGCTCCAAATGGTCCAATATTCGACCATTGGATGATTATGGTTTTAAATGTACCTGAAAAATAAGTTTTGGTCAGGGTTTTGGGAATTTTCTGGTTACTATTAGTTTAATAAAAACTATATTCTTTATTTTTCACTAGATAAACAATTTCTGCATCACTATTGTGTTACAATTAAGGATAATTATTTAATCCCTAAAAATTATAAATAAATTCAAATGATGTATATAATTTCATCAGAGTTCTAGAGACTATTAATTTTAGAAGTTTTATGATGTTTATCAATATATTAAAATTATTATACTTATAAGATTTAAGAGAGTGACATGTTGTCACTTTCTTTGGTTTTAATAATAATTAAATTATTTTCATGGTCAAAAGTCCATAAAATGAATCTAATCTGACCATTAAGTTATATTGTTCTACTTTTATCCATCCAATATAATTTTGGAATGTGTTAGGGTAATTTTATAATATAATATTTACCCTTAATTACCAGATTTACCTTTAACTATGGTAAATAAAATTTACCATAGTTACTATTCATAATTCCCAAAAATAAAAATCAAGTTATTAACATAATTTGGACCCACTTATTCCAAATATGGAATCATTTTTTCCAAATTCAATAAACAAAAGTTGCAGAAATTAAATTAAAATTATTCCCGTTGTCGAAAGAAAACGGGTTTTTCTTTAAAACATTGCAAAAGATTGAATTGATTTAACCTACGAATTTAATGTAAAATCAATGCTAATGACATAAATTATATTAAATGGTAAAAATATATTCTATTTATACTTTAAAACCATTAAATTTTATAATTTAACCATATAAATTATTACGATGAAAAAAGTTGTTTTATATTAAAATATTGCATGTTTTTACTATTCATCAAAATATGAAAGTTAGCAGAATAATATGAAAAATTTATCCAAATTAAATTTTTATTTCTCAATTTCAAATAATAATTTTATTGTGTCAAATTGAACTTATAAAAATGTAAAAAACTAGATTTAAAGTGGGTGCGCCATCAAAAGGCGGCAAAACTGCATTTTTTTTAAAATACTTATTTTACCTGAAAAATTTATTTTGTTCTTATACCATGTTATAGAAAATGTGTAAGATGAATAATAAATTTATAAAATTCAAAATATAGTTAATACTATTCATAACGTCTAGTTCATAATAATATTATAATAATATATCGTTGTTTAGTAAAACCCGATATTGCGTACAACACACGCTATTGAGGAAGTTCGTGATTGCGTGTAATGCAAGCCAAGTTAGGGTTGCGTGTTGTGCAAGAATCCTTCGTTGTTTCATATAACAGAATCCAACCATATTTCATTTATACATTGAATATATATATATATATACTCAATTTTGCGTAGAATAACTATTACCAAAATTGTGTGCAACACGATCCACGAATAGTGTTGCGTATACTGACAGCTAATACGGTGTTGCGTATAGCGCAAGGTAATCTTGGTGTAGAATACAACACAAGAAATTAATGAAATTAAAATAATATTTTTCATAAAATATCTGGGTGTTATAGTTGATATATTATAATAATATGATTTATGTCGTAAAATGATACTTTCATATCACAACAATTGATATATTATTTATGGGGAGATATACAATACAAAACCAAAATTATAGAAAATTCAACTGGAAGAATTAAAATGAGATTCATTAGAATAATCCTTATAAGAATACAAATGATATTATATTTTTATATATAATATTATATCTTTGTAAAAATAGTGGTTTTCACTAATATTTGAATATCCATTTAATTGGATGGTGATATCACATTCATGAAAATCATGGTTGATATAATAAATTTTGAATAACTAGAATCAAATAATGTGTTAAAAGATCTAAAAATTAGATCATTTGTGACATTATTAACATAATTATCATTATCTAAAATGGTGGTAATGATGGTGAGTTCCCATGTTATATGCGTTTGGGATGTTTTTATTGAATATTTGAATCATTTGACTAAGTTTTTTGGAACTAAATTACTTAATGTGGAAACTCCATGAACATAAATTACTATAGTTTGTGTGCATAATTATTATGAACCTTCATCTTTTATATTCTACTAATTGGCCTACTTATCTTTGATTGATTATTTAGGTCCTATTGTAATACTTTACCATACCTAAAACACTTTTCTGAGCCATCAAATAGTAACTTAGGTGATTTCACCCATAGTTATTACATAAAGGGAATTGGGATTTCATCACACCAAATGTAATATCATTTTTGTTTCTTGATACTATACTTTTTTATTCTTTTTCTCATAATATTTACATGTTCTTCTTTCCATCATAACCATAGGATCACATTGAATAGTATCTTCATTAATTCTGATCTATGTTATGGGAAACACCATTCAAATCACATTGCATAATCTAGTAATGAAAGAAATAATTTACCCTTAGTGTCTATGAAAAATAACGATTTATACCTAGCACATTTTTTGAATTTTTTTTCATATGATCTAACATAATAGTACTATTTCTACTTCAATTAACAAATTACACCTCAATATTTTTAATATTCCACTAAAAATAATTAATGAAAAATATCTCCTTGAAAATTTACTATTACATAGAGTCAATTTCCTCTATTTCAGTATTATTATAAATTAGACTCCACTTATAGTTAGCATCACCTCTTAAATAATAGTCATAAAAAACAACTCATTTTCCACGGACTACTGAACCAAAAATATCATTTCCATTACAGCAAGTCATTTATTTGTAACAAAGCAATTAGATGACCCTAAAAAAGTGTGGAAGTTGATTCATAAATAGATTGATAGAGTGTTTCTCCATCCATGGTTTATTTTTTTTGATCAAAATGGTATGGGTTTTTTTCCATGTCATGAGAAAGTATTATGATCATTTAAAAGAGATATTCCAATCCAACCCCAATCCAATTATGCTTCTAAGTGGTATAAGTTTCAAATTTTTTATAACCATTGTTGCTCAAATAGTTATTTTAGTTTCTCTCTATTGACATGACTATAAGAAATATGGGAATGATTATACATTAATATAAAAATTTATATAAAATTAAAATATTGTCCTATAAGATATAGAGAATTTATTACATGAATATGTTAATATATGAATATCATGATTTCAATCTAAGATATCTATTTTTTTCACTTTTATCTATACATGTTATAAATTTTAAAATCCATCGTAATTGTTATAATTGGTAATGTGACTTACTAAATCATATCAAATGATTGTTTCCAACTAGGACTGAACTAAGGGAACATTATTGATGAACAATAAGTATGGTTGGGATATACTAAAAAACTCTTTTCATGTGTAATAATATAACCCATTGTTGGATGATTACATTTTTCTATTTTACCTTTTGTATTTTTTATAAATTATCATATGCAATCAATTTTTAGAGTATAGCTTGGATGAGAAAATAAAGTGTTCATGCACTTGTAATGAGATAATATTATATAATAACTATTGAGAGTGGCATACTATGATTTAATTCCAACTACATATTCCTGTAGTTATTTTTGTGTCCAGATCTAAAAATTCAATTTCGTTTTGAATATAGGTAGTGTCATGGATGTGGTTGAGGCCATGTGTTTCATAATTCTAAAGAGTTTTTCATGTGAATTATCTTGATCAGGTTGGTATATATATTTTGTTGTTGATACTAGTTATGTTTTGTGGATCAGATTTGGTATTAGGGACTCACTTATTTAATGTCATATTTTATTAATTATATTTGTTGTAATCCCTTTGAGATACAAATTGTTTTATTCATTTCATTATATGAGTTTATATGACTGTGTTCTTCCGTCGATATATTATATCATAAATTTTTATCAATTTATTTATTATATATATAAATTGATGTTTATCCTTGTATATTTTTATGGATAATTTTTTCTCTTAATGTTATCTTATTATAGGGTATAGTATCTCCACATTATCATTGATTGTCACTTTAATTTTCAGTATCCCCCAAAATTCAAGGAGATGTTCTTGTGGACTTATGACGATCCAGATCATGTTTCATGTCAAAAAGAGATTGTCTAGTTCATTAAAAAATGGTATCAAAGAAATCATGATTTATAATTTGGGGATTTGGAAGCTAGGTGGTCTAAAATAATTCTAAACATTTGATGTATATCAGACTGGTGTGCCAGAAAATCATTTTCCAAAAGTATTTCTTATATTACATGGAATGATACTTTTTTCTCTTTATAAGGTTTTTTAATTTCCATAAGTGTTATTCACATGTTTTTGGGGATTTAATGTCTTTTCAAGGTTTGGTCTCATGGATAACAGGAATAAGGATAGAACTAATTCATCATTATAGGAATGTTAAATACACATGACATATTCTTGTCTATAGTATTTTTAAATATATGATGTTCAATTGAAGATTGTGTCATAAAATACTCATATGATGTTATCTCAATTGGGTTACTAGAATAAATCTACTTAACCAAACAACAAATATATAAATTTCATTCATTTGAAGAAATGTGGTATTCTAGAATGTTATTTTCCAGTGATGTAGATTCAATCCCATAATTGATGGATCCATGGAGACCCTTGTCGGCTTGTATTGGAATATGAGTTCCCTATTTGTTTCTAAGGTGGTAATGCATTTTTTGGGGATCATTGGATTAGACATTATTTTTATTTTAGATGGTTAATCCATGAAGTCCAAGGTTTGTTTTTTTAGAGTGAGTTGTTTGTTAAATGTGTTATTTATAGTTTCATGTGAGGGGGACCATTTTACTCGTATCATATATGGATTAAGATGGTGTGTATTCTCATAAATGGTGGATTCATTGATTTTTTCTATGATGACAGAGTGGGTATGGTTGTTGATTCATGTTGAATAAGAAATGGAGTGCTTGGTGTGCACCATGCCTCTAGGATGGATTGAGAGGGAATGTTTTTCAAGACTGATAACCTTTCTTATATACTTTTCTTATGGTAATATAGTAGATTCATGGTTGGATACATTTCTATCTTAATGACTTCCTATGTAGTGAGAGTCCATGTAGATAATCTGGGAAAAGCAGATATAGAGATATTTTGATGAAGTGTGTCATGGGTTAACCAATTTGTTAGAATTGACCTTTGTGAGGAGAATGGTTAGTGTATTTAAGTGCTCTATCCTAGAATCATTAGAACATGGACCATGTGAGTTTGAGTTCTATTTCTTGTTCTGGGACGGTTTATCGAATTTCATATTTAGGAGAGTGTATAGTGGGTTGATGGATATCATAAACTACTTTTGTTGTTGATTTTTTATTATAGAGGTTGTGATTTTTTTCTATTTTACATGTTTCATGGATTTTTCCATGTCAATATGTTGAGTTCATTGATCAATGTAATGTAGAATATTGGGTTATTCATTGGGTTTTTTATTAAATGATTATGATGCACCAATGGTTTATAGAACTAGAACAATCCCTAATGAATGTCTCTCATGTTAGGAGTGAATTACGGGAACACTAAGAGGGGTTATTGGATGGTTGAGATAGAATTAGAAAACGCATGTTATTAGACATGATCATGGATAGGGGTTATCAATAGAGGATTCTTGGGTGTGGTGGTAATTTGTGGTATGAATTATGTGATGATCACCATAGTCATGGGATGACAATATAAAGGTAAATATGATCCTTTTTATTAAAAAGAGTGTTTAAGAAGACATAGTAAATTATTTTATATGATAATGTTATAGATTTTATCCAACCACTCAGTTGGTCATGTAGTAGGGTGTTTATCATAGATTCTGTGTTTTGTGAAAATTATAACAATTTTAATTTATGGGGAATTTTTAATTAAATATTAATTTATTTGTGATTTTTTTCAATCATTTACTTTAAACATAGCTTCAAATTGAGATATATTTTCCATTATCAATTTTGGAATGAGTGTATTTCCATAGATGAGGCAAAAGATCATCGCATGTGTCTTATCCTTGAATGAACCCCTTTTATATTCATTTCCCCCCACATTTTTTTATTTTTTGTTTTTCATTTTCATTCCCATTTTTAACATCATCATCTGATGAATTGCATTTGGGTTTAAGAATATTGTTTCCATCATAGGGGGGGACATGGAAAAGAAAAAGAGAGAGATGAGGTTCCATTGTGGGTTCCTCGAAGTCTCGAACCCAAGTGATATATTTATCGGGGAGTATTTGTTGTGGATGTTCAGTTGTTTTCACCAAGGTGTGGGATCTTTTATAACTTTCTCCCTTAAATACAAATATAATGGGTTTTTAAATAATTTTATTGGTTGTTGGAAAAACCCAAGTGTTTGGAATTGTATTAACTGGAGATAATCATGGAATTTGTGCCATTTTGGTGTTTTTTTTGGGAAAACTCATGTACATGGTATGTGGTTCAAGAAAAAAACATGTCTTCTTTTCTTTTTATTTTGGGATGGTGCGTTATTTTTACTATTTACCATGTACTATTGGTACACTCCCTGTAATGGTGACTCTTTGTGTGCAGGGGACCATGTACCGATAGGGTACAAGACCAGAACCCATGCGAGGTACATGAATAGTGGCCTTGTACTGCGTTTGGACATTCCCCATGTGGGGCTACATGAATTGGGGCATAGACGGGAACCAATTGTGGCGTATACCACATGTATGAGAAGTACAGACTGTATAGTTTTACTGTGTACATGTCTAGTGGGTGATGAGGTTCATAGGCATATACCCATATCGAGGTATATTCCAAGAATAGGTAACACACACATTGTACATTAGAAAGGTACATGATGAGGGTCATGAGATACACGAACAGGGAGGACCTTTGGGAATACACACCATTTTCCCCATGTACATGTCATGAAATTTTCCTACCTTGGACCATATTTCTTTTTTTCAACCCTTTATTCATAATTGAATTTTTAGATATTATATTCAAGGTTTTTCCCTATGTATATTATTATACTAGAATCTTTTAGGCACTTTCATCCATATGGTTATTTTTTAGGATGGGTGAGAGTCCACGAGAGTTGTTATTTTATTTATTATTATTAAATATAGTGGGGAAATGGGTCATGAGTTCAGGGTCATAGGTTTGGGTTGTGAGATTAGGGATTTTACGAATATGATTGTTCAATGTTTAGGATTTTGAGGATCTTTTGGTGGGCTCTATTGTCTATTAAGAATGTTTCTACAGTATGTGGGACCCATTTTTTTGGATGAGATAGATACACCCTTGTTGGGTGTCCTGCACTTTCCATATACTTCGGGATATATGAAGAACTTTGGATTGGATTGTACTAGGTTCTTGAGTGAAGTAAACAAGATCCTATTATAATTACCTTTATTCTATGATACTGGAGACTGTGGTAGTCACAAGTTTGTTCTGGTCGTGAGATAGTTCATAGAAAACCCATGGTGTAATTTCTTAGGATGAGATCTATGGGGTATTGATAGAGGAACCATGTTCTATTGGATGAAAGAGGATCTGAAATCCTAGTTTTGTTGTTTAGATGTTGGGTTCTTGTTTGGATCATCCCTTGTTCAATTTCCCTTTAGATATAATGACTATGTCAATTTCTCCACAGTACCTTGGGTTGTGGTAGAGACCCTTCAGATAAATTATTTATGTTATTCTATTTTTTTGTTATCCTCTTCATATCTATGTTTCATTCTTATGGTTAGATGGTATTAAGGAGAAAATGGTTGATCAGGATGAGTCCTGGAACCCACTAGTTGAGTTTGAACGTTGGATAGAGTGTCTCTGTACTCCTAAAATGCCGATAAATGACATAGTTGAATTTTTATATCATGTAAGTTGTTATGATATTGAGTCTGAGGATATTGTTTGTTCTTGGGATTATATATCTTCATTACCGATTTTTTGTTCCATATTGGTTCCTGATACAATCTACCATAATATTGTGACTAACTGATTCTCTATTATCCTTGACTTAGATGCCCTTTACATGAGTTCAAATCATTCTCATCGTGCCCCAAAACAAGTTAGAATTTCTTTGAGGTGTTGATTAATATGGTTAAATCCCAAGGAAAAATATTCATTATCGATTCATTTTGACAAATTTGATATCTTGATTTTTTTGGAGGTTGGGATTCTTGTGGTGTTGGTGGGTGAAACACAAGTATTATTTCCTATAGTGAGGTCTATAGTGAAGGAAAATTCCCCTTGTGTTCCATTGTAGAACCTTCACTTGACTGTTTCCGTTGTTTCTGTTTTCCCTTATTTTTTATGTAGTTTATTTTATTTCAGTTGATTTTATTCTATAACTAAGAAGGTTATAACATGTGTGAAATATCTTTTTGTGGTTGAAGATTAATGAATAGCCATTAGGGGTGGCTTAATGATATTTAGTTATCACCCATAGTTTTTGAAAATTTGTGTTCATATAGACCATATGTTCTCTTTCCCGATAGAGAAATGGTATCATAGTATATGAGGATAAGACCTAGTTTTTCTTGATTGATAAGAGTCACTCATTTGGACTCATTGTATCAGGTTTTTTCATCTTGTGCATCATGGAGAGTGGGTATATGTTTTGGATCGATTTTGGTAATAGAGACTAATGTATTCATTTTAAACATGCTTATTTTTAATATGTGGAGGGACCAGTGGGACATCAACTATTTTATTAACAACCTATTTTGAGTCTATGTGGTATTTTTCTTCATTTTGTTTACTCTATCATGCTTTTTATGATTTATTTCATACACTGATGATTATCTTTGAAGAAATTTATGTAAATTTCAAATTTTATTTCACTCTAACACAAGGTTATAGTCTGCATACTATTTATTTTAGACCATTGAATAATTTTTTTTCAAATTGAATTTGGGGCGGAACTATTGAGTCGTTTTGGAGAGCCAGATCTGCTGACATGTCTGGTCAACCAGTTCTTGATCATTACAATATAGAAAATTAGTTATATGAACATATTATTTTGTTAAACACGTGTAGATTTATCTATAATTATGAACCTATAATCCTTTTCATAAATATCTCCCAACTTATAATTCACTTCCAAATTGAGGCATTGAAAATGGTATAATGGTTTGATCATAAATGATATGTAAGGGAATGACATATCATAACATGGAATAAAACATGAGTAATAGATAAATGTAATAATAAATTGGCAAAATAACATATATTATAATAAATATTCCGATTTTCTTTAAATGAGAACTAAAATATATGACCTCTATAAAAAAATATAAATATTCATATAACATGTGATAAATCAATAATAGTGTAAAATAGTGTTAAAAATGAGGCATAATAATGATGAAATGGCATTTGATGTAACTGAAATGTATCAAGATAAATTAACATAACATAAAGAACAACTTTGAAACATGTATAACCCTTATGAATAAGAATTTTATTTTGAGAAATATCATTAAACCCATGATTATATGGATAATATCATTATGTCTACCCTATAATCTATAAGAGAACCCATCATTCCCAATCCTGTATAAAAAAACTCATCATGTACATGAATGAAAATATGATGATATATATACTTATATCAATAAATTGGAGAGTCATTTTGGACAGCACTTTTCATAATTCACAAACATGAGTTTCAATTGAAATCAATGAAAAAAATTTCCTAATCAACCCAAGGGAATGAATGGGTCTATTAGAATTTCGAATATAATTATTTTATATTTCATTATAAACCTAGGAAAATAAAATTTGATTTCATAAAACTAAATAAAAACATTTAATAAATCAATTGACATTGAAATCATGATCAACAAAACATATTAACTTCTTTATTAAATAAAAGAGGTTAAAACATTAATATTTCATTCATTGGAGATATATATTTCATAATATAGAGAGAAAAATGAAAACTAAATCACAAAATATATTTACTAGATTTTTTTTGAAATCATTGATAGAAAATTCTTATTTTTTGGAATATTTTTGAAATACTCCTTTATTATCATAAAAACGAGTGAATATAAAAAAATTCCTGAAAGTTTATTTTGAATTAAGAACACTATTCCACATAAATTAAAATTTTTAAATCAATAATAATGAATTCCATGGAAATTATATATCAATATGAATTTGTATAAATAAAATAATGGATTTTGAGTTACCTCACCCCTTACATTCACCCAGGATTTCATCAAAATATATTTGAAATATCATAATATATATATAAACATATTAATAACCTTTTTCATTAACTTATTCATATAAATTTTGTATTTCCATTTCTACAGTAACAATTCTCTTAGGGTATTGTATGTTTAAAATTTTTTGTCAATATTGAGTGTCAACAACATAAACCATTCTAAAATGAATTATAATATAAGTATAATTAAACATTTATGGATTTTAATTTATAAAATTTTATAAATTTTAATTTATAATATAAATTTATTTATAAAAAACATATATAATACATTATGTGTTTGAGTTAACCTCTTTGAATTCTGAATCACTAATTTTTATATTTCAATGATTTTTTAAAAACCAAAATGATAGAATAATAGTAAGTGAAGTATGTAAAATAATATTCACATAACCATTGGATAATATAAAATTTCATATAATATTATTATAATTTTTTTATTTATGTTTTCATTTACATCCAGGATAGTGTCTTATATGTTTTTTATGTTGGTGGGTTAAACTTACCCATACTAGAACACACTTTTATACTATTAGTGAGTATGTATAATGAAGTGTTTATTTTGAAATTAGATCAATATAAAAGATAATATTGATATTTATTTCTTTTATGATGTTGAGTAATATTTAATTATGTTTTGATAAATAATTAAAAACTGTAATAGAAATGAAAATTGATTTTTTGTGGAGGTTCTAACACATGTAAACACACGATAATCATTCATTTGTTTTCCTATATTGATGAAAATGAATAAATTATTCTTATACCAATAATATAATTTCATATAAACATAATTCTTATAATAAATTAATCATATAATTGTTCTAATAAAATATTTTATATTTGAAAGATTAACTTTAAGAACCAAAGAATGAAATAATACTTACGTTTGAGAATTGATAAATCCTTGGAAGTCACCATGAAATTTAAGAGTTTATGGTTACTATGGGGGAAGAGGGGTTTTTGTTATGGAATATGGTTCTAGTTAGATTATATGGGGAGAATGTATAGGATTAATTCTATGGTTTTGTGAATATTTTAATGGTGGAAATGGTATCCTTTTATAATATAACAAAAGGGGTACCTTTGGAAACAATATTCATTTTCAACAAATTTGTGTCACTATTCCTGACTAAAGGGACTGATAATAGAAAAAATAGATTTTTGTGTATTTTACAGTGCATAATTGTTCAAAAAACGTGATTTGAAATATGATAGAATCATTTTTGAAACCATTTGATCTTGGGTTTTTCGGTAACATTTTTTTCACTATGTAACTATTTTCACTATCGTTACATAATATTATATCATAAAAATAATTAAAACATATCAGATACTTTTAGCCAAATGATTTTAAATGTAAAATATAATGTTTTAAATTAAAATTATACTTGTATAGAAAATTAATATTTAAAAAATTACATGTAACATAAAAAACCCATATTTTTAAAATATTTATTTAATAGAAAATAACATAATTATTATTCCATAATTAATTATAAAATTTATTTTAATGATTATAAAATAATTACTACTAGTAGAAGGTTATTTGTTTCAAAATACATTAATTCATCAACATCATTTCTTCACGTAATAATTAAATTAAATTATTATCTAGAAGAAATTATGTATATTTTAAAATTTTCATTCAAAAGATTATAAGTTCAACATTATTTTTGAGAATTTTTGTTTCATTTTATAATATATACTTTTCTAGTAAAAAACCTACGAAAAAACACCAATGTGTTCATGTAATTATGAAATTTTAATTAAACAAACTGAATTTATAAAATTTATAATTTAATTCATCACCTAAAAATTAATTAGTTCTGAAAATTCACATAAAACTATCTTGGGATAAAATTAAACGTTAAATAAAATAATTATGTCATTTTTAAAAAAATTTCTAATATTGAAATTTTTAAATATATTTATAAAATAAAATAATGAAATATCATGAAAATAACATATTTTTTCAGAAATAATTATTTCATATATTATTTGAAGGATTAAAAATAATGACAATAAAAAATATATCAATCTTAAAATATATCCATTTTAAAAAATATATTTTAAGATATTATTTTCTATACGAATCGATTCAATATTTGGAGTTAAATTTTTAACATTTCATCTCACATTATATATAATTTTTATTTTATATATTTTATATTTCAGTTACCACTATTTATACGTATTATTTGTATGTATACCCGATAATGGTGTATATTAATTTTGTTTTATTATTGTCTGATGAGAAAGACCTAAAACATGTTATTTAATTAAAGACGAAATGTCATGACATTATAGGAGGTACACATCATCTTTAACATAATATTTAAATTTCATTCTACCAGATGTTTAGACATAATTATGATATAGTACTCATACTCAGAGATAGATTCTCCTAGTTTATCCAAAATATGTATCCAATTCCATACAAAATTAGGATAGTTTTATTCATAGAAAATCCATAGTGTTATTATAAATTGTTTTTTCCAGAAGATGCATAGGTGAAGATTTTCTCTAAGAAAAAGCTTTTATTTATGATGATATGTCACTAGAGAATGATGAGGTGCTATATGTGGATAGAAATAGTACCTCATGTGTCTCTTTGAATCAAGGAATCTTCATAGTGTTGTAGGAATAAGGAGGGTCGCCATTATGAAATAAAATTTCATCATAGAGAGAACCATCACAATGGGAACCATGTGGACTAGTCATATCTTTTTCCTCATATATTCAATAATAGAGATGACCTATAATAATACTTGATTTCATGTTATAGGGAAAATATCTATATTATATGTGAATGGGAGACCACATGGTTGATGGTTTGATATCTATAATGAGGAGAAACCCGAAGATTACTCTAAGGAGGTCATACAAAGTTGTTGATATCTATATTGTATAGAGAATATTTTTGATGAGAGATTCATTACATAGTTCATTTTTACTCAATTTATTAATCAGAATATACAAACTGTAATTTTGAGTTCATATGGGTATCAACATTAATTGAGGAAGTAATATGTGTCTACTCATATGTTGGGTCCTTCCCTCAATGAGAGAATCATGCTCATAATGCTCAGTTGATCATGAATGGAACCCTAATTGTCGAAATGAAATGGTTTAATAAATATCCTAATCATATATTTATCTTATTAGGCGTCATTCAACCCATGATTATGGTAAACCAATTATTTTATATTATATCTCTTATAATATACATGCATATTTCTCATATAAGAGCACACAAAAGGATATCACACCATCATTAATAATCAATCACCTTATAAATTTTTAGATAAACCTCTCTAGTGTGGTATGGGATGTGATTATGATCTATAATAGTCACATCAAGATATTCCAATGTGATGAATTCATATTATACAGAATATAATCCTAATATGATTTAGCGATTGAAACTGTCCATTGATCTCCTCTAATGGGATCTTAAATATGAGCCATCTCAAGAGTGGCATCTGGGATTTTCCAATGAAATATTATGATATTGGTAGGTTTACACTAATGTTTATTCTTGTATATATAGTCTTACGTATGTGTAAAAAATAATGTGTAGCAATATAGTAATCCATACCTCCAGAGTGTGCACTAGTTTTCATCTATAATGGGAGAATGATTATGATCTCATACATGATTATCCCATTTGATGTGCTAGAAATCATTTATGATGCGAGTGGAAAGACTGTAGATATACCCGTTATTGGAAATTAGGATATGTGAGAGGTGATAAAATCATGCTGCTTCTAGTATATGATAAAATAATTTTAAAAAAGTGATCTATGATATAATCAAGTCCTTTAGTTGACGGTAGGATATTTCTATAAGCCACTTTAATATGAATGTAAATATATTACCATTATGTAATTCGAGTGGGAATGTGATCCCACTCATTTCTGTCATTTGTTTCATGGAATAATCCAATGGTATTCATCCATGAGGTTTGGGATATAGAACCACTTCATGATATTTAATAAACTATGTTTGAATGACCCTCTCAGTTCTGTCTTGGTATACTCTATTTCATTATAAGAATCATGTATATAATATTTATATCTATGGTTATACACAATGTATGATGGTGGAACTCTTTTAAGGGACCCTTGGTATTTAAATTCTCCCTTCCTCTAGTAATCTATCTAATTTAGTGACTTATGCTCTTTGGATTAAAGATATATGTGGTCAGCGATAGTTTTATCAAGGTGGAATCCATATTGAATCCCTCTAGAGTAGAGTATACTAGATTTTGATAGCATTGGTTACTATTAATACAATTTATGGGAAGTTATTGTGTTGTATTGTGGATAAAATTATCCTATATCTCCTTCCCCTTCTTATAAGGGAGGTGGAAACTATCATACCCAAGGGATATAGCTCATATTTTAATTAGAGGTGGATATTGTATACACTGGTCACATCACGGTCCTCTATTTTTGTAGAGAAGGTCCCTAGGTCTTCATAAACATATAAATTTCTTATTCCACCTGTCGGTGCAAAATAGAACTATTGTTGTTGAATTATTGATCCTTGGTGTTTACTACTTAATAAAGGATATTATTATTGTGTGGATGGTCCTTACTAGTTGTAAATTTCATATCTTTTATAGTGTTCGAGTTATATAATTGGGATAATCATGATAATATATTTTCAATAAATGGGGGGTATATAAAGGGTTAATGAATGTTCTATAAAAACCCACAAATAAATAAAAGATATTGGTTTGTGAAGTATCATAAGTATGATGATTCTTTTTTTTTTGATTACATTCATTAAAAACGAATTCGTATTACATTTGTTGTTTTTTAAGGGCTTATCAATCATGTTAGAATTTTGACTATGCGAACCTATTTTAAATTGGATTTATGTCACTGGTACTTTTCAAGTGACCCCTTTGAATATTAATTGGTAAATAGTCTCAGATTTCAAGATCATTCTATCTATTTTTTGATGGATTGTTGGCTATGATAGGAATTCCTTGTATATATTTGAAATTATTTTCAATCCTTCTTAAGACCAAGTGCATAATTGTTTACCATTATGATAATGACTCAATATAGGTTAGTCATAATGTTGAACATCTATAAGTATTGTAGGTTTTTAATATATTACCCCTATTGATAATGAATGCTAATTTTGGGTTCTATGGTTTGATTTCACATATAAAGAAGCTCTAGAGTTTATCACTATGAGGGGATATTGTAGGTGTTATATTTTGAGTATTGGGCCCATTAAAATTTATTCAAATAGGTTCATATATATGGAATAAGATTAAATGTAATTTTGTTCCATGTTATGGGAAATTTAATACCTCTTATGTTCAGGTGACAATAAATAACATTGTTCTATATCTTGTCATTTAGTCTTGACTAAGTAAATATTCTTTTTGTGGTTATGCATCTTGGAACAATATAGTGCCTTTTAACATTATTCATATAATAACATTGTGTAGTTAGAAAAAGTATTCATAGAAATGGTTGATCTAGGATTTAGGAGACCCATTCTTCCACATTTGGAAAAATGGTATCCAAATGTTGAGGTTATTGTAATGTCGTAACCTGGGATCAAAATATCTCATCCCCAGAGTTGGTGTGTCACATGGCCTCACGTGCTCCTCCCTAAACAATAGATGCTTCTAACTAGAAGAGAGTGTCTAAGGTGGTACATTGAGGAGACTATACCCAGATATCATTGCTATACTTGGATAATGTAAAAATGTAGATAAGTGAAGAATTGTAAGAATAACCAATATCATATAGGAAAAACAAAAAAACAAGACCTGTAAAACACCACAGTGGAATACTAATAAGTAGGAGTAATATTCATGAAGTTGGTAAAATATCAATGTCAATAGTCCTATTCATATATGATGAATTCAATGAATGTGAATATACAAAAGGGAATAGGGTACACGCATATATAACATTCTATAAGATAACCAAAATTGTCCAAAAAAATCTCCACTAGTATTACATGCATATTTTTTGTCCTATTCCCCTGATAACTATGATCAAAGTGAAACATATTACAAATCTATTTTGGGGCTCTTTACCTTGTCCATACCAGAAGAAATGTAATGTACTTAGGTACCAAATTAATACATAGATGGGTGTGCGATAAACTCCCAGTAGTCCACCAACAAAATTGTCTAGAAATAATCCACATATATCTCCTAGCTAAGTAGGATCTAAGAATAATTAATAATATTTAATGATTAATAAATAAATACAATATAGCTCGTGTTCCAACTGGAAACCATTACAGCTCTACCTGCTTTATCATAGGTTGGTATAATAGTCTGATCATAAACAATACATATATATTGAAATTATATATTTATTGTATATTTATACACTACATATCCCTATATGGACTTCATACTTGAGTATTTATGTACCCATATAAATGGATACAAGGAGATGGTTGGACATTGGGTGTAACACAAGTGTTCATTACTAGTTTAATAAGAAATAGTCTCTAGAAAATTCTAAATTCCCTAAATCGTGTAATGAATGAGATATGACGTGATCAACACATGAGATAGGTGGGGTGAGTTCTCTTACCCAATACCTAATATGGAGGAACATTGAATGTAATTCCCATTACGAAAATAATTGTATAATGGATAGAGTCATCATGATCAACACCATATGTAAGGGAGAGTGAAGCATCATGCTCAAAAGTCTCTTATCCATCTTTATATTGCCAGTAAGATGGAATAATAATTATAATAATAAATAATTTAGGGATAAAAACTAATGAATTAGAAAAAATCCCAATACATTTTATGGTGTCTCATATCATCAAATTTAAATATAATAATTTTATTACTATAGTCATGTCCTTACCACACATTCATATTAAATAAAAAATCTAGTTATTTAATCCAGGAATGGAAAATCATCATCATGGTCAAGTTAGATACTAAAGATGTGCTCAGGTCCTATAAAAAATTACATATTAAAAGGGAATTCTATTTCCAATCCAATCCAACCACAATGATTTTGTGGAGTCATATAAACAAATGATATGAAGATTGTATTACATTTTTCCCACCCAATGGAGATGTGATGATTGATCTTGGCATCCTCTAACTTAATGTAAAGTATCTAATGTAGTATAATATCATTCTTATAATTATAAAAAATTAATATCACAATTTAGGGAGGTCAGCAGAAGTGTATTGAAGGGTACATTGTTGATATAGATAAATAACACTAAAACATTTGGGATTGAAATGTAGACCACCTGCCTTAGGGTGTAAATGAATCCTCATCGAACATCAGCATCATATTTGAAGTTGATATTATGAAAAATGAATTACAGATGAATGAAATACAATACCTAAAATGTAATTTCACTGAAATAGAGAAACACATAAGAAGGGAAAATGTGATTTGGATCAAGTGGATTATAGTGCATAAAGAAAGGATTCTAACAAAACATGTGAAATTTAAATTGGATTCTAGATGGTTGTGCAACAAACAAAAATAATTTTGGATTTGGGAGTACTCACAAGAGGATGAAGGAGGTATCATTCACTAGAATGGTAGGACTATGAAAGAAAATATGATTAAATGATCATTAATGGAAAAAATTGGGATTTCACACACAAAATGGGGTTTTACGGTTTTGTCACATGGGTTTCCATATTTTTTCCATTCCATGCACAACACACTATTAATAGTGTGACCCTTTATGGTATAAGTAAATGTTTTTTCAAGAAATTCTCCTGTCGTTTAAAAATCACTCACCCCAACCCCTCTAATAGTAACATGAATATGCGCATGGGCTCACCCAATTGTAGATAAACCGCGTGTCCTCCTAAGAAACACTGGGCACCCCACATGATTACTTTTCATGGTTAGTGTTCATCATTCACTAACCACGTGACCCCCTATTTCCCCAATTTTCAAATCTCTAGCATCTAAAAAATCCATCAAAGATCTTGAAAGCTTCCATTTGTTTTGTTGCACGTTTCCCAGGTAAACAATTATTCAAGATGAAAAAAGGAGTTGTCTCTTTATGAAAATTTAGGTCATTACAACCTACCCTCCTTAAATAAAATCATCTTCGAGTTTGTCTTCTGTGGGAAAATTGTTATCATCAAATAATAGCTCCGGCCACTAGGCAAATATATCTGCTTACTATTTCATTTTACGTTCTTGAACTCAATCATGTTACCATATCACACATAATAAAGTAATTTTCCTTCATCATAGTGTTTTAATACTCTAATCAACTATACAAATTGGAAATTCCTCAAAATAATAATGTATATACAACTATACATCATTAGGAAGTAAACTTTGTGATCAGTTTGTATAATACTAGTGAATTTTCAATTTTTTATATACATCATGCATAGACTAAGCTAGGAGAGGTCATCCGTGATGGTATACATGTGAATTATATCTATAGTAAGATTTCAACATGTTATTTCTAATCATCTAGATCTGCTATGAATTCTCCTGGATGAGATGGAGTCTAGGAAAAGCAACATCTCCTACATATAACTTGCACAAGGTGAACAGAATGTCCTTAGGTGAGGATTCATAAGTAAGAGTCTATATGGTAGCCAAAAAAGGTATTATTATAAGAGAACTCACCTAGAGGTATGTGTTTCACTAATGAACACCAAAATTAATGGAAAAAACATAATGAATTTCCCCTAACATGTGAATTATATACTATATCTATTCATCTCTCGAAGGGTGATAGGTCGTTCTTAAGGCCTTATGCATCCCCTTCTAGAACCGAGATTTGAAGTTATACTCCCTATCATATATGACAGATTGAGGAGCCTCATGAAGACATACTTCCAACCTACCAAATAGCCTTCCAAGATAATGTATTGATAAGGTCTCTCGAATAGGTAATAAGTGTGAAACCTTTATTAAGTGATCAATGAATACCCAAAATATATTGTTTACATGATGTGAAATAGGTAAACTAGTTGCAAAATGCATAGAAACAACTTCTTATTTGATATCTAACATGGAAAATGGATGTAAATTTCCATCCAATCATTGACATTCCATCTTCACCCTCTGATAGTTGCAACATGATTTGATAACACCATGTACATCATGTTTCATTGCATGACACCAATATTGGAGACATAGGTCTCAATACATATTGGTGACAACGGGATGTACCACCCAAAATAAGGCATGATATTCCAACACCATCTCCTCTCTAATGTCATCGGGATTCCATAGGCACCAATGAAATAATATAATTTCATTACAATTCCAGATTCTTCTAGAGGATGAATCTTCATCAGAGCTACTTGACCTTGGGACCAATCCCTCTAGACTTGAATGTTCTGTCGCTCTCATATACTCTAGAATGATAGGGGAAACTACTATGTATGAGAGGATACTCTACCCCTATTCACCATGAACCTCATCATTAATATTGAATAACAAGGACATAACGTACCACTCAACACTAGCCACATAAATACAATGATTATGAGTCTTCTGGCAGAGAATATGGTTTAATAATTCCCTTTTCTATGTGTAAAAGAAATCTACAAAAATATATGTACCCAACACATATGATACATCTAATATTAAGAACTCTCTTTATAAATATGTACAATATTATTTTGAGACAAGGTAATTTCCGAAAAGGATATCTTCGTAAATAGTTTCTCGAGTAAAATAAATCATGAATTAAATCACCTTGCTTGAGGACATGTGTTGTGTAATTCCGCTCATAGGGCCTCAACTGATGTGACCCATACACATAGACTCAATCATCTTTAATCGGAACAACTCTTATAAAGATACCAGATGTGTCACAATATAAAATATATATCCTTTCTTTCTCCATAAGAATCATGATCTGTGCTAAAGTCAATATTCCCTTTAACTTGTAGATGGATTATTCAAAATCTTATGACCATAAAAATTTCACGTGTTTAGATTCAATACCCAAATTGAATCTTATATGAATGAAAAATCAAACATGAAGAATAATTAATACCCAAAAATATCTATGAAACTTATTATAACAATGATGTTCCTGGGATTCTACTAAGAAACTATTGATTTATATTTCATTCGGTCTAGTAAATTTTTTGAATCTGATAGGATATGAGAGAGGAAGTATAAATTGTCAATATACAATGGGAGTTTACTTGGATTAGCTTAAGGATAGTGATATCTTAGTTTATTAAGACCAATATATATATAATTCACACGTTCATGTTGATATCATTAATATAAATATAAGTTTCCCAAAATGAACCCCAAGAATGAATGTAGATGTCTGTGGAAAACCCGATTCATCAAATCTATATATAACATAGGTGATTTCCTAAGGCCAAAAATTATTTGAATATACTCGTCAAGAGAATAACTGATCATTAGAAATTATTAAGGTATGTTTTATGGGCATACATGCACCTTATGATATCTTTCCTTCAAATCATTTTTTCATAAAATGCAATTACTCTTTAGAACTATCCAAAGTGGTCATATTTTTTAGGTAGTGAATATTTCTTCATTACCTTGATATGGTTAATCCATGTTTAATCCACAGAAAAAATAAGTTCAATAAATTAAATATTTGAAAATATAAATGAACCCTAAGGAAGAATGGATAATAGTGTAGATCCTGGAACTTGCTTAATGGTAAATTCTACCTCTCTCTCTAAAGGAAACATAAAAATTCATCATGGTATATGTCCCTGAAATTCACCTATAGATGTGGTAAATTAATTGGTCCTAACTTCTAACCATCCATGAAAAGAATATAAATCTATGACTTCACTCTACACAGCCTCTACTACTTGGGTCCCACTTGAGTCTAAAGAACATCACATTCTACTTTATAAACATGGCTACCTCCCTCATGTGTTGGAAATGTCACCCTATGATGATAGAAGAAAATACACACTCAATAATGAACTAAATATTCCATAATAATGAGTAAATAATACCTTTTAATGTCATTGATGAAGAGATCCCTTGAGAATATATATATTAATATATCAAGGGGGAAGTCCTTACAATAGAAAATGTTTTTAGATTGGATACCCAAAGCGTTATTGTGTTTCGTAACAACAAAAAATAGTTACATAAAGAGGTGTAGACAATGCATAATAATCTCAAATATAAAATAATGTGATTTGACTATGTAAAATAAATATGAAAATAATTTGTATGATACTAAAATAGTACCAAAAACTGCAAATGGTCTTGTGCTTTTCTCCTCCAACATAGGTTTCACTGCATGTAACATTCCATGACCATTACCCTATTTCAAATCCTTACTACCATGAGAAATAAAGATATTTAATAATTTAAAATTTTGAGTCTAATAACCCTTTCAAAAACCACCTCCTCAACTTGAGTGGCTGGTGGTATTGCAACTTCCTTCCACACAGGAGACTACAAGCCTCGTTTCGAAACATGAAGTAGGTGTAGATACCAACATGGTAGGAACAAATTGTAAAGTTATGAATATGCTATGGATATTCCCCAACATTTCTAGAAATATTTATTCCACTATATCACTCATACACTATGGTTTTTATGTATTAGTTTCCCACACTGGTGACATATTTGGAATTTTTCAGCATGAACTGACTGACAGCTACTACCCCTACAAGAATCCTCGAAGCGACACTTATATATACTAGAAGAAATTCCAGTATATCAAATCGATAAACTACACTAGATATCACCCTCAATATCCCTCATATTAATCTCAGTAATGAAGCCATGATTAACTATCACATAAATTATTTTAATCCAAGTTAAATTTAATTGTGACAGGATGGTGTGTACAAATCCAATCCCGAAATTCTTAGTGGCAATAATAATATCACATGATAATGTCGAAGAAAAAAAATTCAACTCGGTAAATTGATCAAAATACTCAGTAACATACAAGGCTCTCAGTTGTAGGTTTATAAATTCTATAGTATATGATCCCTTAGAGTTTTGGGAATGAATTAATCATAGATGATCTTCTATAAATCTACCCATACTACATCATAACGTTTTTATACATGGGAAAAAATATTCCACCACCTCTCAGGAGAATCACTTATAATAGGAGAAATGTGTTTCAACCTTCCCTATGGAGGTGTCTCAAAATTATAAATGAATTATATAATGGCCTCCACCCATGACTCAGGATCAATTGTCCCCCCTCCCTTGAAGATGTGGGTGGATGTGGCTGCCAGAACTTATGAGTCAACTATTCTATAGTAAGGGCAGGTTGAGGGACATAATTAATTGATTACAACATATATAAAATTCCATTATTGAATATGGAATTGATTCCCTTATCAATAATAATAGGAGGTTCCATAGTTGGAACTATATGTTAGTTTACTGGTGCCTCAGGGTCCGCCTCCTCTGGTGCATTGTTTTTACTGCCTTCATGGCATATTACTCATGACGGTCATGGTGGAATGATTATACAATGATAAAAGTGCTACTCAATAATGATTTTAACAATGAATAGACCACATATACATTACATGGATAGGTACATATCCCTCCTATGAATAGATCACACATCCCTTCATGCATTAAAATCCTTGTCTAGGTGGTAAATGATACACAATATCATGCTTTAAGTATGTATGAAATTATAATCTATGCACCATTAAAATCAGGTTTGGGACAAGGTATCATATCAAGCCTATAAGATAACCATTTCATTCTATAATTTTAATTCATTATAAATTTATGCTCCTTTAAAAATTAAAATATCATTATATGGTTGAATTATTTGGATCACAATTTCCAATTTATTTGTTCCAATACTCCTTATAAATAAAAACGTGCTAATTGATTAATCATAACATTGACACGTTCTAGACCATGTAACCAATGGTCCGTGACTAATTTTTCTGCAACTGACTACTCATTGTGTATGCATTAATCTAAATAAGAAAACATTGTTTGGTTATTGTAGATTATTAAAGTGGAAATTATTTTTTCTTTGTCTTGCGTTAAATAACATCACATTTATAATTAGTAATCCAAGAACTATAGTACTACAAAACTAGGATTATGAAGTTATAGGGATTTGACAATGCTATCTAGAAACACTGTTAAATACCCCCTTTGTCTACACTACTTGAATCATTGTTAAAGGGGGTCTTTAATAACACTAAAAATATTTGTTTTAAAGAGAAAACATTATTATATTTTTGTACCACAACATATAAAGGCACACTCACTATGAGCACATTTAAAAATGTTATGATAAATGGAGTTGTTAATCAGTGTTTGTAAAAAATTGCTGATAATGTGGGGTTTAATCAGCCCTTTTTAGAAGCACTAATAAATCCCCCCCCCATTATTAGTGATTTTTGATTAGTAATGATAATTGTATAGTAAAAAAAATTATATTTAATTATAAAAAATATATTAATATAAAAATATATTTATACTTATATAAATAAAATATATATTTTTTAAAATATTTTTTAAATAATGTAAATAGGCATTTATAGATAATATATGTGATATGTATGGAAAATCTCTAATTAAATATTTAATGAAAATATGTTTATTTAATAATTTTCTTATTACTAATGGGTAATATACATTTAATAAATATTTGAAGAAAAACAAATTACAAAACATCTAAATTTATTTTTAAAAATAACTTAACCGTCAAACCATCATATATTTTGATTTGTGTGTCCTTTTGGATCTACCCCATATCAATTTAAGGGCTACGATGAGATCTACACCCTTTCTGAGATAGGTAATCCTCTATCAAAATTTTTGGGGCTAAATGTGAAATAGAAGGCCTAAAACTTGAATTTTAGTTGATGTATCTTGACTATTTGACATGTGATGGATTCTCATCCTTGTTTAAGGGGGTTATATTGAGATCTCTTGGTGGAGAGAAACATTACACATAGGTAATAAATTCAATTAGAAATTTTGGCTTGAAAATATTCTAATGTTTCAGAACCTTATTTTTTTATAATTAAATATAGGCTTGATTTCTTATATTTAAATGAAATAACTCACTCTTATAAATAGATATATTACAATAATTACTTAAAAATATATATTATAGTATATGTAAATAAAAAACATTATATTATTTTATTTATTACAATATCTATCAATTTTTTAAATTATATATATATTTATATCAATATATTTATGTAATAATAAATAGATATATGTTTATATTATATTATAGTACATGTCAATGAATATTATATATAATGTATTTAAATAAAGTTGAATATATATATATATATATATCAAAAAGACACATATATTTTATAAATGTATTTAAAAATAATTATTTGAATTAATCAATGAATAATATAAATGTAAATAAATATATATAGAAATGTCATTACACAGACATTAAAACAATATTATGTTGGGGTAAAGGCATTCCATCATCGAAGAAGAGGTGTAGGGTTCGAATCTAGGTGGGCACACATGTGGTATGAAATTCACAAAGTTATAATAAAAGAGGTGGTGGTGTGAAAATATATAGTAAAGGTTGTGAGGGTTCTGTTAATAGTCTCATGGAAGAACAAATAATGGGGGTCGAGCTCATGGATGTCTAAAAAAATATGACTTCACCATATTTGGTAGTGTTTCCTTAATCGTAACTAAAACAAGTACTACTAAATGGCCTATTTATCAGCGCTAAAAAGTTCTACTAGAGGACCTTTTTAACAGTTCTTTTCAAATGCCATTAAAGGGAGCCATCATCATTTCTTTTTTTTCATTAATAAAAGTATTTTGTTTTTAACTGATCTCAAATTTTCAACATCTTTTTATCATTGATAAGGCATATTCTATTGCTTTTAAAGGATTATTTTTTTAGTAGTGATAACTATATAAAACATAAAATAGATATTGAAATTAAACATTCCATGAATAAAATTGATTGGCATATTAGTCTTGAAGTGTATTTAATTATGCATGTAATATTGCTCCCCATTTTATTACGGACAATGTAAAGCAAGACTCATATCAATAAAATCTATAATAATAACATCATAATAAATTTGTTTCACCCAATTGTTAATTATTTTAAACATTAACAAGATCAAATCATAACAACAATAACCTATCCCAAGAAATTTCAGTTTCCCCTATATATGTGATATTTCTGCCTAAGAATATTCTCATTATCTAATTCCTAAATTTCTAAATCACTGTTATTATCGCCAAATAGTAAGATAATGGAAAAGAGACATTTTTTGCTCTACTTTATGTCATCTTGGCCCAATATCCAAATATCTTATGCCCAATACTGGTGGGTCCCATAGCCTCATGCACGACTCCCTATATGAAAGAAGATTTTGACTTGTAGAGATGGTATAGTGTGGTACAATGGGGGGAATAAACCATAATATTATATGGGAACACTGGATAAAGTAAAAAAATGAAACAATTTAAGAATATAATTAACCAATAACACAACATAAAACAAAAATTATAATAAGAGGATGAGTAACCCACCATAGAGAAATCATAAGAACAATCAATAATAATGAAGAAGGTGTAATTATGTAAAATATAATAGGGTGATTCATATACATTTATGTATTTTCATTAAGATATAAAAATTGAAACTGGGAATAGGAATACAAAATGCTATAAAAATATTGAGAAGATAAAATATAGATCAACTTTTAGAACATGCATTTGATCATTCCTCCACTTCAATCTCTATTTTATAAGTAAAACAATTCAAGTGTCTATACTGGGTCCTTCTCCTTTATCCATACATATATACAAGTAATCTAATCTAGTAAAAAACGTTTTCTTGAGTAGGGTATGGGATAAAATTCTTATTGGACTCCCCCGATATTGTCTATAATGTATCCAAATGGAGTAAATAGCTAAGAAAGGTTTTTGTATAATGAATAATTATTAAATCAGAATAAATAAATACCCTCTGGCTCAAGATCCTACCAGACACTAGTTTGGAAATACCTTCTTCAGTATAGGAAAATATAAATGTCATATCAATTACCATAAATATATATACTAATATATATATATATATATATATATATATTGTGTTTGTGTATAGTGCATTCACTTATATTCACTAAGTATGTGTGGATATAAGTAGGAATATCAATGGATACTTGGAGATGGATAGACCATTGTTTTAACTCAATATTATATAACCATTCTAATGAGTTATATTCTCATGCATAGGGTACATTCCAAAAATGTCATAATGAATACGAGAATTCATGCTCAACACTCAATATATGTGGGGTTATTCATTATGCCTAATATCCAATACAGGGGAATGTGGAACATCATTCCCATCTATGAGATAACAGTATAATAGTGATATCCATCATGCTTAACACCCCGTGTAAATGAGTGTGACATATTTTATTCCGAAAATGACTTAACCATCGTTCAATTGCCCATAAAAATAGAAAAAAATAAAAATAATAATTTGAGGTATTACAACTAAGGTGACATAATCACTCTTACAAATACAACCAAAGGAATCATATACCATTAAATTCACATTTTACAATTGTTAAACCAGAAAAGTTTCCTTGCAACCCATTCCCATTAAATATAAACAAGACATTTAATTAAACAAGGTTTGGATGTTCATAATAAAGGTAATGAAGAACATTAATGTTCTTCCATCTGTTTAGAAATTAAATATTATTATTAAATTATATTTCTAGGACAAGATGATTACATAGATGGTGTTTGGTAATTTTAAAGTTGATATAAATAGTGTAAAACAATCCGAACAATAAAAGGTGTGGCTATGATTAATTTTAAAATACATAAACTACACAAAAAGGGTACAATGTATTATAAAATCAATAGTGTAATTATATATAATAAAATAACACAATTTAAGGTGGTGCACATTAATTTATTTGTCACCTCATATCAACGAGAGATATATAAAACTATAAAAACATTGAATGAAATCTAGAGCATCTACTTGATTTCTGTAGATGCATATACATAAAATATCGACATCATATTTGAAGAAAAACATAAAAAAATGAATAGACTAACACCCCAAAAAGAGGGATTATGAACTAGTACATAAATAATTAAACATATATTAATATAAAATAAGAATTGAATATAGTGACTTCAAGTGCCTCCTATGTGGAATTGAATGTGATTGACAGTTTTTTATTTGGAATCTCGATAGAGGAGTAACCGAAAATAATAACATATGATTTGGGAGAACACATATCCTGATAAAGGATGGATCATTCTCAAGATTGTGAGAATGATGAAAAATATGAGTAAATGATAATTAATGGAAAACAATTAATTTCACTCACAAAAATGGAGTCAAATAGTTTGGCCACATGTTTTCCCAAGTCATGCACTAACTATGTTCACCTCACTATATAAGGAGGGATCCAAAATGGTATAGGAACACATGTTTTTTATATTGTTCTCAATCTATGAAAATATCGTTGTCTAACAAAACCTTATTAAATACTTACCTAAATTCTCTTGGGCTCCGATGGTTATAGAGAAATTTTGAGTCTACATGCAAACAACATTTTTCCCCACACGGTTACTCTACACTTCTTGTACTAACATTTTTCTTACCATACATACCACTTTATTTGTCCAATTATTGATGCTCTTGTATCCAGACAAGCCTCAGACACTCTTTTATCAATTTTGTTTTGTAACAAATGTTTACCAAGGTTAATAAAATAAATCATAGAAAAAAACCCATGGGTCATACCTTTGAAAAATGATTGTTTGTAACAATTTTTAAATGTCATGTATTGAATATATACCATTGAGGTAAATTTGGTTGTATGGAATATGGTTTATTGTGGAATGATTATATTTATAATTTGGAATACCACATGATCAGGACGATGTAAGTTGATGATGGGTTAAATGGAATTAGGGGGTTATTTTTCCAAATTATTTTTAAAGGAAACCAAATTTTTCTTATAAAAATATATATTAAAAATGAAAATATAATGATTTCTTAATATAATAATAATAATCACTGATCAAAAGCATAAAAATATAATTAATTATTATTTTGAAAATCGAAGAATAAAATGAAGTGTGATTCAAGAATAAATATATTAACCACATTATTTGATGAATTAATAAATTTTAATAAATAGAGAAAGTTATAAATAATTGAAAATATTGGAATTCATGTTGATTTGATATTTGGTATGGAATTTTTGAAATAATACCCAAATATGCCACTACATCGACCACATCAATTTCATGAGTATTTACTATATTAGTATTTAAGATTTATTTGTAGTAATGATACCAAAACTATCCCTTTCATTTAATATCTGATAGTATATAACCATTTAAAATTGAAATAAAATCATTAACTGTGAATCTAGATACCTCATAAAGACTAATCCATTTTCTTTTTTAAATTAAATATATATATTCATATAGATCATTGCATTAATGGTAGTAAGAAGCAAATACAGTAAAAAAATAATAGATATTAATTTGAGGGAGAAATATCACTAAATATTTGTCTCAAATGGCATGATAATATTAATAAAACAATGGGGTGATAGTATATGTAATTTGTAACTAAATATAAAAATATAATTTACACACTATAAGGATAATGTCGATTTATTACAGAAAATAGCATTGACAGAAATTGAGTAATTGATTCCCATAGTGATTGGAGAATGTTGTTATGTGTTGATGTGTGGATTTTCAAGTTCACTAAATGAATCTATGTATAGCCTTGAACTTCCTCATTAAGGTTCTAGAATCCACCAAGAGTAATTTATTTGAATACACCCATGATTGATTTATTTATAAAATCATTTAAAAAAAATTGATTCTAATTTGATTGCATTGTGGAATGGATCATGACACCATAGAGGTGGATTCTTCAACATAATCATAAAAACGATGGTGTGTTTTTAGGTAGATATTTTATTCATTCCAATGTGTGTGTATATATATATAAGAACATTATTATTATATCCATAGAGGATATATATTGAATTTATACAAAACCAAGTAGCTACGACTTAGCTTCTAGCTATAGTGAGGAAAACATTACAAATAAATACATCACTTTTAATGTAGCGCATACCATGATTGAATATACAAAAGATTGACTATTGTATAACCTCCAAAAACTATGATGTAAATGTCCCAATGGGATTTTATTGAGCTAGTTTGTTGAATATACCAATGAATAATGATACAATAGTGATTTTGTAAGCGTAATATAACAAATTAAGGTGTTGTGTAAAGGGAACCCTAAAATCCAACGTTCTTAATAAGGGTACTTTCAGACTTGAGTAGAGGTATATCCCATATCATTTAAGTTTTTCAATTTCTAGGATTATTTTCATTGAAGCTGCACCATAATTCTAATATTGTGGGATAGTGATATTTATTATTTCATACATCATGTTCAAGTGGTCAAAATAATAAAATATTTCAATAATAATGACATCAAACATAATCTACAACAATTAATAGAATGTAATAATGATTTTAACTGTGTTTTTATATTGACCCAATAATTTATAAATTAAATTCCTTTTATGACTAAATAAATTCCTAATCATTTAATGTATTGTAGAAACCTCATTCCCAAATATTGTTATTATGGACCATTATATGTTATATACTAGAATAATTAAATGGTTTTTACGAATAATAATCATCTATTTGATAACATTTATAATGTGATTTGATGATATATATATATAGTGTTATGATAAATCTATTTAACATATAAAAAGAATCCAATGCCCTTGACATGGAAGATTGTCCCCTCCAAACCACATTTATTTTGATGTATTTAGAATCACTGAGATTTAACCCTAACCAAGAACCATCCAAAATTCAACAGCTAAATCATTTTTAATCAATTTATGATATGTGATCATTCTCATCGAGATGACACCCCAAACAATGTTTTTGGAACCACCTTAAGAAAATATCTCCATCACATACCTATCTCTAAGGGATAAAACTTGTGTTATGAGTGGTTATGTATATAGAAAAATATATATTTATTCTTAATAAAATAAGGAATATATTTATCCTTTTAATTACATAATTATGATTCAATAATATATTGGATAAAACATAGTTTTTGATAGGATGAAAAAAATTGTATTTTTGTAAATATTTATTTTCTATCAAGAAAACCAATATAAAAAATTAATGAATTTATTAAATAAATGGTATTTTTATAAAATATTAATATTAAAAAATGTCTATTATAAATATATGGGAATATAATTTTATAAAGTCAAATAAGCGTTTATAAGAGTTAGAAATACAGTTGTTTCCAAGAAATTGATATTTTTATGAAAATGTGGATTTATATTTAAATGTGTAAATTCTCATAAATAGATAATTACATTAGTAGAGTAATTATTATTAATCGTGTGTGTTTGATCAAATTATCAAACTGTGAAATTATCATTTGTTTTTTTAGAGTCAAATTTTTGGGTAAAAACTAAATACTATATATTAATATATAATAAATGTGTTATAACATCTAAATTACCCAAGAGTGAATTAATATATTCGCAGAAAGGTATTAAAGACCTAAATTATTTTTCCCAATTGAAATAATCTGTTTTTTAAATTAGTTGATAAATTTAATAAACCCTTAATGAATCCGCCAAACCATATAGAATATTTTATGGTTTTAAAATAAATAATTTTTTTAATGGTGAGGCACTACTTCCTTTATATTAAAACAAAAATGGAATGAACATTGGTTTAGTGTCAAGGTAGAATACAATCCAAAGTCAATAAATTAGCTTCCCTTAGCTCTTGTGCTCAAGATGTGATGTGAAGAGCATCCACCTCTACCCTGAGGATTTCACTCTCTTATCCCTGATTTAACCGGAATCCAGGGTCCACCGCCATCATCAAGTAGGCCAGATGCAATGGTGTTTATCATCTAATCAACATTAATTTCCCTAACATTACATTGAACCTTCTCCACACCACTAACTGAACCCAGAATCTAAAAAGAGTTATGAATAATTACGTCCATAGAAGTTTTTTTCTTCATAGCCTTGGGAGATTTTCTGTTTTCCACAGAGTAGAGAGTCGATTCCCTATCTAATGTTTGAATTCGGATTGTGGAAGCAGGGGAAGCATATCACTTATCACTAATATCCAAGAGAGTAGAATCCTTGTTGCACTGTATAGGGGTGGAATCCTTCAACTTATCAACAAAAAAATCATTTATCTGCAAATTATTATATTGTGTCGTATTTTTAGCAGGTTCCAGATTTGATTTCATGGAATCATTATGGTCGAAACACCAAAATTTTGAACCTCCCATGGTTGGATTGAGTTCCAGCTGATATTATGTAGTACTAGAGATAACATTTTGGAATTTTCATACAAAATATTACTCTCCTCCTATAAAATAGGAGGTGACAGATTCAAAAGATTCATTTTGTCAGTGATAGCTTGAGGAACCACGACTTGCACTTTCTGATTAAAATAATCACAGTGATTGTGCTGCCCATTACTCACTATAGTACTATCCAACTGATTCAGCGCATGTAAAAAATATATGTAAACTAAAGACTCATTTGAAAATTTGTTTTTATCGACCAAGGTGTGGTGTCCAGGCTAAATGGAATCATTTGAAGTATTAAGATCAGGGACGTAGCTGTAGTGTTCCTTAGAAGTAGCAGTAGTCTTTCTATATTTTTGTGTGGATGCCCCAAATTTTGATTGCCTTTTCTCTTAGAGTATACTTGTTTGTGCTCCTGCCACATATTACAGTCAATAACCTCCTGAGCAAAGGCTTCCCAATATTAGTGGGAATCCACATAATTCTTATCATCGTCCTCTTTCCTAAAATTTCTATACAATGCCTCTGTGAATGAAATGTCTTGGAAGATACATACTTTATTTGAATTAGAAGATCCTATTCATCTTGTTCTATGAGAAGAACCAGCATCATTATGTTCCTTTAATTGTCCACTGATTGCATTCTTCTGCTTCAAATCAGAGTGATGCTCAACAATATCCACAGAGGGTTCAATCAATTTGACCTTGGTCTTTTCTAAATCAGTGGAAGTAGTTACGACCACCAAGGGTTGATCAACTAACAAATTCCCAGGTGCCGATTCACGAAGTATACCAAACTTCTTTTGACAACCATTGGTGTCATGACCATTTAATTGGTAATTGGTATAGTGAAAATCTCTCATGCAATTAACCTTTGAGTTTCCAATAATTTTACATGAAGTACAAAACAGAGGCTTATTTTCATAATCATTTCTACGACTGATTTCATCATGAGGTGTAGAGAGAACACCTCTATCAGTAAAAGTTGAACTTATGTCCACTTCGACTAAAATCCAAGAAAAGTGACCATAAATAACCAATTCAGTGGTTGTGTCCATTCAAATTGGTATACCCATTGTATAGGCTATGTCAAAAAGGATTTCTGAGTTCCATAACACCCAGTTAATACCATAGATTTTAATCTCGACATGAGCACATGTGTCATTAAATCATTGATTTTAAAGTTCAAATTCATTTCATGAGATCTCATAACTCCCGGATGAAGGATGATTGAACCACAACTCCATGATCGACTCTTTAGATCTGCAGAGGGAAATAGAAAATAAAAGAACCCACAGCCAATAGAGACACATTTGAAATCAGAGAATCCCCAAATCTTGGAGAGACATTAAACTAATTCCATAAATTAATATTTTTTTATTCCATTGGAGAAAGAGATGCGATAGATAAAGGAATTCTTACAGAGTTCGATTCATTCCAAGAAAACACCATTTGAGGCCGCTTCATGTGTAGCAGCACCATTACAGATTATTCGTTGAGGAACCCTATTTTTCATAAATTCAAGAGATCCTCAGTGAGACCTGTGAATGAAAGTAGATTCACCTTATCACTCTCCTTAATTTATTTCAAATCATCTGATTCTTTCCTACAGACAACGTCATTTAGGACATACATGAATAGATTCAAACTCCTTGGATGCCCGCAGGGACCGTGGTCATCGAGCTTTGCTGGAGCGGGTATTTCCTTTTCCTCCATCCATGAATATTAAGATCAATGATTTATAAATGTGAATCCTATAAATTTAAATTATGGTATTATTTTAATGAGTTCAGTTCATATCAATATAAAATAATGATATCCACTCATATTTGGAAGAATCCATTGGAAAAAAACAAAGGTGTGTCTTGTGGATTGGACTAATTTAACATATAGTGTAAAAAACTATGTTTAGAAATGATTAAATAATTATCCTCAATTTTGATATGACAACCCGCCCAACTCCTAATTACACTTCACTCAAAACTATTGGATGACATTTTTACTTTCAAATCCCTTGTCTATCCCTCCCAAGGTTCACCATGCTCTTAAAAAGCTCACCCAATAATTACGAATCACCTTATCATAGTAAGGGATCCTCTACATATCCACTTTAACAAAAAAAACTTATTTGTAATAATCATTTCAATTTCAATTTTTTAATGTTTTGATATGTTTTATATACCCCTCTTGTTTTATAAATATTGGAAAATTTATTTATATCCCCATTAACTCCAGTGGAGTTATTTTATGAAACAATATGTATCGTCGTTATTCTATTGAAATTATCCTATGATTTTTCATGCCAAACTTTTTTAGTAATGAATTCCGATCCTTGTTTATGCTCATGATTATTCACCTACATGTACCTTTCATTTGATAATATGGTACTTCTATTTATTTATCTCGTATCACTTATCCATTGGAATAATGTTGATTAAATAAATCATTATTTTGGATGAACTTTGCGGAACACTTATGGATGTACATGATAAGAATTTGATGGGTGGGAGAGTAATTATATAACCCTCTAATGTATTGGGTTTTTTTCACTAATGAGATGTTATTCATGGTATTAGTAAGTGAAAATAATCCATTATGGGACTTTTTCCACCATGTAAATTTTACATGGTAGTTATTCTAGACTTATATTTAGGTCAGGTAATATTTTTTTCCTAATTTATATGTTTCCTTAAGTTAACTGATATATCATTACTCATTTCAAAAACATATAATTTTCACCCATTATATGCCCCATTGATAGGACTATTTATTCACATGAATTTACTTTATCATTTCTTCCATTAATTATTCCAATAATGGACATTGTGGCTCAGCTATTTATTATGTACATATACATTTCATCCCATGTAGTTAAATAATATAGGTGAATATATGAACATGTAACTAAGCTTTTAGGTAAGGTTTATGTCTTTAATTTTCTCGTGGTAATGTAGTGTAACAAATTACAAAAATAATCTTGGCCTCACTATCTTATAGGGTTGTATTAATTGTATCATTATGTAATAAATTATGAAATATATTATACAATGATATGGGTAGTCATAGGTTTTATCAAATAATGATCTTGTTATTTTTTGGGATAGTGATTAGAAGACTGTAGTGAAAGCCTTATAGATAAGATTAAACATCGGTAAATATCTAACATATTTTGTCATGTATAATGTAATTTGATTCAATAAAATTGAACACCTATGAAAATAAAACAAGTTCATGTGGCTCTATAGAATTTGTGCCTATGGGTAATTACCCTAAAATGTCTGTAATGAGGAAGAATCTATCATCGCCTAGTGAATCTAAATAGGCCTTGCAGCACAAAAGGATTTAAACTCTTAGGTGATTTGATTTTATAATTTTTCGTGATCAATATAAACCATTCTAAAGTGGGAAAAATCACATAAAATTTTATATTAGAAAATATATTATAGATAATATATATTGAAACCTAGATATTCTTATAATAAGTAATATATTTCACCAATGAGTTATCCATTTTAGGTTCGTGGTATCTATTTCATGTGTTTAATAGAATGAAAATTCACGTCATTAAGTATACATTGGATTATTTATGTGACTATAAGAAGAATAAAATAGTGAAATGTAGGCTTATCATCAATTCAAGAACATCAAATGTATTATTTTAATATTGTTCCACACGCTCTATCATATTAAGAATGTTTAGTATAACTATTCATACACTAAAACAAAAGGTTGAATTAGATCTGTAGATCAATATGGATAATGGGGAATTATTTAATATCTTATATATAACTCCACCAATGTATGATTTTTAGATGAATTTACAAGAAAACATTTTTATCATATATTTATAATAATTCAATTTTTTTCACTATATGGAATGGCATTACATATATATAGCCAGCATATATTTAATTGAGAAGGAACTCATGATATATATCAATAATTTCCCTCTAATTCTATATAATGGAATGAAGCAGTATGAGTATCCCATGGAATCATCATCATAGTAGTGGATATTATCAATTTATGAGAAATCATATGTTTCATGAATTATTGACACAACTAAAAAGATCATACTTGTTGACATTCCCATTATGTGATAATTTATTCCTCAAATAATGGATCAATATTCCACCTAAAATTGATATTGAATTCTCAATCAAACCTATAACATGGGAAAGTAATAGTCTTGTTGCATGTTATCAATAATAAAGTGATATATGTGGTTCCTTGAAAAAAAATTTGTGACTCAAGGATAGACCAAAAGAACCTATATGATAGAAATACCTAGTTTCATAGTTTAGTTTGTAAATATCATATATTATTAAGAAAATTATCTAAATTTTCAATCCCACTAACCAAGATAACTAAATAAGAGGGTATATTTTTTCTAGAATGTTGATTGTGGATAAATATTTATAAATTACATGTACAGGATAATAACTCTATTAATGCTCACATTACCCACCCTTGTGGAATGACTTGTGATATGAAATGATGGCGCCATAAAGTATTTGGTTGGCGTACTCATAAAATAGGGAAATGAGACAGCTTATTCTCCCTTCAATTAATGGTCCATGAAAAAAACATCCCATCAAATGATTTACAATTAGTTGTGGTAATATCCACACTAATGATTTGGTAGAATTATCTCTAGGGGGAGAGGTTTGTCATATATATAGATTATTAAATTATAATTTATATAATCCAAAAAGGGAACAAAATATTGACCAATTAAGGTGGTTAGTTTTGATCAGGATTTATGATTTTGCAATCCATTACCATCATGGGAAGAAGAAAAAATACAAAGATACTCTAATTTAAAAAAAAAAATTGGTAACCCTATCAATGATGATATATGAACGGGATGAAATCTCTTTATAAATTAAAATGATGTAATTGGGAATAAGAAAAGGATAATCATAAAAAAAATTAAAATATCTACTCAACCATAAATAGATGATATTATCAAGGTGGGATAGAAATACTATGAGATTCTATGTATTATGGTTACAAATATTCCATAGGTCAACATTGAAAAATATCAAGTAATATGTTTTTTAGAGATATGTGTCACATGAAAACCATAAATTAAGGGGTAAATTCTAGATTATTTTCAATTATAATCATTATATATTACTCTAGAAATCACTATGGTTTATATTGATTTGAAACAATAGTTCTGTTGGGATAATAAAAAGACGGATATTCATGAATTTATATCTCAATTCTTTGAATTCCAACCACGAAAGTACAAATGATAAATTTCCAAGGGTATTATGAAATCATTACCCATACCTATATGTAAACAGAAATACATTAACAAATAATTTACCATAGCAACATTCCAATATATACCTAAGGGTAGTGGTAATAATGTATAGGGTTCCATAAATAATTATATCATATTATGTTCTGGTGTATACCTTGATGTTTTATAGAGATTCCTTAAGGATGATTTTGATAAAAATCTGAGCTTCACCATTGAATATCACCCTTTGATGGATTTTTAGTAGGAATGAATAATGAAAACACTATAGTATATAATGATATTTTGTTAAATAGATTCACAAAGATGTTGGTATCAAAGAATTCCCTATGAGGAGTTCACATATAACAATGTCTTCCATTGTAGATTCCAAATGGCACCTTATGAGGCACTGTATAGGAAGCGGTCCAAAACGAAGCTATATTGGGATGTTGTTTAAGAGAGGAAGCTAATAAAACTAATTCAATC
Organism: Viscum album; assembly: GCA_963277665.1. Taxonomy (NCBI): domain Eukaryota; kingdom Viridiplantae; phylum Streptophyta; class Magnoliopsida; order Santalales; family Viscaceae; genus Viscum; species Viscum album. The sequence continues at coordinate 443,542,394 of OY728129.1, forward strand.
CAATATATGATAAATGTGAAAATTTTCCAGTATCATGTGAAATTTTAAAAATTTCTCCAAAAAATATATGGATATATTCATCAATGATACCTAGAGTTTGAGTATAGAGATAACGTGTTCCTTAAAATATCATAGTGGAAGAAATTCATGTGGTTCAGAATGAAAATAAATAATACTCTATGATACTTCATCCACATTGAGATCCTTGATTTCATCAGATTAGTGTCTTATCGAATACCACACACACATAAAATATCTCATGTTCATGATGTTTTTCAAGTATCCTACATGAGAAAGTACATACGAGACCACTCAAATGTACTAAATCTATAGGTAGTACAATTGGATAATTATCCTTTAAACATGGACTACTTAGTGAAGATCACATATTATAGAGACAATGTTCTATAAAAAGGGAACTTACCTAGTCAAATTACTATGGACTAACCACAATATTTAGAATGAGAAATCGGAACCATAAAACGTACGGAAATAAAAAAACTTTCATCTATTTTGGTGTATGAAATGAAAATTTCAATGGGCATCATTCTGATGGTGGTATGAATGTAGTGAACTAAATATTTATAATTGAAATGTCCTTATCGAATGAATAAATACCATATCATGATATATATTTATTTAAAAAAACATACACAAATTATGTAATTTTGGACCATTATAAGTTATATTAATTCATATTTAAAAGGGAATTAACCATCATAATAATAGATATTTTATCTAATATATGGTTACTATATGATTGTATTATATATATCGGTTATGATATATCCATTTTACATTGAAAACGAATGTTATTATATCAAAAAGTAAGATAGTACCCTATAAATGTCATTTAACATATCTTACGAGAAAAATAAAATCCCAAGGATTTTCCATCGACCAATCCAATGTCGATGTTCAACAACTAAATTTCCGGTGAAACCATTTACAAGAGTTGAACATGATTATTGACATCATGGCCTAGAAAATGTTTTCCAAACCACACCATAAAAATATACACATCCCACACCATACTCTTAAAGAGTATGCTGGTGTAATAAGGTTTAATGTATATATACCGTTATAATTTGATTTTTTATATTTTTATTTTTAATAAAAAACAAATATAATTATTTATTATTAATATATAATGACTAACTAATAACATTGATAAAAATATAATTCTATATAATGGGGAAAATTATTTTTGGAAATAGATAGTTTAATTAAAGACATTGATTTTATGAATTGAATAATTTTTTATATAAATGATTTTTTTATAAATAAAATTAATAAAATAATATTATTAAATACAAATGAGAATATAATTTTAGGATATCAATTGTAATTTATATAAGAGATATAAAAAATAATATTCTAAAAAAATTATTTTTTAATAAATTTAAATTTTGATATAAAATAATAAAATATCGCAGTTAAATAATTATTTGTTTTAAATAATATATTCTATAATTCAGCACATTGTAGTTATCTAATGGTAAATATTTCATAATTTTCTGGAACAGTTGGATTTATGGGTAAAAAATAAATACCCCATAAATAAATAAAATTGATTATGTCATCATAAAGAACCAAAAGTTATATAATATATTACATATAATGTATCCATCGGGAAAAAAAATTCCCTCAATAAAAAGATGTATTTTTATTTATTTTATTTATTTTATAAATAATTAATGAATCCTCCAAAACCATTATTAAATTTTATAATTTTAAAATAAATTTTATATAAACATGATGCACTTCAACCTCCCAAGGGTATTATTTTAATGAGTTTAGTTCACAGACTTATAATATAATGAAATCCAAGCCCCATGTTAGAACCCATTACAGAAATCTAACATATGGGTTTTTTAAAATAATTTATATTATATTGTCCAAAAACAATGTTTAGTAATTAATAATGAAATATCATAAAATTCTTATTAATTACAACCCACCCTTTCATTCCCCTACACTCAATATACTAAGTGATTTAACATACTCTCCACATCCCTCCCATGGTTCGCCAATCTCTTATAAATCCACCCTTATGCATTTATATACTTTATTCCTCGGTAAGGGATCATCTTCAGCCATTTTTCAAGACAGTTATTTATATTATTCCTTTTAAATTACAACATTATTATTTTTATGTGTTCATAGAAATTATTATTAATAAACTTATTATTTAGAATTTATGAGATTCTTTGTTCAATTTTATTAATCCCTTCTATGAATCATTTTTCACTGTCCTTATTTTTCCAAAATTATCTGATGATTTTCAATGAAAAAAAATATATAGTGAACACCCATCCCCAAATAGAATATAATATATTGACTTACTAGAATTGATATTTAATTATTATGAAATTATATATTTAATTATCACAATCCTTAACCAGGGGATTAAATATGATGAAAGAGAACGTTATTTAATATAATATATGCTGCATAGTGATGCATGTACATGATATACATTTTATGGAGAGACTAGAATTATATATCCCTCCAATGCATTGGTTAATATTTTTGTTTTCTAAAACCATATATATAGGATCCAAGAGTGAACCCAAATCATTATTAGAATTTTTCCACAATCTTATATTATGATGGAAGCTATCCTTGAGTTATTCTTTGGTAAATTTTTTGGTTGATTCCACATTATTTTAATACCTTGATGCTATCATCTTTTATCATAATTAAAATATCAAGAATAATATTCTTACCCCTATAATGTCTTATTTCTATATCTATTGAATCATGCTAGTTAAATTAATTATTTTATATTGAATATTTTAGTAATGGCATTTAGATATCACCTTTTTATAATGTATGTCACTTGGTTATCCAATGTATTTTTGGAAGATCCATATCATTTAGGTTCATGTGATAGATTTCTAAAATAATTTTGTTGTGTTTTTAATGGATGTTGTTATGCTATAAACCACATTACCTATATACATTATGCCTCATCATTAGCTGAGGTTGCATTAAGCATATCTTTATGAAATAAATCATTAAATAAACTGTAATAAAGATATTCGTTATCACTTATTTGGTCATTAAAATCAATGATCATTAAGATGAACTACAATATCACCATTTCTTATAATCTCAATCACTTATATAATAATTAAATTAAATAATGTTATAAATATAATGAGTTTCCATAACACCATGAATTTATTATCCATTATATAAAAACAATTCTTTGAAAAAAACCCTTCAAGCGAATGAATCATAAATTTATATATTATAATCATGGAACTAGATATTGTAATCATAAAAATAAAAAATCCCTCTTGAGACTGTCAATATATTCTTTTATGTGATATAAAATAATTAATAAAACCAAGCTTATTCTAATATAGTTATAAAAATGATCTTTCAAGGGATCTGGGAATGAAAAATTGTTTTTCAAAATAATTTTATTTAAAACATAAAACATTTTTCATGTATGGTTATCATTAGATCTCTTCAAAATAAATAAAAAATAGTTTTAAAGAAAATGTTTCATAAAATAAAATATAATTGTTTTTTTGAAAACAAACAAAATAATATTTTTTTGAAATTATTTTAGAATAAAATGTCTCTTCGAGGATTCATCCACGTTTAACAATATTATTTCCCCTAACATAATGCATTATGTGAGATTAAAAGGGGTGTAACAATTATAATAGACTATATTTATAAAATAAATTACTTTGATTATAATTAGATTGAAAAATATTTCCACTATTAAGGATTAGTAATTACATTGTTAATAAACCATAGAAAATTTCTTGTGTACCCAGTAGTGTTATTTGAGTGGTACCCCATTGTTTTACTCCTTAAACTCTATGGGAACTGGCATAGGCATCAGTCCCACATGACTAAAAAATGTCTGTATTTTGAACACGGTGATTCAAATCCATTGCCTAGTTGAGGAATTTATAGTTATCTCTGGATATTTTAGAGGCCCCAACTTGGAGTCAAGAGTTACCAATAAACACATTTTAAGGACTCTATGAGTTCTTGAAAGGGTGACACTAGCTGATCACCCAAGAAACACTTATACCATTGTTCGGTCCTTTAGAGATTTGGTGGATATCTAATCTATCGATAAGAAGGATTATCATAATAATATAAACAATGAACACTACATTGAACTAAAAACATTTTGAATCAAGTTTTCTCTATAATATCATTTACATAAAATTAGGTACACCTCATTATCTCAGATCAATAATTTGTTTTTATTGAGACATTTTTAATGTGTTGTTATTTTAAAAAATTAATAATTTCAATCAAATACATTTGGTTCTTTAGTTATAACATTATCTTGTTGATATCTGGAAATATCATCCTTGATGTTTCTTCTAAAAAAGATTAAAATCATTTTAGGATGAGTTTCATCAATATTTTTGGGGGATTCTCCATGAATGTGATAAAATGGACCTCATATATTTAACCTAAATATGAACTTCCCATTACTCAAATATGATTGTGATTTCTTGGACTTCCACTTCACTCATTCAAATGCATGACATTTTTTCAATTTCTAGCTTAATTTTGTAACTCCTAAAATAGGAATTTGCTACCAAAATTCAGTCAAGACCCATATTGTTTAGGGTATTCATTGATATTGAAATTTCTAGAAAATTTTTCCCATATATTTGGATTCAAAATGGTGATTTCAATTTTTTTTAATATGTAACCTATTAGAATATACTAGCACGTTGTGACAATTTTATCAATATTAGTGAATCCTCTATATATTTTAGTCCGGAACAAAATATTTTTTTCCCTCTAAACCATGATAAATCAATATTAGTGGAAAAAGGTAAGAATATATTATTTCACATATACATTAATGATTATGATGAAATAAAAATATTTTAACATTTGGTCCCTTCTAGATCTATTGATACCCAACCTCATTAAGAGGCAATGTAAATTTATAATGCTCTACCAATCGATGAGTATGAGTCTAAGGGGACTCTAATTTGGATTTCACTCAATAGGGATATTCATGGTTATAATAAACAATCTTACAATCTGATACCAAATATTGATACAATCCTCGGCTTTATGGATGTTATTAATAATGCTCAACCCATTTACCATACCTCAAATACATAACCATCTATTCAAAATTAATAAAAATTAGAATTTGTATCACTATAGTGAATCCAAAAATGATACACATGATCATGTATGTAAAATTGACTATGAATACATAAAAATACGTGTTAAAATGGTAATAGATCAATGTTCAACTCGAATGTCTTTATTACTCCACCCACTAAGAAGACCAGAAAACTTCTATATTAATCTTTTCTTAGAGAGAAGTATTGTCATTATGCCATCAGGTATTCAATTAGTAAAACCTGATAAATTTTCCATTCTATATATTGGTGAGTATTCCTCTCCATCATTAGATGATGATGATTCATCCTCTTCCTTTGATGAATGAGTATTAGTGGGTTCCATTAAGAATAAAAAATTTACCTAGGTTATTAGGGAGGTCTATAAAGAGGAATTATTCCCATGGATTGAGAATCAAGATACACAATATTGCGGAAGGTATCTTCAGATGGAGATAACTCTAGAAATTTATCTATGTATCAGAGATTTGATGTTTGATATTGTGGAATTTCAACTTGATATAAATACTGATGTTGATTTTTTATATCTACCTAGTTAATAGATGTACTTAGTGAGAACAACATTATTTCTACCATGATGGTCTGAAGTCCATAAATATAATATTTTATTCTGATTCTAATGTGGAGAACTATATGAGGTTCTGAAATTCATGGAGAGGTTTTCATGATTCTTATCCAACATCTTTATGGAACATTGGGTTACCCTCATTTTCACTCCACAATACAGGGTTACATAGCTACCACTATTTTTTCCATGCTAATTCAATTTCCCATTAATCAAATCGATGTGATATTTTCATGGAACATAATGGGAAAAATACACAAATATATGTATCTTCTTGGGAATATAATGTATATCAATGATTATTTAGAAGTTGTTATTTATTTATATATAAAATCATTCAAAATGGAGGTTGTTGCATATACTTCTTTTTAAATAACATTTTAATCGTTTGTGGATTTATGGTGCTACAGAAAAAGGATGTGAATTAATTGGTGGATTCTCGAATAGATAAGAATAAAATTAATTATGAGATGTTGCCCATTTCATTCCATAATGTTTATCTGAAGCTATTGAAAGTGGTTATAGTTTGATAAGTTTGAGATGGAAATTATCATTACTTTGATATATGTATGGTCTTCAAAGACAAATATGGTGTATTATACTATGGATAATGATATTGTACTATGATTTATATGAGTGTAGGTGTTTTCACATCATCTATATTGTAGGTTAATCTTGATACATTTATTTTCATGTTTTTTGGATCATATCTTCAATAATCTATCTGTAGGATATTTTCATTGTTTAAAATATCTAACCTCGATGGAGAATTAATGCATTGTATGATCAGGGAATTAAATTGTGATTCTTGGCACCTTATTTGGAGTCTTTATGCACAACTTTGTTAGACTAAACATACAATGTTGAATTTTGGATATACTAATTTTTATTTCTATAGAGGTTGTAATGAATGGGTATTTTCCTTGGTCAATATACTAATTTGATTAATTCTAATGTAAGTGATGATGTCGTAGTGTATTGAACTAGATAAACTGGATAAGGGACATTTCACATATGTGCATATGATGGAATGTATGTTATAACACATTCGATTTCTAGATGGTGTAATTTAATTACATCCTTTATATTCAATAGAATTTCCTTAACTACTAATATTTTTAGTGGGATATGTTTTTGGATAACTACTAATATCTCAGATCAGTTTGTCATATAAAATTTCTAGAATTAAAAACTGATTTGTGTAGTAATGACCACTCTCTATGGCCATGATGGAGATTTTATTAAAAAACAAAAAAAATCAAGAAAAATTATTATGATAAATCCCTTCTAAACTACATCAACTTGATTATATCATAATTAAAATGTTATTCTCGGAGTATCACAACCACATTGCTTATCCAAAATAATATAATTCTTCAATTTGTTAAATAAAAAATATATTTGATTTTAATTTTGGATTATTTTTTATAAACAAAAATTTAAAACTGAAAAATCATGCATTTAATCTATATTACCAGAGATATATGTATTAGTAGATAGTTATAACCAAATATCCATTGATTATTTAAAATTAATATAGATGAATGGATCTAGAGAATATATCATCAATTTAAAGTTTGTAAAAAAATTCAAAATAAATATCATCTTTTTGAATGTGGTATTGTTGAAAATAGTGTCTCATGTAAATATTATTAGTATGATAGTGATGGAAATAATAATCCCTCTAGTTTTTTCTTATTTTATAACTATGGATGAATATGTAAAGACAATGTCTATGAGAGTATGTTTAAATCATATAACATGGACCCAACAAATCCTAATGACAATTAATTTATCTTTTACTATGGAAAGAGCTCTATAGTTTTTTCCTTAAAACAAAAACAAAAATTTTCTACGTTGATCGAATAATCCACTAGTAAAATTATTATTTGGTTAGAATCCCCCCAAATCATCCTTATAAATACAATAATATTCATACATGGATTCCTTAGTAAAACATTATTCCATTAGTCTAATTTCTATTCAAATAGTGGTAAATTAATTTCATGTATTTTAAATGAGATTTCATTCGACATGATATCGAATGAGAACAAATCCATAATATTACAATGTTTTTCGTTGTGTTTTTTTATGGTAAGGTAAACTTGAAATCATACATTGATAAAGTTTATTGATAACTAAATAACTGAAATTTCCAAAATTCTTCTTACATGTTGTACTCAGTGGAGGTCAAATTGTCATAGCATGATCTAAGCTAAACATCATTGTATGTTCATTAATTTATATTCATTGGATTGAAATGGATCCGAATTAATTTCATGAAATTTGAAAAAAAAGAAGGAATTTAATTTCCCCCATAAAACTCATTTGAATTAGTTTATTACAAAAATTATAAACTCATTACAAACAGTATTCTTTATATGAGAAGGCATAACACTGTGAGTATAAATTTTATTTATTAATAAATAATTCATAATGTTTATTGAAAATATGATGGAAGGATAATTTCCAATTTTAATCTAATTGTATAAAATAAATATAATTTTCCTCTTGCTTCAAGATCAAGGTACATTTTCTAATCCAAAAGATCCTTGTTAAAAAAGATTAAAATATTTAAAATAAGGACTGTGAAAATATATTGGTTGGTCCACACAAGCATTTTTAAAAATATTCACATTTAGTAGATAAATTTTTATACCATTTGATAATTACTGAAATTATAATGAGTGGAGAATTCAAAAATTTATAATGTATTATGAATTACCAATGGGTTATGTAACATCCCAGGTAATTAAAGAATAAATAATTTTCATATTTATTAATATTAGAGAATTAAATATGAATTTTAATTAAAAGGGGTTGCTATGTTCGATAGCGTACCTGATACGTAACGATGAGTTTCTTTGAAACTTACGTAGCACACTAGTAATATAATAATATTATGTTAGTTAACAAGTAGCCGTTGTACTGGCGGGAATGAATAGAAATAACTAAAATATGAATAGATATGTTTTTAGATGTTTTTACATTTACCCAATAAAAGATAAAGGCTTAAAATACGGAAAGAGTTCAATTTTAGGCTTTTATACTCTAATTTTCACTAAAGGTTCACTTATCACCTTTTAATGGTGAACCGTCATTAAATATAGTTTTGATAACTCTTATACATTCTTTTGGACCAAATAAAACTTTTATTAAGAATCGGGACATCAAATTTTACTTTGTGTAATTTTTGGTACCTTTCTGATAAAGTTCATTTTTTTATGAATAATGTAAAATGTTGCATTTTAATTCAAAACCTCTTTTTGATCTAATTTATTTATATGATTAGATTATCTTTTGAATTGGTTTTAAAGTGAAATTAGAATATATTTTTACCATTTTATCCAATGGTGGTCATTGGAATCAATTTCGATTTGAAATTAGACTTAAACTGGTGTCAATCTTTTGATACTTATTGTTTTGTAAAAACACGCTATTTGCTCTGGCAGCGGGAATTAATTATTAAATTAATTAATGTGACTTATATGATTTGAATTTTGTAAAATGGACTTCATTTTTGAATTCGGAATATCAAATATAGCTTAGGGTGAATTTTTGGTAATTTTCTGAAAAACTTCAATTTTTGATGAATAGTGAAACCACTAAGTGGTAATCAAGCAAACTGATTTTTCAGTTAAATGAAAGTTTACCACTAATGTGTATTGAATTTCGAAAATCCGACATACATGGTTGTCATTAAGAAGTAAAATGTGGTTCAATGAGATTAAAATAATTTTTTGGTGAATAGTAACTTATTAAGTTTTTAATCGCAATTAGTGGTAATTAGTGTAGTTTAAGGTATAAATAATACTTTAATAATATAAAATGACCTAGACACATGTCCCAACCTTATTGGTTGTGTCATGGCCGACCAAGACAAGCCATGGGTCAACTTGGGGACCCCATGGATCCACTTTTGTTGAGAAATGACATAAAATACTTTTTATTTAATGTTAAAGTGAAAATGACACTAACATAAATTGTTTTACTAAAACAATTTTTAAGTGGGGTTATACAAGTCCAAATTTCGATTATAAATAGTCATTGGAAAGCTAAAAAGATTTCCTACATCATAGTAATTTTTTTATAATTTTTAGACATTAAATAAAGTTAATTATTTATGACATAATAATGATGCAGCGATGACATCATTATTTGACGATTTAAATAAAATGGAAAGATAATGTAATATCTATGAACTACACATGGCCAAAACCAATTGGATGAGTGGATTTCGATGCCTTATCACCTTATCCACGAATTATATCAATGTGGGACCTTTTGAAACCGAAACACATTTTCAAATAATGTAATGTTTCTTAACTTTCCAAAAGTGCCCCTCCTCTCCTCTTATAAAAGGCCCCCACCTCTACCTCATTTCACACACTCTTCAAGCCTTTGGCTCGGCCAACCCCTGCCCATTTGCTCTCTCCACATCCCTCTCCTCATCCTAGAGGAATCCCTTTGGGCAGAATCCTTTCAAAGGAAGCCTTTAGGCTCAACTCAAAAGGAGTTACACTTTTTAAGGTAATTCATTCTCTCATGTTCATTTGTTTTATTTTGCTTCTCCAACCCCCTAAACTCTTTTTATTTACTTCTTTTATAACAAAACCAGTATCTTCAATATACTAGGATGTTGTTATAAGATTTATTTGAGCTACACTCTCACACAACTACATCAAATGGTTAAAGAACATACGTTTTCCGTGGATGGCGAAATTATGCCTCCCGAAACGATGATTGTTCAATACTCATTTAACACCTTCAAAGGTGGCCATTATGATGTCACTATTTTTATATATGATATATAATATGTTTATGTTTTCCTTAAGCTTCTGTTTTTTTCATTTTTGGCATACCTTTATGGTTTCCATTATGGGTAAAACACGATATCTTCATTTTAAGGAAGTGCGGACTACCGCCCCCTCAAAGTGATGTGATTCGTTAATGCCATATGTGGGACGTGTAAAGGATGGATTTAAAGTTATTATATATGATGTTATACTGGAATTATAATATACCTATATATCATTATCATTTATTTCCATTAAAGTATGAGATAGAAATGAAAGTAGCGTTCATGCGTACGTACGGACTACCGTCTCCATGAACGGTGCATTTCATTTCTTATCCCCAAATGTAATGTATTATTAAAAGTACATGTATATAATGGATATATATAATTAATGATATATCTAAATGATGAATATAATTCTGGAATTAAAATATACATACCTCTCATTTAGTTTTAATTCCATTAATATGACAAAGAAATGAAAGTAGCGTTCATGCGTACGTACGGCTTACCGTCTCCATGAACGGTGCATTTCATTTCTTACCTCTAAATGATTATGTAATATTTTAAATACATGTATGTACTGGATATATATGACATATATGATGTCTACATCATGAATACCATTCTGGATATAATGAAACATTGACCAAATTAACAACATGTAAGTGTAAGAAGTCTATTTTTGACTTAAGAACCAAATACCGACAAAATGAACATTATTAACTTAAATGATTACATGATGTTCATAACATGGTATAAAAAGAATAATGAACTTGGAAAAGATTCATAATCAAGTAGAGATTAACTAAAGTTTATTATTCAGGAGTTTAAAGAACGGTCGGGTCAAGTCAGATACGAGGTATGGGAACTTCTTAACCCAATTTCCATTCTTTGGGTTAATCTCCTACTTTCAAATTATGTCATTATATTATTATGTCGTATCTTGTATTTGTACTTTATTTATGTGTACTTATAGTGAATACACATAATGTATCTATTTTATTTTAAAAATTATCTTTGTATGGGACTTCGTCTCAATCTCCTTTCGTTGAGGCATATTTTATTTTATACACAACTTTCTTTTATACGGTGTATAAACCCCTTTGACTTTTACGTTTACTCAAAAGTAATCTTTTTTATACGAAGCGTTTACTAAACGACAAAAGGGAATGTTTTTGTCGTACGTATGCGGCGACAACGACTTCTCCGCCGTCGTAACCGTTATTTGAGTTTTGGCTTCCTCTACAAGCCATACCTTTTTTTTAAAAGAAAAATAAATACCATGTTTTACTTTGGTATTGAAAATGGTTTTCATAATGTTTTTATTATATCAATGTGTTGTATTGATATCTCGTGATTGAAATGTGGAAATGTTATGTTTCCTTTATGCATGTTTTATGTGATATGATTATGTTATGGTTCTTGGGCATTATTATGAAGACGGGTGGTTCCGTGATAAACTAAGGGCGGGTGAGCCCGTTATAGCTCTCCAATGCATTGGGTAACGCGAAGGAGTGAAACGTTAAGGTTTCTCCGAAGAGATTTTAGGGAATATACTGTGATGGGTATTCCAAACGTAACCAAGAGGGTTACCCCCTACGTAAGAATGTTATGAATGCCTCAAGTTACCTTTACGTATTATGATTTATATGGTTTATTCATGTTTTTATGAGGTATGTTAAAGTGCCTATGTTTTATGGGTAAAGTATGATTTCATTCTTATGTATATATGAACTCATGTTTCCTTTCCATGTTTTTATAACCCATACTGAGTTTTTACGCTCATCCCAAGTTTTTGAAATGTTTTTCACAGGTCAAGGGAAAGGTACATGATAAGATGATAGAGTCAAGGATGTGTCAAGAAATAATCCATGTTTTATTTTAAATGTGTTTCCATTGATGGGAATGAAGAATACTATCTTTATGTAACCACTTTGTTTATATGTGGAATGTAATGCATGTTTTATGATCTAATTCTCTAAAACTCTAAACCCGAAAAGATCCTCAACGTGTAATCTTGTAATAACTCAAGATTAAGTAAGGTTTAAGGCTGGGGCCTTATAGTTGGTATCAGAGGTCGGTTTAGACAACTTTAGGAGTTAGAAAAGTGTTAAATTATAATATGATTGAAATGATATAGCATTTACGGATTACCATGTTGCTTCGCCTAAGATATTTCCATGTTCAGAATGGTTTTCCGCAGAGGAAACAGGGAAGCAGTGCTAGGAAGGCATACAGAAGGAAATAACCTTCCGAATCAGCATCCAGAAATGGTCGGAATTGGAACTGAACAGTTTGTTGCAGTAATGGCGCAGTTGACTCAGGCGATAAATGGTGGTGGTATCCATGCACGAGATCAGCCAGATCAGCCGCAGAGGAACATGTCAGTGGTGAAACATTTCATGAGGCAACATCCCCCATCATTCAGAGGATCATCTGACCCTGTGCTAGCTGAAGGGTGGATTAAAGCACTGGAGAAGATTTTTGTTGTCATGGGCTGTTCAGACAATCAAAAGGTTAGTCTTGCTATTTACCGTCTGGAGGGTGAAGCAGATCAGTGGTGGTCTATGGTTAAAAATATCAGGGATGCCGATGAGATTGATGCTCTTGACTGGGATGACTTCAAAGGTATGTTTCTTGAGAAGTATTTTCCTAAGGCTGTTCGACTTAGGATGGAAAATCAATTCTTGGAATTGAGGCAAGAGGAAGACTCAGTGGCTGCCTATGAAGAAAGGTTCACTCGATTGGAAAGGTATGCTCCAAATTTTATCCGGGACCTTGATAGTAAAATCAATCGTTTTTACTCAGGATTAAAGCCAAAGTATCGAAGGGCATTAGCTTCTCGTGAGTTTAAAAGTTATGAAAAGCTTGTTCGATGTGCTGAGAAGGTGGAAATGGAGTTTGCCGATGACCAAGTGTTCTATAACAACCAGCAGAAGAAGAGACCGAGGTGGCAGGAGAAAGGTAAGAATTCTTCAAAAAAGTATGATGGTAAGAGAACTAAGTTTCCAGTTTGTGATAAATGTGGCAAAAGGCATGCTGGGGAATGTCTTCTGAATTCTGGGAAGTGCTACCGATGTGGTAAGATGGGACATAAGGCTCGTGATTGCACTGAAAAGGATCAAGGTGAAGGTAAAAACAAATTTGATTTACAGTTAGTGAAATGTTTTAAGTGCAATGAGATGGGTCACTATGCAAACGAGTGTCCGACAAGGAGCTTGAGTGATGGGAAGCAGTTAGACTACAAGCAGAAAGGGGTGGTGAAATCCTTTGCAACTTCAGTAGATGTTGGGCCATCAAATGAAGTGGTATCTGCTCCAGGGAGCTCAGTATTTTTCGAAGATTGACTTGAGGTCGGGGTACCATCAGTTGATAGTAAAAGAAGCAGATGTTCCGAAGATTGTGTTCCGTACTAGATATGTCCACTATGAATTTGTAGTTATGCCTTTTGGGTTAACCAATGCACCTGCTGTATTCATGGACCTTATGAATAAAATTTTCCATGAGTTCTTGGATAAGTTTGTGTTTGTGTTTTGAGGTTTGTGAAGAGGTTATGTGTGCCTTGTGATTCACAGTTGAAGAGAGAGTTGTTATGTGAAGCTCATAGTTCTCCGTTTTCAGTTCATCCGGGCAGTACTAAGATGTATAGAGATCTGCGGGAGTATTACTGGTGGGATGGAATGAAAAGAGATATTGCTGATTTTACTGTGAAGTGTTTGACATGTCAACAGGTTAAAGCAGAGTGGCAGTTACCAAAAGGGATGCTTCAGCCTTTACCAGTGCCAGAGTGGAAATGGGAGAATATATCCATGGACTTTGTTGTTGGATTACCAAAGACATCTCGAGGTAATAATGCAATCTGGGTTATTGTTGATCGCTTGACCAAATCTGCTCATTTCCTTGCTATACGAGATACTTTCTCTCTTGATCAACTTTCCCGTTTGTATCTTAAAGAGATAGTCAGGTTACATGGAGTTCCCCTCTCCATTGTATCAGATCGTGATCCCAGGTTTACCTCTAACTTTTGGAAAGGCCTTCAGAAGTCGTTGGGTACTGAATTAAATTTTAGTACAGCTTTTCATCCTCAATCAGATGGGCAGTCAGAACGAACAATTCAGACATTGGAGGATATGCTACGAGCTTGTTCTATGGATTATCAGGGAAGTTGGGACCAGCATCTTTCTTTGGTTGAGTTTTCATATAATAACAGTTTTCATTCCAGTATACAGATGGCACCAATTCAGGCATTATATGGGAAGCGGTGTCGAACTCCAGCTTTCTGGGATGAAGTGGGTGAAAGGAAATTGATGGGACCGGAATTGGTAGAAGTGATGGCAGAAAAAGTTCAGCTGATTCAGAAACACATGAGAACAGCTCAGAGCAGGCAGAAGAGTTATGCGGATAACCGGAGGAAGGATCTATCTTTCGAGGTTGGTGATCATGTTTTTCTCAAGGTTTCTCCTTGGAAAAGTGTGATGAGATTTGGTAAGAAAGGAAAGTTGAGTCCAAGGTTCATTGGACCATAAGAAATTCTAGAGAGAGTTGGATCAGTTGCATACCGAGTGGCTTTACCTCCGAGTTTATCTCAGGTACACAATGTTTTTCATGTTTCGATGTTGAGAAAGTATATGCCAGATCCATCTCATGTTTTGAGTCCAGAGGTAGTTCAGCTGGAAGAGAACCTATCTTATGAGGAACAACCGGTCCAGATTCTTGACCACAGGGAGCAAGTGTTACGGAATAAGGTGATTAAGCAGGTAAAGGTTTTGTGGAAAAACCACATGATTGAAGAGGCAACGTGGGAATCTGAAAATGCTATGAGGGATAAATACCCCAACTTATTTTGATAAGTGAATAAAATTGCGAGGACGCAATTCCCAAAAGGGGGGAAGGATGTAACATCCCAGGTAATTAAAGAATAAATAATTTTCATATTTATTAATATTAGAGAATTAAATATGAATTTTAATTAAAAGGGGTTGCTATGTTCGATAGCGTACCTGATACGTAACGATGAGTTTCTTTGAAACTTACGTAGCACACTAGTAATATAATAATATTATGTTAGTTAACAAGTAGCCGTTGTACTGGCGGGAATGAATAGAAATAACTAAAATATGAATAGATATGTTTTTAGATGTTTTTACATTTACCCAATAAAAGATAAAGGCTTAAAATACGGAAAGAGTTCAATTTTAGGCTTTTATACTCTAATTTTCACTAAAGGTTCACTTATCACCTTTTAATGGTGAACCGTCATTAAATATAGTTTTGATAACTCTTATACATTCTTTTGGACCAAATAAAACTTTTATTAAGAATCGGGACATCAAATTTTACTTTGTGTAATTTTTGGTACCTTTCTGATAAAGTTCATTTTTTTATGAATAATGTAAAATGTTGCATTTTAATTCAAAACCTCTTTTTGATCTAATTTATTTATATGATTAGATTATCTTTTGAATTGGTTTTAAAGTGAAATTAGAATATATTTTTACCATTTTATCCAATGGTGGTCATTGGAATCAATTTCGATTTGAAATTAGACTTAAACTGGTGTCAATCTTTTGATACTTATTGTTTTGTAAAAACACGCTATTTGCTCTGGCAGCGGGAATTAATTATTAAATTAATTAATGTGACTTATATGATTTGAATTTTGTAAAATGGACTTCATTTTTGAATTCGGAATATCAAATATAGCTTAGGGTGAATTTTTGGTAATTTTCTGAAAAACTTCAATTTTTGATGAATAGTGAAACCACTAAGTGGTAATCAAGCAAACTGATTTTTCAGTTAAATGAAAGTTTACCACTAATGTGTATTGAATTTCGAAAATCCGACATACATGGTTGTCATTAAGAAGTAAAATGAGGTTCAATGAGATTAAAATAATTTTTTGGTGAATAGTAACTTATTAAGTTTTTAATCGCAATTAGTGGTAATTAGTGTAGTTTAAGGTATAAATAATACTTTAATAATATAAAATGACCTAGACACATGTCCCAACCTTATTGGTTGTGTCATGGCCGACCAAGACAAGCCATGGGTCAACTTGGGGACCCCATGGATCCACTTTTGTTGAGAAATGACATAAAATACTTTTTATTTAATGTTAAAGTGAAAATGACACTAACATAAATTGTTTTACTAAAACAATTTTTAAGTGGGGTTATACAAGTCCAAATTTCGATTATAAATAGTCATTGGAAAGCTAAAAAGATTTCCTACATCATAGTAATTTTTTTATAATTTTTAGACATACAATAAATTTAATTATTTATGACATAATAATGATGCAGCGATGACATCATTATTTGACGATTTAAATAAAATGGAAAGATAATGTAATATCTATGAACTAAACATGGCCAAAACCAATTGGATGAGTGGATTTCGATGCCTTATCACCTTATCCACGAATTATATCAATGTGGGACCTTTTGAAACCGAAACACATTTTCAAATAATGTAATGTTTCTTAACTTTCCAAAAGTGCCCCTCCTCTCCTCTTATAAAAGGCCCCCACCTCTACCTCATTTCACACACTCTTCAAGCCTTTGGCTCGGCCAACCCCTGCCCATTTGCTCTCTCCACATCCCTCTCCTCATCCTAGAGGAATCCCTTTGGGCAGAATCCTTTCAAAGGAAGCCTTTAGGCTCAACTCAAAAGGAGTTACACTTTTTAAGGTAATTCATTCTCTCATGTTCATTTGTTTTATTTTGCTTCTCCAACCCCCTAAACTCTTTTTATTTACTTCTTTTATAACAAAACCAGTATCTTCAATATACTAGGATTTTGTTATAAGATTTATTTGAGCTACACTCTCACACAACTACATCAAATGGTTAAAGAACATACGTTTTCCGTGGATGGCGAAATTATGCCTCCCGAAACGATGATTGTTCAATACTCATTTAACACCTTCAAAGGTGGCCATTATGATGTCACTATTTTTATATATGATATATAATATGTTTATGTTTTCCTTAAGCTTCTGTTTTTTTCATTTTTGGCATACCTTTATGGTTTCCATTATGGGTAAAACACGATATCTTCATTTTAAGGAAGTGCAGACTACCGCCCCCTCAAAGTGATGTGATTCGTTAATGCCATATGTGGGACGTGTAAAGGATGGATTTAAAGTTATTATATATGATGTTATACTGGAATTATAATATACCTATATATCATTATCATTTATTTCCATTAAAGTATGAGATAGAAATGAAAGTAGCGTTCATGCGTACGTACGGACTACCGTCTCCATGAACGGTGCATTTCATTTCTTATCCCCAAATGTAATGTATTATTAAAAGTACATGTATATAATGGATATATATAATTAATGATATATCTAAATGATGAATATAATTCTGGAATTAAAATATACATACCTCTCATTTAGTTTTAATTCCATTAATATGACAAAGAAATGAAAGTAGCGTTCATGCGTACGTACGGCTTACCGTCTCCATGAACGGTGCATTTCATTTCTTACCTCTAAATGATTATGTAATATTTTAAATACATGTATGTACTGGATATATATGACATATATGATGTCTACATCATGAATACCATTCTGGATATAATGAAACATTGACCAAATTAACAACATGTAAGTGTAAGAAGTCTATTTTTGACTTAAGAACCAAATACCGACAAAATGAACATTATTAACTTAAATGATTACATGATGTTCATAACATGGTATAAAAGGAATAATGAACTTGGAAAAGATTCATAATCAAGTAGAGATTAACTAAAGTTTATTATTCAGGAGTTTAAAGAACGGTCGGGTCAAGTCAGATACGAGGTATGGGAACTTCTTAACCCAATTTCCATTCTTTGGGTTAATCTCCTACTTTCAAATTATGTCATTATATTATTATGTCGTATCTTGTATTTGTACTTTATTTATGTGTACTTATAGTGAATACACATAATGTATCTATTTTATTTTAAAAATTATCTTTGTATGGGACTTCGTCTCAATCTCCTTTCGTTGAGGCATATTTTATTTTATACACAACTTTCTTTTATACGGTGTATAAACCCCTTTGACTTTTACGTTTACTCAAAAGGAATCTTTTTTATACGAAGCGTTTACTAAACGACAAAAGGGAATGTTTTTGTCGTACGTATGCGGTGACAACGACTTCTCCGCCGTCGTAACCGTTATTTGAGTTTTGGCTTCCTCTACAAGCCATACCTTTTTTTTTAAAAGAAAAATAAATACCATGTTTTACTTTGGTATTGAAAATGGTTTTCATAATGTTTTTATTATATCAATGTGTTGTATTGATATCTCGTGATTGAAATGTGGAAATGTTATGTTTCCTTTATGCATGTTTTATGTGATATGATTATGTTATGGTTCTTGGGCATTATTATGAAGACGGGTGGTTCCGTGATAAACTAAGGGCGGGTGAGCCCGTTATAGCTCTCCAATGCATTGGGTAACGCGAAGGAGTGAAACGTTAAGGTTTCTCCGAAGAGATTTTAGGGAATATACTGTGATGGGTATTCCAAACGTAACCAAGAGGGTTACCCCCTACGTAAGAATGTTATGAATGCCTCAAGTTACCTTTACGTATTATGATTTATATGGTTTATTCATGTTTTTATGAGGTATGTTAAAGTGCCTATGTTTTATGGGTAAAGTATGATTTCATTCTTATGTATATATGAACTCATGTTTCCTTTCCATGTTTTTATAACCCATACTGAGTTTTTACGCTCATCCCAAGTTTTTGAAATGTTTTTCACAGGTCAAGGGAAAGGTACATGATAAGATGATAGAGTCAAGGATGTGTCAAGAAATAATCCATGTTTTATTTTAAATGTGTTTCCATTGATGGGAATGAAGAATACTATCTTTATGTAACCACTTTGTTTATATGTGGAATGTAATGCAAGTTTTATGATCTAATTCTCTAAAACTCTAAACCCGAAAAGATCCTCAACGTGTAATCTTGTAATAACTCAAGATTAAGTAAGGTTTAAGGCTGGGGCCTTATAGGTTATATAATATATCAGTAATAAATACATTAATATAAATTATATAATTTTTAAATAGGTAAATCAAGGTTATAGACACCATTTCATTGATTTTAATTTTTTTATGAATAACCCACTTTGTACAAATACTATGATGATTATCAACATATTCCTTGAGAATCAAATTTTTTTTCATTTTAAATTGGATCAAATTTTACTTGTAGGAATGTATTCCATTTTCATTATTAACATCATCATCAATGTGATATGTTTTATGTTGTGATATAAAAACTTTATATTGAACATAATTTATTATTGTGATTCTAGTAAATGTTTAGTATTTTAATTCTATGATAATAATAATTATTAAATGGTATTTTGATTTAATCGTAGAGTTGGGTAAAGGGGATAACATGAATGCCGACTCTTCTTCAATTTCATTAGTTGAATCAGTTTTAAGAGTTATCTATAGACGTTGATCAATATCATAATAACATCTTGGATTTGATTTACCATGATTCTAAGTGAGTTATATGTGCATGGAATCTCATTGGCTATAGGTCATCTTATTGATGACTCATAAGGATTTATATGTGTTTGGTAAAAAAATGGTAATTATTTTACTGAATTAAGTTTCATACATTGATATATTATTCTAGTTATTAATGATAAATCATTTATAGATAATGAATTTATATAACACTGAATTTTTAAATTTTTAATTTTAAAATTACATAATGGGTTTTTATTAATACAATTATTATGATGAAACGTTTAGGAATAATTCATGTAGTATTGACTGCATCCAATAAAAAAAATTAGGAAGTGAAACTTTTCACAACCCCCTCCCCAAAAAGTGTACCACTTCTGGGCCAACAATGTGAGAAGGGGGATAATGACCCCTGAGTCCCACCTCTAGTAGGCCACGAGATGGAGACTAGAGCCAATGGTATAGTAAACACACAGATGGGACGAATTAACCTCTACGAGAACACATGTGAAAGAGAGAGATAAGATAGAAACCAACCAACTCCAACTCAGATTGACATATAAATTATATCCCAACTACACAAACGTAATGTCATGAAAAACTACTAGAACTTAAAGGTTGAATCTACAAGTACCCAAAAGAAATTAAAAAACAACAGCAACCACAAATGCCAAACAGCTCCAACAACCCCAAGTCAGTAGAAACAAGCCGAATCTACCACCAGTTCCATGTGACCTGAAATATAGTTTATATAGAAATAGGGTGAGTATAATAGTATACTCACTAGGATCCCCCCCCCCCCCCAGAGCCTCTCATGCAATAGTAAATAATCCATGCTAAAGAATAGTGAACAACAAGTGAAACTAACTTGTCACCTAGAAATGTATACTATGTTCCTAGCCTCACCATGGATACTCTCATCAAGTATCGCATACAATATTATATCATATAATAAAGAATATTAATGGTACCCCACTACTACTTTCCCACTGGTCGGCCTCTTTTCCACAACGTCCAACATCCTATGCATCTCTCTCCAAAAAGGTTTTCCCACGGACACCTGGGCGAAGCACCATAACATGATCCTCGTGCTACAAAACCACCACGTCCACGTAAGAAAATTAACCATGTGGTTTCTTGGAGCCACCACATCTCTCATAACATGTATCATACATCATACAATATAACTCGATCCATTACAGTCCACACACAGAGTAAGAATCCTCAATCTGTAACAGCCTATACACGTTACGCCTATAGTTGTCCATAGAAAACTATATCAAAAATATATGTTTGTAAATAAAAACAAGTCATTGCAACCATCTTCAAACATATTTGTGGAAAACTAGTTTTTGGTCCTACCAACACATGTAACTAACAAGAGAATAGATATGGGAAAAGGGGGAAGTCATCCATCTATCCTTCCATCAGAATATTGGGGAGAACACCCCCTCCCCAGGGCTTAGAATCCATGGGGTGTCAATTTCCCTAACTGACAGGGTGGTGTAGCTTGCGGAAACACAAAAATTTAATAATATACTATATCTCAAAACTAAAATATGGGAATAAAATATTCTTAGAATAAACTGCAGCTAACATATCTAGGACTCCAGGCTTACAATTTTAAGACTAGGTATCTTATAAGAACACAACTATTTAAATAGATTTATTACATTACTTCATTTCCTTTTTATCAATTTAAATTTATTTTAATTAATTATTTAAACATTAATTAAACATGAATAATTTCCAAATTATACTTCATTATCATCACACATAATGTCTGTTGTCCCATAAAAAAATTTAAACTCATCATTGCATCCCAACTAGCACTATCCCATAAACAGATGCATCTTGCTAGTATAGGCGTTAACAGCTTCCAGAAGCAGTAGGCCTCCCTACCCCCACATATCACAACAACCATGCAGGATCACATCACTACAAAAGAATCGAAAAAAGACCTCATACCAATAGGGCTATTGGACCATGAACAGAAAAAAGGGAAAGTCAAAACCCAAAAAGGAATTATCTTGTATCAAACAACCAATTCGTAAATCCATCTTGGATAAACCAATTTTTTAATCATATGTTCCTAATTACAAAAACCTAAACAGTAAGCTATCATAAATAATTAAACATGCTTACTGCACCATTTTGATTAACATTAAATTGCAACAAGAAGATCCATGTTCAATTACATGCCTCTTTATATTTATCCAAAAAAATTATCAATTAATTCCAGATTGTCGTTCTATACCAATTTCATCAAGAAAGAAAAGCTAAACAAAACAATAATAGACATCACAGTATCTATCAAAACAAGAGGCAATAGAATACGATCGATGCCAATTTATTTAACTGGTTCAAATATTTATTATGTCAATTCCATTGTGATCTAGTGGGATAAAACATGCTAACTATATAGTATCATGTAAAAGAAAATAGAAGAAAAAAATACCCCACCTAGAACAGTTCTTGATGTTCATTATATGAGAATGAGCTACACAAAGGGTTACAATCTCCTCCCCTGTGACAACCATATACACCCGAGGATGCATAGATACCACCACATCGGTCAACACCCATGAAATACCCATTAAGATAATATAGATAGAATTTAATAAAAGGTCAATAAGAAACATATGGAGATGAACCCAAAAGAATAACGATTGGTCATACCATATATAGAATATTGATCGATACTTCTTCGTTATATCATAACAGAGTGGAACCAATACAAGGAGGAATGTTTGATTGTGAAACTCCTACGGGATGAAATGAAAGGATCTAGCATCTTATTGCCAAGAACCAGGAGGAAGAACAATGGAGGAAGATATATCATCCCTTTAGATGATTTAACGGAGTCGTGGTTCAAGATAAGCAAGATTTTCCATTAAAAACAGATTTCATTAAACCATATAGTTTGACAAAGTAAAAGCACCCTGATCCTTAGGGAAAAAATTAATATAGGAGTCCTGGACTTTTAATCGGCCTAACTACCCTTATATAGAGGCTTTAAATGAATTTTATGTCAAAGGAAATGTCAAAGGGGGTGAATCTATAAGATGTGGGAAACACTGTTCATGAACTCAAAATTTGGAAATGGAAATAGAGGTTGTAGTTGGAACCATACTGTTCTGGAAACATTGTACACCATACTATTATGGAAACACTATTTATGAACACAAAATTGGGCAAAGGAAAGAGGTCACTATTGGAACCTAACAATCTTGGAAATATTGTTCATGAATTCAAAATTTGGAAAAAGAAAGTGGTCATTGTTGGAACCTCACCATTGGAACCTCACCGGTGCACTGTTCACATATGGTTACAGATGACACTATTCACATAATGTTACCGATGACACTGTTCACATAAGGTCACCATTTCACTCTTCAAATATGGTTACTGATTACACTATTCACATATTGTTACTGTGGGATTGTTTACCTAAGGAACCCGATGTCACTATTCACTTAAGGTTTCTGTTTCACTATTCACCTAAGGCTACCGATGACAGTGTTCATCTAAGGTCACTATTGCACTGTTCACATAAGGTTACCTATGACATTGTTCACATAAGGTTACCAATTACACTATTCATATAAGGTCACAGTTTCACTGTTCACATAAGGGTACCGGTGACACTGTTCACATAAGGTTACCATTACACTGTTCACAGAAGGCAACCGATGTCACTGTTCACATAATGTTACCATTGCACTGTTCAACTATGGCTACCGATGACACTATTCAAATGAGGTCACCGTTACACTGTTCACATAAGATTACTAATGACACTATTCACATATGGTTACTGTTGCTCTGTTCTCCTAAGGCTACCGATGATACTGTTCATATAAGGTCACTGTTTCACTATTCACATAATGATACTGATGACACTGTTCATATAAGGATACTACTGGACTGTTCAACTAAGGATACTATTATAATTGTTCACATAAGGTCACTGTTGCACTGTTAACAGAACTGAATATTTGGAAAAGTGTTGGGGGTGAGTCACATTATCCTCCAAGAACACCTCAGACACCTGTTTTTTTAAACAAAAGGAAGAATGTCTCAATTAAACAAAATAATTACAAGATACTGAAAGAGGGAATTTTACATTTTTCTCTATTAAGAATACTGAACAAATCCTCATCAATTGTAGTCAAATTCACACCAAATGATTCAAAAATACCTTTATTTTCAAGTTTTTCAGCAAGACTGTTGGCTTCATGGTAAACATGTGTGATTATAAAGCTCTTTGAGGCAAGTGTGTCAAGGCATTTGATCTATTTTATGGTAAGTTTCCAGATGAGATGAATCTAATTCTTTCTAACAACTTTCACAATAGTAGAAAAATCACATTCGATCTAGTGATTATTCCAATTTCTTTGGTGAGACATTTCCACTGCATTTATTAGTTCCATCATCTCAGCTTCAAGGGTAGTGACATGACCAAAAGAGTCATAAAGTCCTTCAATCATGTCACTATTGTTGTCTTGGAAAACAATACCATAATGAGATGGTCCAGGATTTACCTTTGAGGCACCATCAAGAATGCATTTGATCCAACCTTTAAAGGGAGGGTTCCATAAAATTTCCTTAGGTCCTAAACGATTGAGAAAATTACTTGACAGATGAAGCATTCTCAAGAATGCAAAGTCATTGATTGAATTGTGACATTGATTAGTGTGAAATGGATTTTCATTTCGAGTTATTGAAAGATTGTTGGATATTGAAACAATGTGATTTAAAGTGGACTTTCCATGCCTAAATTTGTTCCTTCCTCTCCAAAGAGTGTGGAAATGTTCAGCACATGCAACAAGGAAGAAGATTCGAATCTTCTTGTAGAACTGTTTTGCTGAAATAAAGTGCTGATAATCTGATATGTTTTCAACATGCGGTATTGAGATGACAAAGAGGTCTAAAATAAATATCCAAATTAATGCAGTAGTTTTAAAAGAGAGTAATAAATGATTCGGGTCATGTCTATGTTGGTGGAACAAATCACATCTTGAGGAAAGAGAGATATCATATTTTTCAAGGTTGTTGTCCACTGGCAGTTTTTGCCGTTGAATTCTCTAGAGAAGAGTAAACCAGGAGGGCTATACCCATTTTCTGAAATTATGGACAGCATTGGAAGGAGTTCCCTATATAGAATGGTAGTATATTCTTATAGAGGCATGCATTCCATTTTCGCCTGGTTCACATACCATGATATCATCAGAATTTATAAAATCATACGATTTATCAATTAACACAAAATGAGTAGGCAGGTTGTTGCTCAGCATGAGTTGACCACAAATAGAGGCATCTAAATCAACATACAATGAATCAACATTTATAAACTCAATTTATGGAGTCCTTGTCTAGTTGTCCCTCCAGAATTTCAGCTTGGAGGAGGAATTGACCAACCAGTGGGAGTGATTATTGATCTTTTGATAAATCTTTTTCAAACCAGGCCAAACAGATGAGTGCATGTGTGTAAACATTCCAGCAATTAGTCTGGTAAGGATTCTTGTTCTATGAAAGTAAAGAGATTATGATTTTTTATTAATAAGTCTCCAAATAAATTGAGCATGGAGGGAATGATTGAATAGATCAATATTCTTAATCCCAAGTCCCTCCATATGTGTGGTAAACACCATTTGGTCCATGGAGCAGTGATAATTTTCCTTTTAAGAATACTGCCACTCCAAACAAACTTCCACATAAGGGAATTAAGAATTTTAAATGTAGATGTAGGGCAGGAGTACACCATAAAAGAATAAAAATGTTTGGTGATGATCACATGTTTAACTAAGAATATTCTTCCCGCCATAGAATTAACTTTTCTTTTCCAATTGGAGAGATTTGTCCTAAGTTGAAAAACCACTTCAGTAAAGTAGGTGGATCGCGGTCTACCGAAAAACATTGGGACTCCAAGATATGCGAAAGGGAAGGAACCTTCTCTGATGCCGAGGCTCTGAATGATTCAGTGCTTCCTGGAATCTGAGTTGTTTTTGCCAAAGAAAATGAAGGATTTATTCCAGATAACCTCCATTCTAGAGACAATATCATCGTGGTGAAGGATGTATTTGTGATTCTAAATGTTTATTTTTCCTCCTTGAGTAAAAATAATAATGTCATCAACAAAGAAGAAGATGTGCGGGGGCATAGTTACTTATGTTAGCTTGAAGAACTTTTAGATTCCCCTTGTCAACATTGTAACTAATCTGTTGGCTTAGATAATCTTCTGCAATTGAAATTATAATAGTAGAGAAGGGGTCTCCTTGCTTTACCCCAATAGGGAACTTAAAATAGCCTTCAGGTGATCCATTGTTAAGAATGGAGATATAGGATGAGCTAATAAAAGTGTAATACCACTGAATAAAGGACGGATGAAAACCAAACTTGTGAATACTGTTACCAATGAAGTCCCAATTAATAATTTCAAAATCCTTTCTGATGTCCAATTGGAGGGAAATATTCCCTCCTCATGTAGGTTTTGGAATAAGAATCACACATTCAGTTTAATTGAAGAGACAATATTGTATTCTTCTTCCTTTATCATAACCAAACTGATTCTAGGAAATTATTTTTTCAGAGATACAACCAAGCCTGTTAGCCAAGATCTTCATGAAAATTTTATGTATCGTATTAATCTGGGAAACCAGACTGAATTAATTAATATCACTTGCATTATCAACCATTGGAATTAAGGCAATGAATTGTGCATTCATTCCATGAACTTATGATCCATTGGTAAAGAAATACCAGACCATCCTGCAAACATATACCTGTAAAATATCCCAGTATAATTGGAAGAATTGATTTGTGAATCCATCAGGCCCAGATAAGCTGTATTTTTTAAGCCCAAGGAAAGCATTCTTTATTTCAATCTCAAAGGGTACTCTGATTAGAATTTATTTGTCAGAATCACTAACAAGGGTAGGTATAATTCCATCCAAGAGTTCCCCATTTCGTTTGGGACCATTGAAGAGGTTATGATCAAAATAAACAATATGATTAGAGAGACTCTGATGATCCTCAAGAATAACATCTGCATCTTTGATAAGATAGAGTGGTCTGGTAGATTTTTTACTCCTTTGTATGGAAATAAAAAACATATTATTTCTATCACCATCCGTAAGACACTTAACATTATACACCTCCTTTTGAATATTTTCTCTAGGAGTAAGGAGATTTTTTAGGTCCAAGGAGATCATAACTTCATGTCCACCATGGCATGAAAAATAAAAATCGGTCATTGATTGTTGAATTCCGTGTAATGAATTCTCTAGAGATTCAATTTCCTGGTCCAGGAGGCTGAATCTGCCTTTACTCTAATGTTTCATCTTTATCTTGAGACATCAAAGCTTAAAAGCACAAGATAAAGGATGATTATTTTAACCAATACGACAAGAATCTCTTACCAGTGTGTAGCATTCAAGAAGAGTTGTTCAAGCATTGTTAAACCTCAAGGGGAGAGGTCTTCTCTCACTTTTTCCTATAAAATTAAACATTTTTGGATGATGGTCAAAATTATGTTTGGAAAGAGTCACACATGATATGGTCCTCGAATTTTCCATCACATTATCATTAACAAATGGATGATCAATTCTATAGCTCTCATGCCCTTAAGATGTTTCATATACCATGTTTACTTGGCTCTGAGCAGATTAACCTCAATCAGATTTGATTTTGCAACACATAGTTGAAAGTCATCCATAGTAGAGATGGTAGAAGAGTGTCCCAGTCTTTCATCAGCCTGGAGAATAGAATTAACGTCCCCTATGATCAGCCAAGAGTCACCAATGTTTTGTGAAAGATAAAAAATGTGTTTCCATAGGTTCCTTCTAACCATATAATTATTGGAATCATAAACAATCAAGAAGAATAAATCTTGAGCCTAGAAAGAGAATTTGAAGGTAATAATTTTTGCATGGGTAGATACAAGAGTTAGATTGGAAACCCTCTGTGCACCAAGATCCAGATCCGATCATGATGGTCATCATGTACAGAATGGAACATAGTGTAACAAAGTTTATCAAGAAGAGCGACAAAACATGTATCCTTTGACTTTTGTTCATATAGTCCAATGACCTTAGGTTTATGTTTAGTCACAATAAGCCGAAGGGAACTCAAAGTTCCATAGTTGGCTATGCCATGGCAGTTTCAATAGAGAATCCTCATTAAATATTTTTATTGGGGTTAAACCCCTTTTTCTGCAGGTTGTCACCAACCTTAATCCTTTGGGATCTTCTTGGTTCAATGATTTTGGAGGTCCCTGTTGAAGAAGACTTTTCTGAAGTGATTTCTGCATGAGTGATAGCAGCATTAAGAGGGTCCCCTCTAGGTTTTGCATCCATGTGCATATCTGAGTAGGTCTGAGAGTCATCCTACATAGAATTCTGCTTGGAATGATATGAGACATCATTAGCCTTCTATAAATTCTTCTTAGACATGAGTTAGATGTCTTCCCTTCTCAAAGTATGTTCATCTGGAGAACTTCCCTTGGTAGTTTGATCAGATCCGATTTCAAGTAGGGAAGTGTCATGAATTTGGTCAGAGGATAAAGTAATAGTCTCTAGATCATATTGACAAAAATACAGCACTTCAAGGAGTCTTACGTTGATCAGATCGAGAGTCAAATCCTCAAATTCCATGTTAACAATAGTGTTAAAAATGTCATTCTTGAATTCAAGCAATTCTCCCTGGGCACTGCTGTCATCATCCTGTAATTGGGTAGAGTCTCCAGTATCCGATCTGTTTTTCAAATGGATTAGGACATTCTTCCTTTTCATCTAAGTCAAGACATGCCTTGCTGGGTCCTGCACTCTGTGTATGTACCAGCATGAAAATATTAGAGTCCTTTTTAATATATTGTTTGGTAGGAGTAGGTTTTTTGCTAGGAGCATCTTTACAGGAAGTCTTGCTTGAAGCTGTCTTTGTGGGTCATTGAACATTTCTAAATTGATAAATAAAATGTCCTACCTTCTTGCAATGCTCACAAAACTTAGGAAGATTTTCAAATTCTAAGAAGATGTTAATTAAATGATCTTTAACATCTAATAGAACACGTTTAGGAGGTAGAGACTACATATCAATTTCAATCAGCACTCTGGAAATGAAGACAAATCCCCATTGATAGTTATATGATCAATTTTCAATGGTGTTCCAATTCATGAAGAAATATCATTCTGGTTTTTTGGATACTAGTAAATCCAGGGATGTCCATGGACTTTTTTTCCAAACCTGAACAATTTTCTTTTTCTCTGTGAATGTTTTTAAATGTGGATCCCATTCAGAGAGACTAAAGAAGCCTGGTTTCAAATTGAGAGATCCAATTCTCTATACTTGATTCAGTTCATCCTGCTTTTGACGAATAATATGGAAGAAAACTCTTCCAATTGGAATTAATCGCCAAAAAGAGAAATTCTAACAAGTTAAGATTCTCTTTTTGAGATCACTGTAAGAGAAAGGCTTTGTGCCCTTCTCATAAGAAATGTGGCCATGAACATAAAATCTTCAATCCTCCAATTGATGATTGATAGCTTTGGGGTCTTCAGTAATAATAATTTCCCCCTCTCCAGTCGTCTTAACTATTGGTGGCCTGATCTGGGTTTTCTCAAGATGAAAAGACCCCGCAAGTGCCTCATCAAAAGAAATTCGTTTATTTTCAGAGCTTTCGTACCCGAGGCATTCCCACACATTTTGTGTGGAGGAATAGGTATCTCCCAATTAGTATTAAACGATTCCATTGCATAGGATCGAAACTAGAACTCAATTTTATGTCCATCCGAGAAGGCTGTATTCGAATCGGACTTCCCCTGTGCTCCCATCCTACCCCATAGGATCCTCCTTAGGGATAATGGTTGAAAATTTAGTCAGACACCAGATTTAAGAAATGGAATAGACTAGAGAGGTCCGAGCTGTTACATTAGATATCCTCAAAACATTCTCATCCTCGAGAATTAAAAACCAACTTAAAAGGGAACATAAAATAATTCTAAGAAACCAACCATCAAGATACATTTAAAAATAGAGAATTCCACATGAAGCAACCAAAGAAATCCATCTTATAAATAGAAAAGATTTATAACCACAAATATGACCTCATTACATGAAAAGTGTTAAAAATCAAACAACTCTGGGTACTGAGCATGTATCTGGGACTCACATTCCATGGTAATATCCTCTATAATACCATGTCTCCAAAAGACACAATCCAAGGGGATATAACACCCCTGAAACAACATCTAATTATGGTCATTGATCTCCACAGGCCACTCCTTGAATGTTGGATCATCGTCAACATCAATCTATCCCCCAATCGAAGACGTGTGAGTATTCCAGAAGATAACGATAGAGTTGTAATTCCTGGAATACATCATTTATCTGAAACATCTATGAGGGGAAGTGATAATCAATATTCCACAAATACAACATGAGCTAATACCTCGAAAGGCCCAACAAACCGGGAAGAAAGCATACTCCCATGACCGAACCTTCGCTGCCAACTGCGGGGAGTCACCTTCCGAAACACGTGATCTCAAACATCAAAATCCAATGGTATCCTCTTTTGATCGTCAAATTATATCTAACTATCCTACGAAGTCTTCATCCTCTAACTAATCACCAGAACCATCTCTGTTGTATTCTGCACTAGTTACAGTCTGAGAATTTCTGACTCTCCGACCCCAGTCCAACATAATGTAGAATAGCAAGGTCGACATGCATGGCATTAAATGATTCCATACCAATTGTGGTGTGAAAAATATTTTTGTATGATAACTCCACCAAGGGTAATTTTCTTATCAATGAACCTATAAAATATTGTACACAAGAGATTAACATTTCATCAAGAGTTTGGATATTATGCTCTTTCCGACAATCCATTTTTTGGATGAAAATCAGTGCCAAGGAATAGCTGAGAACTGAAAGAATGTTGGAGACCTCTCAACACCTTAGAGGTAATATGAGTATCTCATTCGGAAAAGACCATCCTTGGGAATCCATGAAGTTTCACCAATACCTCTAGGTACTACCTCGAAAAAAATCTCACTGATCTCAACTCCTTGATTGCTATAATGTTGGAATATTTTGTTAAACGATCCACTACCACACAAATAGTTTTTTGTCCTCCCATATCTTGAGGTAAAATAGTATCAAAGTCCATTGATATGTCTTCCCAATACAAATGAGGAACATATAATGGTTGGAGCATACCATTTGGAACACGTCATTCGACCTTCTCCTTCCAGCAGACCAAATATCGAGATACAAACTCTGCAACTGCACTCTTCAGCCCTGTACACCGAAATAGTTTCCTCAAGGATTGGAACATATTTTTCATGCCCAGATACACCACTAAAGAAGAAATATGGAACTCTCTAAGTACTATCTCGTATAAGGCCAAAGGAAAAAAATCTGTTATACAACACTCGGTGTTGTTTATACACAGATGAACCATTACGGTCCTCACTATAAACAACTCGATCTCTCCAGACCTCCACCTCTAGATCCCCCAACTGGGACTCTTTCAGATGATTCACCAGAGATAATTGCACCTTAATTTGAAAAAGAAAACCTCTACCCACAATTTTCGTCACATTATGATGTAATGTTGACAGTTCTTCCAGTACTCTCTTGGAGTCACCAGATTCGCACACTACATCACTATGTGACATCCAACTCTATGCATCCACTACAACATATCCCTTTCCATGTGTACATGATAATTTGATGTAGTATTCCTGTTACAACTCCATGCACTGATATTTTCATAATTTCATGTCATGCTTGGAGAAATCAAACCTCAAAATCTTATGATCGGGGAAAACTACAAATATCTCACAGATTACGTAATGTCTCCATAAGTTCAGAGCTAACACCACGGCTGCCAACTCAAGATCATTGGTGGAAAAGTTATGTTCATGGGGATGAAACTTCTAAGACCCATAAGAAATAGCTGATCTATACTGCATCAGAAAAAAGCCCAAACCCAGATGCGAAGAATCACAGTAAATATCAACTTGCACACCCTCATTTGGAAGATAATGAAGAGGAGCATTTACTAACTTCTCCTTTAGAGACTCTGATTCTGAATAAAACCGATCAGTCCTTATTAATACATAATCCTTCCCTGTCAGAGATATCAGAGGAGTCTCTACTTGAGAGAAATATAAAATGAACTTCTATTAGTTTCATGCGAGGCCAAGGAAACTGCGCACCTCTGACACTATCTTGGGGACTACTCAAGACACAAATTCTTTTATCTTCAATGAATCCACATATACTCTCTTCTAGGACACATCATGACCAATGAAAATGACTTATTGAGTCGAAAAAGCAAACTCCGAAAACTTTCCAAATATTGGATGTTGATGAAGAACTCCCAATACTGCGTGTAGATGCTCTGCATGCTCCACCTCAGACATGGAGTACAAAAGGATGTCATCGGTGAAAACCACCAGGATATTTTCCAAGAACTGATGGAACATAGCATTCATCAATCCCAAGAATACAACTATAACATTTTTCATTCCAAACAGCATTGCAACAAACTCATTAGGCCTATGACGATAACAGAAAGTAGTCTTCTGAATATCCTCATCCTTCACACGCATCTGATGATTTCCTGACAGCATGTTTATCATTGAGAACAATCATGCACCTTTATGTTGAACGAATAAATCATCAATCCGTGGAAGAGGATTGTGATTCTTTTCTGTCTCATGGTTTAAGCAATGATAATCGACACAAAACCGCAAACTTCTATCGGCCATATTCAAGAACATAACTGGAGAACCCCAAGGTGACACACTCAGCCAAACAAAAATTCACTATAATTTACCATAAATGTGTATACATATCTCTCGTAACTCATAAGGGGCCATCTAATAAGGTTACAGAGAGATATGAGACACTCTTGGTTGTAGTTCAATCCCAAAAATCAATCTCTCAATGAGGGGGTAATTCTACAACCACTTATAGAAAGACATCAGGGTACTCTTATATGACCCTAGGAAACTCCAATTGCTCAACCTCTAGACAAATCAGCTCTAGATCAGCCATAATAGATGATAAGGAATAAATATGTCGATGACACATTTGAGGATCTCACTCACCAAAAAACATCATAGGATATCCATCTCCATCTATGAAAACAACATGCTTCATAATGCAATCCACGATTCTATGCTCCGAATACAACCAATCGATGATGATGATGAAATCATATGGTTGAATTCATAATCATACGAAATCTCCCCATGAGCAGTGCTTCCTCCACACTAGCTCACAGTCTCAACAATCTACAAACAAGTCATCTCGAACTCCAACTTGTGTAGTCAACACCAAGGACACTGAAAGCCTCTCTACCTCATGTCTCAATGCAAGGAAAATTGTAGGTGAATTGAAAGAGTGTGTCACCCATGAATCAAATAAGGCATAAAATAAGGTAGAAAAATAGAAAAGTGTACCTTGAACAATTTCTAGGTCACCTTGCACTGGCAACGCTAATGCATGAAGGTGACCATGACCACCTCCACGACTTCTCTGACCCTGATGACGACCACCACCAAGTTATCACTTTTCTCTCTATGGATATTGAGAATCACATGTCTATCTTATGCCTTCCCCATCTACCCTCTACATATCTAAAGATGGTGCAACCTAGTGCTACTACCTCGTCTAGAACTGCCTCAATGGAAGAACCTGGATCAGAGCACCTAGTGCACGATGAATTATTTGAAATGTCGGGAACTCTATCTATTGATGAACTCAACCACAAAAATAAAAACTAGTGCATGATCCCCTGGCATGTGTCTGAGAGCTTCTACCCCTGGAAAAATGAGATTCTGATGGATGGGCCCTACCCCCTGCTGAATAGAAACACTTCTGCCCAATAAACTGGGAACCCCGGGCCACAACTCTGCTTTATGAGGAACCGTGAAGAATCCCTTCTCGTGATGATCTAGTTCTAGAAAAAGTCCTCTCGACGACCTCCTTCCATACCAACACCTCATGATATGTCTTCAACAAAAATGGAGTGACCTGGTGCTGGATCAAGGGATTAAAAGCCCCCAAGAAATGCCTCACCCAAGACTCCTCATCTGGAAAAAGTTCCAATGAATATCGTAAAAAAATCTTGAAATGGATTCCAAACTCTCGCACACTGGAGCTTCCATATCGAAGGGTAAGGAGATCCTGTCGACTGGGCACCTTCGTGACTATTCAAATTAACTCAACTCTATCTTGTCTTAGAACTCCTCCCATGAGAACGATGACTCCTCATGATCTCCTAGGAACAAGAGCCACCACATCCTCACATCTCCACATAGAATCATCACAACCAAGGACACCCAATACTCCTTCTGAGCACAGATTGAACTGAAGCCTATCTCGAACTCCTACAACCAGTCATCTGTGACTGCATCTAAAATGGAGTTCTCATACTTCTACAGATCCTGGAGCTGGAACTCTCTAAGTGTTTTCCTCCATTTGTTTTCATCATCAACCTCTATCATACAACGATCTACTAGCACAACCTGCTAGACATCTTCTGCGAAAACCTGATGAGGACATCGACCTGCAGCCAATATTTTAAAATAAAAAACCATTATAGCTTCTAATCATGGAATATTTAAGACTCAACATTGTTTAATTAATTTATTTCTTATATTCATTTTAGGATACCATATCCCGAGGTCTTCCCATTCAAACACAGGAATAAGGAAAAATAATACATGATCCTTTACTAGATCTCTACACTAAAACCAGTATCACCTCGTTTAGTAGCCATTGTAAATAGAAATTTCCATACATCAGACCATAGGGGCCCATGAACGCCTATTTCTCAGCTGATCTCTACTGTTTACATCCCTTTCTTAACTTGACAAACACCATTGCCCTACAAACACATGTGACCTCTCCTTTCACTAACTCTAAACTCCATTATATCCTTCAACCATACCTCAAATACCACTCTATCACAACCCCCACCCCCCAAAGTGTACTCCTCCTATGCCAGAAATGTGAGAATTGACATAATGACCCCCCGAGTCCTGCCTCTAGTAGGCCCTAGGTTGCCGACTAGCACTGAGAGTATTGTAAACACACATATGGGGGGCATTACACTCTAAGAGAATACGTGAAATAGACAGAGATATGATAGACACCAACCAACTCCTATTAAATCAAGAGTATAAAGATAATATGAAGTACACATATGTAATTTCATGAAAAACTACTACAACTGATAGGGGAATAGTACATGTACCCAAAAGAAAGTAAAAACAATAACAACCACAAAGCCCAAACAACCCATGAAACCCCAAGCTAGTAGAAACTTGCCTGATCTCCAACCTGCTCCAAGTGACCTGAAATAATGTTTATATAGACATAGGGTGAGTATAACTATATACTCAGTAGGATCATCCCCAGAGCCACTTGTGAAAAAGTAATGAATGCATTCTAAAACATAATGGATAACAAGTGAAACCAACTAGTCACCTAAATAGGTATACAATGTTCCCATCCTCAACATGGATACTCTGACCATGTATCTCATAAAAGAGTATATTATATAAAAAATACCATAAAGGGTAACCCACTACTACTTCCCCACTTGTTTTACACTTTACCCCAATGCCACACGTCCTGAGAATCTCTCTCCAAAAAGGATTTCCCACAGACACCTTGGTGATATACCAGAACATGCACCTCACGCAAAAAAACCACCATGTCCACGTATGATATGTATCCAGGTAGTTTTTCGGATCAACCACATCTCGCATAATGTGTATCATTAGTTTTTTATTATACCTCAAGCCATCACAGCCCAGACACTGTGTAAGAATCATCAAGCCATCACCACCAATACATGTTATGCCTATAGTATTCCATAGAAAACTATATCCAGAATATATGTATATGAATAACCACAAGCCATTATAGCCTTCTACACACTTATATGGGTAAAACAATCCTTTTTCCCTACCAACACAAGTAACTACACATATAGGAGAGAGGGGCTAAAGGGGGTTGTTAACCATCCCTCCTCCCACCAAAATGATGGGGAAAACACCCCTAGGTCTCAGAATCCTTGGGGTGTTAGTTTCCCTAACTAATGGGGTGGATTATCATATAGAAACACAAAATGTACAGAATATACTATATCTCACAACCACATTATGGTCATAACCTAATCATATCTCAACTGTAGCTAACGTCTCTCGGACTCCTGACTTCCACTTCTATGATAAGGTATCCTATAAGCACACAACCATTTATAGAGAATAATTAAATTAATTCGATCCCTTTTTATTAGTTTCAATTTACATTAAATAATTTTTTAAACATTAATTAACCAATTACAATTTCCACATTATATTTCATTAGAATCACACCTAATGTCTGATGTACCTTCACAATAGTAACCTCAAAATTGAGTCCTAGAAATTTTAAACCCCATGAGATAACATCATTTTTCAATTAATCATTTACATCATTAATTTACCATATTACCAAGCATTCTAGAAAAAAAATTATATGATACTAAACACAAAGGGGATCAACATTGTGTGTAAATGAAGTAATCGTCGAGTATTTTCTGCCTATAGCAAGAAAATAGACCCATCCTCCCTTAAGAAACTATACCCGAGAAGCACGGGGCATACCCAACACCTCATCACCCATTTTGGAAGAAGGGTAAGTAAGACCAACTACCTTGAGTAGTGGGATATGAAAAGAAGATAATCAACCAAAAAGAATCAGTAAGAATCCAACCATTCACATCCAACACATTTCATCATACATATTTTCATCCTCGACACCCACATGCATAATATGATGCATCTATCTACTCTAGGCATCCACAGCTACCACAACTAGTAGGCATCCCTTCCCCCGCATATCATAATATCCATCCATGCATACATCACAACACAAGCTGCGAGAAAACAAACATCATATCAATTGGCCGTTTGGCTGTTATACAAGCGAAAGGGTAACTCAGAACCTTGTAAGTAATTATCTTTTTTCAAATAACGAATTCATTAATCCATCTTGTATTAATTGATTTATTATTCGTAGGTTCAAAATTCAGGAATCCTAACCATTAAGATATCACAAATAATTGATCCTTTCTACTACATTAATTTGATTAACATAAAATTGCATCAAGAAGATCCAGATTCATTTACATGCCTCTTTATCTACAACAATGAAATTATAAATTAATTCCGGATCTATGTTATTTACCAATTTGCATGAAGAACAAAAAGTTATACTATGTAATCATGGATATCACATTGTCTAGAAAAATAAAAGGCAATAACATACGATTGTTGTCAATTTATTTATCTGGGTCAAATACTTATTATTTCAATTACATTGTGATCTAGTGTGATAAAACATGCATACTATATAGTTTCATGTCAAAGAAAATAGAAGCAATGAATCCCCTTCCTCAAACAGTTCATGACATTCTATATATGAGAACGAGCCACATAATAGGTTACATTCTCCTCCCCTGTGAAAACTGTATCCACCCGAGGATGCAGAGACACCACTACACCTCTCAAACCACATGAAAACCCCATTAAGAACAAAGATTCAGCATTACATAAAAGGGAAAGGAGAAAAAGAATGAGATGAACCCAAAAGAATGATGATAGATCGTACCTTTTATAGAAGATTGGAAAATACTGTGAAGATGCATTAAAATTGAGTGGAACCCATCCATGGAGGATAGTTTGATTGTGTAACTCCTACGGGATGGAATGAATGGTTCAAGTGTATCACATGCATGAACATGGAGAAATAACTAGAGAGGAGGATATATTGTCCATTTAAAATATTTAATGGAAGAGTGGTTTAAGATACACTGGATTTTCCATTACTAATGGACTTCATTAAACCATGTGGTTTGACCGAGTAAAAGCATCCCGAGCATTAAGAAAACAATTAATATAGGAGTTATGGACACTGAATCAGGCATGGAGTCCTTAACACAAGAATTTAAATACTTTTTATGTCAAAGGAAAATTCAAAGTGGAGAAACTGTAGGAAGATGGAATCAATGTTCAAGAACTCAAATTTTGGAAAATGAAATAGAGGTTGTAGTTTGAACCTCACCATTCTAGAAACACTATATATCCTATCATTCTGGAAACATTGTACACCTTACTATTATAGAAGCACTGTACACCCTACCATTCTAAAATATTGTAGACCCTACCATTCTAGAAACACTTTACACTCTACCGTTCAAGATGAACTATACACCCTACCCTTCTGGAAACACTATGCTCCCTAATTTTCTGGAAACACTATACACCCTACCATTCTAGAAACACTATAACCCCTTCTATTTTGGAAAAAAAATTATGAACTCAAAATTTGGAAAATAAAAGGGGTAACCGTTGTAACCTCACCATTCTGGAAACACTGTTCGTGAACTCAAAATTTGGCAAAGGAAAGAGGTCATCGTTAGAACCTCACCATTGGACTATTCACATAAGGTTACTGATGACACTGTTCACTTAAGGTTACTGATGATATTGTTCACATAAGGTCACCGTTGAACTATTCACATAAGGTTACCAATGACACTGTTCACATATGGTTACCGTTGCACTATTCACCTAAGGCTATCGATGTCACTTTTCACATAAGGTTACTATTTTACTGTCACCTAAGGCTACCGATGACCCTATTCACATAAGGTCACTGTTGCACTGTTCACATAAGGTTATCGATGACAGTGTTCACATAAGGTTACATATGACTATGTTCATTTGAGGTCACCGTTACACTATTCACTGAAGGTTACTGATGGCACTATTAATATAAGGTTACCATTGAAATTTTCACATATGGTTACCCATGTCACGGTTCACATAAGGTTACCGTTACACTGTTCAACTAAGGCTACTGATGACACTGTTCAAATAAGGTCATCGTTGCACTGTTCACATAGGGTTACCAATGTCACAGTTCACTTAAGATTACCATTGAACTTTTCAG
Source organism: Viscum album (assembly GCA_963277665.1). Lineage (NCBI taxonomy): Eukaryota > Viridiplantae > Streptophyta > Magnoliopsida > Santalales > Viscaceae > Viscum > Viscum album. Next base: position 443,581,423 of record OY728129.1, read on the forward strand.
CTACGGTTATCGATGAAACTGTTCACATAAGGTCATAGTTTCACTGGTCACTTATGGTTACCGATGAAACTATTCACATAAGATTACCGTTTCATTGTTCAGCTAAGGCTACTGATGTCACTATTCAAATAAGGTCACCATAGCACTATTCAACGAACTAGAAATTTGGAAAAGCATTCGAGATAAGTCACATTGACCTCCCAGAACACCTCATACACTGGATTTTAGCAATAGAATGGACAAGATAGGTCCATGCCATTATAAAATTTCATTAAATGGTGTCCCATAAATTTATTGTAGTATACTATTCTCAGTTTTTAGAACTCTGGTTTTAGGTGATCTAGGATCTTAAAAGGGGTAATTATATACTTGATGATCACAAAACTATTCCATGTATTTTTTATAAAATTAGTATATATTTTTAATTTTAAGGGTTTTGTTTCTATAGTGTTTTTATATTTCAACATTCCATCAATATTTGTTTATGAAATTCAAAAACTCATTAATAGGAGCAAAAAATAACATTTATGTAAATATTATATATTCATTGATAATTAAATTTCATAAGAGTGAATATATGACCATTAAAAAAGCGGTTTGGAATGGTGAGACTCGTATTTCATGACCCCACATAGCTGGATAGATGGGAATCATATGATCACTATCTTTTCTAGAACATCTTATCACCCAATATTTTTCTATAGTGAAGTTAGTGGTGGATGGTCATTCCAAAAATTCAGTCAGAACTGACATCATCTAGTCATATGACATTACTAACTGGTTTCTTCCTTTATTTGGAAATGTTTTTCACAATTTTCCCTCATTCTGAAATTTGTAACTATTTTATTCGTTCAATACATGTTCCTTGGTCTTTTTGATGAAGGCACATCCTTTTAAAATAATTGATAAGTAATCATGTGTAATGTTTTGATCTGATGGAATAATATTCATATGGTACAAAAATTTCAAGGTTTTACATATCTATGGTTTTAAAGGAACAAACATGGTTTTTAGTGTATATAATGACATGTTTTGTTTCCCATATTAGAAAGATTTATAAAATAAGTTATCATTAAATGAAAATTTCAGAAAATATCATAGTTCTTTTTTACAGCTGATTTTTTCATGAGAATGAGTATTTTAATGACCTTGGTGTTTTTATGAACCTCAATAATAAATATACTTGTGCACTTAACCATCTATAATTTTGAAATGATAGATATTTTAGGTCAATAATATAAACATTTTGATAATTATATGCCGAAAAATAATTTCCTTTACAATTGAAAACATTAAAAAAAAAATTCAATGTAATTTTAAATCCCATGATGATTTCCATTGATGATAGTTTTGATGATTTGGGGTGTTCAGTTTGTGTGTTTTTTTACAATTATGATGGGTTCATGACATGACGTGGGATGTGGCCGAGGGAGGTGATGATAATATAAAATATAGACTTTGAAATATGAAATTTTATTGTTGAATCTGGTATTTGGTTTTATGTGTTATAGTATATGGTTTTATAGGATCCCACATAACCAAAATATCTCTTTCCTTCTAATAAAAAAATTTATTGAGGAAACGTAACTTTAAAATCCATATCACACCATAATATTTTAATTTTTTAATTATGGAACAATAAATTAGAAAATAAAATAAAGTTTATAGAAGTATAGTTAGACAACTGAATCTTACCCATACCAATAATTTTTCATTTATAATTATATCCAAATGTGATGTTTCCTCTATAGATATATCCAAGATTAATTTTTTCATATGGATCACCACATGTATTCCATAAACTCATGTAATCTATATACTATAATGTCTCTCATGTTTCCCCTTTTTCTATTTTTAATTACGAAACAATATCTTTTGATATCCATAGCCTAGGTATGACAGTGTAACACAATTTTCATTGAGATAGAAGCTCTATTTTGGGTCCACTATTAATTGTTAACAATTATTTTTAAACACAATTTTTTTCAATGAGAATTATTTTTTTAATTGAGAATAATGAAAAAGTGTGTTTGGTTTACCAAACCTATATTTTTTATATTAAGAAACATAATGTATAAGACATATATTCTGAATATAATTACAAAATATATTTCATGAAATTTCTTTTTGATAAGTAGTATTTTAAAATTAATTTAGAAACAATATTGTTTTCAAAATCCGAAACCACGTGTATTTTTAATAGGTTTTTGAGAAAATAAAATTTGAAATTGTAATTTTATTATCATTAATTTGATATTCCATATTTTCATCATATAGATTTTCTTTGAGTTTAAAATTAAAATCTAATTTTTCATTTAAATGTAATATTTTTAGAAACATAAAGATTATATATAATTTTATGAACAATTATTTTTAATATAATATGACAAAAACTATTTTCATGTTCTTTTATTTTCATTAGTAATAACCCCATAAGATAATAAATATTTAAAATAATTATATGAATAATAATGAGAATTAGTGTGAGATGGAGGTATTTTAGAACAGGCATTAATTATATCTTTAAAATGCATCTTCTCCAACATGGTACTTTCATCACATCATTTAAATATTGAAATGTAGTTCTATAAAGATCTCCAAATCTAGATCTTTATTATTATTCATATTTTCATTTTTCACTATCCGGTTTTAGGTATATTTATATATGATGTGGGATTATTTTTGAATATGAAACATGTCTACACATAATATCAATTTTTATTTTCGGTTTTTAAGATGATATATTATATTTATTATAATTTTTCATCTTCGTGGTATGGTTTTTAATATAAAAGTATATCCAAAAAGAGTTATCATTTTTTTCATTGATTGAAATTGTTGAATTATATTTATTTACCTCTTTATACTAACTTTAATCTTATCCCTCCATGGTTATATAATATTTAATATGATTACTTATGATTTCTGAGACATGCATGTTCCTAAAAGAATTAACTTCCTAAATCATTGTGAATATTTTAGCCCAAATTCATGGTAAAACTGAAATTGTTCTCATAACCATCATATCTATATAAATATTTACACCAATATATTTTTAACTGTCAAAAATTTTATTTTATATTTTAATCATATTCGGGATAGATTAGATATGATTCATATAGAATATCTTGAAGTTTTGTGTATACATGACAAGCCTTGTTTCATTTACATTATTTATACCATCTTTATAACATCTAACTATTCCGAGACTCTGTTTTTGGTTATTAATAAAGGAAAAATCATAATGTCATTAATATCTAAAAAATAATTTAAATAATTCAATTCATTATCATAATATTAAAAATCATTAATATAACATGTAGTCAATTTTTCATCATTATAATAGAACGAAAATATCTACCAATAATGTTTTTTAATCTCTTGAGAAAATATTTATAGGAATTTTTAAAATTATAGATTCTAGATGAGTATAATTATTAATAAAAATGGATAAATAACCAAATAGAATCTTTTGGGAAGTCCATTGATGTTTTAGAACACAATTTAATTAAGAGATCTTATTTGAACATCTGGTCAATGTTTTTGACAATATAAACATCGATTAAATTTAAAAATAAATTAAATAAATAGATGAACCATCCATTTCTACCAAATATATGTCAAAGGTTATAAAAATGGAAAGAGGGTTTGAATTACACATTAAAATTTAATGTGGAAAATCTAATTTTAAAAATATATTTATAAATTATTAATTAAAAAACTTTTGAACATATAAAAAATTGATCAATGATTGAATGAAAAAATATATAATTAAGGATAATAAAAAAAGAATAATATGAATATTGACTTATGACTAAATCAATGAATAACATTATTTGATCAATGTAAAATTATAAATAATTAAGGAATAATTTAATTAAATGAAAATGTGGAAAGTAAATGCAACAAGATATTTGGGTATAATATTTTTAAATAGTACTTGATGGTACCCCTATATCTACCGCATCGATCACTTGAAGATTTTTTGTATTAGCCATTATAATTTATTGTTAGTTGGGATTCTAAAACTACCCCTTTTATTTTTGGTTTTAGTATTAAACATGATATAATAGAAAAATTATATTTCATTGTAAATATGTAAACATGATGATGTAAATTGTGAAATTAAATTTTAAAATAAAAGATCATATAACCCTGTTCCATTACATTCATGGTTGTAAGAAAGAAATATTGAATAAATAATAATATATAATATTGTTAGGATGCAAAATCATTGAATATTTGTCTCATTTCCAATACAAAATATGACGAACACTATTAAAGAATTAAATTTTATAAGTTGGTGATTTTATATTCCAATTAAATTCCAACTCATGAAGGGGTAGTGAGATTTATAAAGAAATTAAACATTGAAAGAAAATGAAAAATTATGAACGATGGTGATTTGGTCAATTTATTATTAGTTGATATTTAGGTTACTATTTGATCCAAAGATATATATATATATATTTCAACTTCTTTTTTATTTTCCTTGAATCCATCAACAAAATTTTAGTTTAATATCTCCATAATTGATGTATTTTTCACAATAATTAGAACCATTGATAATATAATCTATTATTCATAGGGAAATGATAACTACCTCGATGGACGAGGGCTCTACAATATATTTATAAAAAATATGGCATGGAGTCATGATTATCATATTCATGATTCTAACAACATTAAGGTAGCTACGAAATATCCTCTTACTATGACATGGATAACTCTCACAAATAAAATAGTACAGGGATGGAAATTCCTTATAGTGTGGTGCTGAAAGATATTTCTGGAACTGAACATTGACTACTGTGTGGTATTTGAAAATTTTGATGTAAATATTTGTATGTTATTTTACCTAGTTCATATAGTGAATGCTTTAGAGAGATGTGATGTAATCCTTGGAGTGTATGTTTTATATAAAAAACACAAATGATATATAAAGAAACCACTGAATTACAATAGGATAAAAATAGATTGAACCATTCTCACATAAAGGTATTTCCCATTTCATATAAGGGTAAACAATTCTTCAGTATGTTTCATAAGAGATCCATAGTAATTTTTGTCCTGTTTTATGGTGTTATGTATATCAATGTATTCGTAGATTAATAAGTCTAAATATTCAAAGTGTTCTACCATAGAGACATGATTAATTTTCGAAAAAAAGTATTTGATGCCTTCATCATGGTGCGCCCATGCACCTATATCATGTTGTGTGCATGTTGGATACTCTTTTTTCCCTGCATTCCAACATTCCAAAGGCATGATTCTTTTTAAATTTCAGTGGTGAATTCTACTCGTACATCATAATTGAATGATGGGATGTCAGTTACTACATTTATGGATTCCTCCTTGGAACTTATTTCCTAGTCCATATATCCATCTTAGTTTTATGTCATGTTTTTGGAACTAATTCCCAGTTCCATGTCTTTTTGGACACAAGTTAGTGACACAACTTCTGTCTGGGAATTCTAGTTTGGCCTGACAAGGATGAAGACATTGGTCTAGGGAGTTATCATTATGGGAATCACAAGTATTTCTATATTCTAGAATCATTATTCACCTGTATTATTCATCATAGCATGTAATCTCATAGAATAATCGTAGGTATGGAAACAAAGGAAACCCATGTCCATCACACAATATCTAATACCGAAGGTGTATATCTTCCTAGGATTTAACCTACGGAATCCCATGTTTTTCATTAGGTAACTAAAATATTTATCAAATATCTCCCATGAATTTCTCCTCAATAAATCCATGATTTTCATAAGGTATGTGTTTGGTTTTATGATAAAATTTTTATATCCTGTGGAGACAAATCAAGGCATGTGCTTGAGATATATTGGAGCACAATTTTAACTACTTGTAGAGACAATGTTGATTGATCATAATGCGACATGAATATGGATTAAGGAGGTACATAACTTTTATATATAACATGAAAGGGATACCTATAGATGTATCACAACACCACATGGAGGTGAATATGGGTGTTGTGCCCATAAATGGAATAAATCACATGATTAATGTTGATCGAAAAAACCCTTGTGGTTTAGTGGGTAGGTACATACATAAGAGGGATAACTTGAAAGGATTACCGATGGATAGATCAGAATACCATGAGTAGGTAGATACAATAGTTTTTCCCATAAATGTATGCTTTCACACCATGATGGTTGATGGGAAAACCCCTTGAGGTGGATCAGGGAGGTATATCCCAAGGTCGGAGCACTATAAAGGTTTACAAGTGGATAGATCTTAACAACTCGTAGAGGCGGATCTGGGAGGTGTGTCCCATAAAGGGAATATTTGACACTATGAAGGTTGTTTGTGACACCTCGTGAGGTCAATCAGGGTGGTACATACCTAGTAGGGACAACCTAAATGGCTTATCGATGGATAGATTAAAATTCTTCATAGAGGGGGATCTAATAGGTGTATCCCATATATGGGAGATTTAAAACTAAGTAGGTTTATTGGAATACCCCTTGAGGTGGATTAGGGAAGTAACTCTCTATCCAGGAGCACCTAGATTTACTAAATAATGGGATTGAAACATAGTAATAGATCCAACATACCATGGTCGAATGGAATAAAAAAACCCACGTAGTTCATTGAAACATTTTATGGTCCTATGTCAAGACCCTTCCATGTAGTTTAACATCATTCTATCCGGAAAATCATGTCATAAATGGAGTGTTAATGATGTATGGTGCGGGGATTTCAGGAGGAATCTATGATTAATAAGATTATTTTTCACTATTTAAATTGGTGGGGGATTCCATGTTGAAGCTCCCCAGAGGACCCGGAGGAGACGAGGTCTCTCAAGTGAATGGAATGATCATATTGGGTATGAAGACCAGGTAAAATTAGGTTATATTTCTATTTTCAGTTTTTAGCCTTAGTACGATTCATAAGAATCTCGATAATTTGGGAATAAAATCCAACAATACTTTAGAGTTTTTATGTATTATTCTAAGGGAGGAAACCCATGTAAATAATGCCTTTTGGGTGTGTTTATTCATGGAATCATTTAACAAAGATTTTATGGTGGGGTATTGTGCATAATAGTGGCCTGTGGAGGACATTTTGTGGATTTCAGGATCAAAACTATCCTCTATTCCCTTTTGAGTCGTGCGCAGTTTGATAATTGATATGAAGATGTAGGTTTTATGCTCATGTGATGAGAGAAATGCTAATGAGTGATACTGTGGGACTTATTCAAGAATAAATCTTCCAGGGGATCTCAATACATGTGAGGTAAGCGATGTGGAGGCCATCTCATTCCACTCATACATGGAAAATTCATAACATATTAAAAATATAAACCAATAGTTTTACATCATGTGTTGAGGACATAGAGACATATACATTTTAGGTCATTCATCTCGAATGAGGGTGGACTCACTCCCCATGATGTGGGACTATGCGTCGATAGATCATGCAGCTCTGGACGGTGGCATAGATTTATCATTGTTGGGTTATAACTATTGGAGGAGTGTCCTATAACATGATCTATGTTAGCATTCCTATTGTATGATGAAATAGGTGACAAGGAACATATTCTGAGATTAAAAATGTATCTGTGAATTTTGGGCTGCAATTAAAGTGGATTGGGCCATAACAATGGGTCGTACAGGTCACATGGGGACTCGAGGTGATGATGGGTTGATTATGGAAGTGTGTAGGGGCTATGAACACTCGTATTTCCTAAATAAGTGTCAGTATAATAATGGTATCATATAGAGGAAAAAGATAGTGGTTTTTTATGCATAGGGCCTCTTAACGAATTTATTATCTAATATTAGGTGATTTGTAGAGGTTATGTGATTAATGAAAGAGAAGATTCCACTAAACAAGGTGACCCTAACTCATGATGGTGTACTGGATCATGAATGGAGTGATTAATTATGGGTTAATTCATTATTAATACCAATGTGATTATTATACCGTTATTCTTTAATACATTGTATAGGCCATCATGAAAGGAATCTTCTCCAGGGGTAGAGGATATCAAGAACAGACCTAAAATAGTTTCAAGAATCCAGAGTACCTTGAGAGGTCAATTTCACTTTGGTTTTTGAAGATGGTGAGTTTTTAAAATTTTGAGCAATTAAGAAGATATATATTGGGAAAACATCCATAAAACACCAGAATTAGGTGTATACATATTGGAAAGTGTTTTTATGAAGATTGGTTGTAGTTCATGAATAATTTTGGGGATTCATAAATGGGTGTGTCTTAGTTGGACTAATTGAGAAAAAATGTTAATCATTCACAAGGTCATGATGCTCTGTAAGACACAAAGAGGAAAACCTTCATGTCTTCATGATATTTTAAATAACTATCAGACATGTGGAGGAACATTTTCAAGGCATAGATCTTTCAAAAACACTATCGGACACATGATGGAATATCTTCATGGATTAATGTCTTCGTGTGGGGAAATTTTAATCATGGGAGCATCATGAGATCTATCCCTTTGAAAAGAATCATTCATTTGAAAAATAAACTCTTTCAGTGGGTTTTGGGGAATTGTTTTCTTGGATTTACTTTAACCCAAATATTTCTTCCCCAACAATTCTCTTGGAACATATTTTAGCTCCAAATAATTCCCTACACAGAGTTGGAGTGAATCGAAAGAAGGTGGGTTAAATTTTGAGAGAGAATCATTAAAAAAATTAAAATACACTTCAATTACTGAATTTCATTCAAGATATTTATTTAATATAATTATTTTATATGGTCACTAGTACGATGGACATTGGGAATTATGTGAGGACCATATACCTATAAATAGTGGAGGGGGCCTCAAAGGAACTGAACATTTGTTTGAAGAAAATGTTTTCCTCTCATTCTGTGAAGAAATTTATCTCAGTGAACATGCTCCTTGAATTATACATCAGTGAATTAGACTTATGGAACATGTCTCTTCAATAAATAAATAGAAAAATAGAAACCCTGAACTAGATATTTGTGAAGTGATCTGGGCGACCCAGTGCACCATGATCCGATCTCTATGAATAGGATTCAAAAACTACCTTCATAAACCAAAATAAAATTACACTTTTGTCATGAATTCAATTTATGATCAATAATTAAACATTAATCCTTTACTGGGGGATGAAATATAATAAATCAAAATGATCAGAGAGTCTTTTTTAAGAAAATTAGGGCACAAAATTTATTTTGATGACAGAGTCGCAGTGTAAATATCTATTGCAAATGCGACATCTGTTCTATGTATGTGGTCTAAGAGATGATGTTTTTATCCTATAGGTGAGCGGAGATGAACCATCATAATGATTCAAAGTCATACTGAGTAAATACTAGTGACATAGTGTTGTTCTAGGTGACATCATGAATTACCATGTGGATATCATAGTATGTTGACTTTATAATCATTTGAAAACATTGATCTGGAGAATCTATAGGATGAATAATCCCCACTGCAATATCAGATAATCCTCAATGTGGGATTATAGGATCTGTAAAAATGATGGAACAATTTTTGGGATTTGTTACAGAGTAATAATTTCATAGATGAGTGGGATTGAGCCTAATGAATGTTTTCATCATTCACAATGTTTGAGGTAGAGATGACATGGGTAGGAAATTTTTATGAGTCATAGGAATCACACTTCATCATTTACCAACCACAATATATTGTGCCTGGGTTTCTTACCATATAGTCATTGTGAATAAAAAAATTAATTTTCATCACTCAGAGGTAAGCATTAGAATTTGGTTCCTTCACCAAGTCAATGGAATCCGAATTATATAGATGTTGTATGAAAAATTTCTCCCTATTGAGAATCAATGGGGTGACAAAGAATAGCTTTAAGATCTAGTGTAGGAACTGATTGTATTAGTGCGTGGAACTAGTGAATCAAAACCAGGGATGAGGGGAATTCTCTTTAGAAAGTCATTTACCTATTTATTGAATGAACCAGAGAAAGAACAAGTTGATTGAGATAATCTAGAATATTAGTTTCTAAATATTCCATACATGGTTCCTGGGGATACTGATGGTGGTAGAATGTTTTCAAATGGATGATTCTAGAAGTGAGATAAAGGCATTTTGGAGATATAGTTTCATGAATAAGGATCAAACCATAGTCAGGATAGATGGATTCAACATTGGGCTCATTTGTGGATGGATGGTCCTAGCGAGGGATGCACACATGGGGGTGAAGAAGAGAAACTTAATAATTATGTTAATGCTTGTGATGGGGTAGTGTGTCATCCCTTCTATCACTATAATAGAGAATACATAAATGGTAATTCATTATATCATTAAAGGGAATATTTCATTGCATGTTTGTTGGATCGTCCCTTTCTTGTACGGTTGGATGGCGGCACTAATCGGGGGTAATGAGTATATGAACTCAATTTATCCTTCCAAAACTTATAAGTGATTTAAAATAGTGAACATTGAGGGGTTTATGCCATTCTATTTGTGTATGAGGGACATATTGGAGATGGCAGGGAAACAAAGCATTTCATATTTCACCCATTCCAACTACCAATAATAGTGTTGGCCGATGAAGGAACCTATATTGAAGATTAAAGATTGTACATCTTGTCCATTTGATATGGGGTACTAGTGACTACAGTCAACTCTTAGCTGATCTATGTAAAATAAAATCAACACTTGTTTTTGAGATAGTTCTATTGTATGCAATGACTATCACTAATGGCAGACTCAAAGGTGATGCCTAAATTTCACCCCTTATTTTTGAGGCTGAGTAATATATTTAAACATGGATATATGATGATAAAAAATGAGTTTCCTCCACCGACCACAATATATATACTCACCAATGATTACATGATGATATGGGAGAGTTCATATCTAGGGGATATATTCATGCAAAATACCATCCATGAGAATGAAATGGTGTCCCTTTGACCATTGGGATTGGGTCAACCATTGGTCAATACATGTTGTGGATGTATGGATGTCCAAGTTGGAGGTTCTGTAGTAGAACTTCATGGAGTTCCTCAAGAAAAATAGGTATGAGATTTAGGGATAATAACAACAACAAGGTTTAAAATCCTAGAATGGTGCTCATAAGAATAAGGTAGTCCCTATAGCTGATCATGAGGGTTCATGTTCAATGAATGTGGAAATGATTACACTGGCCAACTATTTCTAGAGATTCCATGTATCATAATGCATGGATGGTATGGGAACTGCACAAGTATTCCCCCACTCCTCAGGTGGTGTAGCAGAATCTAATTACCAATTCAATGTTTCTCACCATTATGGGCCATGAAAAATAAATTTTTTATGATCAAAATACTAATTTGATTTATTATGTCGATGATTTAGATGATGTTATTTTCATAGGGGTTTCATGTGTCATCGCTCCAATTGGGAGAAGAATCTATTGGAAATATATTCCCCTCTATCCACTCTTCTCAGTAATGCATATTCTCAAATGTTTTGAGGCGAGTAATCATTTGACTCCTTGGGGAGTGGTACCTTCCAGATCTCATAAGTGGTAATAAGTTTTTTTTCTATCATTTTTATTTCACTAACTCCAAAAATATTTTTAATACCACTTCATCCTCAAGATCATTCCCCAATCCTATAATTGCCTCTATAAAAAATAGTGAGAATTGAAGAATGGGAATTGTTTTATAGTCCACTCATGGGGGGGAGGGAACCTCGACCACAATGGAGGAATGGATTGGGAACCTTGATGATGGTGTGTCCATGAGTGATCAATCATTGGATCCCACAACTAAGGTAGTGGTCATAGAGGCTTAGGTGGTAAGGAAGAGGCTAAAATCCCCCTAGAGACATGAATGTAATCATCAAGGGAAAGGAAAAATACATAGGATCCACTTGAATGGAAACTTTATACCATTCCCTAAGTGGATGTGGCTGAGAAATATCCCACAACATGGATGGCTGATGTAGATGAAATAGCTGATCATATCAAAGGTGTACCACCAGAAGTGGCTGCTGGAGCTGATGTTGCTCTAGAAGTAGAGGATAAATTTCTATAATATAGAGTCGTTATGAAGGAATCATTATGTGATAATGTACTATAATATCCACTTGTGGTGGCTATAGTAGATGAGTATGAGTTCAATCAATCAACTGGCGTATCCAAGCAATCTAGTAAAAGGACTCCCACCATAGTGATGTCATCTGGTGAAGTGGGAGCTTCTACTATTGATGGATTTTCTTATGATGACCCATCCCTAGAGATAGTAATTGAGTCTATTACGACCCAAGACCTGCATATGGAATATATGGAAATCACTATATTGTATATATATCAACTGTATGACCATACATTGCTTTCAAATTTTAATGATTCTAGCCCATAGGTTTCTGAGGATAATTAGGATATCTGTTTCAAGGCATGGGTGGAGGATTGGATAATCATCACCAAAATCTAGATAAATTATCTTCCACAATTTGCGGGTTCTCTCTACCATTTTTTGGTTAGTCTGGTAATCAATTTGGGGAATTCCAATACTCTCCATGCATAGGGCCAAAAGTTTCTAATGTAGAAACCTTGTGTGAAATGGAATGTGATTTACCTGGACACGATTAAGAATAAGGATAATGGATCCTAGGTTCATGAGATGAATGAGGGAGATATTTCCCACCCTTAGGATCTAGAACAGGAGCAAGTGATTGTTGTAGATACCCAAAATGAAACTATTAATGATTTTATGGCCCAATTGTTGGCGGCAGAGGTAGGGATGTAGAAGAGGCATCCCTGATTGATGAGTGCCAATCTAAGTTGAATTTTTTGAAAGATAGATGTGGATATTTCCACTCCTTGTTTAATGAGGATAAGGAATACTTTTAATCATGAAAACGTTTCTTTGATCCAATTAGGGGTGATTGGTCATTCGTCTATGCTTAATCATTGATAAGAATCCGTTGAGAGATATTTTCTGAATGGAATCCTCCAACATGAAGATTAACCATTAAAACATAAGTTAACTTAATTTTAATGATTGAATATATTTCAATTATTTATTTTCATACATCAAAAATATTTTTGAGAAAATGAGAAACCAATCCCAAAGTTCGTGTGGGTCATTCCAGTTGTGAGATATGATTGATGACCATGTGATATCTCTTCATATGAGAATATGGGATAATAATAGACCACTTGGGGTATTTTTTAACTAAACACTAAGACTTTATGGGATGAGATAGGTTGTGGATAGTGAATGAGTCTCTTGGAATAGCTAACATTCTTTTCCAGTGTGCTCTATTGAATGAGTTGTATAACACTAAGGGTGATTAATTCATCCCGAAAAAAATGGGGAGTGTGAGTCACGATGAAAAAAATAGATAATAAGGGGGAGTAATCAGGATGGAGAATAATTTTTTACCATATTTAAATTCCAACATCCATATTTCTTATACTGGGATGGGTATATAAAAATTAGGGTCGACCCGTGAAAATATTAGAAACATGGATCCTAACACATATTGTCAACCGAAATATTCTCTGGTGTTGGATAAAGATGATATGTTATCCTTTTCAAGACAACATGCCATTAGGGATCCACATCAGACATTGAAGAGGATAAGGATCCAGCTAAAGGGAACCAAAATCTTTGAAATGAAGTTATGAAATTTTTGAATGAATTACAATACTCGATGAACTAATTCCCATTATCTTGGGGGATTATAGATTGGGTGTATTGACCTAACAGGAAGTTATACTCATCTTCTAGGCCCAGAATCATATATTAACCCATGAAACAAGTGAATGAAGGATGATTTATATGTTACAAAATGGATAAAAGCTTATCAAGGGGATAATATACCTTTCAATTTTATCATAATGCAATGAGGATGAAAGACATATAGTTTTTTTGTCATATAGTGAGGATGCTGAACATGTAGTTTTACATCATATGGGGAAGATGGGGAATTTTATAGTCTAAATTTACTTTATCGGGATTTTATCATTAGTTTAACATCATGTTACTGTGAAATGGATTGTAGGGGTCTTACGTACCTATCTAAAAGTAATTTCTTCATCATTTTAAGATGGAATTGTGCGTTCATTTCATGTGGTTGGGGAATATTTTGGCCTGTTGAAGAAGAGGATTTGGGAAATAAAAAATAATTATTCCCACTCAAATTCTAGAGCCGAGGATGGAATAATGTTTGGGGACACTACAATAATAAATAAAATCTAGAGCAAGTTTTATATAGTTTATAGTTATGATTCATGGACCAATAATCTTAGTTTAAGGATAATGAGTTTTGATATATTTAAACATGCATTATTTTTATAATTCATTGACCTAGGGGTTGTTTGTTGATAGAATGTGTGTGACACAAAAAAAAGGTTTCCCAAGGTTAATGAATGGGCCTAGGAGTCTAGATAATGCTGCACCATACACTCTCAAGAAAACTTTTATGAAGGTTATTGTCATGATTATTGGAACATCGGGTTCTCCAGAAATTTATTTGTGTTATGGAGAGAATGTAAAATTAAATTTACCAAGGAACAAATTTTCTAGTTCCAAACCACAAATTCATCAGAGGATTTACATAGAGTTTAGAGTCATGATTCGGGGACTTGAAACACCATTTCAAATATTTCTGACATTGAAAAGGGGTTACTATCTAAATGGAGGGAATTAAATCTTCTCAAACATAGTAATGAGGCATCTTGTATTTATACAGGGAAAGGATAAACTTTAGCATCATGTTTTGAAGGTGTTTCTTCTTTATATCAATTTATGTGGGAATCCTGACATGTCGAGAAGACAAGGTAGTCGAAAAGCTCCAATATATGGATGTAAAAATGAAGATGGAAATACCATACATGAAAATTATCCCATGATGATGGGGATTATAGTATATATTAATTTTGATGATCTTACAAAAATTTTATGTTCATACAGTCTGGAAAAATATAAAATAGTTTAGTGTCATCTTTCATGGACTATGGTGTAGAATATTCATTCCAAGGATATGTGTGTGGAGCCTAAGAGCTAAACTATGATATGAATGGATCTAAGGAGGAGTAAATAGTCGAAAAAACATTAAAAAGATCCAAATATAGTTTATGGTCACACTTTTTGGATCATAACTGATTATAAGGGGATAAAGGGGTGATCATTTAACGGGGAGGACTAGATATGTTAATTATTAGGATCACTATGTATCCCAGGAGGATGAAAATACATCTACCTGTAGTTATGAAAACATGAAATGGTAAGAGACCGACATATGTGGGGATTCCCTCTAAATAGAGAAATCTTGAGGTATCCCATAATAATGGTGGGAAATCTAGTGTTAATTTTAATGTCGTGACCCCAGTTACCCAGAGTCGATGCATTATTTTAATAGATTGGCATGATTATAAGGAATCAAGTCCCGTTGAACCGATCAGTTTGGCAGTCTTGGAAAATAGATTACAAACATTAACTTTAAATTAAAATTTCAAAAATAAAACACAACATAGATTATTTTTTGAGAACACCATTATTCCCTTTAGCTTAACCCTTCATATCAATCATAATACACTTCATGGAATCCAAAGAAAATAAAATATAATAAAGTGGTGAGCTCAGATGCCCATTAAGGGTAAATAATTTTGCCGAAGATATAAACATTTAAGGAAATTTGTGTGATAAAAATAATACCCTTTTTAAACATAAACTTGAACATAATATGGAAAAAATAAATCATATATTACCATATAAACATGCACATGTATATTCTACTAGTTGAATAATCACATGTAATAACTAATTTCGTAATGAGGGAATGCCTAACGATGGTCATCATTACCACATAGTAATGTACTTGTGCCAAGACTACCAATAAAGTTTTTTTCAAGGCCTTGTTCCAAGACACTAGTTTGTCTCATGAGACCTAGCGATGCATCGAGGAGCCATAGTAGGATCCACCCATCACTTACGAAGTCCACATCATTCCTCTTATGAAATTGTTGAAACATAGCATACACATTCATATTAAAACTAGAATAAAAAATGTCAATACATTAACCATAAACCATGAATGGTATAAAAATAGAACATCCACATTCAATCATATCTTAACTCATTAATTATGGAAGATTTTATTATAATAAATCAACCCCAATAAAAAATAATATACAGTAAAGGATGATGAAATAGTTGAAAATGATGTGTAAAACTTTTTGAGAGAAATACCCTTTTTGTAAAATCATTAAAAAGTCACACATTTATCATGGATGTAATTTAAAAATATACTTTTGAATCAATGTGTCCCATACCAATTTGATACTTTTGAAAAGAATTATCATTTCAAAAAATTCTTGTCTATATATATAAATACTTAAAATCATTTTGAAAACATGGACATTAATTAAAATGATTTAGATAGATAAATCTGTAAAACATTGGAAATTATGACCTTTATAAAGATTTCCATTAATACATCCATAAAATATTCAGTTTGAAATCATTTTTATGAAAGATGGACATGGGTGGTAAAAATGTCCCAGTAAATACTTACACATAAACAACCTCAAATAATAATGAGATTGAGGAATTAACCCATACCTTGAACTTTCCTTTAGTTGAGGGTACATTTAACCTCCTGTATGAAGATCATAGTATGTTATAAAATTATACAAAAACCATATTAATATTTATGATATCATTCATGATTCATTTATGACTTCATACTTCCCATTTAATAATAATTTCCATTTAAATTAACATTTCAGGAAATAATCGCTTTCATTATCGTACATGTTCTAACTTGTTACTCTTAATTATATCACTTAGATCAATATTTAAATAATTTATGAATATAAAACATGCTTTTTATATCCTATATATTTAGAATATATATATTTATAACAGAAATATATATGAAATGAAAAACACCGTTTATGGAGACGGTTGTCCATACGTAGGCATAAATGTTGTTTCCATTTTCATATCGTATTGAACGGAACTAAGTGAATAAGGTATATTTAATTACACACACACACACACATATATATATATTTATATATATATTTATATCTCCAATGGAATTATTATGTCAAATATTACATACTTATTATTAATATATATATTTATAATCGTCGATGAATGGGGAACGTGGAAATGAATCTCATCGCGTCATGGAGATGGTAATCTGTACGTACGCAAGACTGATAATATCATTTACATAATGGTGTGGAATTAGATAGTATATTAATTATATAGGGACATTATATTTTAGTTTTCATTATTTTTATACATATTACTCTTTATTATATCCATCCAAATAACATAGTGTTGAATAACAAATTACACCATGGCGTGAAGACGGTAAGCCGTACATACACACGCATGGTGACATTATCATTCATAAGATGAAAAGAATAATGAATATAGTTTTACCATTTTTAAAATCATATCCTGTTATATATATGACACTGGAGATATTATTTTATAATTGAAACTACAAAGAAAGTGTAACTGGAAGAATAAGAGAACTCGAAAAAGGGCGGTGAAATCATCACATATTATTCAGGTTCTTCCTTTTGATTGGATTAAAAGGGATCTATAGGTTATCTTTCTAACCAAAGGAAGGCCTCCATGATGAAAGAATGATAGTTGGGAGGATATTTGGGCATGTTTTGGCCAAGCCAAATGGATTTGGATGTGTGAATTTGAGAGAAGGGGAAGTTCCCTTTTATAAGAGGGGTGAGAGGCACCTTAGGAAAAACAGAAAATATTATTTTATAGTAAATTCATTTTCGGTTTATAATGGCTCAAAAATGAATTATTTAAAGGATAAGGTGGGGATGAGTCGATATACACTCAACTAATAGGTTTTAGACAGGTTTAGGAAACCATTTTAACATTATCTTTTAGATTTAACTCTTAGTTAAATATTTTGACATTTACAATGTCTCTTTGTATTTTTAAATTATATTGTTAATAAATATACAATAAAATTCCAATCAAACCCCAATTTGATAATTAATGTCATATATATAATTATATAAGTCTTTTGATCGATCCTTAGATTTTTAGGACTATTATATCTTTTAATAATGTAATATTTGTTTTAAAAACAATTTTATGTCAATTTTGTCACTATTTGGTAATAGTTTATTTGTTAAAATCATAACTGGATGATTACTTCAAAAAATAATTGATCTAACCAACCATAACATGTAATAATAACCAATAAAATTATTTTAATTTATAAAAATTCTCAAATTACATTTATTTCTATATTTATAATGTCAATTTTTTTTAATCTTTCATTAGAAAGCTAAAAATATTTCCTACATAATGCTATTATATTTATATTTCTTACATAATGGTATTATATTTATAATATGGTAATTACTACATCATAATTGTGTCATATATAAATTTAATTATTTAATGTCTTAAAATTATAAATATAATACAATTATGTATGAAATATTTTTAGCTTTATAATGAATATTTATAGTCGATTTTATCATATGTATAACCCAATATTAAATATGTTTTATTTTTTAAACATTGATTTTAACTCTTTTAAATCTTTTTGGAATTAAATAATAATAAATGTCCTAACCTAATCCAAGTAGAACTAAAGGATCATATTTTATTCATACGGTTGTTTTTGGTCGAATTACACTAATCCAATAGAATTTGGACATGTGTTAGGGTAAAAATAATATCATTTTACCGTATATTACCCTATTTACTTTTAATTGTGGTAAATAAAAGTTAAAAGTTAATATTTACGAAAAAATATTTTTATCGTATTAAAAAAACTTTTTCTTACTGATATCAACATAGTCTCTTGGATTTATGAAATTCCACTCATAGAAGCAGAAAAAATATGTTTTATACGAATTTGGAAATTTTCCTATGAGGTGTGTAAATGGAGGTGAAAAGTTCTAAAAACATTTATATATCTAATATTATAACTAAATGACTCCAATGAATTATATTGAACATATATAGGTATTATGTATCTATTTTTACCTAATATATATTTAAATTAAATAAATATATATTTAAATAAAAAGTTGGTTTTAAACAATAACTTTGAGTTTTTCACTATTCATCAAAAATTGAATGTTTTTAGAAAAATACCAAAAATTCACCTGAATATAATTTTGATATTATGAATTCAAAAATGAGGTCTATTTTACCAAATTAAGAAAATAGAAGTTTCATTTATTAAATTTAATTTAATTCTCGCTGTCAAAACCAAAAGGCGCATTTTAATGAAACAATAACTATCTAAAGATTGACACTTGTTTGTGTCCAATCTCAAAGTGAAATTTAATAAATTTAATAGAATTAGACTAAATGGTAAAAATAAAATCTATTTATACTTCCAAACCATTAAAATTTATAATTTAACACTTTAAATTATTTTTATTAAAAAAAAAATTTCAGTTAAAATATAGTATTTTTCACAATTCACCAAAATATGAAAGTTATCAGAAAAACAACAAATATTTATTAAAACTAAATTCATATGTCCTGATTATAAATAATACAATTTTTATGTCAAATTGAATATATATATATATATATATAAGTTTCAAATATTGTATTTAAAAAGGGTTCACTATTAAATGGCGGTAAAAGGGAATTTTTTGAAAAATACGTCATTAATATGAAATAAATGAATTAGTTCATACATTATGTCTAAGAAACTCATAATATAGACTCTAAAATTATAAAGATTATATATAGTTCAAAATTCAGATAATACTATTACTAACCGCTTTTGAACAGCTAGTTTGGTATGTCGTGGTGGGCTTGAACTCGTTATTGCATGTAGGGCATGTTATTGAATTATTTTGAAGAAATAACATACCATGAAATTTTGGGGTGGTACATTTTTCCCTCCTGCAATAAATTGCATCCTCGCAATTTGAAATTTTTCATCGAAAATAAAAAGTTTATTATTGAAAATACCATTGCGGAGAACTCATATCAGAAATTGGGTTCATAAAATTTTGTCTTAATAAGATGGAATATATATATATATCTATATATATCTATATATACTTGACAGGTAGAGTTTCTTCCTTTAACTAATTTCTACCACAATCTCATCTTTCACTCCAAAAGATTTCAAAAAATATTCTATTTATCTTAATTGTATAGGGTTTGAAAAATAATGAATTTATAATTAAACAATCAGACCCTTTAAAAAAACTAGATTATACCATCTAGGGAATTCATGTAGTCTAGTGGTAGGAGATAAATCTCAATTGCACTATGGTGTGGGTTCGATTCCCACAGATTTGTATGATGCAAAATATTTCCACATGGTCTGTGTGTTGTACTTTTTATAACAATCCAAAAATAACCATAACAATAATATCCAATTTCAATCTTAATCTATTGAACCTTTAGACTTATCCAAAATACTACTATCCAAACTCATAGTCCGAAATTTATAAGGATGTTAAACAAAGTGAAGATCATTTTTTCCATGTTATAACAAGTGAACACCTTCATCATGTATTATTTTAAAACATGGTAACACCCTGAATTACCATTAAACCTTATTGATTACATTCATGCTCCCATATCCATTATATAATAATGGATATATTCCTTATATCCAAAAATTTTGAATATTCAAAAATCATTAAATAAAAAAACCATTAATTAGATCCAAGATAGTCATGAATATCCAATATAATATATCCAATTAAACCATCTCTTATTCCAAAATTACTACAGTATTATCAAGACCATATAATCTCAAATTCCAAATGAAATAGTAATGCAGAACAATCCTTATTTATTTCCATAATTCATATAACGATAACATTGTTGATTGACATAATACTTTAATAAACACATAAGAACTCTTAATCAATTCACTTCATCTTCAGTAGTATCATAACTTGATTCTTATCAAATATCAAAATTTGGTGTATACTATGATGATTTGGACATTGATTACCATGGTGTCCCAACTCCTTGTAGATGAAGCATTACACATTTGAAACTATTTTCTTACCCTTGCAATCACATAATTGGGGTCCTTTTTCTACACACTTATAACAAACTCCCATTCCCTTCAAGCATTTACCAAGGTGATTCTTTCCACAGTTATCACATATGGGAAAATACTTCTTTTCCCTCTTCCCTTTATCTGTCCTTCTCTATTCCATAATTTTCATCTCTTTCTTCCCTTCAATTCCATTAGACTCAAGGAATTCATTACATGTCTTATTAACACATGATACAATTTATTCATATGTTGATAATATATGGGATACTATTTCTTTTCTAAATGATTGCTTAATACTGTTAAATATTTTATCTTTATAACTCTTTGGATCATACATATTGATGGAGTTCACATTCCTTCTACGGGGCGCCATTTTATACAATGGCCTACACTAGGATATTTTAGGAATTGGAATGAATAATTCCAAAAATGTTAAATACCTAATGTAAATTGAACAGTTTATGGATATAATCTATAAAAATATTTTCTTTTAAAAAATATTTACTCGCAAATCCTTCATAATGATTTGTAAAAAAATGAAAATTATACTATTCATATCCACTAGGAGTGTCGTAACCAAGAGTGCAACAAGGCCCATTATTGTGCACTAGTTCTCGTTCGAGTCTAGCTCAAAGTGGTGTTTTCGGGTTTTACCCCTAGGTACATCTATGCCAGAGCCACCTCTACCTACTCGTATCCAGACAGGGATGTATTTGATTTGAAAACTCACAAAATCATTACATTACCAAAATTCTAAAATTTTCATACATATTAATCCTAAAACTCTATATTTTGGTAATGTTTTCTAATAAGAGTTTATCTAAATCCAGTTTCCAAGGTTATTCCAAAACTTCCTCTGATACCAACTATAACGCCCCGACCCCAGTTACCCAGATCCGGTGAATTATTTTAATACATTTCAATGATTACAAGAAATCATGTCCTGAAGAACTGATCAGTTTAGCAGTCTTGGAAAATAGGTTACATACGTTAACATTAAATTAATATTTCAAACATAAAACATATAATAGATAGTTCATTGAGAATTCCATTATTCCCCTTATCTTAACCCTACATATCTCTCAAAATACACTTCATGGAATCCTAAAAAAATTAAATATATGAAAGGGGTGAGCATAGATGCCCAGTAAGGGTAAATAATTTAGTGGTAGATATAATCATTTAAGGCAAGATGTGTGATAAAAACAACAATCTTATTAAACATAAACATGAACGAAATATAGAAAAAATAAAGCAAACATCGGTATATAAACATGCACATGTATATTCTACTAGTCGAATAATCACATTTAATAAATAATTTCGTAATGAGGGAATACCTAACGCTGGTTATCATTACCACATTGTCAAGGCCTTGTTACATGACTGAAAATAAAATTCTTGTCAAGGCCTTGTGGAAAGACAGATGTTTGTCTCATAAGACCTACCGATGTATCGAGGAGCTATAGCGAGCTCCACCCATCACATACTAAGTCCATTACATTCCACATATAAAATATTTGAAACATAACATAAAAATTCGTATTAAAACTAGCATACGATATTTCAATACATTAATCATAAACCATGAATGGTATAAAAATTGAACATCCACAGTTAAACATATCAGAACTCATTCAATAAAAAATGGAAGATTGTATTATAATAAATCAACCCCAATCAAAAATAATATCCTATAAAGGATGATGACAAAGTTGAAAATGATGAGTAAAACTTTTTGAGAGATATATTATTTCTGTATAGTAATTTAAAAGTCAGATTTATCAAGGAAGTAATTTAATAGAGATATATTAATCAAAGTGTCCTATACCGGTTTCAAACTTTTCAAAATAATTATCATTTAAAAACATTCATGTCCATATAAATAAATCCGTAAAATCATTTTGAAAATATGGAAATAAATTAAAAATATTTAAATAGATAAATCATTAAAACATTGAAAATTCTGATCTTGATAAAGAGTAAATTTCAAAAATCCTTAATATATTCATTTTGAAATCATGTTTATGAAAAATGTACATGGATGTTAAAAATTTCCTAGTAATTACTTACATATAAACAACCCCGAATAATAATGTGATTGAGGAATTAACCTTTACCTTGCACTTTCCTTTAGTCGAGGGTTTGTTTAACATAATGTATAAAGATCGCAGTATGTTATTAAATTATAACAAAACCATATTAATATTTATGATATCATATATGATTTATTTATGATTCATAATACCCATTTAGTAATAATTTCCATGGTAAATTAACATTTTGGGTAATAATCCCATTCATTATCGTACGTGTTTTAACATGTAAATCTTGATTGTATCACTTAGATAAAGATTTCAATAGTTCTAGAATATAAAACATGATTTATATATCATATATATTTAGAATATAAATATGTTAAATAGACATATATATGAAATGAAAAACACCGTTTATGGAGATGGTAGTCCATACGTCTGTATTAACGATGTTTCCATTTTCATATCGTATTGAACGGAACTAAGTGAATAAGATATATTTAATTACATATATATATATATATATATATCCAATAGAATTATTATTTCATATATTACATACTTATTTGTAATATATATTTTCATAATCATCATTGAATGGTGAACGTGGAATTGAATCTCATCACGTCGTGGAGACGGTAATCGGTACGTACGCACGAGCGACAATATCATTTCCATAACGGTGTGGAATTGTATGGTATATTAATTTTAAAGAGACATTAGAATATTATTTTAATTATTTATATATATATATATATATTACTCATCATTATATCAATCTAAATGACATAGTGTTGAATATAAAAATTCACCACGACGTGGATACGGTAAGCTGTACGTACGCATGCATGGTGACATAATCATTAATATGATGTATAGAATAATTCATATAGTTGTTACATATTTTTAACAACATCACATTATATATAAGATACTAGATATATTATTTTAGAATGGAAAAAACATTGAAAGAGTAACTGGAGGAATAAGAGAACTTGAAAGAGTGTGGTGAAATCATTACCTCTTCTTCGGGTTCTTCCTTTTGATTTGATCAAAATGGCTCCATATGTTGGCATCATGACAAAATTAAGGCCTATTGAATGAATTTATGATATATTGGAGGATATTTGGGTAGGTTTTGGCTGATCCAAATGGATTTTGAGATGTTAATTTGAGAGAAGGGGAAGTGCCCTTCTATAAGAGGGGCGAGGGGCACCATAGGAAAAACATAAAATATTATTTTATAATAAATTTTTTTACGGTTTAAAATGGCTCCAAAATGAATTATTTAACAGCTAGGGAGGGTATGGGTCTAAATCCACTCAAAATAACGGTATTATAAAGGTTTATGTCACCAAAATAGCCTTATATTTTATATTTAACTCTTAGTTAAATAGTTTGACATTTACCACGTCTCTTTCTATTTTTAAATTACATGGTTAATAAACATACCATAAAATTCCAATAGAAAAATTATTTGTTCATTAATGTCATATAAATTATTATTTAAGTATTTTTTATGAACCTTATATTTTTTAGACTATTATATCAATTAATAATATAATATTTGTTTTTAAAACTATTTTATATCTATTTTGAGACTATTTGGAATTTGTTTTCATGTTAAAATCATAACAGCATGATTATTTCGAAATAAAATTATATAACCAATCATAAAATGTAATAATAACCTATATAATTAGTGGAATTTATAAAAAGTCTAAAATTACATTTATTTGGATATTTATAATGTCAATTATTTTAATCATTGATTAATATGGTAATTACTGCATCATCATTGTGTCATAAATTTATTTAATTATATAATGTCTAAAAATTATAAACAAAATAAAATTATGTAGTAAATATTATTATCTTTCTAATGAATATTTATATTCGAATTTATCGTATGTATAATTCAATATTAAAAATGTTTTAGTTATTAAACTTTGTTTTTAACTCTTTTAACTGATTTTTGAATTAAATATTAATAAATGGCCTAATCTAATCCAAGTGGACCTAAAGGATCATATTTTATTAATAAGGTTATTTTGTTCTAATTAAACATATCTAATATAATTTGGACATGTGTGACGGTAAAAATAATATCATTTTTTCCCTTAATTACCCTATATACTTTTAACCGTGGTAAATAAAAGTAAAAAAGTTATTATTCCCAAAAAAAAAAATTATCATATTGAACCAAATTTTACTTATTTATATCAATTTTTTCTCTTGTATTTTTGATATTTCCTTCATAGAAGTGGTAAAATTATGTTTTATGTGAATTTGTAAATTCACCTAGGAGGTGGGTAAAAAATGGTGAAAAGTTCAATACGCTTTTATATATCTAATATTATTAAAAAATTACTCCAATGAATTAAATTGAATATATATATGTATTATGTATCTATTTTTCCTTAAATAAATTTAATTTAAATAAATAGTTATTTAAAAAAACGTCAGTTTTAAACAATAACTCACTGTTTTTCACTATTCATAAAAATTTAATGTTTTTAGGAAAATACAAAAAAATCAACCTATGATAATTTTGAAATAAAAAATTCAAATATGAGGTCCTATTTACCAAATTCAATAAATAAATGTTGAATTTGTTATTTTAAAATTAAATCTTGTTTTCAAAACCTAAAGGTGTATTTTTAAGAAACAATTACTATCAAAATATTGACACTTGTTTATGTCCAATGTCAATGTGAAATTACTTAAAATGACAAGAATTGGATTAAATGGTAAAAATATAATCTATTTATACTTCCAAACCATTAAAATTAATAATTTTACAGTATAAAGTTTTTTAATAAAAAAAGTTTTATTTCAGTAAAAATATAGGTTTTTTACTATTCACCCAAATATGAATGTTATTTGAAAAACACCAAAAAATTATTGAAACTAAATTCTTATGTCCAAATTCTAAAGAAGAAGTTTATTTTGTCAAATTGAATATGTATTAAAGATTCAAATATTGGATTTAAAAAGGGTTCATAATTATAAGGTAGTAAAAGTGCATTTTTTTGAAAAATACTTCTTTTATCGGAAAAAAAATGAATTAGTTATTACATTATGTATAAGAAACTCCTAATAGGGATTCTAAAATTATAAAGAATTATATATAGTTCAAAATTCAGTTAATACTGTTAATAAATACTTTTGAACGAATACTTTGGTAAGTCATTGTGCGCTTGAACTCGGTGTTTCGTGTAGTGCAAGTTATTAAATTACTTTGAAGAAATAACATACTATGAAATCTTGGCGTGTTACCTTAATGGGGTTAGATAACATTTTTTAACCATTCCATTCATGTCGTATGAGGCATCCCGATATAAAAGAGGGTAAATATGATCTCTTAAATTAGATGTCTCTTGGAATTATCTACGGAAAGACTAAAATTTACGGTCTTGTGCTGAGGATGTGGATTATTCTGGGTAGATAAGTGTGGTGCGACATTGGAAAAAACATGACTAAATGAGGTCCAATTTATCCCAAAACTAAAACACATTCTCTTAAGGGTGATTTCATATATTATAAGTCATAATTATTTTTTTGATATTATATTTTAAGGTAATATAGTTTGCATCATGGGGAAAGTATTCCAAAAGGTACGTTCATGGCGCGATAGTTATAACCCATCGTCAATGAGGACCAAGGGGGCTCATGTCGCACAACAGACTCCCATGGAAGACACGGACATATTTTAAGGTCATGATTCTTGGACATAGACCTATATTTTATGTTAATAGTTATCGCACCATGGGGATATATGAGAAAATTTGTGTAACATGTAAGAGTAAAAAAAATCAACATGAATAAGGACTAATATTTCCCAATACCACTCCATATACTCTGTAGATGTTCTTTTGGAGTTTAAAGTCAGATGTTTTAATTAGGGAAAAAAATTTAATAGCGTTACATATAAACTATAAAAATATGTTTACTACAATCATGTGAGGAATTAATGTGGTAAAACCTGATGTTAAATAGACTCTGAGGCTTGATACCACACAAGTATCAGTGGAGAAAACAACACATTGATTAATTTCATAATTCTTGGATCATGAAATATGAAAAAATATATTAATTTAATGTTCCATAGACAATTGTTGGCCTTATATAAAACTATGGGGTATAGAGGGAGTGAATACCTTATGTGGATGAGGATAAGGAGGATCACATACAACAACCAAGGTTTAGGGGAAATTGGGTTTATGAATTTGTAGCTGGGCATATGGAGGACATGTTTGGGCATTGCAACATGTCCATTGCGAATCAGAATCCTACCAAAAGTTGTTCTAGAACAAGGAATGGTAAGAGACCAATCTTGGTAGGTATGATCCACTATAGTGAGGGAATATGAACCATCCCATGATTTTCATGTGTCATTCAATGTTAAAGACATGTGGAATGGTTTTTTTAACTATATCATGCATACCATGTGAGGAATCCCGATCTAAAATATGGAAAAATAATTTCTTATTAATAGGCATCCCTATTTCATATGGGGTCAAATCATAATTAAATGTTATGCCTTTAGGACGTAATGAATTGTAGTTTAAAACCCAACAATCATACTAAAGAGTTTGTGAATAGGTTAATGTCATATATCCTGCACCAACAATACGGATATTCTCAAATTGGTATGGGTAGTGTGCAAGGCTTAAAAACCTAATGTGAATGAGGGTCTATGAGCCATAGGGCCACACTATATATTCTAGAGAGAACATTCACACAATTTATAAATGTAATTCTTGGTCTATTTGATCTGATTTTATGTATATGTAGTTCGGACACATTAGGTTGGGTGTCCCGAATAGATATGTTTCTTGTGCGGGAATGAAAAAAATACATGAATGAGGGTCAAGAAGGGCCGACCCCACATATCATAGTCCATAGCAGAAATAGGCACACAATTTGAGGTAATCATAAATTAACCATAGCCTATTAATTTAAGGTCATATATTTTGGACCTAGTTCACAATTTAACTTCTTCTGAATGGGATGAAGACACGTAGTTTAACATCATATTGTGATGATGCTATTTTTATGATATTTTCCATCATGAAACTATGAAATTTCATACATAGTTCATCATCATACAACTAGGATGCAC
The DNA here is from genome assembly GCA_963277665.1 of Viscum album. NCBI lineage: Eukaryota > Viridiplantae > Streptophyta > Magnoliopsida > Santalales > Viscaceae > Viscum > Viscum album. The sequence continues at coordinate 443,609,576 of OY728129.1, forward strand.
AGGTATAGTTTATCACCACATGACTAGGATGCTGGTTATACTGTTTATTGTCATGAAACTAGGAATCTGGTTATGATGTTTGTCACCATGAAACTATAAATTTGTTTATTTAGATTAAACTCATGAAACTAGGATTTCAGTTTCCTTATGAGATGTAGTCATTGGGAATATGAGCATTGGCTAGAGGGGTAACTTTCTCTTCATCCATGGTGACAAAATATTTCATTATATTGGGATTATACTTAAGAATGATAAATTTCCCTTCCCATTTGGGATCCAACATTGGTGGATTATTGCTATGTATCATTGGAATAATGAGATCCAGTACCAGGTCTCCCTATGTAAGGGAATAAATGTGAACCTTATTTTTTAACACTCACGATATCTTGTTATAGTTCCTCTCTAGATTGTTCAAGGCATGAAGTTTATTCTCTTTTAGTGCTCCCATATCACCTAGGTGGACTACATACAATATACCAAATATATGTTGGTCATATATTGGTGTTCAATGGGATTGTATCTGAAACATAATGGGAATATGATCCTCCTTCCCATAAACTAGGGAAAATAGATTCCCTTGGGTGGAATTTATAGTTGTCATCTGGTAGTCTTAGAGGGTTTTGGGGAGCTAGTTTGGTCTTATTTTCATGTTTTAATAGTCCATTTTCTAAATTATTTTGGAGTGTGTTTCATAGAAAACATTAAACATTCTATTTTCCTACAAGTGATAGTAGGAAGTATGGTTGGACTTTAGGTTCTAATTGGCATACAAATTTTCCAGCAAAGTAGAGCAGATGATATATTCATCGTCAGAGAGAATGTCATGAGTGTCTCTGAATAAATTTTATAGTATCTCATTAATTTAATCAAGGATCATGTCGTGACTTCCTTGATAGTGATCACTTTTTCCCATTTTGATAATAAATCCATCATGTTATGCACTAATCTTTACCAGTTAGTGTTTTCTTCCAGATAGTGTCTGACACCATTAAGTACTCACACCACAATGGGCCAGAATACATGATGGTATGGAGGAGAGTCAACACTCAATGACCAAAATTGTAATGGAACTGGGATTCGTGATACCTATTATCAAACTCGAACCTATCATGAACCATGGGGGGATAGAAATAACCCAGACTCTAAATCTAATGGGAGAGCTTCAACCCACATAATGAGTACCACATGACCCAAAATCAAATTACACTATAACCTGATGAATATCATCCACACGTATGTACAATTGGTTACATCCATCAAAAACACATATTTTGAGAGTATAAGAAATGTTAGGATGACACTAGATGTTGAACGAAACTACACAATAATGGATTAAGTGACGCTCAGCTTGATTTTTTGGGAGGGACCATATTGAAGATACTTTCTTAAAGATGTTTTCCAAATGGTTTTTTCCAATTTTAAATAGTAACTCAATGTTTTCTATATATTTGAATTGGTAGTTAGCTGGTTCACCTACTAGTTGTCATCATTGTTTGAATGGTGGAATAAAAGAATCTATAATATAGAAAAAAAATGAACAAATCATCATTGTTAAGCACAATAAGATAATTAGATAGCCATCTCAATGCATTACCATGACAATTCTACAACTAAGTAACATGAGTCACCTCTATATGTTGAGGGAAAATGGCTATTATCTTTTGATTAATCTCTGGAAGAGTAAATAACTCTATATTTTGGATAAAATAATCACCATTAATCTACTAGATGACTAATTCAAAGTCTCCCTTTAAAAGAAAGCATTTGAAATCAAATTATTATGCATTTTTATGATAGGTAATTATATCCTAATACCTTGCATCATGGTTTGTACGGTTTTCTAAACTTAGGAACATGTATAGAAGTATATGTTGTTTTTGAGTGATGAAGATAATACCCATGCCAACATTGTTACACTTGCGACAATTGTTTCTTACATCGGTTGGACTATGGGATTAATGATCAATGGGTATATTCCAAAAGTTTATGGCCTAATCCAATGAATGTGTGGAATCATCTGGGAAATTAGAATCTAGAGGAAAATTTTCAGGTTTAGGATGGTTGGCAAGAATGTTAACCGACACTTGACACTTGATGGATTTACATAGGACAAAATTGATATCTAACTATGGATAGATAACTGCCCAGTGTTCTAGCTGACCTATGAACATCAGGAAACATTGAATATAATTTAGTGGATCCACATAGTACTCCTGTTCTATCTCCTAATTTTCTATATAATGTGAATGATTTTACATTTCCAAATCTAGTGCTAGACAGTTCTTCTCAATAGGGGAGTATCTGGCTTCCATTTCGATGAGTATGCAATTGATTTAGTAAAAACTGTTCATTCATACCTCACTATATTTATTAGACATAAGGGAACCAATATACCATTACATTGATTTAAAATAGAGGAAAAATTATTCCTTGATATGGGTGGCATCAAGACCAAATGTTGTGGATGATACTACATGATTTACTTGAAGATCGTCTGGAACACTTCATCCCACTAAGAGGCATCCCATTTTTCATGATATTGTATAAGGGATTACACATAACATATAGGTTTACAATGAACTAGTGTATGTTGGATTGATGTCCCTAGATTCCTTGTAACTCATTGAGGTTTCTCGGAGGAGGCATCTTGCAATTGGACTTCATCATTTATGGACCAATCCCAACTTCTCTGTATTTGACATAGAATCTATGAATCATCCTAGAGATTTCGCCAAATACAAACATTAAGAGTTTAATCTTATAATTCCATTCATATATAAATGTAAACACTTTTTTGAGATCTTTAATATTTTATTAACAATGGAGTGAATTGACCAACAAATCATACAGGTAGAATTCCAATAGTATCACGATGATCATTTTGAAGATGGGGTTCATGGACAACAATTTATTATATCCTAAGTTCTTTATACAAAAGGTAGTCACCTAATAGAATAAATTTCTTTGTGCTGCCCAAAATTTAGTAGACTCATCGTCCTTATGGGCCATACATGTATGATTTTATCGTGAGTCTCCAACCATGAAAGAAAGATTATGGAACACTATCACCCAAAGATAAAAACCAACCTTTTGAAAATGGTGGATGAGATCTAAAAATTCAATATGGACAATGAACATCCCATTATTTGTTCTAATTGGGACAATTTTAGTTTTCTATTTATTTTAATAATCTTCCTTGATATTTTTTGATTTTCTAATCTTATCAGCTCTGTACTTGACCATGGAAACTAGGGTAGAAATCATTTTTAAGAGATTTTATGAACATGTAATGGCTCACTAAGTGTAAAAGATGGTTGATTTTGACTACATGGTATATCCCTAGCATCGCATTATATATCTAGGTGAGGAAATTCTGGTGTTTCTTCATGAAGGTTTTACAATATTGTGGCTCCTCTGGAGGAATAGGTTCACTTATCATTTTAATCCTTGGATCTACTATTATACGAAGATTCTCATTTACAATCTCGTCAGTGGTAGTGGATACACCATCCTCAAATGTGGGTGGATCATCTTGAAAATCATATTCAATATCTGACTGAAGAGAAATTTGTTGTAAGAGGATCGTCCAAGAAAATTGATTTGTGAGGAGCATTAGATAATACAGGTGAAAATATAGAAAATTTCTTTTAGGGACTCCTACTTAGCAGAAATCATAGTGGAAGAGGTTGTTGAGTGAGTCCCATCAATTCCTTCGACTATGGGTCCCATTCATTATTTCAATGAAATGTTGGAGTGTCAGGTTTTATTGATTTAACCATGCTCTATATAATAGGATAAAATTATAATAAATGGTTTTCATATAGAAAAAAACTTTTCACCTCATATGGGTAAGGGCATCTATTATCACCCAAGCCTATCCTCTATAAGAGTATGAGGTAATATGTAAAATTATTCTTTTTTAGGTATTATATTATCATGTATCTCAAAAAATAAAATTCAATTTCTTAAATATGGAATTGTGGCCATCAACTGGTGAATTTGAATGATGAAATAATTATCCAATTAATCTCAAGGACTGGCTGCTACACTTCTGTGATCAACCTCATTGGTCCAAGGTCGCTACCCCACATTGTTGTAATAGTAGGCACTTGACCAATGAGGGAATCCATTAGGAACTTGTGATATGAGGAGGTGAATACCAAGTATATATGTTTTTAGGTACCACCAAGCACCAAGTTGTAGGTGTAATTATTTGTGGCTTCCATGAATTCAATACTAGATACCAATCCTCTGATGTAAGTTTTAAAATGAATCCTACCACACGATATGAGCATTTTAATTTTATAAAATTGATTCTTTCAGTCATAAGGGCTTAAATATGCTTCTATCAGTCCCAAATTCTAATTTTACTGGGTTGGGATGAGGTTGATCCCAAAACTACTATCTACCAGACATCGATGGATCACTTTTCCATTGAACTATCCTACAATGTATTGTTAGAAGATGATCCCCTCCATGATGAATCCCCCATCATCCATTTAGAACAATATTATTTTTTGGAATTCCTCCTTCCCAACCTCATCTATAAAGTAGGTCTATGAGGATGTAACCTCTTATCTGAAGTGGAGTGAGATTTCCAATGCTTTTGCAAGAGCCTCAGTCATTTATTTCATCAATAAAAGTTCCTTCATAATTTATATCCTTGCATGTATGCTATCACGTTGATTCGACAAGTTATACTTTCATGGAAAAGGAATTTATTTCCATTGGGGACACCACTATGGATGGTGGCATAACAGGTGCTGCTTGATGGAGCACACAGATTTTTTTAGTGCTAGAAATAGACTACTACTTGTCAGAAAATTCATCCAAATCCACTATTGGATAACTATTGGAAAGCAGATGCCTGGATATAAAAGGAAAATACTAATAATGATGTAGTTTTAGGTTTTCCACCCATTCATTAAGCACACCCAATTCAAGAGACATGTATGATGATGTTGTATTAGAGGACTACACATGATAGGATCTATGAAACACATACTTCTTGGTCTTGATAGCATGAATTTATTGGTCTAACTCATTGGACTCAGTAATCTAAATGTTTACACTTTTTCATCCTTCTATTATGTGGTGTCAACCAGAGGAACTATGTAGGTTTTTAGAGAATTCCTACTCTATTGGTAGAATTTAGTTGTCAATCTAATAAATGATGTCCATAGAGGAATAGTCTTTGTCATCATCGAAGAAATACTATATTTCTCGGCATAACCTAGGCATGATTAAAAACATTATAGGATTGAAATCACTATGGATGTGAGATGGATTTGAATACAGTGGGGGTGTTTAATTTTTCTTGGGCTATCGGTTCCTACCATTCTATGATTTAGGTGACTATGACCATGAGGGAAAAGAATCATCCAGGGAATGATTGTTGGATTCATATGGTTTGGGCCGTCATAAGGACATAGGGATGATTCCATTGGCACGATAAAATTCCCGGCTAGGCAGCCAATTTTTATACATCTGAGTCGCACTACAGGAAACCTGATTCCATTAACCTAAATAATCTATACAGTTTGCAGGTTTGGAGGAGATATATTCCACCTATGTCTAAAATATCTGAAATTGGGCCCTTCAATTATCCACATACTCCTAGATCAGATATTTTAACAAATATTATTATTGGATGTTATTTCAATAGTTCTTATGGTTAGAGAAATTGTCATGGAGATCAGTATTCTCATATTCAGGGGATTGTTGAATAGTGGAGGCTTCAGAATCTCATGTTTTAGGGAACTGAAAAAATAATTTAGAACATGTCGATCCTTAAAGTAAAAAATTATACTTCCTTCTTTCCAAGAAATTCATTCTAATATCCTAGCTTAGAATGTGCTATGTGGCCTAATGAAGTGCTAGATACATATTATCTCATATCAGTGGATGTGCCTGGTGAGACGGCTATTGATGGTTCTATATTGGTAGACACATCCCCTAGTAAGTATTCTTTAATTGGAATGTATTCTCACGCAAAAGGCCAACAACTCAAATTTATTGGAGGATTATACTTATACAATGGAATAAATATATTTTTGGGAAGTCATTCATACAGGAGAAGGAGGATGCAATAGATGCAATTGTATAACCTTTTTGAAGAAATTATCTAAATTCTAGGGCTTGTCAAAGAATTCATGGAACCCGACAAGGAATATCTGAATGATAATGGAAAGGACTAGCTCAGTACTAATGTTCATTATTAAAATCCTTAATATATTCTCTTCAGTTAGTGACATATATTGTGAATATGTAAGAAATATCCACTTGAAAAAAAATATATGACTCACTCATCAGGAAGTGAATTTCTCTTGAAAATTTAATCAATACATGACTTATAAGTTTTGGAACCGAATATGTATCGGAAATGTCTGATAAGTGTTTCCAAACATGTGATAGAATAGATTGAAAACTTGTTATATTAGATGAATACATTTCCTTCCATTTCCAGATGAAAAATAGAAGCTTTCCAACCTCATATTTCTCTGATGATCCCATCATGGGCCCACAACTCAAGATAAATTGTGACCAATATTACTCCGGGTAACCAATTCCATTTAAAAGAGAATATCATAGGTTCTAAAAATATGGTTTTACCATCATGTAATCCACGCATACTCGGTTTGTATTTCCATTATGCATTCTTTCCATTTATCATGTTTCAAGGAATTTGGGATGAGCTGTGATATAGGTTGTTAATTATTCATGGAGGAGATCTATATCTTGAGGAGGATTACATACCACCATTGAATTTATAAGAAATTTTACACTATATGAACTCCTATTGGCTTATGGTGAAACTTGATATCAGTCCTGATGAAGATGATAATGGTTCTTGGGTGGATTTGGTGACATATATTTTAGTCGGTTTCCATAAAACTATTTCCTCAAACTATCATGATTCATAGGATCACTGAGCTCGGCTAGGGGAAAGTGGATATGGATAAAAATATGTTTCCATAGTGGGGGGAAATGGGATACCATTGAGGATCTCCATAATCCGGTCATCACTCAACAGGTAGATCACCTACTATCCTTTTTGGATCTGCAACCTTACAGAACAAGGATGAAACTACAGGATCTGCCTAAATAATTGGAAATATATCAATAATATTGGAAGGATAAACCATATCCATACCCTTATTATTACTCTGATAGGTATAAATTTAGTAATAGGGATCCTTAGGTCCATGCATATGTCATTTAGGAGAGTATGGACACTTGAATGAGGGTATACTTATTACGGTGCTTCACCTTGGGGAATGTTTTCCACATCACTCTCAAAATTGGGGAACCATTCCTCTTATTCTTCCAAAAGATTTTTGATTATGATGTTTATCATAACAACTCTAATAGGGAAAACCTTGATATCAAAAAGTGGTTATGTATATCATAGGATTGGGATGATGTAGATATCGATATACTATCCCCACACACTGATCTGAACATGGAGGGATGCATCTTCTAATATTATATAGAGCATTGTGATGATCTTGACGTATCTCTGTTTGATATTCTGGTAATAACATGGTGATCTAGTGTGTTGAAACACTGATATTTATTCCAAATGATCCTTTTGTCACTATTGGTTAATGTCATCTAGGTGACTTTGGTTTTTTGGGTATGCTAGCTAATGATCATGAATGTGGAAAAGCCTTACCGAAATGGTCCTGTAAAGCATATGACCCGGACATTGGTGATGGACCCTAGGATATCAAATTTGGATATTTAATTTATCCAAAACACTACTTAAAATTTATTTTCCGGAAAAGTATCCCTTAATATTTCTTTCTCAGAGGTAGGGCTCAGATCATAGGTAGCCTTGGAATTGATCGTTTTTGCTCGATAAATTGGAGGCATCACTGAGGTAGATCCATACAGTGATTCTTTAGTTGGTGAATGAGTCATTTCATGAGTCAGCTATCTATTTTGTGCTATAAAATCTCTCAAGGGTGATTCAAACCACATCATCATGTCCTTATAGGATGGGGTGTTCACCACCACCTCATGTGAAAGGGCAGAAACACTCATCAGTAGATCCCTAGGTATCTCACTATTGGACTGAGTAATCCTAGACCATAATGTCTCTCATTTTTCTCTAGTATAGGTAGATAGGATATATAGAGTGATAGAGATGGTTTTTTTATGATCCCCTAAATGGGATCCAAAACATCCTCCACCTATATGTATCCTTGGAGGAATCTAGGGATCCTTTGGAATTCACCTTCTATAATGATTACATTTACCTATTAGGATCCTTCCTTAGACTATGATTCCTAGAGTGGATAATCCAATATTGATATATCATTGTATTTAATAACAAAAAGCTCAAATAGGTCAATGGAAACATGGATCATCCTATGATTTCTCCTTCAGTGGTGATTGTTCGCCTTTTATAATGGAATGGCACTTTAGGGAGAGACATGCATTCGTTAGGTGTATGGTAATTTTTCTAATTGGTGTTGAAGTGGGTAAGACCACCAATTTTATAGGATGTGACATGAGAAATACCTCCATGTTGGTTGTTGACGATATCACAAGGGGAAATTTTTGTTGGTCAAATTTAACATGGGGCGGAATACCACATTTAAGTGATGGAATACAGAAAACGAATGTTTACTATTCATTAATGTCATGGTGAGGAACACCAAATTGATAGGTAAAAAACTAAAGATGTCATCCTTTTTTTTTTGATTATGTAATGGGAGGTACATCCACTCTGATTAAATGAAACAAGAGGAGGACCTCCAAGTTGACTGGTGATACCAACATAGAGAGGAACTCCTTAATAGTTGTGAATGATGTGGGGAGGAACTTCACTATGATCCCTTTTGTTTTGGGGGGAACCTATTCTTGTCATGGTAATTTCAGGGTTTTGTCTTTTTAGTTATTGTGGGAGAATGGAGGATATGTTCTTGAGATTAAAATGACATGAAGATAACGTTTCCACTGATTCTTGGAGCGGGGGGGGGGGGGGGGGGGACATCATAAGTTGGTGATAGTGCAGGGAGGATATCAGCAATAAAACTTGTCTTCACATGTCATCTGATAATGGATTTTTATTGTTCATGATATTGACATAGTCAATAGAGCCTACATGTTTGGTGGATGGGGTCTTGATCACACCTCATCAAGGTTGGATCCATGTTTGTTGGTGGCCATGATCTAGTGAAATGTTCCCGTACAGGTAGGGGCCATATGATTTATTGAAGACCATTCCCCTTGTTAGAAATTCTCTTGGATATTCCCCTGATGTTGGTGTTGGGTGGTTCAACTGAAGACACTAGATAAAGGTTAATGTACAAGGTTTATTATTCCTAAAGGACTAGTCATTGCTAGCACTGATGAGGAAAAATGGGATCTCTCCATAGCACATCACGAGTGGCAGTAATTGCTAAAGTGACTCAATCATCCACCTCTTCATCAGTATAGGGGAGAGATTTATAATATCTCTTCAAGGACAGGCCCTCTATGTGTTCTTCGATTGGAACAGGGAGTAGTTGATTCATTTGAGGCACATTGGATTGGAGATATCAGTGATTTGATGAATCATCCAAGTCTTGAATGTCCATGTACCTAGTGGGAATGACCCCCACAAGTCTTAAAAAGCTATGACGGTGTCCATAACCTTCTATTAGATAATTTATAATGGTGAGATTAGGAATTGGTATTTGGTAGATGATTTCATAGTGGAGAGTTTGGTAGAGATGTTGTCATGTAAGATTACTACATTAGCATTTTTCTTACCCTATTTTCTGTGGGTGTTGTGCGGTTGGTATAATGCGGTTTGAGTCTTGTAAGGATATTGGGATCACCCATAAATACAAATATATGAAAATATATTTCAAATTCTCTAATTTCTTCTAATATTATATGTATTGAGAATGTTATCCATGATGATAATGTTTCATACCATGTATCAACAAAATTTTATTACCCTGGTTTTAGGTCAATTATCTATTAGGACCACCTTTTTCAAGGTGGGACCTAGAACCTGAAATTTGGATCTATTAACATGATAATAAAGTAATTAATATAACTCTACTTGTACCCATTTTTAGTATAAGAATTTCACATCTGTTTTATCATTTTATTTTTGAACAGTTTTCTTCTGGCACACCCATGTTTCCGCAATATGGAGCATGCACACATGATTCTCTTGTTTCTCCTCATTCTCACATTAAAATGGTGAGGGATTTCATCACATTAAATTTGGATGTATTCACCTTGATTAAAAATGGATAATGGTACATCAATTCTTATTTCCATGGATTCCTCCTTGGAAATTTTCTCATAGTATGGGTCTCTCTGGTATCGTTATTTCCTATTCATGGAACTCATTTCTTAGTGCATTTCATTGTCAATGATTTTTAATTACACTTATTTTTTCTTGAACTTCCAGTTGGAATGGTCAAGAAAAACACATTAAATACTTGGAGAAGTAACTTTTGGAAAAATTTGTATGTCAACTGACTAGGAACATTATTCCAATATATTATTCCATATTAGAGGGAATCTCTAAGAGGCTCTTAGGGCTTCAAACTAAAGGTATACCATCTTGATCGTATGGTATCTAATTTATGTGTTGAATATCTCTCATGTATGTATCCTTAAGAATCACATGTTGTTTATGAGAGAACTGACTACATATGAACACATCCATTAGAGTGTTCTCCTCTGGCATCCCATGATTTAATGAGGGTTTTGTTTTGGATTTTGTTATAATTTATGTGTTATATTGTGATGAATTAGGACATCTGGTTCTATATGTGCATGGTATGAGTTTGTTTTCTTGTGGAAACAGAGTTAATGGAAAAAGATCCCCATTGAGGAGTATTAGGGTGGTAAATTTCTTTTATAGATCACCTAAAATGTTTACCGATGGATGGATTAGAATTCCACATTGAGGTAGATATGGGAGGTGTTTTACATTATGTGAATATTTCAAACCATTAAGGTTGACTGTAACACACCTTGTGGTGGATCGGGTAGGAATATACCATTCAGGGAGAACTTGAATAGTTTACAAATGGATGGATTAGAACTCGGAATGGAAGATGATCTGAGAGGTGTGTCCCATAAATGTAAGGAACCAAACCATGAAATATTTTTTCAAAAACACAGAAGGTAAATATGGGAGGAACATTCATAAGATTTAGTGACTTAATTATTTACTAATCGATGGATTAGAATTCTACCTGGATGTCGATATGATAGGGGTTCCCCATAAATGTAACATTTCAATCCATGAAGGTTGATCATAACAGACCTATAAGATTATTGGGGATGCACATCCTTTGGAGGGATCACTTGAAATGTTTTCCAATTGATTGATAAAAACCCCCCATAGAGGAATATCGATGCAGTGTTTCCAGTTAAGAGAAGATGTAACCCCATGATGGTTGAACGAACACCACTTCAGGTGGATCAGGGATGTACAACCCTATGATATAGATTCTAAGTTTAATGATGATTAGGATTGAACCTTATGGAGGAAACCTACACACCATTTTTAGATGAAATGAATCAAAACCACATAGTTTGATGACATGCTTTACGGTTTTGTGACACGAAAAGTCCATGCCTTTTAATGTCCTCATGAAAGGAAACCAACTTTATGATTGGAGAATCAACGAGGGATGGTGTCTGGTTTACACATTAATGTTTATATTCTAAGAGGATTCCTCTTGGTTTTAGTTGTTGCATGGATGTAACACGGAATCTTATCAAGGAACATAGAAATGAAGTTGCCTCTCAGTTGAAGAAAATGATCTTACTAGGTATGTGGCACAGATAAAATTATGGTGGGTTTGGATGTTGGGTTTAGATATTTAGGAGTCTTCCTATGTATACATATTAGTTTGGAATCAAATCACAAATTTTTTGAGAGGGGTGAGGATTATAATGATGAAGGAATCCCATTTAAATGGATAATGGAATTGGGTCTTACAAATTTCAGTTACTAATATTGAATTTATTGTTGGGTATATTTCAAATGATTGGCCCATGGATGAGATTGGGAGATTTTCATGATTGCCACTACCCCTTAATATCGCATTAGTCACGATCAGTGTGAGAAAGAAGAGAATGTAGTAGACCTAATTCTCATTTTGTGAAAGAATCACCAATGATAGATGGTGTGGGTATTACACATTAATCTAGCATAGGGATGATCTCATTCCATTTGATGGTAGGAAGTGGGAGGAATATTCCATTTCACTCATACATGGAGCATCATGTGGTTATTTAAAAGTGTAAATCAACAGTTTATTTTAATGTTTTTGGAATATAGTTACTAGTATGTTATACTTATTGCAGAAAAGACTTGGGTGGACTCAATCCTCATCCCATGTGCATACATGTCCACTACTCATGTTCCTTTAGGCTGGTAATGGCTGTAGCACAACATGATTATAGTGATGGGAGGAGTTTCCAGTCAGAATTCCCACATTTATATGCATATTCTATTAAGAAATAGGCCTTACCATACCTATGATAAGAAGAATGAGTATGGTGGGTATATTGGGCCACACCTTAATTTGATTCAAACACAAAATGTGTGGCACTAGTTACATGGGGATTCAAGGTTCATCTCGACATATTGTAGATGGGTTTGGGGAAAATGTTCAGTCAAACATCATGAAGAGGTGTTAGTATATAGGAGAAAGAATTTATATTCCAATAATATGGATTTAATTATGCATTGGGCCTTATAGTGATGTTCTTCAGGGAGCTTAAGGGTTTCATGGATGTCGGTTGATTTAGAAGAGGAAGGCTTCACCTAACCAGGTGACCCTACGTCAGGATGAATTCTAGGATCATGAATAGAGAGGATAGTAAAGGATGAATGCTTCATGAATCCTCACGTGACACATAGAGGCTTCTTCAATTGGGAAGGGTGTAGGACTTCAAGAAATGAATCTCCACCTTGGGTGGAGTCCCTTAAGAACAAAAAAATGGGTTTCTAAATCATGGATAGCTTTAGTGATGTATTTTTCATTGGTTCATGATGCATAAGAGATTTAAATTTTTGATAAATTCATAACCTAAACAGTTAGAAACCCATCCATAAAATATAATAATTGGTTTTTTTATTGTCAAGTAGAATATTGGAAGCTTCTCTTAAAAAGTTTATGGGAATAGAGAATGGGAGTAGACCCTTCAAACACGCGGAGAAACTCCACTATGATTATGATTAGTGACGTAGCACCATCAGACTCATAGAATAACATCATAGTGACTTTTTATGGTTGTAATGCACTATCAGACTCGTAGAGTAACACATTCAATGCATCATGCATTTTTAATCTGCTTTCAGAATCACATAGGAACAATTTCACGACATAGCACATTAATGGAGGGATCTTGTCGGCTGGGTAGATTTGTGGGTTATGACCATTTTTAAATGTTCGGGGATTCATGAAATATACTCCCTTATATGTTTTATGGGCCATTTTGTATTTGATTTACACAAAACCAGATGTGTCATCCTCAACTATTCCCACAGAACATATTTTGGTGTTTGCAACCATTTAAAAGATAATATTAAAAAAATAACTTTTTTAGTGGTAATTAAAATCAATGATCAATAGGAAGCACAACAATTTATTTTTATATTTAACATAGAATATAGAAGTTGTATTATATTGTTCATTTCCTTCAGAGTGTGTAATAGGGAAAATTAGTTCAATGTTTTTATGATTAAATATCCAATAGGGATCTTATATGTCCTATTTAACATGAATGAAATATCATACAGTTTATTCACAATGAATTATGGTCATGTTACTGGACTATTCCATGTTTTTTTACATCATATGGTAAGAAAATATTCAAATAGTTTTACATCATGCAACATTGATATCATTGAAGATAAAGTTGTGAAAATATAAGATTGTAAGGTGATTATGCATTTGTGCCTCTCATATATACATGTGTTAGTTTCTCATTTATTATTAAATGGGTGGGGATTTATGACTATACATATACAAAACATGGTCCAACATGAAGGAAATTTGGTCTTATAGTTCAAAAATGGCGAAATGTGAGCTTTTTATTTTTTATATTGTAGAACTGGTGATATGATCAATGAGTACGAGGTAGTAGATTACACATTTTATAAGGTAATTATAAGAATCATTTTCTCTTCGATGAAACATTGTGATGGACTCATTATTTAGAAATTCGTTAGGGCCTAATCCTCGAAAGGATGCATACAAACTGAGAAGTAGTAGTTATATATATGTGACTTAGAGCTAGTATGAGGTTTCTATTTTAATAATTAATTATTATTGACAAATATAATGAATTACACAAGGTGTTTATGATTATTTAATGCCAGATAAAGGGTATAAAATATGAGTATTTGGAGACAAGGGAAGATTTACTAATGTATTCGTGACAATATCCCTTTTTATAAAAAAGATACACGATTTATTGTACACTAAAGTCCTTTTTAGTTTGAGGGAAAAAGAATCGAAGTATTTTCTTTAAGGGATTATTATATCATAATGGTGAATGGTGATGTAAAAGGCCTAATGATTTATCTATAATAATATAAGGAGAGGTCCTAAAAGAGTACCACCTAGAAAAGAAGGTTTTATTATCCAATGAGTGCGGGTAAGTTCAATTGCACATCCATGTTACTTGATTTGGAAAAAATAATCAAATGTCATGCTTGTGAGTGTTTCATATGTGCTTCATAGTTTAATATTTGTATATTGTTGAAATTTATCTCTAATGGGTAGCTAGATTTAATGGTGTTCCCAAATAGAAAATTCGGGTGAATATAGAACCCTAGTGAAGGCTAGGGTGAAGCGCCACCCTAGTGAGAGTATATGGTAATGTGACCCCCCAGTAAGAGTTTATGGAGTTTAGGACACCCATATACAAAGACTGAGGGGATTGGGGTTCCCTATTGATGGAATATGGATATGTGAGTCCCCTCTTTTATCCATGAGGGATGTGTCACCCTTGCAAGAGTTTACGGTAAATCGGGAACAAAAAAGAAGGAATTATGGAATTTTGTGGCCATTGTGGGAGGGAAAAATTTTATTTTTCCTAAATTAATAGGTTTATAGTAGTGATAACTATTATATGTAGAATTCGGAAATAGTTATCCCAAGTGATGATCCAACTAGGTGACACTTGGTAGTGTGTTTCCATCATGTGCTCATTGATATGTGTTACATCCTCAGATTTTAGGATAACATAGCTGGAAGCAGTCTTCATATATGTTTTTAATGTGTTTAACCATCAAGAGAGAAACATTACATCAATTTATATTATATTACTATAGGTTTTAGGGTACATTCGGATAACTATTGTGTGATTGATGACTATGGAATTCAAAACATTATAGGAATATATTTTCCTCCCCAAATATTGTAAATTATTTCCCTTGATTGTTTTTTTTTTGAGAATTTGAGGACCTAGGAACAAATATTTTATAACGGAATTTTGGAACATGAACATCATATAAATACATATACCTGTTGACTTGGTCATAATGACATATAAATGAAGACTTGGGACCATTGGTCTGGGAACCAGGAAATGGGATCTTTTATTACTCCACACCATATACTTCTGCTACCTCAGAGAAATTACAAAAGGAAAGGGAAATATTTCTCTATCATGATGAATGTTTTTTTAATTCCATAATATTACAATATTATATATATTTGTACATTTAATGGGATAAATAAAATTAATGAAATAATTCTGTATTTAGCCAATATTTATTATAATCATTAATCATTATAATTAATTATTTATTGGGTTTATTATTGTATATTTTTATGGAGTTAAATCCATAGGAAATTAATTTGGTACATGACCATTTACTAATGTGTGGGATCAGTATAATGTAATGTAGTTCAATTATTGTGGGTGTGGGGATATGTAAGCTAGAATTCAACTTCAGGCTTTAGTAGTTTTAGGACATTCTTCCCGAGTAATTCTAGTGGGTTCTATACAAGAGGTGAATATAGTTTACCATCATGATAATACCATGTGTGGAGCCTCTATATATTCGTCGAAATTGATTGGATATATTGCATATAGAATAGATAATTGTTATGAATGATTAAAATGAGGTGAATAGTTTTATTATACATGGAACTTCCCCATGGGGGTGATCTATTCTGGTTTTTTAAAGAGAAAGAATTGTTAGTTAATATTATTTCAGGATTACTTATTTTTTTAATTTTTTCATGGATAAGAACAATAATCCATAACCTCAAATTTATGACCACAATTACTAGTTTAAAGGTTATAGAGTGTATTCCAATAATGAAATTTGGTCATATAATAACTAGTTAAATATGAGGGCTTCTGATATAAATAATATTACATTTCTGAGTAGGATTGGTGTATAAAAATATGTTTTTATTTCATTTAGTTTGATGAATGTGGAATTATATTTTTAACCCAGATTAATGGTGTATTCCATCATTATCATGAAACTTTTATATTAATCATTAAAGATGATATTTTGGTGTTCTCCAAACTATGGGAAGACAATGATTTATATTTACAAACTATTTTTTTAGATTGGTATTTAATTATCTTTATTTATATATCTTAATGTGTCGATTATGGACTATTTTGGATCATTTCATGGGATTCATAAAATATTAGGCACATATATTATTTGACACTAAGATGGTTTACGACATGGTTTCATGTGAGTGGCCAATGAAATTCATTTATAATTTTTTATTGAGTTTTAAAGGACACTATAAGACGATTATTTAGGACTTCTTCTATTTTCCGGTGATTATCTAATCCCATTCTACGAAGGGTAATAATATCTTTTAGTATTATTATTTAGATATACCAATTTCAAATATGAATTGGTTACAAATAAATACATTGACCTTACCATACCTATGTGGGGTTTTGAGTATATTATTTATTAAGACAAAAAATATTTTTTCATGAATCGTTTTTTAGATAAAATGGATGTATGTATTCATATACATACCACCAATTGAGGAAACGTTGGACAAAAATTATAACACATTAGTTTTATTTATTGTTGGTAGTGTATTCATTGATGAATTTGAATCACAACTATTTTTTTTAAATGGTTCATGATGAATAAGAACCAAAATATAATAATGAATATATCCTAATAGCATTATCCTAACCACAAGAATCAAAGGTAGGTCTTGTTTTATAATCCATTTGACATTAATTCAATAGGAATCCCTATAACATGAAATATCATTGTTGATGTTATTAGTTGAACAACTCATGATCAATTGTTCTAAAGAAGAAGAATGAGTTATAGGTGATTAACCTCTTCAGGATGATGTATCTTTTTGTTGAGGTACATCATTGTATGGTTTACAATGCATCCCTGAGAATTAATTATTCATCATTGATACAGAGAATAGAAGTGATCTTTTAGATATCGAAATTTTTGGTGATGTGGGATAACCCATATGATGTGGTTATAGGAATAAATATTTCTCCTATAGAAAAATAAATAATATACATTTGAGGATGTGTTAGGATACCTATGAGCATGTCAATGAAGCTAGTTAGGAAATCATTTTATAGGATATGTCTTGTATATAAAAGGATTTTTATGATTTAATATGATATTCATATAAATTATAGATACCCCTTTATGAAAAGGGTTATAGTTGGTTTTTTCATTTGGTGATCCTCCTATTTATTGCTGAATGACTCATTAGGGTCCAATATGGATCATTCATTAAATCAATTTCTAGAGTGGAATGTGGTAACGTAAAAATTAATAATTTGATTTAGTTAACAAGGTTGTCATATCAGAGTGAAGAAAGTTTTGTTATCATTGACATTTTAACCAAGTTGGATCATTTATTAATAATTTTGGATACATTCTCATTCAACGACCAATTAGTAATAAATGGTCTGGTGATATACTATTTGTATATGGTTTCAATGAGTACCATATCAGATAGATGACCCAGTTTTAAATTTCACCTCAATAGGGGACATCAAAACGAACACTATATATAGGTGTACATGCACACTATCGTTCATCCTTATATAAAAGGATATTCTTGCTGTAACATCATTATTATAGATAAATTGTTTTGAGAATGTATAGATTATTTTATGGATTCCTAGGTGATTAATATATTTTATCTACTGTATTACTATAGAAAGTATAATTGGGTTTCTATTATTATATCATTATCTGAGGCCTTATATTGAATGTTTTATTGATTTCATATCTGATGGTTTTAGATTGGGAATTCAATTTTTATTCAAATATGTGACAGGGAATAGAAATTTTAGAATATCTATCTTATCCACTATAAATTAGTGACCTATAAGAGTATGAATAAAACAAATTTTAATAGTAAATAGAACACTCTACTGTTTGGGGATGGAAATCCAATTTTTATTCATTTATTTCCTTTATTGGACATTTATGGTTACAATTTTCTTGTTAAATAGGGTCATAGGTTCATGTTTCCATTATTGATCATAGAGAGGTTCAATATTATGTCATACCAATTAATTTTTCCTTAGTGTTTTTTGGTGATATATTATTGTTTACAAGAATATTTTTTAAGAGATTCTATCACTCTATATATCATGTGATCAATAATGAGGATTTCAGGATAGAGCCAGAGACAATGTTAATATAATGTATAGGGTATAATATTAATAGAAGTTATGGAAGTATTCATGGTTCGATGGTTATTCATTAATAATGTTTTGACTGCATGGTAGTATTTTAGTGAAGAAGTGGGGCTGAGATTAATTTATGTGGTTATAGTGGTAGGATCCATTCTTAGATGAAGGTAGGTGATTATTTATTATGTATATCTAGGATGAAAAACTATATAGTGTATATGATAGAACACTTTAAACACTTTTATGGTACAATCATTATCTAATGATTTATAAACATTGTATGTTTTGATTGATTTTATTTGTTTTATGTTTTCGAGATCACTTATCTGCATATTTTTGTAACTTAGGTTTTTCTATTTATATATATTTGTTAATAGAAAATGCCACTACGTACCCCATAGGATTTTACCTAGAAACCAGTTTAATTTGGTGGTGATTGAGTTTCTCTACGCCATCCACTAATGGACATGTTGACTATGGGTGAGTGCATATCAACAGACTAGTGGTGAACCTGTTCCCAATATAATATTTCTAAAATATAATTTATTATTTTTATTATTTAAATACTACAAACTTATTAAAGGATCATTTATTTTTAGAATTAATAAGAAAACCCAGTAATTAATCATAATTTATTTCCTCCCTTTGATGAAATATCATATATTCATTAATTAGTTGATGTTGAAATCATCTCTACAGATTTTTTCTTTTATGTATAACAATATATTTCATTTTCCTTTAGAAAAATATTTTCAATTTCATTATACACATCCAAAATTCCATATTTTATGTCATTTCAATATTTATAATTTTTTAAAAAAAATACGTTTTTAGCTATATTTTTCACCAGAAGGATCCTATAATTTAAATTTATGTGTCCCCTACAATATCTCTAATGTTTATGTTTTTTTCATTTTTTGTATAATATGTTATTATTATGGATATGAGGTCCAGAACCATATACTGAAAATAAATTTATATGTTCTTATATATAATAGTTAGAGAACATTGTTTAGATCATATGTGGTCTGATCTTAATTCCATGACAAATACCGAGAATATAGTATATGTGGGTCTCTGATAATTGCTGGTTTGGGTGATGTGGTTGTCCATTATGGTGTTATTCGTGGAATTGGGACCTAGAAGACGTATAATTATTTCCATACTATGTTCCCATTGGAATGTGAGGGTATTCCAATTAAGACATTCAAGCATGGACCTGTTAATATGGTTGTGGCAAAGAGTTTAACAACTTAACTTGACATATATATTATTTTGGATAAGTCGTGATGAAATCTAATTTGGATCGTTACTAAGGGCATGATCTAATTAATATGATATTACCTTATTTTTTACATTAATGATTAACTGAGCTTATATTATTTAATATATTTTATTAAATATATAATATATGGGATATATGTATTGGGTTAGGAGACAATGTATATAATGGGAATCTGAATGTTATGGGAAGGTTATGTGGACATGGTTTATAGATATTTCCAACCACGATGACAGAATAGATTGAAAATGGGTTTAAACATTATACCATCAATGGACATGTGGAATGGGATGGAAATGGGTAACAGTAATGGTACATGTGACCCTAAAAACCAATAATGTTATTGATGATGAGGGATGGAAATGTTTTTATGGGAAAGGTATTCAATATAACCTTTCTTTGAACATTTAATGATGATATTTTTATATTGGATGGGTGTTTTGTCATTACAATACTTAGAGGCCTATGTTATGAGTTTGATGTTCATTCCACCAAAGGTTATTATTAAGTGATTAATTGGGTTTCATGAAATACACCACATTATGGATGTATCAATAGTATGTAATAAAAAAAATTGAACATTTATTTTTAATGTGAACTATGTGATGGTTACTATAATTCATGGGATGATTCAATTTTATTATGGATGTTTTATACCATATTAAATTAAAATGAACTACTCTACCACATAACAAAAAATATGTGGTTATCATATAGTCTTATAACTAATACCATTAATAAATTGTGTTTATTTATAATTTTCATCTCGTTTATGTATATATATTTATATTACTTAAAATATTTGTGTACCATTATAAACATGTTATGTTTAGGTACACTTGTGACCTTCTGAGCTGTTCTCACACCTTGTTAGGGCATCATGTGTACCCATATAGAAGTTATTATTTTAGGTATTTATAAGGTCAAACTCTATATTATGGATAGCTGTATTGGGTACCATAGTCATAGTTGGGTGATGATACTAATCTATAATTATTATTCAATGTTTTACGTGTGTCGAATTTATACCAATTTGGTGTTTCTCTAACACTTTGTATATGAAATTACCATTGGAGTTCTAGTTTATATATATATGAATTTTATGACATGGTTAGTTAAATATATTGTAATTGAATGGGATATTGTTTTTTGTTTTACTATCATACCACTATGTTATATGTTTTTATATTTTTATTTTTAAGAATATGGTTATTATTTTTACTACCAATAGTTATGGTTATATTTACTTGAGTGTGTTGTCCAGTGATTTTATTCATTGACCCTCACTACTAGATAACATTTGTAAACTTATATGAGGCATGCATATGGTATGTGGAAAAACGATTTATTCATAAATGGTGATAAAAAACTATTGACATCAAATCTATAGGAGTGTATTTGTCGGTATTTATTTTGATGAAGGTTCATTCAATGAGATGAATGAAAATGCATCATTAGTTTTGAGAAAAATGAGAATTATGGTTGAAACCAATGAAAAAATATCCTTGGTGACAATATTTCAATAGTATTTTAAATTATAATAAATTTTATACAATAGAATTCACATTAAACCTATGTATATAAAATTAGTTATGATGAGGTTTATATGGATGACAATTGGACTATGGATATCAATGATAACTTTTTTTTAAATCAATTAGAATCAGATATATATGGTTTGTTTATATTGGAGGAAATTAATTTAATTAAAAATAATTAGTGATTTAAGAGATATATAAATTATGAGGGAAAAATAAATCTGTAAAGACCCGTAAAATTCAAGGGAAATTTTTTCTTAGTTTTCTTTAGAATTTTACAAGAGCGTGGTTTCAGACGGCACCTGATTCCGAGGCCCAGAGTGCCCGGAATTAATTTCTGAAGTTTGGCTCGGGTACGTTCAGTGAACGAACGAGCGGGTTTTCCTAACTTTTGATTCGGTGCTCGGAATTGAAATCCGAGGGCACCGATGAACTCGCAGCAACAATATTCGCTTAAAGAGACCTTTTCGGAAGTTGTGTTTGTTGCGGGTTGAATGTTAGTTTTGGGGTTTTTAGTTTGAGTTAAATAAAATTTGTGAAGAAGAAATTTTATTATAACTTGATAAAACCTACCAAACGGGGTTGGAAGTGGGACCCACACCCACTTAACCTCCCTTGGGAGGATTAAGTGTGGTGGGGCCCACACGAACCCCTAAACATTTCATATTCTCTCAACTCCCTTAACGCCTCATTAAATGACATGAGTTACTTATTTAATTATGGGAGTTAATCCTTTTGAATTTCAAACATTTGAAATTCTAGTGTGTTTTGTGATAATAAAATAAGATGTTGTCTTATTTTATTTTGGTGAATGGTTTGTCTTCTTGAGAGGTGGAGAGCTTTTTCTTCTTCTTCTTCATCTCTGACAAAGATCACGAAGAACGCTCAACTTGACGAAGAACGCTCAAGTCCCGACGAAGAAACGCCGCTCCGCTCTTCTTCGTCTTCCGTGTCAACGAGTGGGAACGCCGCTTCCTCCTCGGATTCCCTTCGTCGACATAAGAAGTATTCGCCAACGACGTGTCTCTTCGGACGCACCCCCTTCGTCATCGGATTTGACGAACGGCTACCACGACGCCCGACCTCCGCGACGTCGACTTCCGCGGAACGTTGACAATCTTCGAACCTTATACCAAGGTAGGGGTTGTTATTTTATTCTTTAATTATTCCATTTCTTGATCGTGGATCTCGCATGTCTAACATGAGGCTTTTGAATGTTTAAGTTGAGTTATTTATTTAATGTGAGGGGGCCGGACCGCATGAACACGGCCGAACCCCCCTCCATCGTTCATCTTGTTTATTCTTGCGGGCGGAAGCAAGGTGGCGTGGTGCCGTCGCACCACGCGGATAATTGTGCGTTTAACTTACGCGACGCCGTCGCGCGCGCACCATGGAAGAAACAACAAGAACGCGACACCCTCGCGCCGCGTTGAAAGAATATCGAGGTGCGGCGGAGGGGCGCGGTGCCGTCGCACCGCGCCGGATGACGAATTCCGCAGCAGGTTCCGGGCCGCGGCGATTTGAGAAGACCGGCGGCAGGGCCGCCGGCGTCGGAAGCCGAAGAAGGGACCGGATTTTCCGGTCCCGTTGGAGAAAACCGGTCGGCCAGCTAGCCGGCCGGAAGGCAGTAAACCGGGGAAATTAATTCCCCGGCCGGCTCATAAAAACCCCCTTATTAATGAGGGGGGGCGGTTTCCATGAGGGGGGGCAGGCGGCTCCCCCGGATCCACTTCAAAGCGGGCCCCCAGGAGGGGGGGCGTTGATTGACAAAAACGGCGCGGCTTTGCCGCGCCGCCATTCGAAGAAGTGGGGGAATTGATCCCCCCGCTTGCCGCCCTCGTGCGGCGCCAGGCCGCCGGGCCGCCGCGGCTGCCGCGCCGCCGCGCCGCCCCTGGGGGGGGTCTGGCCGGGTCGGCCCGGACCCGGACCCCCCGTTTCGAACCAGTTCCGGTCTTTTGGCCATAACATGAGCCTCGGACTTCCGTTCGATGAACCGTCTGCGGCAACGCGATCCTTTGATCGAGACGGTCGTTTTGGTATATCGCACTCAAGGTTTCAGTTCACTTTGAGTTCGGCCGGGTTGGTTCGTTCACGAAACCAACCGGGCCTTCGGAGCGGAAACGCTCATATCTTGAGCTACGGACGTCCGATTGACGTGCCGTCAGTCGCGTTGTGTTCCTCTTAGTGAGACGGATCTTTTGGCATACTCCGCCCGAGGTTTGGACGTAGGTGGAGGACGGTCGGGTTGGTTTTGCCTTAAAAACCAACCGGGCCCCGGGGATTAAATGTCAATAACTCTCAGACCGGGCGTCCGATCGACGCGCCGTCTGTTGCGTTGAGTTCCTGTTGACGATACGGAACTTTTGGATACATCAACTCTGGTCTTCGTGACAGTTGATGTATCAGCCTCTCGGCTCGTGGAGCGGACCCTCCGAACGAGCTTGCTGTGTGCGGGAACCCTAGTGTTGACTACGACTATTACTGCGACTGTTACTGCGACTGCTACTTCGACAGCGACGACCGTGCAGAGACCCTCAGTGGACTGCGGCGACGACTGTGCAGAGATCCTCCGTGGACTCCGACGAAGACCGTGCAGAGATCCTCAGTGGACTGCGGCGGCGACCGTGCAGAGATCCTCTGTGGACTCCGACGACGACCGTGCAGAGATCCTCAGTGGACTGCGGCGACGACTGTGCAGAGATCCTCCATGGACTCCGACGACTACTGCACTCAGCGATCCTACGTGGATCAGTGCTACCGATCCTGTGTGGGCCCGATCCTGTGTGGGTCACTGCAAGGTTAGTACCTATCGATCCATCGGGGGTCCGACGACATAGATGGTTCAGTGATCATCTTTATCATCATCCGAAGAAGTATATTCGTGTGAGCTGAATCTTCTGTGTTACTCGATAGAGGTAGTGCGCTTGGTTGTAGCGGCAGACCTGCGATACTGGAGACGAGCGTACGGAGTACGGAGACCATGTAGCCGGCTGAGACCTGAAGACTGCTCGACCGACTCGACGTGGAGTGAGTCGACTAGCCCAGTGGATGGAGCGCCCGGTATTTGGCGGCAGACCCATGGCGGACGGAGCGCCCGGTATTTGGCGGCAGACCCATGGCGGACGGAGCGCCTAGTAGTTGGCAGCAGACCCGCGGTACTCGACTGGAGGAGTACCTCTGAAGGCTAATTGGGTGAGCGCCCGGTATTTGGCAGCAGACCCTCAGCGGACGGAGCGCCCGGTAGTTGGTAGCAGACCCGCGGTACTCGATAGGAGGAGTACTTCAGCAGTCTTAGGTTAGTGAGCAGTACCTCGGAGTCGTGACAGGACCACTGTACACTTCAGAGATGGGGCTCTTCAACAGTTGCGATTTCGTTAATGAAAATCCTGGTTTGAGCTGAATCCTATTGCTTTCCTGTGTGGATTGTGTTGTGCAATCCTGTGTGGATTACGTTTTGCTTTCCTGTGTGGAATACATTTACTTTCCTGTGTGGACTGAGTTGTACATGGGCTCGGAGGTTGGAGCGTATTTGAATTGATGACTTAGGTATATGTATGGGCATATACCTAAGCAGTGTCGGTTGTTACTTCGTGATTATACCTTTCTTCGTGGTTTATCCTTTGTGGATTTTGAGAGACCTTCAGGTGTCTCGGGGTCCCTACTGAGTAGCTTATACTCACCCCTGCACGGGCTTTGCCCGCACTACGTTGTGTTGGTTGCAGACGACGGACAGCGTTGACCTTAGCTGAGGCTTACAGAGCGGGACAGTACCCGGTGGTGGACCACTGGGCGGGACGTGCTAGGAGCGGACGGCGGGACCCGTGGAGCAGAGGAGCTATCTGTACCCACCCTTCAGGTGGGATTTCCTGTGGACAGTTCGGAGTAGCGGCTTTTACTTTTCAGTTGATGTTTTCCCTTTCGAGTTGTACTTTACTTTCAGTTTGGTTTTGTATTCTGGGCCTTTTTCTTTTCCGCACTTTCAGTTGTACTCTGCTTTTGTTTAGTGTTTACTTTCCGCTTGTTTACTCTGTGGTGTTTGTTTACTTTACAAAGGCAATGCCTTCCCTTTTTACCGGGATTTACGCCTTGGTGCTTGTCGCCAGCCCCTGGCCTATGGAAGGCGGGCTTGGGGTAGTCACGGCATGGACCCCGAGGGCGGGTCGTGACAAATTGGTATCAGAGCAGTTCGGTTCTACCGCGAACTTTGATCTTTTCTATGTGAAGAAATAATTTTTAGCGTATTGATTGTGGTTATCAGTCCAGGGAGTCCAGTGTTGGTGCGGCGGCCGACGTATCCGTACACCAGGACCCTGACTTCTGATTTCCGACTTAATGCACGAAAACATTGATTGCGTGTGTGTTTCAAAGTTTTCTTTGTGATTACTTATATCAGCTCACCAGGTATACTGTTCTGACCGTGGCGCACCTGTTTCTTTTTCAAGGATGGCCCCACGACAGCAGCCAGCTAGGGTTCCGAGAGTCGAGCGAGACGACAGCCCACCGAGCGACGAGGCTTGGGTGCAGGGCCCTTTGCCAGTAGTGGCACCGGCCGTAGCTTTACCCGCCGAGCCCCCGATGCTTCCAGCAGCAGCCGCTGACGATGCACGTCGCCTCAGCGCACTGCATGAGTTTCAGCGCCAGCGACCACCCAGGTTTCACGGGGAGACGGATCACCAGGCAGCAGAGGACTGGCTGGAGGCAATGGTATGAGTGTTTAGGCTAGTGAGGACACCAGCAGACCTCATGGTGATCCTCGCTGCGAGCCTACTACACGCAGCAGCAGGACGATGGTGGAGCTTGATGCTCCAGGTGCACGATGAGGCATCTCTACTTTGGACGGACTTTGAGAGCCTCTTCCGCTCGGAGTTCGTCCCAGCCACCCTTCGTGCGGTGCGTATCCAGGAGCTTCTTCAACTGCGGCAGGGCAGCATGACGGTCGCTCAGTACTCGGCGAGATTTACCGATCTCTCGGGCTACTCGACCGACATGGTACGGGACCCATTCTTCCGGGCCCAGACCTTCGAGCAGGGTTTGAGACACGAGATCAGGGCATCGTTGATCTCCCTCAGCATACCGACTCAGACCGGAGTACTGGAGCGAGCCCTCCTGATCTAGAGTTTCCTGGCTGAGTCCACAACGAGACCTACTGCAGGGCGGCAGATAGCGGAGTCTTCGACAACAGGTATCCGACAGATGACTCATGGTTCCAGGCAGACTTGACCTACCGGTGGCCGACTACACGACTCGGGCTCAGTTGTACGGGGAAGCCGGGGTGGAGTCAGAGCCAGGCGTGCCGAGAGTGGGCAGTGTTACTCCTGTGGCGGGATTGGTCACATGGCTCGTGACTGTCCGACCCGCCATGCTGATGATCAGCAGTTAAGTGAAGAACCTCCCAGGCAGAGGCAGAGGTTCGACCGTGGCGGTCCACAGGGAGGAGGCGGACGAGGCAGAGGAGCTGGACGAGCAGCCGGTGGTGGGCGGCGCTTTGAGGCTCTGCCACCACCACCACCAGGAGGTCCACCCCGACCACAGGGAGTAGGTGAACATGCGAGAGCTCAACTTCAGGCAGCCGAGGCCTTCGATCATGGAGCTCTGGGAGCCGATGGGCAGGAGCAGAACTAGTGGATAACATCCTTTGTACTTCTGGTTCCTTGTTGCTTTTGTGTAGCGTCTTGTATTATGAGCTGCAATAATAAAAGACGCATACCTTCGTGATATTTTCGTTCCTGTCCTCTTTTGTGATGTTACTAAGAGGTTCCAGTTTTGGCTGTTGACTTGACCCTCACTTGTGAGACATCTACTGGAGGAGACCCAGTTACCACACATTGATGCCGACAGTGTGACTCAACCCTTGGAGGCGAGAGTAACGGTTGAATCTCTTAGTAGTAGCGTCGAGGCCTTACGACGTCATCCTTAGTATGGATTAGTATCATCCATGTTAGGACTGACTGTTTTAGGCAAAGAATGTGGTTCATCCAGGGGATGGGACCAGATTTCTCTTATCGGCAAAGAAGAAATCTTACAGCTCTTGTGGGACCTGAGATGGTCCAGGTCATCCAGGGGCGGATGAGTGCAGCTCAGAGCCGGCAGAAACCTTATGCTGACAGGAGGCGGAGGCCACTGGAGTTCGAGGGTGGTGACCACGTCTTCTTACGGGTCTCACCTCGACGTGGTATTCGGAGATTTGGCCAAGGCGGCAAGTTATCTCCGCGCTTCATCGGACCCTTCCAGGTCCTCAGCAAGTTTAGCGTGGTGGCTTATCACCTGGCTCTACCACCTCAGTTGCACCGGGTGCACGATGTCTTCCACGTGTCTCAGCTGAGGAGATACGTGCACGACCCGACACACATCATTGACCGTGGGGAGCTTGACGTTGACGATGGGGCGACTTTTACGGAGGTCCCGGTGGAGATAGAGGATCGATATGAGCGGGTCCTGCGTGGGCGATCGATTCCTCTTGTGCGCATCATATGGCAGCACGGGAATCTACAGGAGAGCACATGGGAGCGGGAGGCTCAGATGCGTGTTCAGTACCCTCATTTGTTTCCCTAGTTTTTGATGTAACTTTACGGGGACGTAAATCCCTGAGGTGGGAGTAATGTAAAGACCCGTAAAATTCAAGGGAAATTTTTTCTTAATTTTCTTTAGAATTTTACAAGAGCGTGGTTTCAGACGGCACCTGATTCCGAGGCCCGGAGTGCCCGGAATTAATTTCTGAAGTTCGGCTCGGGTACGTTCAGTGAACGAACGAGCGGGTTTTCCTAACTTTTGATTAGGTGCTCGGAATTGAAATCCGAGGGCACCGATGAACTCGCAGCACCGATATTCGCTTAAAGAGACCTTTTCGGAAGTTGTGTTTGTTGCGGGTTGAAAGTTAGTTTTGGGGTTTTTAGTTTGAGTTAAATAAAATTTGTGAAGAACAAATTTTATTATAACTTGATAAAACCTACCAAAGGGGGTTGGAAGTGGGACCCACACCCACTTAACCTCCCTTGGGAGGATTAAGTGTGGTGGGGCCCACACGAACCCCTAAACCTTTCATATTCTCTCAACTCCCTTAACGCCTCATTAAATGACTTGAGTTACTTATTTAATTATGGGAGTTAATCCTTTTGAATTTCAAACATTTGAAATTCTAGTGTGTTTTGTGATAATAAAATAAGATGTTGTCTTATTTTATTTTGGTGAATGGTTTGTCTTCTTGAGAGGTGGAGAGATTTTTCTTCTTCTTCTTCATCTCTGACGAAGATCACGAAGAACGCTCAACTTGACGAAGAACGCTCAAGTCCCGACGAAGAAACGCCGCTCCGCTCTTCTTCGTCTTCCGTGTCAACGAGTGGGAACGCCACTTCCTCCTCGGATTCCCTTCGTCGACATAAGAAGTATTCGCCAACGACGTGTCTCTTCGGACGCACCCCCTTCGTCATCGGATTTGACGAACGGCTACCACGACGCCCGACCTCCGCGACGTCGACTTCCGTGGAATGTTGACAATCTTCGAACCTTATACCAAGGTAGGGGTTGTTATTTTATTCTTTAATTATTCCATTTCTTGATTGTGGATCTCGCATGTCTAACATGAGGCTTTTGAATGTTTAAGTTGAGTTATTTATTTAACGTGAGGGGGCCGGACCGCATGAACACGGCCGAACCCCCCTCCATCGTTCATGTTGTTTATTCATGCGGGCGGAAGCAAGGTGGCGTGGTGCCGTCGCACCACGCGGATAACTGTGCGTTTAACTTACGCGACGCCGTCGCGCACACACCATGGAAGAAACAACAAGAACGCGACGTCGTCGCGCCGCGTTGAAAGAATATCGAGGTGCGGCGGAGGGGCGCGGTGTCGTCGCACCGCGCCGGATGACGAATTCCACGGCCGGTTCCGGGCCGCGGCGATTTGAGAAGACCGGCAGCCGGGCCGCCGGCGTCGGAAGCCGAAGAAGGGACCGGATTTTCCGGTCCCGTTGGAGAAAACCGGCCGGCCAGCTGGCCGGCCGGAAGGCAGTAAACCGGGGAAATTAATTCCCCGGCCGGCTCATAAAAACCCCCCTCTTAATGGGGGGGGGGGGGGCGGTTTCCATGAGGGGGGGTAGGCGGCTCCACCGGATCCACTTCAAAGCGGGCCCCCAGGAGGGGGGCCGTTGATTGACAAAAACGGCGCGGCTTTGCCGCGCCGCCATTCGAAGAAGCGGGGGAATTGATCTCCCCGCGTGCCGCCCTCGTGCGG
Source organism: Viscum album (assembly GCA_963277665.1). Taxonomy (NCBI): domain Eukaryota; kingdom Viridiplantae; phylum Streptophyta; class Magnoliopsida; order Santalales; family Viscaceae; genus Viscum; species Viscum album. The sequence goes on from OY728129.1 coordinate 443,639,277, forward strand.
CGCCAGGCCGCCAGGCCGCCGCGCCGCCGCGCCGCCGGCCGGCCGGCCGGCCGGGCCGCCCCATGGGGGGGGGGGGGGGGGGGGGGTTGGGCCGGGTCGGCCCGGACCCGGACCCCCCCGTTTCGAACCAGTTCCGGTCTTTTGGCCATAACATGAGGCTCGGACCTCCGTTCGATGAACCGTCTGCGGCAACGCGATCCTTTGATCGAGACGGTCGTTTTGGTATATCGCACTCAAGGTTTCAGATCACATTGAGTTCGGCCGGGTTGGTTCGTTCACGAAACCAACCGGGCCTTCGGAGCGGAAACGCTCATATCTTGAGCTACGGACGACCGATTGACGTGCCGTCAGTCGCGTTGTGTTCCTCTTAGTGAGACGGATCTTTTGGAATACTCCGCCCGAGGTTTGGAAACAGGTGGAGTACTGTCGGGTTGGTTTTGCCTTAAAAACCAACCGGGCCCCGGGGACGAAAATGTCAATAACTCTCAGACCGGGCGTCCGATCGACGCGCCGTCTGTTGCGTTGAGTTCCTGTTGACGATACAGAACATTTGGATACATCAACTCTGGTCTTCGTGACAGTTGATGTATCAGCCTCTCGGCTCGTGGAGCGGACCCTCCGAACGAGCTTGCTGTGTGCGGGAACCCTAGTGTTGACTACGACGGTTACTGCGACTGTTACTGCGACTGCTACTTTGACAGCGACGACCGTGCAGAGACCCTCAGTGGACTGCGGCGACGACTGTGCAGAGATCCTCCGTGGACTCCGACGACGACCGTGCAGAGATCCTCAGTGGACTGCGGCGACGACCATGCAGAGATCCTCTGTGGACTCCGACGACGACCGTGCAGAGATCCTCAGTGGACTGCGGCGACGACTGTGCAGAGATCCTCCGTGGACTCCGACGACTACTGCACTCAGCGATCCTACGTGGATCAGTGCTACCGATCCTGTGTGGGCCTGATCCTGTGTGGGTCACTGCAAGGTTAGTACCTATCGATCCTTCGTGGGTCCGATGACATAGATGGTTCAGTGATCATCTTTATCGTCATCCGAAGAAGTATATTCGTGTGAGCTGAATCTTCTGTGTTACTCGATAGAGGTAGTGCGCTTGGTTGTAGCGGCAGACCTGCGATACTGGAGACGAGCGTACGGAGTACGGAGACCATGTAGCTGGCTAAGACCTGAAGACTGCTCGACCGACTCGACTTGGAGTGAGTCGACTAGCCCAGTGGACGGAGCGCCCGGTATTTGGCGGCAGACCCACGTCGGATGGAGCGCCTAGTAGTTGGCAGCAGACCCACGGTACTCGACTGGAGGAGTACCTCTGAAGGCTAATTGGGTGAGCGCCCGGTATTTGGCAGCAGACCCTCAGCGGACGGAGCGCCCGGTAGTTGGTAGTAGACCCGCAGTACTCGACAGGAGGAGTACTTCAGCAGTCTTAGGTTAGTGAGCAGTACCTCGGAGTCGTGACAGGACCACTATACACTTCAGAGATGGGGCTCTTCAACAGTTGCAATTTCGTTAATGAAAATCCTGGTTTGAGCTGAATCCTATTGCTTTCCTGTGTGGATTGTGTTGTGCAATCCTGTGTGGATTACATTTTGCTTTCCTGTGTGGAATACGTTTACTTTCCTGTGTGGACTGAGTTGTACTTGGGCTCGGAGGTTGGAGCATATTTGAATTGATGACTTAGGAATATGTATGGGCATATACCTAAGCAGTGTCGGTTGTTACTTCGTGATTATACCTTTCTTCGTGGTTTATCCTTTGTGGATTTTGAGATACCTTCAGGTGTCTCGGGGTCCCTACTGAGTAGCTTATACTCACCCCTGCACGGGCTTTGCCCGCACTACGTTGTGTTTGTTGCAGACGACGGACAGCGTTGACCTTAGCTGAGGCTTGCAGAGTGGGACAGTACCCAGAGGTGGACCACTGGGCGGGACGTGCTCGGAGCGGACGGCGGGACCCGTGGAGCAGAGGAGCTATCTATACCCACCCTTCAGGTGGGATTTCCTGTGGACAGTTCGGAGTAGCGGCTTTTACTTTTCAGTTGTTGTTTTCCCTTTCGAGTTGTACTTTACTTTCAGTTTGGGTTTGTATTCTGGCCCTTTTTCTTTTCCGCAATTTCAGTTGTACTCTGCTTTTGTTTAGTGTTTACTTTCCGCTTGTTTACTCTGTGGTGTTTGTTTACTTTACAAAGGCAATGCCTTCCCTTTTTACCGGGATTTACACCTTAGTGCTAGTCGCCAGCCCCTGGCCTATGGAAGGCGGGCTTGGGGTAGTCACGGCACGGACCCCGAGGGCAGGTCGTGACAAAATCTAAACCATTAATTAAATATGTATAACATAAAGTAAAAATTTGAACGAATCAATGTGGAAGAGATATCCACACCTATGGATAAATTATATATTATTTAATTATTATTGGATTTATATGTGTTAATGTAATTTATCATATTCATATAATTTTATACCTTTTTATCCTTTATGTATTCCATGATAAACATGTTTTAATTGAAAAAAACTATTGAGTTCTTATTCCAAAGGATGTTGGAAATGTGTGTTGGTTAAATAAGAGCTTTCAGGGACCAATGTAAAATCAAGACCATGATATTCTAGTCTCTTTCAATAGTTGAGAATGTGTGTGGATCCAATGTGTATGAGTTGATCAAAATATTTAATCCCATATAGAGAATTATCACAGTATAGTGGTTATTATATATATAAATGGAAAAATATTTATATTATCAAATTATTCACTATATAAGTTGTTTTGTAAATACATGTTGATATATTTAGAAAATGGAATTTATATTGTCATAAAATGTTTACATGGTGTGTGGGTGACACATACATAGAAAATTAATTTTATTTTTATATATAATTAACCAAAGGGGTTTCTAAAATTTTTGGTAATTGAGGATTGTGACGATATGGCCATAACAATTGCATAGTCAAGAGAAGTGTTTAAGTGATAGACATTGAGAAGTCTATAGTATAAGGCATTATAATAAAATAATCTCGATCCTATTATAATTATTTATGACAAAATATAATTTTTTCCAACTTGTCGTTATTTAAGGTATGAATTTTCTTTGAAATAATTCCCCATTGATTTGGTATTAATTTTTATTTAGTACTCTAAAGTTATGATTGATATTGGATTGTTCAATAGTGCAATATCATAAGTGAATTTCTTGGGATATATGAACATGAATATCGATATTTAAACATATTCTATGATGTTTACATTGTACTATGAATTTTTTCCTTGTAATTTTTCTATTTCATAGAAAATCACCAATTATTTTTATATCTTACCGAGCTCAATAAAATATGAATATATATAGTGTCTACTAAATTTTTCACATAACTCTTACAGATAATGAAATAACGTGAAGGGTTTGATGATCAAGATGGATATACATTTGAAATAGATTTATAATATGATAAATATTATTTATATAAAGACATATATCCATCATTGGAGGTAAAATAATCTCAATAACAAGTACCAAATAACAATAGGTAATGTTGGTAAAAATTGGTGATGCTGCATTTTTTTCAACTAAATACAAAGATTAAAATATTATGAAGAAGAAAATATCCAAATAAGTGACTGCATTACCCATGGATGATTATTGTTCCATATATTCCATTAAATATTCAAAACACAAATACTAGTTTTATAAAATAAATATTTATGGAATGTTATGTTATGTATCATTATTATATTGGATGAGTTTTTATTTCTCCTATGTATCTATAAATGAATTTCACATTAGGGTCTCTAAAGAAGGGGGATATATATCTCTTAATAGAGAAGATTAATTTGTCATCAAAAGATGTAGATATATAAATGTTTGTTATGATGATGGTTGGATTACAATGTCTCTCCATCATGTAGACATGGGGGTGACCACCTAAGGAATATATAAAATGGGTGAGAAATTTATTGATATGGATAATGATAATATACATGAATGAAAAATAGGGGGTTATTCAATTCAAATTTAAATTTATATAAAATATGAATAATATTTTCTTTTGTAAAGGATTTATTAATTTATATATCCATGTGTACTATTGATTAGTCATTTTTGAAGAAAACATTTATTTATTTTTGAAATAACATGTTGTTTCAATTGTATTTGTATGTAAATGTCGTTTTTAATAAATTCAAGGATCAACAAAGTCATTCATTGATGATGTATTTATTTAAATATTCATTTCATGAATTATTATAACTCAATATATCTTATAATTAATGTTAATTGTTTAATTGAATAAACTATTTGATGTATGATTGATACTAACAGATGATTATGTGTGAATGGATTAAATTTTTAGCGTTTTATTTCAAAAAAATAAAATGTTGACACAATAATGAATAAAAATATTATATTTTGGATATGTTTATTAAAGTATAAATATTTTATAAATGGATAATTGAATCATTTGAAAATTTTTTATTGAGTTAAATGTTGTTTAGCTGAATCTGGAGATTTTTTGTTTTAATGGGAATAATTCATAAAAAAGCATAATAACATTCCATGAAAGTAGGTTCTACGAAATTAGAGAACCATGTGATGATTTTATATTAATTTAATTTATTCCAGTACATTATTCAATGTTTTATGTTAAATTGGTTGTATCATAATATTTGTGTAGTATTATATTCTAAGATATGAAAAAACAATAATTTATAAACTATGTATAACATATGTTATAATTGATAAAATTATTTTCATGATACAACCAATTTGAATGATCCACAACATATTAAAATCAAATTACTAATTAATCTATAATGAAATATAATTTTTAAAATCATTAAAAATTATTAGCATAATAAAAAATGATTAGAATCATTTAATATTTAAAATGGTCCCTTTTAAAAAAATCCCAATGACCTTATATTATAAATTTTCATTTAAAATCCTTGTCGAGAAAAGATAGAATTAAAATATGATAAAATTTTAGTTTTTTGGTTCCCCACACTTAAATTTTATATGTATGAATATTTTACTATTTTATCATAAGGTTTTTTAGTTGAAAACATGATTTAAAAAAAATAGATTTTTTAATGATTTGATCCTCAGTAAACCGTATACAAATAGATTTTAAATAATTTTAAATTATAAAATATATATCTCATGTCTAAAATTATGAATTAATAAAAATATTTGATCTTTTAAATCCTTTGTCGAATATTGTTATAAATAAAAGAAAATTTTACATTAATTAAAATGGGTTTGAGACTTATTTTAATTAACTATTTAGATAATGATATTAGGTTTTTTATTTGTTTGACATCCCCATAAGTTTAATTTTCTAATAACAAACCATTTTATTTCATAAAACAATATTATATTATATTCTTGTATTATTTGTAAATTTTTAAATTATAAAAGAACACATTTTTAAAAATCTATAGATGGTACATTGATTGATTTTTTATTATGATTTTCGAACTATAATATAAAATTTTGTTAAAACGATACAAATTAATAATAAAAAGGTTTAAATTTCAAAAAAATTATAACTAATTTTTTATATTAATATTAATTATTATGATTAAAAAATAATAATTATTGTTAACTAATCTGATCCTTATGATTTAAAATATTGGAATTAAAATTATTTACTAAGGTCATGTGTATTAGGGAAAAAATATACAAAGTGGAATGAAATATTAGAGAGTTATTTTATTTTGTCTTTGATATTTGTGGATAAAATGAATACATATACACCCATAATTACCATTCTTATTATTAAATTATGGGTACATTAACATTTGAATAAATACATTACATTATATATATTATAATTATTACATCAAAAACTATAATTTTATTATTTTATTAGAAAGTAATGATTATTTCTATTCAAGAATCACATATCCATAGAATACTATATTTAAAATAGAACACTTATATCCACTTTTAACCATATCCCAATTACATTAGTTTATTGGCACCTTTAGTTTTATTCTATACTGTATTTCCATGTTTTCTTCCAATATGAGTATTACATTAACATTGTCATTTTTAATCTAACCCTTCCAATTAATCAATAAAATTATTAATAAAAAATAATTATCATTATTATACATTAATCTTATTATATTAATTTTCAAATTATTCTTCATTACCTCTAATCGACTAAAAGAGACTAAAACAATGATCGTCCACACATGTAAACTATTGACACCACGACACGATGATGTTCATTTTTACTAACCACTACATAGGGAGGGATTTATGGATATATTGGATGAATTAATATGATTTGTAGGATAAAATAAAAGTTATTAAATGACTATTTTTCATAAACCACTATTAAATCCATTTATTTTGAAATTTCATCATTAATCTTACTTAAGAATAATTACCTCCTCTACAAATAATAAATTCTTTTTTTTTCATCCCAATCCATCATAGATGGTTCTATGAATAGATTTACTGATGATATATTATCATTAAATTATTTTTATGATAATAAACATTTTGTATTATCATTACTTAATTAAATTCTCTTACTGATGAAGTCATTTTACCAAGTTAAAATTTTGGTCTATTTAACCACCTATAAAATTCATTTTATAACAATTATTAATTAAATAAATATGGTATTTAATATGACTCTAATATCATGTAATTATAATATATTTGGGATTTAAAAATTTAATAGGATTGGTTATGTCAATATTAAAAATATGGATTAATAGATCACATTTCTATAAATAAATGCACTGAAAACTAGTCCCTTGTTATTTGAATTCTCACAAGAATTATTTATTTCATTCACCAATTTAATATTATATGATTTATATAATTGTAATGATTTAATATTATATCTTGAATTATCTTGAAACGATTGACATGAACCCTTGTAGTGAGAATATATCCTACCTTTTTGATGTTTGTATATAATCAACAACAGAATGTTCTAAGACTTGATATTCAAAACAAAATATGATTGTTTAGTATTTATGTAATATTTGATAATTTTAAAATTATAAAAAGTGAATTATAATTTTATTATGGATATGAGAGGTGTTATTCAGTTATTTTATCATTATAAATAATTCTAGAGAATGGTTGAGTATGAAAGCCACAACGTAATGGTAGTCGTCTCAAAATTCCACTCTTTGAGACAAATTTTTGTATCATGAACCTAGTTTAATATATTTGTTTTATGTGTTTTTAATTTGAGATATTATATAATTAAATAAAATTTCCTTGTTTTAATATATGTCTAATTTAATATTATCTCATTTAATTGGGGTTAATTTAAGTTCTCCTGAAATTATAAGGGGTTTTCGTGACTAAAATGTTATTATTCATTGATAATAATACCACATAGATTATAATACTTCATGATTGATATTTTATACCATATGATTATTTTATCTTGAAAATGCTCTTTACTTTTTTTATAAATCCAGTTTAACACCACATTACTCTTCGTTTATGATTCTATTAATCATAGAAAAGGCATTTTCGGTAGGATAATTTAAATTTATTTTAGTGTATTTTTATTCCATTCAAATGTTTTTGTCCCCACCAATGTCTTAATTTATATAATATAACCATAAATGGTTTTTATCATAAATAAAAAATATATTCCACATTATTAATTTTAATATAAATAGTTGTTTACACATTTCCTATGTCTGTTTTCGATATGGCTATTTCCAAATATTTAAAATGGATTCCATCCTTTCATAATATTATATTTTATCTTCCAATACGCATTCATTTTTAATAAAATTAAACTATTTTTAAATTTTTATTATTAATTATTCAATATAAATGTTTTTTATTAAAAATTAAAACCCACTTTAACTTATTAAAAATGAGTTATCATTCTTAATATAACATAAAATATTACACCGATGATAAAAGTTTTCCCTAAAAAATATTTTATTATTTGACACAAATTTTACTACTAATCCCTAATAGAATAAAATACGTAGAAGTAATTTTTAATAAATCACCCTCTAAAATGTCCCTATATAATCTATTTTTTGTGATATTCTTATATCAACCATTAAAATTGTAGAGATACATTTTGGTGACACCATATTAAATTTTTTGGAACTCTATTTCTCCCTCCAAATATTATTTATGATGTGATGAATTAATCCCATTGTATTTCACATGGTTTTCCTGGATATGTTTAATGATTGAATTCTTATGTGATATATTTTCTCAAATAAAAATTATTGGAGTCCACTATCACTGTTTAATGCATTTATTAAGACTTTATACCACATGAGATAAGGATAATTCAAGTGAAGAAGATGAAAATAATATACATTAAAAATATTGACACTAGAAATTATTTTGATTAGCAACATTATGTTTTTTAAGAATGAATAAAATGTAGATTATCTATCTTTCCAAAATTGAGTGTAAATATTTTATAAATTAGTCTCATTCACAAGGATTAATATGAAATTGATAAGGTTAGTTATGTTCACAATGTTAAGAATACAAATTCTTATGTACATTCATTAATTAAAAGTTGTATTCTTACGGTAGGGTCCATGGAATATGATTATTATAAAATTTTGTTCCATAATCATTATTCATGTAACATGATTTTATTTTGAGTCTACATACCTTTACATTATGACCTACAAACCCTCTTACTATCCATTATTTTTTAAATATGATAATTCAACCATGTTTAGGTTATCCTTCATATTTATGATCTAACCCATTAAAAATTATTGATGAGTATTGTTCATTACATATATTTTAATCTCATCCCATTTATATGTTTTAATTTCCATGAGTTATGATGATAAGTATAAAATATATGATTTATTTTAAATAGTATTGTAGAGTGAAATTATGTAAAAAGTGTAAAAATTGAATATATATTTGGTCCCCCAAACATCAATCCTTCTATTTAACAATTGTTTTACTATTTGTGTCATGGAATGATTATTCATGTTAAATAATATAATAAATATTTTTTACTTATATTGGATCTCTGTATTTACTATTAATGGGGTTTTATTTTTTTTTTTGATTATATTAGTTATTTTATCGAATTGTTTAACATAAAATCAGTGATACCCCTATAGAAAAGTCAATTGGATAAGTCTTTGGATACTGTGATATCTTAATGCTTTGGTAAAGTGGAGTTCATGTGATTTATAAAAAAATTACATCCCTATATGGATATTACAATTTGTATGTGGCTACGTTACAAATATACCTAGGAGTAAATGCACCAAAATTGATACTGTATAATTCACCTGATCATCATGTTGGTGTAGGAAGAATGATCCTAAGACTACACACAAGGCTAGACATTATTTGGGGATATGATATGGTTATCCTAATTCCATTTACAATACAATTTAAGGATGTGTTATATTATGTAATTAGGTTATGGAATATGATATAATACAATGTATGTAAACATAAATTAATCTAAGTGTGATTTAGGATGAATAGAAAAATATTGGAATAATTTTGAATATTAATAAATATTTTGGTTTTATTTACCATTTAATTATCCTAAAATAATCCTCTAATGGAGTTTATCACACATGTTAACTCCATTTGGTTCATCTAGTATTCTAAGACTAATGAATTTGGGTTAATGATGTTTTCCATAGACAATAAAAATATTTTCCCAATGAGACACATACTAGGATTGGAACAATATTAGGAAATATTTTGGTTATGATTAACACCTTGAACATAGATGATTATTCAGGGACTCCATATTAGAAAAAAAATGAAGTTTTCTATGAGATTGAGGGGTGATAAACATTATGGAATAATGTTTAAAACTTCTAAATGTAAAATATGAGAGAATATTGAGAATTTAAAATGTCTCAAATGTATAAAAATATGTTTTAAATATTGAAAATGTAGTAATATAGTGACAAGTTACTAAGAAAAAATAATGATTTTGGTTAAAAATGATAAAAGTGAGTAAATTTCATCTTAAGTTTGCACTAACTCTTCAATGCCTTAAATGTGGGGTGATTGAGAATTACAATTATATAAGCACAATTACATGATATGACATTAATAATATGTATGATAAACCTTCAAAAAAAGTATGACCGTATACTATGACCTCCATGGAAGTGGATAGTTATATGTGAGATACACTACTCTATAATAATTTATGTTTTTCAGTTTTGTAATATACAATCTAGTATATATTGAAAGTTTTCAATGAGCATCAAATCCACAAAATAATTATTGGGATTTATCATCTATTAATATTTTATACCTATTTTATATTTATGTAATATGATTTATAAAATTTCTTATAATCCCTCCTTTGGTTTAATTCAATGTGATTTCGAGAACTCTTTGGCCATCACATCATAGAATTCATTATAATAAACCATATCTGGTATAATTTTTCATATATATCCAAAAACATTTATGATATTATATCACTATAAGGATTATAATTATCTCTCTGCAACATCAAATCCTTAATATGCAGAATGATACATAATCATAAGTGATTTTAAGATCAAATGGTTAGAGAAAAATGCAATATTAAGATTGACAAATTCTATTAGAAAAATATATATTTTCCATTTTTGATTATAAAACTCTAGAAATTACATCATGATGCAATATTATCTCATAGATACCCTTATTTATATTCACTCGTAAGTGATAAATAATATTATGAGCAGGAAAATTATTTTGGTGGGGCTTATGTAATGGCATAATATTTTTGACCTTTTAAAAATGTTCTTATCATTGATTACATTTGTGTCTCATGACAATCAAAGTATATAAACCAAAACATATAAGAATAAAATAATAAATAATCCTATAACAAAATTAATTTAAATAAATAAAAGTAATTTAATTTGGATGATAGATAATTAAAAGGAGAAAATTTTGAAAAATGGTTCCTTATAATAAATATCAATTTTATTATAATATATATTATCATTTAAATTATAACATTGAAAAATATATATAAAATATGATAAAATAAAATTATTTTTATATTTTATCATATAAAAATATTCATAATATGATTTTTTCTCTAAAAATAATTCTTTTTATGCATTGATTATGGTTTTCTGGATACTTTATTTTTTATAATGACATCATTATTTAAATGTATTATAGAAGACTAAAAACCATTTTAAATAATCAAAAATGAATTTAATTTAATTATTTGTTGATTTTAATGTATTCTTTGAATATATAAATCATATGTCCAAAATATATATATATATATATATAAATTATAATGATACATTTATAAAAGTGATATTATTATTTTATGAAAATTATGTTTTTTGTGTGGATAAATTTGAACATCCATTTAATTAAATTATGAATAAATATTTTTATAATATTAAACTATTTTATTTCAAAATGATGTATTTATGATTATTTAAAATTGATAAGAAAATTAAAATTTTTTAAAAAAAATATTTCGCAACCAAATTACTTTTAAAATATCATTTGTGTTTATTTATAATCAAACATTTCATAAAATTAAAATTAAATTACATATAATGATAGATAATTTTATATTTTAAGTTTTATATAAGAAAAACGTTATAATATTATTTTTTATCATTAATATTAATTTATACGGATAAAAAAATACTTTCCATGGTAAAAGTAAATTTGGGTAAAAAGTATAATTTTAAGTTAAAATCCAAAAAACTAAATACATTGCATAAATATAGTAGATTATGTTGTAACTTAAAAATCAACACTTAATCTACATCTTTTTCCATATAGGAACATTTTTCATCTTAATAGTGAAAAAATATTATTTAAAGAGTAATGTTTAATTCTAAAACTCCACTTTTCTTCAATTTTAAAAATGTAACACTTCAACCAAATCAAGATTCAATGATAGATATAATTTCAAAATGAAAAATTTTGAATTTTATGCTTATAAAATTCCCACCTACTTGTATTAGATTATGAATCTTTTAGTTTCATTATGTTTTTCATTTCTGAGGAGTCTTCCAATTGCTAACTCAGGCTTCCAATCGGAGTAATGCATTCACGTGATGATTTATTTTACTATAAAACTTATGAAATAATCTATAAAATTATTTATATAAGTAAATTAAAAAATTTTATTGTTCTTAAATTTAATTATATTAAGTTAATAGCAATTAATTAATACATTCTTCCCTATAAGATAGATCAAAACATCAGTCACGTGTATGCATGTTCAATCAATACTGTGATATGGGGATGTTCATTTATAATCCCTACCTATAAAGGATAATATAAATGAATTATTATATTAAAAAACTTGTTTTATATGTGAAATATTAAATTCTAAAATGATTATTTTTCATATATCATGAATCTTTCTATTTATTGAGAAATGGGATTGTTAATAGACTATACCGTAGATTAACACATCATTTAATAATGAATAATATATTTCATCATGAACCATATTGGATTTCAATATAAAGTTTTTTCTGAGGTTTTATAATAATTATATTTTTTTTATGGTTATTATTATGACATTTTATCATTACTTACTATCATTTCCTTACTCATGAAATCATTATAACATGTATCTATTTCGGTTGATTTAATTGTCTATGTAAAATATGTTATCTGTAGTATGCTATAAATTATTATGGTATTTTATATGATAGTAATATCATGTAATAATTACATATATAATTTTTTAAATCATAATAAATTTTGGATTCCAATATTTAAAATAATTATTAATTTATAACCATCTTCTCATTAAACAAATAGAAAACTAGTTCACCACAATTTCTTTTTTGATATGTATTATTCAAAAATTTCTCTTAATGAAACAATAAATTTTTTAATAATTAAAAAAATATAATTCTATATTAAATGTTCTTGGAATTATGAACATCTACTAGCTTCATTGGAATTTATCATTTCTTTGTGAAATTTATTCATAACAAAAATTAAAAAACTCAAAGAACTAGTAATTGAAACAAAATTTAATAATTTAATATATTTTCTATATATTAATATAATAAAATTATTAATTAGTTACTATATTTATTTTAATGTTCCTAGATGTTATATTAATATATATATTCTCATTATAATGGACGTTAGAGGATGACCGAGTATGTTGGAGTACAAGGTATGATTTTACATCACAATGTTCACCTCATTAGGAAATGTTTTTATTTTATTAACCTATTTTAATTTATGTGATTTATACACGAAATATTAGAGATATTATTTAATTAAATAAAATTTATTTATTCTATTTTAATTCCAATTTTTTCGTTATTGTTTAATTAGTTTTTATTTAAATTCTCCGTTTTTTTGAGGTGGCTTTCTTGGCTCAAATCATTTTCCTAAGTCATAAACACTAATTTTCGATTATAATAATTAAATACTAATATATTATAACGTTTTATGACTCTATTATTCATTTAAACTTTTTTATATGGGTAAATGTTTTTTAATATTTATGTCCTCTTCCTTGAACATTAGATTGTTTTATGAAAACATGTTTTATTAAGAATAATTACCATATCTTTTATTTTATTTTTACACCATTTCCATGTATTTAATTTTATCCAATTTTGTCATTTAACTTTTAGATGTTTAATTTGATTCTACAATAATAATTATATTACCCATTATTAATTTTATGAAATTATTTTGGGTATCAATATTTTCAGTTATTGTATTCCCAAATGTTAAATACATCATCATTCCACTAAAAGTAAAAAAAATTATCTTCCACTCAATTTTCCTATTTTACATCCATTATTAATTTTAAATATTATTTTATTATAGATTAAATTTTAAAAAATTATATTTATTTCACATCATCTATTTAAAGTTGAAATTTGAAGTTGATCATAATGTTTTTTTCATCAAAGAGAAATGTTATTTATGAGAACCATTTTACTATTTCATAGATATTCTCTTATATATATCTAAATAATATATTCAATAGAACTTATTTTTAATTACTAATACAAAAAATATTCATATGGAATATATTTTTTGGTGATTATTTTTTTTGATTCAACTATTTACATGCATGAGTAGAGCTTACGTGATTACATCATAATCTATTCTGGACACTTATTTTATTTCAATGTTTTCATTATGATGAGGTGACGTAAATTAATTTTCTTTACCATGATATTTCATATTATGATTAAAGGTTGATTAATTATGGAAAAGATATGTATGTATGATGATTATTAGGTCCAATATTACTGTCAAATTAATTGGACAAGGTTTTATACCTCATTGTGTAAAGATGATCTCTCTGAAGATAATACATATTTTCATTGTTCATATGATTGAGAATTATCATAATGAACATTCAATGCATTCATTAAAATAACCTTGATCATGATAAATATTAGAAACCATTATAATATTAAAAATTAAAAAATTTCTATTTTCAATAATAACAGGAATGGACATGAACTTGATGTGGATAAGCTTCTATTACAAGAAAGAGTGTGAACATGATATGAATTACTAAAATCACAATGTTATGAATGTTTATTTATATTCCCAATGAATTGTTCAATGTTATATTCTTATGATATATTCCATTGAACATGAAAATTATATAATGATTCCATACTAATTTTCCACAGTTCATGTTGTTTATATAATATTTCATGCCCTTCCACAACAGCTTACAGATAAGGATTACACAGCTGGTTCTTTTAAATGAGATATTTCATCAATGAATATGATTTAGGTCATGATAATGATCTAAAAATTACTAGTATACTAATGGGTTTTTTCCTTTACCATGCTTTAAGGCTGGACCATTTATTATTTTTCCACTTTCACATGCTATGAAAATATTTTATTTTTGATGAGTCTATAAGGGGTTTAGTGGGGTTTGGTTATGGAGAAATGTTAAAATTTGTTTTATATATATATATAGATCCCAATGAAAAAAACCCAAAAATCTTCGATTTTGACAACTATTTCTGTAATTAAAATATTACTCATGTAAAATAATGAAATAAATATGTAGGATTAACATTAGTTACAATAAGGGAAGCATTTGATTTGTATAAGAATCCCCTTATTCTAATGATTGGAAATCAAGTTCGTCTTGTATCTAATTAGTTAAATATTTTATGATATTGAATATTTTATGTATAATCTATATAAATTGGATTTGTAAATATATATTGTTTCCATATACTATTAGTTATAATATTGTACTCCTATATGAAGAATGATACCACTAGTTTAGCTCTGCAACAAACATGGTCTACTATTGTGTTGTGCTATGATCAGGTGGAGATACCTCTACTAAAAATTGAATCTACAACAAGTAATTTCAATAATTAGTTCACTCTACCACTAGTTCAATGGTGCTACCTCATGAAAATGTTTCCAATTAGTAGAGCCTTCATCGTGTCATATTTATCACAACCATTACATGGATATAATGCCATGTGTTTCTATCTATAGGTTTAACTATCATATAAAAGTGTTGCATTCATAAATGTACCCATTTAAAGAGAATATGTTATCATGAACTGAAACATGTGGAGAGAGTTAACGAGTAAAGAGATACTTCAAAATAAGACACTGTTAGAGAGATACAATATCAATATATAATTAACTTAAAATTTATTTCTCCATATTTTAGTTTATGAATTTATTTTTGGATGAAAGCATGTTTATATATGAATGATTGTACTTAAAAACTCAATATCATTAAAAATGAAAAATTTGTCCCTTTTTAGATCGGTCACATAGTATGAGGATCTAGTTTATTCTATAATTATATAAAATTATTAATTAGACCTAAAGCTCTATAAATTAAGAAGAAGATTCCTCATGTATATGTGGATAAAGTTACACATGTGTCGAATCAGAATAATTAACTCTCATATGATTGATAATAATAAATACCAAGAGGCAAAAATACTTTGAAAAAATTTTACTAAAAAAGTAATACTTTTACTGATGGTCAGGATAATCTAATTTTCAATACTTATATTGAAGCAAGAATGATCTCCCATAAAATATAGATTCAAGTAATCCTAAAAAACTGAAGAAATTTGGATTGAGAAGAACTATATTTTCTCATCTATTATCTCGTTCTATTTATGTTTATATTTTACATTTATGTTACTTTTTTTGCTCTTTTTTTTAATTAAAGAACATTGTTCTGCACTAAAATGGAAAGTACGTGATACAATCTCTTAATTTTCATATTTTTTATTCCCTCATAAAACATTTTATGAGTTAAAGTGCAGTATGTAATTAATTTTTTCCCAGACATAATAATGGATGAGGCTTCAAACCTCAATATCATTTTTTAGTTTCTTATAAATAAAATCCATGTTGTGGAGTAATTTATTTTAAAAAAATAAGATTGGAAGTAAGTATTGTTCAAGTAGAGATGAATAAAAATCATCTTTATACAATAACACCTTATTTAAATTATGTAATTCTATATTTTTTATACTTTACTAGTTTTATTTTCCTTATTTAAATGAAACCAACTACTATTTTCAAACTAATTCAATCATGTAATTAATCTGATAAGCTGACAAAAACATTTTTATTATATAATGTGTTTGATAAGAGTAAATTATTTTCACTAGATAAATTATTTACTAATTCACATTATGGCAACCGTCTACCACTGTAAATTAACACAACATAACATTTGTAGAATACATAAAAATTTTAAACAGTAGACGCACTAAGTCCATATTAGTTTAGTGCATTTTAAATCATAGAAACATAATCATTGGTACATAAGCGAGTGATATTGTCTCCCACTAGATTCTGTAGGACAAGTACCCTTCTTTGACATATCATAACAAATATATATCTTCATACCCAATGAAAAGAATCAAGAAAATAGATGACCTATTAGGCATATTATTGGTATAAAAGGGAGAAATATAAAGATAAAAATGTGTTTGGAGGTATGATAACGTGATCTTGAAATTAGAATATCATTCTATTCATATCAAAGATCATAACTTGAATCATGGACTAATTCATGGTAGTTCATAATACATGAACAATAAAGAAATAACGAACTTAAGCCAATAAATCATACCAAGTGTATAAGATATGAAATTTTGGAATACACATCAATATAAACCATTGTGATCATGTATAATTAGAAATAGGATCGCTGTTTATTTTAAGGAGATGAAATCACATCCTCCCATAGACTTATGGACATGCAACCAAGACAAATCATAATATTCTAAACATGCAATCAGGTTTATGAATATCATTATGAATATGTAATCTGGATTATGAATAAATTATATAGATCCATGAAGGTCCATGCATAACATTGTGGACATGTAATAAAATTCACACATATAATTATGAACACATAATGAGGTTCACTCATAAAGTTATGAACATGCAATCAGGTTCACTTATTAACTTATTAACATAAAAAGGGGTCAATGCATACACAAATTTACATGTAATTATGTTCACACATAAAATTTATAGTTATCATTCATCCATCAGTACAAAATGCAATAAAGGAATATATCGGTCCCACTAGTCATATAACTAAGCCATACATGCATATTCTATAAAAAAATTCATCATACCATGAAACATGGAAATGGATGGTTTTATAAACATCAGATCACGTGCCATTAAACAAAATGGGTATCATTAACATTGGATCACTTCATAACCTATGTAAATGAGATAGTTTTTAAAATAATTTTCTAACATCTCTGATGGGGTTCCACTAAATAGTTTCCCCAAGCTCGATCATCACATGACCTCAAGCACGCCTCCTCAGACGCCACAATTTTTAGACTAGTAGCGAGGGTCAAATAGGTAACATGGGGAATTATAACCTCTTAATCATATTATTCTACAAAACAACATTATATAAATAGAAGAAATAGTGGGAAACCACCAATAACATGAAAACTCAACCATCTACCAGATTCGGTAGAATTAATAAGAAATAGTAAATATGTCATGTCATAATACAATGCCAAGTGAAAAAAACACAAAATAAGATAAATAGTGGAATCCCAAAAATAGTCATTACTCCATACCTGGAACCACATCTATGCATGTCCCATAGCGAACTCAACTCCCTTACATAGGTCTCTTGTCCTTACTCTGACCTGAAATCATGAATTATTTTCGGGTATCAAACGGTGGACTAATATGGGTGTGAGTACAACTCACTAGGCCACCACCGATGATGTCCACAAAATATCCAGTATTAAAAATAGTGCATGGAAGTATATATAAATAAAAAACAAAGGAAAGACAAAATGTAGGTTTATAGTCAACAATATCTATTTAGAAATTACTAACCATGGTTCCATGTTCATTATGTACATCATCTCATCACATAGTTCATCATCAATATTTAATAAATGGGTTAAAAATTTACATTATTCAAAACAATATTCATTGAATTTATCATTCCACCTAAGAAAAAATAATAATCACATATCTCAGCATGGATGAAAATATCATGTAATAAACATACATTGAATGGATCCATAGTCCATGTATTTTCATATAATGCAACCATTGGGGTAATTGAGCATCCATCAAACTCCCAGACCTGTGCATTCCTATGTAGGATAGAAGTATCAATCCAACCATTCACATGGGAGGAGCATTAGTCCTTTATACCACCCTTATACCATGTGTATGTGCGTGTTTATCAATTAACCACATTTATTGTAACATCCCAAGTAAGTAATTAATAATATATATTTTTATCTATGCCTATTAATGAATTAGATAGTGTTTTAGAGGCTTAAAATGAGAATAAATCCAATCTTAAGCATGGAATACACTAATATTTTTAAAAGATTGTTTTACTGCCTTTTGATAAAAAATATTTATTAAATCAAAATTTTGACAATTTGATATGCTCTATTGGTCAAAATAAACTTATTCTTTATGATTGGGACATTGAAATTTACATTGGGTAAATTTTTTGTATTTTTCCGATAAAGTTCTTTTTTTAATGAATAGTGAAAAATGTTGTATTTTAATTCAAATACTATTTTTAATCTAATTTATTTATATGATTATATTATCTTTTGAATTGGTTTTAATGTTCAATTAGAATATATTTTTACCATTTAATCCAATAGTGGTCGTTGTAATTAATTTCACTTTGAAATTGGACTTAAACTAGTGACAATCTTTTGATACGTATTGTTTCATAAAAACACGCTATTTGCTCTGACAGCGGGAATTAATTATTAAATTAATTAATGTAACTTATATGTTTTGAATTTTTTAAAATAGAAATAATTTTTGAATTCGGAATATCAAATATAGCTTAGGGTGATGTTTTAGTATTTTTCCGAAAAACTTTAATTTTTGATGAATAGTGACACCACTAAGTGGTACTTAAAATTGATTTTTCGTTTCAATGAAACTTTACCTCCTCTGTGTCTGGAATTTAAAAAATCCAACACACATGGTTGTCATTAAGAAGTAAAATGTGGTTCAATGATATTAAAATAATTTTTTGGTGAATAGTAACTTTTATGTTTTTAATTGCCATTAGAGGTAATTATTGTAATTTAAGGTAAGAATAATGTTTTAATAATATGAAATGAACTTGACATATGTCCTACCATTATTTTATGTGTCATTTCCGACCTTGAAAACCCATGGGTCGATTATTGGGACCCCATGGCGCCACTTGGGTAAGATAAAGACATTAATGCCTTTTATTTAATGTTAAAGTAAAAATGACACAAACATGTATTGTTTTATTAAAACAATTTTTACATGGTTTTATACAAGTCATATTTTTTACTATAAATAGTAATTGGAAAGATAAAAATATTTCCTACATCATGATATTTTTTTTAATTTTTATACATTAAATAAATTAATTATTTATGTCACCATGATGATGTTGTGATGTCCTCATTATTTAACGATTTCAATAAAATTAAAATATAATGTAAAATCTAAGACCTACACTTGTCAAAAATCTATTTTATTTGTTTATTTTAAACCCTTACCACCTTATCCTTGAAATTTATAATTGTGGGACTTTTTTTGTCCGAAAATCATTTTATAACAATGTATCTATTCTTAACTTTCCAAGAGTGCCCCTCCTCTCCTCTTATAAAAGGCCCCCACCTCTACCTATTTAACCACACCTCTCAAGACTTTGGCTCGGCCAAACCTTTCCCGTTTTGTCTCTCCACATCCATCTCTTACTCCTAGAAGCCTCACTTTGGGCACAAGTCTTCCCAAGTAAGCCTTTGAGCTCAAATCAAAGAGAGTTACCCGATTTTAAGGTAATGTCTTCACTCGTGTTCTTTTGTATTATTTTTCTTCTCCAACCCCATATACTCTTTTTATTCATTTATTTTGTAAAAACTCCAGTATCTTCGATATACTAGGATGTTTTTATAATAATAATTAGAGCTACACTTACACACACCTATATCTAATGGTTAAAGAACATACTGTTTCCGTGGATGGTGAATTTCTGCCTCACGAAAGGATGATTGTTCAATTTTCTTTTAAAACCTTCAAATGTGGACATTAAGATGAAACTATATTTATATATGATATATAATATGTTTATGTTTTACTTAATCTTATGCATTTTTCATTTATGGAATACCTTTATGGTTTCCATTATGGGTAAATGTGATATCTTCATTTTAGAAAGTGCGGACTACCGCCTCCTCAAAGTGATTTGATTCGTTAATTCCATATGTGGGACGTATAAAGGATTTAATTAATGATATTATATATGATATTATACTGGAATTATAATATACCTTTATATCATTATGAATCCATTCCATAAAATTTGAAATAAACTTGAAAGTAGCGTTCTTGCGTACATATGGCTTACCGTCTCCATGAACGGTGCATTTCATTTCATACCTCTAAACATTATGTAATATTATAAATACATGTATATACTGGATATATATGATATATATGATATATAAATCATGAGTATAACTCTGGATATAGTGGATACATGAACAACATGAAATTATAAAGAGTTTATTTTTTACTCAAGTTCCAATGATCGTTAAAACGACGGTTATTAACTAAAATAATTACATAGTGTTCATGACATAATAATAAGTGATATCAAAGGATTAATGAACTTGAAAAAGGTTCTTAAGAAAGTATAAATTAACTCACGTTTATTATTCCAGAGGTTAAAGAACGATCGATTCAAGTCGGACCCAAGGTATGGGACATCGTCTCAATCTCCTTTCATTGAGGCATATTTTGTTTTATACACAAACTTCTTTTATACGGTGTATAAACCCCTTTGAATTTTATGTTTACTCAAAAGGAATACTTTTATATGAAGAATTTACTAAACGAAAAAAGGGAATGTTCTGTTTTTGTCATACGTATGCGGCGACAACGACTTCTCTACCGTCGTGACCATTATTTGAGTTTCGGCTTACACTACAAGCCATACTATTTTTTTTAATGAAAAATAAATACCATGTTTTATTTTTATTTTATTTTGGTATTGAAAATTGTTTTAATAATTTTTTTATTATATCAATGTTTTGTATTGATATCTAGTGATTGAAATGTGGAAAATTTCTGTTTCTTTATGCATGTTTTATGTGATACGATTATGTTATAGTTCTTGGGAATTATTATGAAGACGGGTGGTTTCGTGATAAACTAAGGTCGGGTGGGCCCGATATATCTCTCCAATGCACTGGGTAACGCGAAGGGGTTAAACGTTGAGGTTTCTCCGAAATGATTTAGGTAATATACTGTGATGGGTATTCCAAACGTAACCAAGAGGGTTACTCCCTACGTAAGAATGTTATGAATGCCTCAAGTTACCTTTATGTCTTATGATTTCTATGATTTATTCATGATTTTATGAGGTATGTTAAATTGCTTATGTTTTATGAGTACAGTATGATTTCATTTATTCTTGTGTATACATGTACTCATGTTTCCATTCCATATTTTTATATCCCTTACTGATCTTTTTATGCTCATCCCAAGTTTTTGAAATGTTTTTCACAGGTCGAGGGAAAGGTACATGATGTGATGATAGTGTCAATGAAATGTCAATAAAGTATACATGTTTTATTTTAAATAGGATTCCGTTGATGGAAAAAATTAATACTCTCTTTTCTGTAACCACTTTTTTTAAATGTGGAATGTAATGCATGTTTTATGATCTAATTCTTTAAAACTCTAAACCTGAAAAGATCCTCAATGTGTAATCTTTTAATAACTCAAAATTAAGTGATGTTTAAGGATGGGGATTTATAGTTGGTATCAAAGGTCGGTTTAGATAAATTTAGGAGTTAGAATTATATTAAATGGTTATCCAAAAATATTTTATTTATGGTAAAATTGAAATGATATAGCATTTGAATATTACCATGTTTCTTCATCTAAGACATGTTTGTTCATAATGGATTTCTGTAGAGGAAACTGGGAAGCAGTGCTAGGAATGCATACAAAAGTAAATAACCATCTGAATCAGCATCCTGAGATGTTTGGAATTGGAACTAAATAGTTTGTTGTTGTAATGGTGCAGTTGACTCAATCGATAAATGGTGGCGGTATCCATGCACGAGATCAGCCAGATCAACCACAGAGGAACTTGTTAGTGGTGGAACATTTCATGAGGGAACATCCCCCATCATTCAGAGGATCATCTGACCCTGTTCTAGCTGAAGGGTTGATTAAAGCACTGGAGAATATTTTCGATGTCATGGGGTGTTCAGACAATCAAAATTTTAGTCTTTCTATTTTCCGTTTGGAGGGTGAGGCGGATCAGTGGTGGTCGATGGTTAAAAATATCAGGGACGCTGATGAGATTGATGCTCTAGCCTGAGATGAATTCAAAGGTATTTTTCCTGAGAAATATTTTCCTAAGGATTTTCGACATAGGATTGAAAAACAATTCTTAGAATTGAGGCAAGAGGAAGAATCAGTGGCTACCTATGAAGAAAGGTTCACTCGATTGGAAAGGTATGCTCCAAATTTTATCCAAGACCTTGATAGTAAAATCAATAGTTTTTACTCATGATTAAAGCCAAAATATCGAAGGGAATTGGCTTCTCGTGAGTTTAAAAGTTATGAAAAGATTTTTCGATGTGCTGAGAAGGTGGAAATGGAGTTTTCCGATGATCAAGTGTTCTATAACAACCAACAGAAGAAGAGACCGAGGTGTCAGGAGAACGGGAAGAATTATTCAAAAAAGTATGATGGTAAGAAATCTAAGATTCTAGTTTGTGATAAACGTCGGAAAAGGCATGCTGTGGAATGTCTTCTGAATTCTAGAAAGTGCTACCGATGTGGTAAGATGGGACATAAGGCTCATGATTGCACTGACAAAAGATCAAGGTGATGGTAAGTCCAAATTTTATTTACAATTAGTGAAATGTTGTATGTGCAATGAAATGGGTCACTATGAAAATGAGTGTCCGAAAAAGAGTTTGAGTGATGGGAAGCATTTAGACTACAAGCAGAAAGGGGTGGTGAAATCCTTTGCATCTACTTCGGCAGATGTCGGGCCATCAAATTAAGTTGTATCAGGTACATTGTTTTTTTTCAGATTATTCCAGTGTGTTGTTTGATTCGAGGTCTACACATTCATTCATCTCTAAAACCTTTTCTAGTAAAATGGGAATACCATCTCAAGAAATGACTCATGAACTGGTGGTAAAAACACCTGGGGGAAATCTTGAGGCAAAAATTATTTATAAGAATCTTTTTATCCTTATCCGTGGAAAGAACCTACTTGGGAACCTTATTGTTTTACCTCTAGAAGAGTTTGATGTTATCCTGGGTATGGATTGGATCTCTATTTACCATGCTAAGATTGACTATAGAGGTAAAAAAGTTTCTTTTCAGAATGACTTTCATGTTGTGTACAAGAATGAACCCTTACTGCTGATAACTTATCAAGAGGCCGAGAAACTTGTAAATGATGGAAATGAATGTTACCTTGCACACATCATTGAAAAAAATGAACTCTTCAAATTAATGATGTGCCATTGGTAAATGAGTATCCTGATGTTTTTCCTGATGAGTTTCCTGGAATTATACTTGATCAGAAAGTTGAATTTACTGTTGACTTAGTTCCTGATCCTAAGCCAATTTCAAAACCCCCTTATCGAATGGCTCAAATTGAACTTTTAGAGTTGAAGGAGAAATTGAATGATTTATTATAGAAAGGTTTCATTCGACCTAGCACATCACCATGGGGTGCTGCTATTTTATTTGTTAAAAAGAAATATGGTTCTATGAGACTTTTCATTGATTATAGAGCATTGAAAAACATCACTGTTAAGAACAAACATCCTTTGCCTCATATCGATGATTTGTTTGATCAGCTTTAGGGAGCTCAGTATTTTTCAAAGATTGAACTGAGATCGGGGTACCATCAGCTGAAGGTAAAGGAAGCAGATATTACGAAGACTGCGTTACATACATGATATGTCCATTATGAATTTGTTGTAATGCATTTTGGGCTAACCAATGCACCTGTTGTATTCATGGACTTAATGAATAGAATTTTCCATGAGTTATTGGATAAGTTTGTGGTGGTTTTCATTAATGATATTTTGGTGTTTTCTAAAAGTAAAGAGGATCATTAAATACATTTAAGGGTTATTTTGAAAACATTAAAAGAAAAGAAATTGTATGGTAAATTCAGCAACTGTGAGTTTTGGTTGCAACAAATTACTTTCCTTGATCACATTGTTTATAAAGATGGGATAACTATTGATCCTGCAAAAACAAAGGTTGTTGAAGAATGGCCAAGACCCAAAAATGTTACTGAGATTCATAGTTTCCTTGGTTTGGTAGGCTATTACCTAAGGTTAGTTAGAAATTTTTCACAGTTATCTAGTCTAATGACTAAGCTAACTCGGAAGGGTGTTGAGATTATCTGGACAAAAGAATGTGATGATTGTTTTCAGGAATTGAAAAGTTGATCGGTGAATGCTCCAGTTTTGGCACTACCTTCCAGGAATGCGGAGTTTGTTATCTACAGTGATGATTCATTGAAAGAAATAGGTTGTGTCCTAATGCAGAATGATCAGGTAATTGCTTATGCTTCACGTCAGTTAAATACTCATGCGGTAAATTATCATACACATGATTTGGAATTAGCTGCTATTGTTTTCGCTTTAAAAATTTTGAGGCATCATTTGTATGGACTAAAGTGTGAAATATATACCAATCACAAAAGTTTAAATAATATATTCACTCAGAAAGAATTGAACAAGAGATAGAGGAGATGGCTAGAATTAATCAAGGATTATGATTGTAAAATTAATTACAATGTGGGAAAAGAAAATAATGTTGCTGATGATTTGAGTCGAAAAAGTAATGCTTCATTAAAAATGTTGCGTTTGGAACGTGATCCTTTGGTTAAGGATTTGATGAACTTTGGCATAGACGTTTTTCGTGCAGGATGTTCTTCTGTTTTGTTTCAGGTACCAGTGAAATCCTCTCTATCAAACAGAATCAAGCAAGCACAGAAGCAAGATAGTGAGTTGTAGAAAAATGTAGAGGAGGTTCAGAAGGGTAAGTTTCATGAATTCATCATTGATAATGATTGTGTTTTGAGATTTGGGAATAGATTGTGTGTGCCATGTGATTCACAGTTGAAGAGAGAGTTGTTATGTGAAGCTCATAGTTCTCCGTTTTCAGTTCATCCTGGCGGTACTAAGATGTACAGAGATATGTAGGAGTATTACTGGTGGGATTGAATGAAAATGGATATTGCTGATTTTATAGTGAAGTGTTTGACTTGTCAACAGGTTAAAGCAGAGTGATAGTTACTGAAAGGGATGCTTCAACCTTTAACAGTACCAGAGTGGAAATGAGAAAATATATCCATGGACTTCGTTGTGGGATTGTCGAAGACACCTAAAGGTAATAATGAAATTTTGTTTATTGTTGATCTCTTGAATAAATCTTCTCATTTACTTGCAATACGAGATACTTTTTCCCTAGATCAACTTTCTCGATTTTATCTTAAAGTGATAGTCAGGTGACATGGAGATACTCTCTACATTGTATCTGATCGTGATCCCAGGTTCACTTCTATCTTTTGGAAAGGCCTTCAGATGTCGTTGGGTACTGAATTAAATTGTAGTACACCTTTTCATCCTCAATCAGATGGGCAATCAGAACGAACAATTCAGACTTTGGATGACATGTTACATGCTTGTTCGATGGATTATCAAGAAAGCTGGGACAAACATATTTCTTTGGTTGAGTTTTCATATAATAACATTTTTCATTCCAGTATACAGATGGCTCCATTTGAGATGTTATATGGGAAGTGATGTCAAACTTCATATTTCTGGGAAGAATTGGGTGAAAGGTAGCTAATTGGACCAGAATTGGTAGACGAGTTGGCAGAAAATGTTCACCTGATATAGAAACACATGAGAACACCTCAGAGTAGGTAGAAGAGTTATGCAGATAACCGGAGTAAGGATCTATCTTTTGAGGTAGGTGATCATGTTTTTCTCAAAGTCTCCCCATGGAAAACTGTGATGCAATTTGGTAAGAAAGGAATGTTGAGTCCAAGGTTCATTGGACCATATGAAATTCTAGAGAAAGTTGGATCAGTTGCTTACAGAGTGGATTTACCTCCGAGTTTATCTCAGGTACACAATGTTTTTAATGTTTTGATTTTGAGAAAGTATATGACAGATCCATCTCATGTTTTGAGTCCAGAGGTAGTTCAGCTGGACGAGAACCTATCTTATGAGGAACAACCGGTCCAAATTCATGACCACAGGGAGCAAGTGTTACGGAATAAGGTGATTCATCAGGTAAAGGTTTTGTGAAAAACCCACATGATTGAAGATGCAACATGGGAATCTGAAAATGCTATGAGGGCTAAATTCCCCCACTTATTCGATAAGTAAATAAATTGCGGGGACACAATTTTCTAAAGGGGGAAGGATGTAACATCCCAAGTAAGTAATGAATAATATATATTTTTATCTATGTATATTAATGAATTAGATATGGTTTTAGAGGCTTAAAATGAGAATAAATCCAATCTTAAGCATGGAATACACTAATATTTTTGAAAGATTGTTTTACTGCCTTTTGATGGAAAATATTTTTTAAATAAAACATTTGAAAATTTTATAAGTATTATTTGTAAAAATAAACTTATTCTTTATGATTGGGACATTGAAATTTTCTTTGGGTAAATTTTTGGTATTTTTCTGATAAAGTTCTTTTTTAATAAATAGTGAAAAATGTTGTATTTTAATTCAAAACCTATTTTTAATCTAATTTATTTATATGATTAGATTATCTTTTGAATTGGTTTTAATGTTCAATTAGAATATATTTTTACCATTTAATACAATAGTGGTCGTTGGAATTAATTTCACATTGAAATTGAACTTAAACTACTCTCAATCTTTTGATACTTATTATTTCATGAAAACACGCTATTTGCTCTGACAGCGGGAATTAATTATTAAATTAATTAATGTAACTTATATGTTTTGAATTTTTTAAAATATATATTATTTTTGAATTCTTAATATAAAATATAGCTTAGGGTGAAGTTTTGGTATTTTTCTGAAAAAATTCAATTTTTGATGAACAGTGAATCCACTAAGTGGTACTTAAAAAACTGATTTTTCATTTAAATAATCGATTACCACATTTGTGTTTTGAATTTAAAAAATCCGACACACATGGTTTTCATTAATAAGTAAAATGTGGTTCAATGAGATTAAAATAATGTTTTGGTGAATAATAACTTTTATGTTTTTAATCGCGATTAGAGGTAATTAGTGTAATTTAAGGTAAGAATAATGTTTTAATAATATGAAATGAACTTGAATCATGTCCTATCCTTATTGGATGTGTCATGGGTGACCATGAAAACCCATGGGTCGATTTTTGGGACCCCATGGAGCCACTTGGGCAAGATAAAGGCATTAA
The DNA here is from genome assembly GCA_963277665.1 of Viscum album. Taxonomy (NCBI): domain Eukaryota; kingdom Viridiplantae; phylum Streptophyta; class Magnoliopsida; order Santalales; family Viscaceae; genus Viscum; species Viscum album. Next base: position 443,667,224 of record OY728129.1, read on the forward strand.
TTCCATTTATTTAATGTTAAAGTAACAATGACACAAACATGTATTGTTTTATTAAAACAATTTTTACATGGGTTTATAGAAGTCAGATTTTTGACTATATATAGTAATTTAAAATCTAAAAATATTTCCTACATAAAGATATTTTTTTAATTTTTAAAAATTAAATAAATTAAATTATTTATGACACCATGATGATGTAGCGATGACCTCATTATTTAACGATATAAATAAAATGAAAATATAATGTAAAATCTAAGACCTACACTTGTTAAAAACTTATTTGATGGGTGTATTTCGAACCCTTATCACATTATCATCGAAATTTATAATTGTGGGACCTTTTTTATCAAAAAATCATTTTATAACAAAGTATCTTTTCTTAACTTTCCAAGAGTGCCCCTCCTCTCCTCTAATAAAAGGCCCACACCTCTACCTCGTTACCCACACCTCTCAAACCTTTGTCGTGGACAACCCCTGCCCATTTTGTCTCTCCAAATCCATCTATTACTCCTAGAAGCCTCACTTTGGGAAGATGTCTTCCCAAGGAAGCCTTTGATCTCAAATCAAAGAGAGTTACCCGATTTTAAGGTAATGTCTTCACTCGTGTTCTTTTGTTTTATTTTGCTTCTCCAACCCACTAAACTCTTTTTAGTCATTAATTTTGTAAAAAATCATGTATCTTCAATATACAAGGATGTTTTTATAATTATAATTCTAGCTACACTTACACACTCCTATATATAATGGTTAAAGAACAAACTGTTTCCGTGGATGGCGAATTTCTGCCTAACGAAACGATGATTGTTCAATATTCTTTTAACAACTTCAAAGGTGGCCATTAAGATGAAAATATATTTATATATGATATATAATATTATTATGTTTTACTTAAGCTTCTGTATTTTTCATTTATGGCATACCTTTATGGTTTCCATTATTGATAAATGCGATATCTTCATTTTAGGAAGTGCAGACTACCTCCCCCTCAAAGTGAGTTGATCCATTTATTCCATATGTGGGATGTATAAAATAATTAATTAATGATATTATATATGATATTATACATGAATTATAATATACCTTTATATAATTATGATTCAATTCCATAAAATATGAAATAGAAATGAAAGTATCGTTCATGCGTACGTACGGCTTACCGTCTCCATGAACGGTGCATTTCATTTCTTACCTCTAAACGTTATGTAATATTATAAATGCATGTATATACTGGATATATATGATATATATGATATCTACATCATGAGTATAACTCTGGATATAATGGATACACAAACAACTTGTAATTATAAAGAGTTTATTTTTGACTCAAGTACTAATGATCGTTAAAACGACCGTTATTAACTTAAATAATTACATAGTGTTCATGACATGGTAATAAGTGAAATAAAAGAAATAATGAACTTGAAAAAGGTTCTTAAGAAAGTCGAAATTAACTCAGGTTTATTATTCAGGAGGTTAAAGAACGATCGAGTCAAGTCGGACCCGAGGTATGGGACTTCGTCTCAATCTCCTTCCATTGAGGCATATTTTGTTTTATACACAACCTTCTTTTATACGGTGTATAAACCCCTTTGACTTTTACATTTACTCAAAATGAATCTTTTTATATGAAGAATTTACTAAACGAAAAAAGGTAATGTTTTGTTTTTGTTATACGTATGAGGGGACAACGACTTCTCTGCTGCCACGACCATTATTTGAGTTTCGGCTTCCTCTACAAGCCATATATACTTTTTTTAAATGAAAAATAAATACCAAGTTTTACTTTTATTTTATTTTGGTATTGAAATTGGTTTTCATAATTTTTATATTATATCAATGTGTTGTATTGATATCTTGTGATTGAAATGTTGAAATCTTATGTTTCCATTATGCATGTTTTATGTAATACGATTATGTTATGGTTCTTGGGCATTATTATGAAGACGGTTGGTTCCGTGATAAACTAAGGGTGGGTGAGCCCGATATAGATCTCCAATGCATTTGGTAACGTTAAGGGGTTAATAATTGAGGTTTATTATGAAGAGATTTAGGGTATATACTGTGATGGGTATTCCAAACGTAACCAAGAGGGTTACTCCCTACGTAAGAATGTTATGAATGCCTCAAGTTACCTTTATGTCTTATGATTTCTATGATTTATTCATGATTTGATGAGGTACGTTAAAATTATTATGTTTTATGTGTAGAGTATGAGTTTATTGATTCTTGTGTATACATGTACTCATGTTTCCTTTCCATATTTTTATATCCCTTACTTAGCTTTTTATGCTCATCCCTTGTTTTTGAAATGTTTTTCACAGGTCAAGGGAAAGGTATATGATGTGATGATGGTGTCAATAAAGTTTCAAGATAGAATCCATGTTTTATTTTAAATAGGTTTCCTTTTATGGTAAAAATTAATATTTTCTTTTATGTAACCACTTTGTTTAAATGTGGAATGTAATGCATGTTTTATGATCTAATTATCTAAAACTCTAAACCTAAAAAGATCCTCAATGTGTAATCTTGTAATAACTCAAGATTAAGTGATGTTTAAGGATGGGGCCTTATATTTATCCATATCACAACAAATACAACAAATAAATATAAAAATAATGATTCACAATAATAAATATGGGATTCAATGTGATTCCATAGCCTGGTCATAATGCCCTTTTCTAAGACATATCCAATTATCCCTATTCTCTTTTTCATGTCTCATATCAGTAACCATATTAATAAATCCAAAATCTTTTACCAATCACACATATTCAACATTTCATATACTTGAAACCTCATAGATTTTTCAACAAAATTCATTAGACAAATGAAACAATCCCCATTAAACTAGTTTAACCCATTTTTTCATTATAATTCCAAACAATACCTTAAGAAATTACTACGAATAGAAATTTACCATAATTAAATTTCACTCACATTAAATATTTCATCATGGTTATCAATGGAGACAAATTGTCACATGAAAATAGTTCTTTTCTTATTTGTAAATTTTTAAATTATAAAAGCACAATTTTCTAAAAAACTATAGATGGTACATGCATTGATTTTTTATTATGATTTCATAACCTTAAAATTTAATTTTTTTAAAAATATTCAAATTCATAATAAAAATGTTTAATTTTCCAAAAATTTATAACTAATTTTTTATATTAATATTAATTATTAAGAATAAAAATAACAATTATTGGTAACTAATCTGATCCTTATGATTTCAAATTTTGGAATTAAAATTATTTACTAAGGTCATATGTTTTAGGAAAAAATATACAAAGTTGAAATAAATATCAGAGTGTTATTTTATTTTTTCTCTGATATTAGTGGACAAACAGAAAACATACACACCCATAATTACAATTCTTATTATTAAATTATGGATCCATTAACATTTGAATAAATACATTACATTATTTATATTATAATTATTACATAAAAAATTAATTATATTAATTTATTATAAATTAATACTTCTTCCTATTCAAGACTCACTTCTCCTTAGAATATTATATTTAAAATAAAACCCTTAAATCAACATTTAACCATATCGCATTTACATTAGTTTAATGGCACCTTTAGTTTTATTTTATACTACATTTCCATGTTGTCTTCTAATATGAGTATCACATTCACATTTTCATTTTTATTCTAACCCTTCATATTAATCAATATAATTATTAATATAAAAAAATAAGTATCATTATTATACATTAATCTTATTATATTATTTTTAAAATAATTCTCCATTACCTTTATTCCCCTAAAAGATACTAAAACAACGATCATCCACACAAGTATACTACTGACTCCATGACACGATGATGTTCATTTTTACTCACCACCACTTTGGGAGGGATTTATGGATATATTGGATGAATTAATTTGATTTATATGATAAAATAAAAGTTATTAAATGATTATTTTTCATAAACCACTATTAAATCCATTTATTGTGAATTTTCATCATTAATCTTACATGAGAATAATTATCTCTTATATGAATAACAAATTCGCCATTTCATCCCAATACATAATGGATGGTTCTATGAATAGATTTACTGAGGATATATTATCATTAATTTATTTTTATTATAATAAATACTCTGTATTATCATTATCTAATTAAATTCTCTTACTGATGAATACATTTTAACATATTAAAATTTTGGTTGATTTAACCACCTATAAAATTCATTTTATAACAATTATTTATTAAATAATTATGGTATCTAAAATGAATCTAATATAATGTAATTATAATAAATTTGGGATTTAAAAATTCAATTGGATTGGTTATGTTAATATTAATACTATATATTACTACATCACATTTCTAAAAATAAAGGCACTGAAAACTAGTTCCTTGTGATTTGAATTCTCACATGAAGTATCTATTTCATTCACCAATTTAATATTACATGATTTAAATAATTGAAATTTTTTAATATTATATCTTGAATTATTTTGAAATGATGGACATGAACCCATGCAGTGAGCATATATCCTACCTCTTTGATGTTTTTATATAATATTCAATAGAATTTTCTAAAACTTGATATTCAAAACAAAATATGATTGTTTATTATTTATTAAATATTTGATAATTTTTAATTTATAAAAATTTAATTATAATTTTAATATGAATATGAGAGGGGTGATTGAGTTTTTTTTTTCATTATGAAAAATGATAGAGAATGTTTGAGTAAGAAAGCAACAACGTAATGGTAGTTGTCTCAAAATTCCACTCTTTGAGACAAATTTTTGTATCATGAACCTAGGTTAATATTTGTGTTGTATATGTTTTTAATTTTAGATTTTATATAAATAAATACAATTTCCTTGTATTAATATATGTCTAATTTAATATTATCTCATTTAATTGGGGTTTTTATAAGTTATCCTGAAATTATAAGGGGTTTTTGTGACTAAAATGATTTTATTCATTGATAATAATACCATATAAATTATAATACTTCATGATTGATATTTTCTACCATATGATGATTTTATCTTGTAAATTATCCATATTTTCTTTATAAATACAGTTTAACACCACATTACACTTTGTTTATGATTCTATTAATCATAGAAATGGCATTTTCTGAAGGATAATTTAAATTTATTTTAGTGGATTTTTATTCCATACAAATTGTTTTCCCCACTAATGTATTAATTTATATAATATAAACATAAATGGTTGTTATCGTAAATAAAAAATATATTCCATAGTATTAATTTTAAAAGACATTTTTTTTACACTTTTTCTATGTTTGATTCCGATATGGGTGTTTCCAAATGTTGAAAAGGGATTCCATCATTTCATAATGTTATATTTTATCTTCCAATACGCTTTCATTTTTAGTAAAATTAAATTATTTTTAAATGTTTATTATTAATCATTCATTTTTAATGTTTTTTATTAGAAATCAAAACCCACTTTAACTTATTAAAAATGAGTTATCATTCTTACTGTAACATAAACTATTATATCGATGATAAAAGTTTTCCCTAAATTTTTTTTACTGATTTGACAAAAAATTTACTACTAATCCCTAACAGAATAAAATATGTAGAAGTTATTTATGATAAATCACCCTCCAAATTGTCCCTATATAATCTCTTATTACGTGTTTTTTTTGTATCAACCATTTACATAGTTTAGATACATTTTGGTGACACCATATTAAATTGTGTGGAACTCTATTTCTCCCTCAAAATGTTATTTATGATGTGATCAATTAATCTCATTTAATTTCACATGGGTTTCTTGGATATGTTTAATGATTAAATTATAATGTGATATATTTTCTCAAATAAAAATTATTGGATTCCACTATCACTGTTAAATTAATTTATTAAGACTTTATACCACATGAGATTAGTATAATGAGAGTGAACAAGATTAAAATAAGATACATTAAAAATATTGACAATAGAAATTATTTCAATTAACAACATTATGTTTTTTAAGAATGAATAAAATGTATATTATCTATGTTACCACAATTGAGCGTAAATATTTTATAAATTGGTCTCATTCACAATAATTAATATGAAATTGATAAGGTTAGTTATGTTCACAATATTAAGAATACAAATTATTATATACATTCATTAATTATAAGTTATATTCTTACAGTGGGGTCTATGGAATATGATTATTATAAAATTTTGTTCCACAATCATTATTAATGTAACATGATTTTATTTTGAGTCTACATGCCTTTCCATGATGACCTATAAACCCTCTTATTATCCATTATTTTTTAAGTATGATAATTATTCCATGTTTAGGTTATCATTCATATTTATGATCTAACCCATTATGAAATATTGATGAATATTGTTCATTACATATATTTTAATCTCATCCCATTTTCATGTTTTAATTTCCATGATTTATGATGATAAGTATAACATATATGATTTATTTGAGATAGTATTATAGAGTGAAATTATGTAAAAAGGGTAAACATTGAGTTTATATTTGGTCCCCCAAACATAAATCCTTCTATTCTACAGTTTTTTTACTATTTTTGTTATGGTATGATTATTCATGTTAAATAATGAAATAAATATTTTTTACTTATCTTGGATCTCTATATTTACTATTAATTGGGGGTTTATTTATTTATTTTTGATTATATTAGCTATTTTATTGAATTGTATAAGATAAAATTGGCGATACCCCTAGAGAAAAGTCTATTAGAAAAGTGTTTCTATAGTGTTATATCTTAATGCATTGGTAAAGTGGAGTTCATGTGATTTATAAATAAATTACATCCCTATATGGATCTTTGAATTTGTATGTTTCTATATAATAGATATACCTAGTAGTATTTACACCAAAATTGATGTTGTATAATTCACCTGATCATCATGTTGGTGTAGGATGACTGATCATAAGACTGCACATAGGGCTAGACATTCTTTGGGGATATGGTATGGTAATCCTAATTCTTTTTACAATACAATTTAAGGATGTGTTATATTATGTAATTAGGTTATGGAATATGAGATAATCCGACGTATGTAACCTTAAATTAATCCAAGAGTTATTTAGCATGAATAGAAAAATAATGTAATAATTATGAATATTAATAAATATTTTTGTTTTATTTACCATTTAATTATCCTAAAATAATCCTCTAATAGAGTTTATCACACATTTTAACTCTATTTGGATCAACTAGTATTCGAAGACTATTGAATTCATGATAATGAAGGTTTCCACATACAATAAAAATATTTTCCCAATGAGAAACATACTAGGATTGGAACTATATTAGGAAATATTTTGGTTATGATTAACAACATGAACATAGATGATTACTCAGAGACTCCAAATTATAAAAAAATGATGTTTCCTATGAGATTGAGGGGTGATAAACAATATGGAATGATGTTTAAAACATCTAAATGTGAAATATGAGAGAATATTGAGCAATGTAAATGTCTCAAATGTATAGAAATATTTTTTAAATATTGAAAATGTAGTAATATAGTGACAAGTTACTAATAAAAAATAATGATTTTGGTTAAATATGATAAATATTAATAAATTTCATCTTAAGTTAGCACTAACTCATAAATGTTTTGAATGTGGGGAGATTGAGAATTAAAATTATAGAAGCACAAGTCCATGAGATGACATTAATAATATGTATGATAAACCTTCAAAAGAAGTATGATAGTATAAAATGACTACCAGGGAAGTGGATAGTTATATTTGAGATACTATACTCTATAATAGTTTCTATTTTTCAGTTTTTTAATATACAATCCAGTATATATTAGAAGTTTTATATGAGAATCAAATCCACAACATAATTATTGGGAATTATCTTCTATTAATATTGTATCGCTATTTTATATTTATGGAATATGATTCATAAAATGTCTTATTATTCCTCCTCTGGTATAATTCAATGTGATTTCAGGACCTATTTGGCCATCAGATCATAGAATTCATTATAATAAACCATATCAGGAATAATCATTCATATATCCAAAAAAATATATGATATTATATAAATAAAAGGATTATAATTATCTCTCTTCAACATCAATTCCTTAATATGTGTTATGATACATAATCATAAGTGATTTTAAGATCAAATGGTTAGAGAAAAATCCAATATTAATATAGACCAATTATATTATAAAAATATATATTTTCCATTTTTGACGATAAAACAATAGAAATTACTTCATGATTCAACATTATCTCATAAATACCCTTAGTTAGTTTCACTAGTATGTTATAATTAATATTATGAGCATGAAATGGATTTTGGTGGGTGTTATGTAATAGCTTAATATTATTGACCTTCTAAAAATGATGTTATCGTTGATTACTTTTGTGTCTCATAACAATCAATATATATAAACACCAAAATATAATAATAAAATAATAAATAAATCTATAAGAAAATTAATATAAATAAATAAAAGTAATTAAATTTGGATGATAAATAATTAAAGAGTAAATTTTGAAAAATGGTTCCTTATAATATATATCAATTATTTTATATTATATATTATCATTTAAATTATAAAATTAAACAATATAATTAAAATATGATAAAATAAAATAATTTTTGTATTTCATCATAAAAAAATATTAATAATATGAATTTTTCTCTAAAAATAAATTTTTTTATGCAATGATTATGGTTTTTGGAATAATTTATTTTTTATGATGACATCATTATTTTAATGTATTACAGAAGACTAAAAACCATTTAAAATAATAAAATATGAATTTAATTTAATTATTTATTGTTTTTAATATATTCTTTCAATATATAAATCCTATGTCTAATATATATATATATATATATATATAAATTATAACGATACATTAATAAAAGTAATATTATTATTTTATGAATTTATGTTTTTTGTGTCGATAAATTTGATCATCCATTTAATTAAATGATAAATAAATATTTTTATCATATTAAACCATTTTATGTAAACAGTTATGTATTTATGATAATTTAACATTGAATAAGAAAATTAAAATTTTAAAAATATTCTTTCATAACAAAATTACTTTTAAATTATCATGTGTGTTTATTTATAATCAAAAATTTCATACAATTAAAATTAAATTAGGTATAATGATAGATAATTTTATATTTTACGGTTTATATAAGAAAAACGTTATAATATTATTTTTTATCATTAATTTTAATTTCTACGGATAAAAAATACTTTCCATGGTAAAAGTAAATTTGGGTAAAAAGTATAATTCGAAGTTAAAATTAGAAAAACAAAATGCATTGCATAAATATAGTATATTATTTTGTAACTTAAAAATAAACACATAATCAACACATATTCCATTTAGGAACACTTTTCATCTGAATAGTGATAAACTATTATTTAATGAGTAATGCTTATTTCTAAAACTCCACTTTTCTTCAATTTTAAAAATGTAACACTTCAACAAAATCAAGATTCGATAATATATATAATTTCAAAATAAAAAATTTTGATTTTTATTCTTATAAAATCCCCACCTACTTCTATTATATATTGAATCATTTAGTTTCCTTGTGTGTTTCATTTATGAGGAGTCTTCCAATAGCTAACTCAAGCTTTCAATGGGAGTATTTCATTCATGTGATCATTCATTTTACTCTAAAACTTCCTAAATAATATATAAAATTATTCATATAATGAAATTAAAATTTTTTTGTGCTTAAATTTAATTATATTAAGTTAATAACAATTAATCATTACATTTTTTCCTATAAGATAGACCAAAACATCAGTCACGTGTATGCATGTTCTTTCAATACCATGATATGAGGATGTTGTTTTATAATCCCCACCTATAAAGGATAATATAAATGAATAATTATATTAAAAAACTTCTTTTATATCACAAAAAAAATAATCTAAATTGACTATTTTTTATATATCACCAATATTTCTATTTATTGATAAACGGGATTTCTAATAGTTTGTACAGTAGATTAACACATCACTGAATAATGAATAATGTATTTTATCATGAACCATATTGGATTTCAATATGAATTTATTTACTGAGTTTTTATGATAATTTTATATTTTTTATGTTTATGATTATGACATATTATCATTACTTACTATCATTTCCTTACTCATGAAATCATTATAACATGTATCTATTTCGGTTGATTTAATTGTCTATGTAAAATATGTTATCAATAGTAGAACATAACTAATTATGGTATTTTATATGATAGTAATATCATGTAATAATGATATATATAATTTTTTAAATCATACTAAATTATGAATTCCAATATATAAAATAATTATTAATTTATAAACCTTTTCTCATTAAACAAATAGAAAACTAGTTCACCACGATTTCCATTTTCATATGTATTATTCAACGATTTCTCTGAATTAAACAATGAATTATGTAATAATTGAAAAAATATAATTCCATATTAAATGTTCTTGGAATTATGAACATATACATGATTTATTGGAATTTATCATTTCTTTGTGAAATTTATTCATAACAAACAACAAAAAATTGAAAGACCTTGTAATGGAAAGAAAATATAATAATATAATATATTTTCTATAAATTAATATAATAGAATTAATAAATAGTTACTATATTTATTTTAATGTTTCTAGATATGATATTAATATATATATTCTCATTATAAAGGATGTTAGAGCATGACCGAGTATGTTGGAGTACAAGGTATGAGTTTACATCACAAATTTCACCTCAATGGGAAATGTTTTTATATTATGAACCTATTTTAATTTATGTGGTTTATACACTAAATATTTGAGACATTATTTAATTAAATAAATTTTATTTATTCTAATTTAATTCCAATTTTTTCGTTATTGTTTAATTGGTATTTATTAAAATTATCCCTTTTTCGAGGTGGCTTTCTTGGATCAAATCATTTTCTTTAGTCATAAACACTACTTTTCGATTATAATAATTAAATATTAATATATTATAATGTTTTATGACTCTATTAATAATTTAAAATTTTTATATGGGTAATTTTTTTTAACATTTATGTCTTCTTCCTTGAATATTATATAGTTTTATGAAAACATGTTATATTAAGAATAATTCCCATATCTTATAATTTATATGTCCACCATATCCATGTATTTAATTTTATCCAATTCCATCCTTTACCTTTTGGAAGTTGAATTTTTTTCTCCAATATTAATTATATTACCCATTATTCATTTTATGAAATTATTTTGGGTAATAATATGTCCAGTTATTGTATTCCCAAATGTTAAATACATCATCAATCCATTAAAAGTAAAAAAAATTAACTTCCACTCAATTTTCCTATTTTACGTCCTTTATTAATTTTAAATATTAATTTATTATAGATTAAATTTTAAAAAAATTATAATTATTTCACATCATCTTTTTAAAATTGAAATTTTAGGTTGATCATAATGTTTTTTACATCAAAGTGAAATGTTATTTCTGACAACCATTTTACTATTTCATAGATATTCTGCTACATATATCTAAATAATCTATTCAATAGAAGTTATTTTTAATGACTGAAACCACAAATATTCATAAGAAATATATTTTTTGGTGATTATGTTATTTGTATCAACTATTTACATTCATGAGTATAGCTTACATGTTTAAATCATAATCTATTATGGACACTTATTTTATTTCTATGTGTTCATTATGATGTGGTGACTGAAATTAATTTTCTTTACCATGATATTTCATATTATGATTTAATATTGATCAATTATGGAAAAAATATGTATTAATGATGATGAATAGGTCCAATATCCCCTTCCAATTAATTGGACAATGTTTTATTCCTCATTATGTAAAGATGATGTATTTAAAGATAATGCATATTTTCATTGTTCATATGATTGGGAATTATCATAATGAACATTCAATGCATTGATTATTGTAACCTTGATCATGATATATATTAAAAAAAATTATAATATTAAAAATGAAAAAATTTCAATTTTCAATAATAACAAGAATGAACATGAACATGATGTGGATTAGCTACCATTACAAGAAAGAGTGTGAACATGATATGAATAACTAAATTCACAATTTTATGAATGTTTATTTCTATTCCCAAAGAATAGTTCAATGTTATATTCTTATGATATGGTCCATTGAACATGAAAATTATATAATGATTCCATAATCATTTTCCACAGTGCATTTTGTTCATATAATATGACATGCCCTTCCACAACGGCCTATAGACAAGCATTGCATAGGTGGTTTTATTAAATGAGATATTTCATCAATGAATAGGGTTTCTGTCATGATAATGATCTACAAATTACTAGTATACTAATGAGTGTTTCTCCTTTACCAGGCTTTTAGGCTGAACCATTTATTATTTGTTTACTTCCACATGTTATGAAAATATTTAATTTGTGATAAGTCTATAAGGGGTTTAGTGGGGTTAGGTTATGGAGAAATTTTAAAATGTGTTATATATATATAGATCCTAAATAAAAAATCATAAAATTTTCAATTTTGACAACTATTTGTGTAATTAAAATATTACTCATGTAAAATAATGAAATAAATATGTAGGATTAACATTGGTCTCCATAAGGGAAGCATTGGATTAGTCTAAGAATCCCTTTATTCTAATGATTAGAATTAATGTTTGTGTTGTATCTAATTAATTAAATATTTTATGATTTTGAATATTTTATGTATAATCTATATAAAATCGTTATGTAAATATATATAGTTTCCATATACTATTAGTTATAATATTGTACTCTTATATGAAGCATGATACCACTAATTTAGCTCTACAACAACCAGGATCTACTATTTTTTGTGTGCTATAATCAGGTGGAGCTACCTCTACTATCAAATGAATCTACAACAAGTAATTTCAACAATTAGTTGACTCTACCACTAGTTCAATGGTGCTACCTCATGCAAAAGTTACCAATTAGTAGAGCTTTCAACGTGTCATATTTATCACAACAACTACATAGATATAATGGCATGTTTTTCTACCTACAGGTTTATCTATCATATAAAGGATCTACAATCAGATTTGTGCCCATTTAAAGAGAATCTGTTATCATGACCTGCAACATGTGGAGAGAGTTAACCAGTGAAGAGATACATCAAAATAAGATACTCTCAGAGAGCTACAATATCACTATACAATTAATTTAAAAATTATTTATCCATCTTCTAGATTATGAATTTATTTTTGGATAAAATCATTTTGATATATTAATGATTGTACTTAAAAACTCAATATCATTAAAAATGAAAAATTTATCCCTTTTTATATCAGTCACTTAGTATGAGAATCTAGTTTATTCTATAATTATATAAAATGTATAATTACAACTGAAGCTCTATAAATTAAGAAGAATATTCCTCATGTATATGTGGATAAATTTACACATGCATGGAATCAAAAGCATTAACTCTCATAAGATTGATAATAATAAATATCAAGAGACAAAAATATGTTGACGAAATTTTACTAAAAAAGTAATACTTTTACTAATTGTAATGAAAATATAATTTACTATATTTATATTGATGCATTATTTATAAGGCCCTGGCCTTAAACCTTACTTAATCTTGAGTTAATACAAGATTACACATTGAGGATCTTTTCAGGTTTAGAGTTTTAGATAATTAGATCATAAAACATGCATTACATTCCACATTTAAACAAAGTGGTTACATAAAAGACAGGATTCATTCTTCCCATCAACGGAAACATATTTAAAATAAAACATGGATTCTTTCTTGACACTTCCTTGACACTATCATCACATCATGTACCTTTCCCTTGACCTGTGAAAATCATTTCAAAAACTTGGGATGAGCATAAAAATCTCAGTATGGGATATAAAAACAATATTTCATATATACATAAGAATAAAATCATATTTTACCCATAAAACATAGGAACTTTGACATACCTCATCAAATCATGAATAAATCATAGAAATCATAAGACATAAAATGTAACTTGAGGCATTCATAACATTCTTACGTAGGGAGTAACCCTCTTTGTTACGTTTTGGAATACCCATCACAGTATATTCCCTAAATCTATTCGGAAAAACCTTAACGTTTCACTCCTTCATGTTACCCAATGCATTGGAGAGCTATATCGGGCTCAACCTCCCTTAGACTATCACAGAACCACCCATCTTCATAAAAATGCCGAAGAACCTCAACATAATAGTATCACATAAAACTAGCATAAAGGAAACATAACATTTCCACCATTCAATCACAAGATATCAATACCACACATTGATATAAAAACATTATGAAAAAAAATTTCAATACCAAAATAAAATAAAAGTAAAACATGGTATTTATTTTTATTTAAAAAAAAGGTATGGCTTGTAGAGGAATCCGAAACTCAAATAATGTTCACGGAGGAGGAGAAGTTGTTGTCTCCGCATACGTATGACAAAAACATTCTCTTTTTTCATTTAGTAAAAGCTTCGTATAAAAAAAGATTCCTTTTGAATAAATATAAAAGTCAAAGGGGTTTATACACCGTATAAAAGAATGTTGTGTATAAAACAAAATATGCCTCAATGAAAGGAGATTGAGATGAAGTCCCATACCACCTTGAAGCTTTTAAAAAATTTAAACCATTAATATCCATATAAATAAATCCTTAAAACCATTTTGAAAACTTGGATATTAATAAGAACAAATATTTAAAATAGTTAAAGCGATATTTTGGTTCAAGGGGTTTTACCAAAATTAAAGACACTTGAATACAAAAATTGATGAATAACATTTAGTCAGAACATTATAATATCATGAGAATCAATGGATTCATGATATAATATTTCAAAGGATAGTATATAGACCATATAAGAGTGAATTGGTGCATAACAACAATGAAGTCTCAATAGAAATGTCAAATGTGATAAAATCCCTTATAATGAAGGTATCCTTAAATTAAGGCTAAATCAATCTCAAAATTATGTGTGAAAAATATAAATACACCCAATATAAGTGGATATTAAGCGTAAAACAATAAAAGGTCATTCACACATATTCAATGAATGACATATTCAATAACTACATGTTGAACCCAAAGAAATCGAAATTGGTTTAAGAAGTTCCCTTGTCAGCCTAACAGCGTCACATCAAAATGAGTTGATGAGAGATAAAAAAATGGTATCTCATCACATGGAAATAAAATTTACATCAATAAGGATATATGAGAACATATCCCAACAAAACAATATGTAAATTAAAATACCCAACAAAAGATGTCTTTTAAAAAGAGGAGGGTGAAAGGTTCCCTTACCGACATGGGTATCTTTCGAAACATACACCTTGTGAAAGAAGGACAATACAACATTGATGTAAATACTCATAAAAGAAATTATATTACACAATGAGTAAAATAATCGGCATTACATACACCACTCAAAGGAAATTGTGGCAAATGTAGCATAAATCTCACGGGAATAAAAGTGAGATGAAAAAATCCCTTACGAAAACTCGGCAACCTAACGGCGCCACTTAAAACATCCTAAAATGGATTGATGAGATCAAATAGGGTATCTCATAGGATTACAATAAAATGTACAGAAATAGGAATATAAAATAAAATCCCTCATCTTAAAAAAGAGGAGCTTAAAAGAAGTGACATAAAGGAGTGTACTTAAAGAGAAAGAGAGAGGTTAGATCTCTTACGATAATTCGGCAGCCTAACGGCACCACTCAAAACATCCAAAATGGATTGATGGGAGAGAATAGGGTCTGTCATCATATGAACATAAAAATTACTGTAAGAGTAATATAAAAGAACCTCCCGATCACAAGAAATATGAGCTTAGAAGGAATGACATAAAAGAGTGTACTTAAAAAGAAAGAGAGGAGTGGGATTCCTTACCTCAAGTCCAACTTGTCTTGTTCGTTTCATTATATTCCTGAATAATAAATTTTGGTCAATTTATAATTGATTAATTACCTCCTATAAAAGTTATTATTGATTTCATATCAAATATTTTAATGTTATAATAATTGGATAATAATATGAGTTCATATCAGACGTTTTGTCGATGTTTGGTACATGAGTCAAAAATTGAACTTGTTGGAAAATAATTTTACATGTAGTTAAAGGTACATCATATCCAGAATAGTATTGATGTTTTAAATATCATATATATACAGTATATATTCATTTTATACTATTCCTTATAATTTTGAGATAAAAATTAAAAGCACCGTTCATGGAGACAGTAGGTCGTACGTACGCATGAACGCTACTTTCATTTTTTGTCATATTAATGGAATTAAAACAAAATGAGAGAGAGATATATATATATATATATATATTATAATTCCAGAATGATATCCATAATATAGATTTAATATATTACATATATATACATTATATATATGTACTTATATAGTACATAACATTTTGAGATAAGAAATGAAATGTACCGTTCATGGACACGGTAAGCCGTACGTATGCTTGACCGCTACTACCATTTATATTTCATATTTAATGGAATTAAAACATAATGATACATAATAGTGTTTTAATTCCAGTATGGTATCATATATAATATAATTAAATACACCCTTTATACCTACCACATGTGGTAATAACGAATCAAATCACTTTGAGGCAGCGGTAGTCCGCACTTCCTTAAATGAAGATATCACTTTTACCCATAATGGAACCCATAAAGGTATGAAATAAATGAAAAATACATAATATTAAGTAAACAATAAACATATAATATATCATATATAAATATAGTGTCATCTTAATGGCCACCTTTGAAGGTGTTAGAAGAATGCTGAAAAAGCATCGTTTCGTGAGGCAGAAATTCGCTATCCACAGAAACTGTATGTTCTTTAACCATTAGATCTAGGTGTGTGTCAGTGTAGATAGAATACTTCTTATAAAAACATCCTAGTATATTGAGGATACTGTATTTGTTACAAAATAAATGAATAAAAACAGTTTAGGGGGTTGGAGAAGAAAAATAAAACAAAAGGACACAAGTGAAGACATTACCTTAAAATCGGGTAACTCCCTTTGGTTTGAGCTCAAAGGCTTCCTTGGGACGACTTCTGCCCAAAGTGAGGCTTCAAGGAGTACGAGAGGGAAGTGGAGAGACAAAATAGGTAGGGGTTGGCCGATCCAAAGGCTTTGGTAGTGTGGGTAAGGAGGTAGAGGTGGGGGCCTTTTATAAGAGGAGATGAGGGGCACTCATGTAAAGTTACAAAATGTAACTTTATTTTCAAAAGAGTTTCAGATTTTAAAGGTCCCACATTGATTTATTTCGAGGATAAGGTGATATGGGTTCGAAATCCACTTATCCAATAGGTTTTGGACATGTTTATGTCTTAGATATTAAATTATATTTCCATTTTATTTAAATTGTTAAATAATGAGGTCATCACTGCATCATCATGATGTCATAAATAATTTAATTTATTTAATGTCTAAAAATTATAAAAAAACTACTATGATGTAGGAAATCTTTTTATCTTTCCAATGACCATTTATAGTAAAAAATATGACTTTTATAATCCCATGTCAAAATTGTTTTAGTAAAACATCTCATGTTTGTGTCATTTTTACTCTAACATTAAATAAAAAGATATTTATGTCATTTCCCAACCAAAGTGGCTCCATGGGGTCCCCAAGCTGACCCATGGATTGTATTGTTCGGCCATTACAAATAAAATGAGGGTAGGACATGTGTCTAGGTCATTTTATTTTATTAAAACATTATTTTTACCATAAACTACACTAATTACCTCTAATCGCGATTAAAAACTTAATAAGCTACTATTCACCAAAAAAACATTTATCCCATTGAACCACATTTTACTTCTTAATGACAACCATGTATGTTGGATTTTAGAAATTCAAAACACAAAGATGGAAAAATTTCATTTAAATGGAAAAATCAGTTTTTTATAAGTACCACTTAGTGGTTTCACTATTCATAAAAAATTGAAGTGTTTCAGAAAAATCCCAAAAATTCACCCTAATATATATTTGATATTATGAATTCAAAAATGAAGTCTATTTTACAAAATTAAAAACATATAAGTCACATTAATTAATTTAATAATTAATTCCCGTTGTCAGAGCAAATAGCGTGTTTTTATGAAACCATAGGTATCAAAAGATTGACACTAGTTTAAGCCTGATTTCAAAGTGAAATTAATTACAACGACCACTATTGGATTTAATGGTAAAAATATATTATAATTTCACTTTAAAACCAATTCAAAATATAATCTAATCATATAAATAAATTACATTAAACAGAGGTTTTGAATTAAAATACAACATTTTACACTATTCATTAAAAAATGAACTTTATCGGAAAGATACCAAAAATTTACACAAAGTACATTTTGATGTCCCAATTCTAAAGAAGAGTTTTATTTGGTCCAATAGAATGTATAAGAGTGAACAAAACTATATTTAATGATGGTTCGCCATCAAAAGGCGATAAGTGAACCTTTAGTGAAAACTAGGGCATATACGCCTAAAATTGAATTCTTTCCGTATTTTAAGCATTTATATTTTATTGGATAAATTTAAAAACATTTAAAAACATATATAATCATATTATAGTTATTTATATCCATTACTGCCAATACAACGGCTACATGTTACCTACCATTTAAAATAATATTATTTTATTATTAGAGTGCAACGTAAGATTCCCAAGAAACTCGTTATTGAGTGTTGGGTACGCCATCGAGCATAGCATCCCATTTAAAGTCATATTAATATTTTATCCACAAATATGTATAAATATGAAAATGTCATGTTCTTTATTTACCTGGGGTGTTACATCCTTCCCCCCTTTTAGAAATTGCGTCCTCACAATTTTTAAAATTGAGCATGAAAACATCCTTGAAAGTCCCACATTGGAACAAGAGTCGGTAAAACAATCACATTAAAATAAAGGAAGATAAGTACAGAGGTCACCCGAGTTAACCCATACTAGGATTCCATGTAGAAAAACATGGACATGGAAGAAAAAGAAAAGGGTCATGTTCTTGAGGGATAGTGATAGTAAACATGTTTAGGAGAAAGTTAACCATATGAAAATCACAAACTTGTGATGGGTTAAACGGTATTTGATTCCCCAGTAGGAAAAGTTAATAGACAACATTTTTGTTTTAAGTTACTTTTTATTGAGGAATTTATTCATAATTTAACTTAATCACTTATCATGTAGACTTTCAACTTTTACTACATTCCTTAATCAAACTCATATTTTTTCCAAAAGATGAGTATTTAGGGAGACTTGTTCGCATTAAGAGTACTATAATCAACTTCTAGAGGGTCACATAATCCACAAAAGAGAACTATATACTTACCATGTCTGGAGACTTTAACCAAAACCAAAACCAAAAAGGTTAGTACAAGATCAGATAATCCAGAAAAGGATAACCCTTTATAAAAAGAAAATCTATTCTTAATCTCCAAAATTTGTCCAACAAAACCCAAATTTCAACGAGGACCATTCTATAATCAATTTGTACTTAAAATTATTCAATGTAAACCAATATAAGATTGAAACCCAAATAATTGAAGGATTTAGTCACATAGTCTTCCAAGTTAAATCATAACATTTATCTCCAAACAACATCAACTTCCCCTAAAGTCTCGTATTGAAAAGTAATTAACCTAATCACATATCCTCAATGATAGGTTAATAATTTTCATAAATAACCCAAAATGAACTTACTCTTAATTCATAAAATCATATAACTAAAAATAATCATTCAAACTAACCAGGGACTTCACATAGTCCAGTGGTAGGTGATAATTACCAGTCACACTTTGGTTGTGGGTTCGATTCCCGCATCTTTGTCCGACGCGACGGGTAGTCACACGGTCTGCATGTTTTCCTTTTTCCAAAACTATATATTTCTCAAATCATTACCCAAAAAGGGATAAAATCATCAAAAATAACCATAACATAATTTAACCTCAATTTTATCTCATGACTTTCACTTCAATCATAACATATAGTAACCCATAATTAACTCAAAAGTAAGGATCATATAAACCCAAATGGTTCTTTATAACCATGTCCACAAAAGAAAAGATAACTATTCCTTGAATAAAATTTTCATATATTAATCATCAAGGTTACACATAATATAAAAATACTTCTAATGTAACCCCATCATCAAAAGAGACTTAATACTCTTAAGAATTTCACTATAACTCTTGAAACCCGTATATGTTGACATCTTACTCATTCAACATTCTTCATGATCCATTAACCATTCCTTTCCAACATATTCCGAAATACCTCTTTACTACAAACAAAATCATGAATCGTATCCTAAGATTCCAAAATAAGAAAACAATAGTCATGAAATAATACATACCGTTGATTGGTCATTGTCAGTTTCTTCATCCTCAATCGGAATGGCATTAGGTATTGGTAAACGAACATTTGTACGCTCTTGGTGATCCCATTCACGAAACTTCTTCATAGGACATTTGTTTGCATAATGACCATGCACACCACATTTAAAACATTCAATTGATCCCTCAGAAAGAACTTCTTTCCCTTTCCTCGAGTCAACTAGATGCTTCCTTTTTCCATGGTAGGTTCTTGCTTTATGACCTTCATTTCCACATCTATTTCATATTTATGTCCCTTTGAAACATTTTCCTAGGTGTTTCTTTCCTCATCATTGACACATAGGTTTTTTAACACACTTACTTTATGATTATTACCTGTACATCCATAGGGATTTGTTTCTTGAATATATGATGCCTTAGAGAAATCACCAGGGTTAAGGTGGTCAATCATGACTCCAGATAGTTGGTTGAGGATAATCACAAGAGTTCTAATTGCTGCTCCAATATCATTCAGTTGCATGATCAAAAAACTATCACAGTTTCCTTCACATCCACCGTTACTTTGGTGCCTGCTAGATCCAGCCATTTACTAAAACCAAAAAGGTTAGTGTGAGTATATCAACAAAACCATCATGTACTAATGAGGAAGATAAACACAAAGATATACTTACTCATTCACTTTATCTAAAACTAGGACTCTTTCTGAAATCTAAACCATTATGGTAATGTCACTTACGGTTAAAGAATACCCTAACCTCTAATGTTATCTAAACCGACCATTGATACAAACTATAAGGCCCCGACCTTAAACCTTACTTAATCTTGGGTTATTACAAGATTACACATTTAGGATCTTTTCAGGTTTAGAGTTTTAGAGGATTAGATCATAAAACTTGCATTACATTCCACATTTAAACAAAGTGGTTAAATAAAATACATGATTCATTCTTCCCATCAACAGAAACATATTTAAAATAAAACGTGGATTCTTTTTTGACACATCCTTGACACTATCATCACATCACGTACCTTTCCCTTGACCTGTGAAAAACATTTCAAAAACTTGGGATGAGCATAAAAAGCTCAGTAAGGGATATAAAAACATGAGGTCATATATATATAAGAATTAAATCATACTTTACCCATAAAACATAGGCACTTTAACATACCTCATCAAATCATGAATAAATCATAGAAATCATAAGACATAAAATGTAACTTGAGGCATTCATAACATTCTTACGTTGGGAGTAACCCTCTTGGTTACGTTTTGGAATACACATCATAGTATATTCCCTAAATATCTTCGTAGAAACCTTAACGTTTCACTCTTTCGCGTTACCCAATGCATTGGAGAGCTATATTGGGCTCACCCGCCCTTAGTCTATCATGGAACCACCCGTCTTCATAATAATGCCCAAGAACCTCAACATAATATTATCAAATAAAACATGCATAAAGGAAACATAACATTTCTACCTTTCAATCACAATATATCAATACAACACATTGATATAAAAACATTATAAAATCAATTTTCAATACCAAAATAAAATAAAAGTAAAACATGGTATTTATTTTTCTTTTTAAAAAAAAGGTATGGCTTGTAGAGGAAGCCGAAACACAAATAATGTTCACGGCGGAGGAAAAGTCGTTGTCGTCGCATACGTACGACAAAAAAATTCCCTTTTGTTGTTTAGTAAACGCTTCGTATAAAAAAAGATTCCTTTTGAATAAATGTAAAAGTCAAAGGGGTTTATACACCGTATAAAAGAAGGTTGTGTATAAAACAAAATATGCCTCAATGAAAAGAGATTGAGACGAAGTCCCATACCACCTTGAAGCTTTTATAAAATTTAAACCATTAATATACATATAAATAAATCCTTAAAACCATTTTGAAAACATGGATATTAATAAGAACAAATATTTAAAATATTTAAAGCGATATTTTGGTTAAAGGGGTTTTACCAAAATTAGAGACACTTAAATACAATATTTGAGGAATAAAATTTAGTCAGAACTTTATAATATCATGAGAATAAATGGATTCTTGATATAATATTCCAAAGGACAGTGTATACACCATATAAGAGTGAATTGGCGCATAACAACAATGAAGTCCCAATAGAAATGTCAAATGTGATGACATCCCTTATAATGAAGGTATCCTTAAATTCAGGATAAATCAATCTCAAAATTATGTGTGACAAATATAAATACCCCCAATATAAGTGTATATTAAGTGTAAAACAATAAAAGGTCATCCACACATATACAATGGATGACATATTCAATAACTACATGTTGAACCCAAACAAATCGAAATTGGGTTAAGAAGTTCCCTTGACAGCCTAACAACGTCACATCAAAATGAGTTGATGAGAGATAAAAAAAAGGGTATCTCATCACTTGGACATAAAATTTACATCAATAAGGATATATGAGAACATATCCCAACATAAAAAAATGTAAATTAAAATACCCAACAAAAGAAGTCTTCTACAAAGAGGAGGGTGAAAGGTTCCCTTGCTGACATGGGTATCTTTCGAAACATACACCTCGTGAAATAAGGACAATACAACATTGATGTAAATACTCATAAAAGAAATTATATTACACAATGAGTAAAAATATGGTCATTACATACACCATTCAAAGGAAATTGTGTCAAATGTACCATAAATCTCACGGGAATAAAAGTGAGATGAAAAAATCCCTTACGAAAACATGGCAGCCTAACGGCGCCAATTAAAACTACCAAAAATGGATTGATGAGATCAAATAGGGTATCTCATCAAATTAGAATAAAATGTACAGCAATAGGAATATAAAAGAAAATCCCCAATCATAAAAAATAGGAGCTTAAAAGAAGTGACATAAAAGAGTGTACTTAAAGAGAAAGAGAGAGGTTAGATCTCTTACGAAAATTCGGCAGCCTGACGGCGCCACTCAAAACTTCCAAAATGGATTGATGAGAGAGAATAGGGTCTCTCATAATATGAACATAAAAATTACAGTAATAGTAATATAAATGAACATCCTGATCACAAGAAATATGAGCCTATAAAGAATGACATAAAAGAGTGTACTTAAAAAGAATGAGAGGAGTGGGATTCCTTACCTCAAGTCCAACTTGTCTTGTTCATTTCGTTATATTCCTGAATAATAAACATTGGTCAATTTATAATTGATTAAAGACCTACTATAAAGATTACTTTCATTTCATATCACATATTTTAATGTTATAATAATTGGTTAATAATATGAGTTCATATCAGACGTTTTGTCGATGTTTGGTACATGAGTCAAAAATTGAACTTGTTGGAAAATAATTATCCATGTAGTTATTGGTAAATCATATCCAGAATAGTATTGATGTTTTAAATATCATATATATCCAGTATATATTCATTTTATACTATTCCTTAGAATTTGGAGATAAAAATTAAAAGCACCGTTCATGGAGACGGTAGGCCGTACGTACGCTGAATGCTACTTTCATTTTTTGTCATATTAATGGAATTAAAACAAAAAGAGAGAGAGATATATATATATATATGTTATAATTCCATAATTATATCCATAATTTAGATTTAATATATTACATATATATCCATTATATATATGTACTTATAATAGTACATAACATTTTGATATAAGAAATGAAATGTACCGTTCATGGAGACGGTAAGCCGTACGTACGCATGAACGCTACAACCATTTCTATTTCATATTTAATGGAATTAAAACATTATGATACATAATAGTGTTTTAATTCCAGTAATGTATCATATATAATATCATTAAATATACCCTTTATACGTACCACATATGGTAATAACGAATCAAATCACTTTGAGGGGGCGGTAGTCCGCACTTCCTTAAATGAAGATATAGCTTTTACCCATAATGGAACCCATACAGGTATGAAATAAATGAAAAATACAGAAGCTTAAGTAAAACATAAAAATATTATATATCATATATAAATATAGTGTCATCTTAATGGCCACATTTGAAGGTGTTAGAAGAATGTTGAACAATCATCGTTTCGTGAGGCAGAAATTCGCCATCCACAGAAACAGTATGTTCTTTAACCATTATATGTAGGTGTGTGTAAGTGTAGCTCGAATCTATAACATCCCGCCTTTTTATCACATAAACTTTCATTACATTATACAAAACTGATGATCTTTAAGGTTTAGTGTCTTGGAAACCAGGAACTTAAAACATGAAAACATAAAACATTCTTCTAAAATACTTGAAAGGCTTCTCCTCATGTTCATCCTAGGTTCATTACGGCATCACATAACCTGGGATCATACATCAAAAGAAAGGGTGAGCAGAAGGCCCAGTAAGGGAAACAAGGGAAACATTTAACATGTGAACTTGAGATACATCAACTATGTCATGAACAAGAACTTTAAGGCATGATAAAAAAAATCATGTGGCATATCATAATAAAAATAACATTTTCATAACTTGAAGATGTGGCTACATCATTTAACATAGACAATCATGAACATATCACCAAGGTCCATCCCCAAGGTGTCATTTGAAAATTACCAAGATTATTCACCAAGGTATCGTGAAAATTGTAATCTCTAGTGGTTACATCATTACCCAATGCATTGGAGCGCTATCAGGGCGCACCCTTAAATTTGCCTTTATTATCATGTGAGCCACATATATCATCATCAAACATTTCATAAATAACCCACATAGCATAAAATAAATGGGTTTCATTTCATAATGATAACTTTTTAAAAACTGCTTTAAAGACATGATCTTTACGTCACTTTAAACCCACGGAAAGGGAAAGCGGGTCTCATGTATGTAAATCCCAGAATTTAAAATGGAACATTTTGATATATATGTGAATACCCTTATAGAAATAAGAGCTTTTAGTATTCACTTTATAACATAAAATAATTTTTGAGAAAAGAGAGAGACATTTTGAGGGGAAAATTCTACAGCATAATGGCTAAGTTCCGGGGTTTTAGAAAACATTGAAATGAGAGGGGACATGGGTCACCCTCTCATAAATGATCCATAAAACAGTAGGGTGAAAGAATAAGAAGGACATATGGACATGTTAATGAAATTTTAGGGACATACCATTTGAAATGAAAAACATGGAAGGGAAAAAAAATTAGATTTCTCTTATGAAAATTCGGCAGCCTTACGGCGTCACTTAACTTCAAAAGAAAATGATTTGACAAGATCAAATAGGGTCCCTCATCATATGATCATAAGAGATCAGAATGATAGATATATAGATAGTCCCCAACATAACAAAAAGGAACTTGAAATAATTGACATGAAAGTAGAACTTCAAAACGAGAAGGGTGAAGAACCACTTAAAAATTTGGCAGCCTAACGGCGCCACTTAAAACATCAAAATACTGAATTGAAGAGATCAAATGGGGTCTCTCATCATATGAACATAAGAGTCCAGTATGATATATATAGAGATCATACCCCAATATAACAAAAGGAACTTGAAATAATTGACATGAAAGTAGAACTTCAAAACGAGAAGGGTGAAGAACCACTTAAAAATTCGGCAGCCTAACGGCGCCACTTAAAACTTCAAAATACTGAATTGAAGAGATCAAATGGGGTCTCTCATCATATGAACATAAGAGTCCAGTATGATATATATATATAGATCATACCCCAATATAACAAAAGGAACTTGAAATAATTGACATGAAAGTAGAACTTCAAAACGAGAAGGGTGAAAAACCACTTAAAAATTCGGCAGCCTAACGGCGCCACTTAAAACTTCAAAATACTGAATTGAAGCGATCAAATGGGGTCTCTCATCATATGAACATAAGAGTCCAGTATGATAAATTTAGATATCATACCCCAACATAATAAAAAGGAACATGAAATACTTGAATGAAAATAGAACTTGAAAACGAGGAAGGTGAAAGAATCCCTTAAAATTTCGGCAGCCTAACGGCGCCACTTAAACATTCTTAAAATGAATTGATGAGAGCAAGGGGGGTCTCTCATCATATGAACATTAAATAGGCAGTAGGATGAATATAAAAGAACATCCTCCAACATAAGAACATGGAGTATAAAAGAAAAGACATAAAAGAGATTACTTGAAAAGAAAGAGAGGGGTCGGATCCCTTACCTTAAAATGTAACTCTTAAACCTCAAAGGTTGGGACCTTGAGGGCTTGGGGGCACCTTGGGAGGACTCCTTGGGAGGTAATGAGACCAGAAATTCGTTGGGAATGAGTGGGGAGTCGAATGGATGAGAGGAGGGCTTGGTATTTATAGGGAAAGTGAGGGGACAAGGCATTAATGGCAAAGGGACACCTCATTAGTGGTTTTGGCAAAACCATGGGCTTGCCCATGGTATTTGCCCATGGTATTGGCCACTTGGGACACCTCATACCTTATCTCACTATTCATAATTCGAACATATTGATTACAAACTTAATACATCATTTAATGATGTCATTAAACACCCGTAACTTAAAAACTGTATTTTCACTATTCATCAAAAATTCAACTTTCTCAGAATAATCCCAAACTTTCACCTTAACCAAATATCAACGCTCTGATTACAAATATGAACTCCATTTTATAAAAATAATTTTCTAAATATATTTAATTTAATTTTTAAATAAAAACACTATTCATCGAAAATTCATTTTTTTCAGAAAAATCCCTAAAAATTACCTTAACATAATATCGATGCTCTGAGTTCAAAAATAAATTCATTTTTATAAAAATAATTTTCTATTTATTTTTAATTAAATTTTTAATTAAAAACACTATTCATCCGAAAAAACTAATACTTGAATAATAATTTATGAAACCGTTATTTAACCATTTTATTGAATCACATTACTTAATCAAAGTGCATAGCTTATTTTAATACTTTCTTTAAGTGAGATTACTAATCCATTTGGACACATTATTAATCCTAATCATAAAATCACTATTCATAATTTACTATTCATCAAAAATCAAGTTGATCTTATTAGATTCTAAATTTAGTACTGAACATAATTGCAGAAGACCATTTTTTGAAAATCATTACACATTTTTAATTATTTAGGGTTTACATAGACATATTTAAAATATCCTTTTTCTAAAATTCATCAAAAAATTGCATACTATATTTATCCGGTCATTTGAAAATTCATAAAAGAAATCGAAATTTTATTTAAAATAAAGGATTACACAAGACAGTTACGGTCTCCTTACATAGCCCCTTATCACACCAGCATAGGACCTAAGTGTAAGGTGTGCTAAGGTGAGAGAATCCGAGGGAGGCTCGGCCAACATCGCACGAGTAGTAATTTCTATCAGTTTGAACTTCTCGCGAAGGCGATCCCGTTCTAGCTTTATACGATGAAGTTCAGCTTGGGTTTGGTCTAGAGCAAAGCCCAGTGGTGCTACCTCCTTCCCAAACTCTGTTAGATGGGCTTCGATCGGCCCAAGGCTACTAGGTGAGGCCATCAAATCTTCTTTCTATAATAATTAATCAAGATTGCTTGTATTTAGAGACAATAGTCAAAATGTTTAGTTTCCAGCGGTCATATTGACCAATGGTCAAATAACAGTCAAAACTCAACAGTCTCATTTTAATTATACTCATGTTACCAAATGAAACATTTTTGTTGAGTATAACAATAACACATAAAATTAAGAAACAAAATTTATTTAAAAAAATTTCGGGTCGTTACAATCTTCCCCCCTTAAGAAATTGCGTCCTCGCAATTTTAAAATTGGGTTTTGAAATTTCATTGAAAGTCCCACATCGGAAAAGGAGTTAGTAAAACTATTACTTTAAAAGAAAGAAAAGGAAGTACAAAGGCCACCCGAGTTAACCCACACTCGGGTTCCATGTAAGAAAACATGGACATGGAGGAAAAAAACAAAGGGTCAGTTCTGAGAGAGAGTGATAGAGAACATGATTAGGAGAAATCTAACCATGAGAAAATCCCAAACTTATGATGTGTGTAAACGGTCTTTGATTACCTAGTAGGAAACGTAAACCAACAACATTTTTGTTTTACGTTTCTTTTCATAATTTCGAGGATTTCATTTACTACATAGAACAAAAACATAAGAAAATATACCTACCTTAAAGTATAGTTTCATCCTTTAACAAGTCCCTACCAACACTAATCTTTTCGCCAAATGATGAGAATTCAAAAACACTTGGTCTCATAAAAGCATAAGAATCATCTTCTATAGAATCACATAATCTACAAAAGATTAACTATCTATTTCTTCTATCTTTAAACATTATCCCAAAAACAGAAAGGTTAAGGTAAAACAACTTCTTCAAAAAGAAAGAATCCCATAGGAATAGAACCTACTTTTAAACCTTCAAAGTTCCATGGTACTACCCAACGTTCATCATAGACCACTCCATAAATAACGGTCCTTAAAATTCCTCAAAATAAACCAAACTAAGATTGAAACCCAAATACAAGAAGGATTTGATAACATAGTCTTCCAAAACAACTTCATTGTTCATCTCCAGACAACATCAACCACTCCTAACATCTTATAACAAAAGTAGCTAACCTAAACATATTTTACCCAAGATAGGTTAATCATTCCCAAAAGTAACCTAAATTACTATAAGTCCACCTTAAATTCATCAATTCTTCAAAATATAAGTCAACCTTACTCCTCAATGAAAATACTATAGTAATCTATTTACCTCGATCATATAGGGTCCCCAAAATAGTGAACGCCTTCCAAAATAATAATCATCTTTTAATCCCCTAATCATCTCTGACATATTAATACGGAAATTGTCGCATTTCCTATCACATTGGTTGTTGGGACACGTTATTCCATTTCCCACCATTAACTAAGAAGATAATGTATAATTAGAGGCTTAAATACTTAACCAATAATCATGAAAAGGAACATAAAGCATATAAGGATAACTTGTAGAAGAAAAGTATACCCTAACTTGTGATCCCCTAGGTTCCCATCTAGGTTATCCATGATCATATATTCTTATGTGAATCTTTATTTTATTTTATCTTTGTTCCTTTAATAATGGTTCATACCAAGCTTATGAATTTACCAAAGCATATCCCCCGGGAGTGTCGTAACCAAGAGTGCAGCAAGGCCCGTTGTCGTGTACCAGTTCCCGTTCGAGTCTAGCCCAAAGCGGTGTTTTCGGGTTTTACCCCTATGTACATCTGTGCCAGAGCCACCTCTACCTGCTCGTATCCAGACAGGGATGTATTTGCTTGGCAACCCCTTACTCAATACTCACCAAAATACCAGGAAGATTTCCTATATTAAACTTTTCTATAGGGTTCCTCCTAGAGTTTTCATATCCTAATTTCCACAAATAACTAAACCATCCTTTGATACCAACTATAGCATCCCGCCTTTTTATCACATAAACTTTCATTACATTATACAAAACTGAGGATCTTTAAGGTTTAGTGTCTTGGAAACCAGGAACTTAAAACATGAAAACATAAAACATTCTTCTAAAATACTTGAAAGGCTTCTCCTCATGTTCATCCTAGGTTCATTACGGCATCACATAACCTGGGATCATACATCAAAAGAAAGGGTGAGCAGAAGGCCCAGTAAGGGAAACAAGGGAAACATTTAACATGTGAACTTGAGATACATCAACTATGTCATGAACAAGAACTTTAAGGCATGATAAAAAAAATCATGTGGCATATCATAATAAAAATAACATTTTCATAACTTGAAGATGTGGCTACATCATTTAACATAGACAATCATGAACATATCACCAAGGTCCATCCCCAAGGTGTCATTTGAAAATTACCAAGGTTATTCACCAAGGTATCGTGAAAATTGTAATCTCTAGTGGTTACATCATTACCCAATGCATTGGAGCGCTATCAGGGCGCACCCTTAAATTTGCCTTTATTATCATGTGAGCCACATATATCATCATCAAACATTTCATAAATAACCCACATAGCATAAAATAAATGGGTTTCATTTCATAATCATAACTTTTTAAAAACTGCTTTAAAGACATGATCTTTACGTCACTTTAAACCCACGGAAAGGGAAAGCGGGTCTCATGTATGTAAATCCCAGAATTTAAAATGGAACATTTTGATATATATGTGAATACCCTTATAGAAATAATAGCTTTGAGTATTCACTTTATAACATAAAATAATTTTTGAGAAAAGAGAGAGACATTTTGAGGGGAAAATTCTACAGCATAACGGCTAAGTTCCGGGGTTTTAGAAAACATTGAAATGAGAGGGGACATGGGTCACCCTCTCATAAATGATCCATAAAACAGTAGGGTGAAAGAATAAGAAGGACATATGGACATGGTAATGAAATTTTATGGACATACCATTTGAAATGAAAAACATGGAAGGGAAAAAATTAGATTTCTCTTATGAAAATTCGGCAGCCTTACGGCGTCACTTAACTTCAAAAGAAAATGATTTGACAAGATCAAATAGGGTCCCTCATCATATGATCATAAGAGATCAGAATGATAGATATATAGATAGTCCCCAACATAACAAAAAGGAACCTGAAATAATTGACATGAAAGTAGAACTTCAAAACGAGAAGGGTGAAGAACCACTTAAAAATTTGGCAGCCTAACGGCGCCACTTAAAACATCAAAATACTGAATTGAAGAGATCAAATGGGGTCTCTCATCATATGAACATAAGAGTCCAGTATGATATATATAGAGATCATACCCCAATATAACAAAAGGAACTTGAAATAATTGACATGAAAGTAGAACTTCAAAACGAGAAGGGTGAAGAACCACTTAAAAATTCGGCAGCCTAACGGCGCCACTTAAAACATCAAAATACTGAATTGAAGCGATCAAATGGGGTCTCTCATCATATGAACATAAGAGTCCAGTATGATATATATAGAGATCATACCCCAATATAACAAAAGGAACTTGAAATAATTGACATGAAAGTAGAACTTCAAAACGAGAAGGGTGAAAAACAACTTAAAAATTCGGCAGCCTAACGGCGCCACTTAAAACTTCAAAATACTGAATTGAAGAGATCAAATGGGGTCTCTCATCATATGAACATAAGAGTCCAGTATGATAAATTTAGAGATCATACCCCAACATAATAAAAAGTAACATGAAATACTTGAATGAAAATAGAACTTGAAAACGAGGAAGGTGAAAGAATCCCTTAAAATTTCGGCAGCCTAACGGCGCCACTTAAACATTCTTAAAATGAATTGATGAGAGCAAGGGGGGTATCTCATCATATGAACATTAAATAGGCAGTAGGATGAATATAAAAGAACATCCTCCAACATAAGAACATGGAGTATAAAATAAAAGACATAAAAGAGATTACTTGAAAAGAAAGAGAGGGGTCGGATCCCTTACCTTAAAATGTAACTCTTAAACCTCAAAGGTTGGGACCTTGAGGGCTTGGGGGCACCTTGGGAGGACTCCTTGGGAGGTAATGAGACCAGAAATTCGTTGGGAATGAGTGGGGAGTCGAATGGATGAGAGGAGGGCTTGGTATTTATAGGGAAAGTGAGGGGACAAGGCATTAATGGCAAAGGGACACATCATTAGTGGTTTTGGCAAAACCATGGGCTTGCCCATGGTATTTGCCCATGGTATTGGCCACTTGGGACACCTCATACCTTATCTCACTATTCATAATTCGAACATATTGATTACAAACTTAATACATCATTTAATGATGTCATTAAACACCCGTAACTTAAAAACTGTATTTTCACTATTCATCAAAAATTCAACTTTCTCAGAATAATCCCAAACTTTCACCTTAACCAAATATCAACGCTCTGATTACAAATATGAACTCCATTTTATAAAAATAATTTTCTAAATATATTTAATTTAATTTTTAAATAAAAACACTATTCATCGAAAATTCATTTTTTTTCAGAAAAATCCCTAAAAATTACCTTAACATAATATCGATGCTCTGAGTTCAAAAATAAATTCATTTTTATAAAAATAATTTTCTATTTATTTTTAATTAAATTTTTAATTAAAAACACTATTCATCCGAAAAAACTAATACTTGAATAATAATTTATGAAACCGTTATTTAACCATTTTATTGAATCACATTACTTAATCAAAGTGCCTAGCTTATTTTAATACTTTCTTTAAGTGAGATTACTAATCCATTTGGACACATTATTAATCCTAATCATAAAATCACTATTCATAATTTACTATTCATCAAAAATCAAGTTGATCTTATTAGATTCTAAATTTAGTACTGAACATAATTGCAGAAGACCATTTTTTGAAAATCATTACACCTTTTTAATTATTTAGGGTTTACATAGACATATTTAAAATATCCTTTTTCTAAAATTCATCAAAAAATTGCATACTATATTTATCCGGTCATTTAAAAATTCATAAAAGAAATCGAAATTTTATTTAAAATAAAGGATTACACAAGACAGTTACGGTCTCCTTACATAGCCCCTTATCACACCAGCATAGGACCTAAGTGTAAGGTGTGCTAAGGTGAGAGAATCCGAGGGAGGCTCGGCCAACATCGCACGAGTAGTAATTTCTATCAGTTTGAACTTCTCGCGAAGGCGATCCCGTTCTAGCTTTATACGATGAAGTTCAGCTTGGGTTTGGTCCAGAGCAAAGCCCAGTGGTGCTACCTCCTTCCCAAACTCTGTTAGATGGGCTTCGATCGGCCCAAGGCTACTAGGTGAGGCCATCAAATCTTCTTTCTATAATAATTAATCAAGATTTCTTGTATTTAGAGACAATAGTCAAAATGTTTAGTTTCCAGCGGTCATATTGACCAATGGTCAAATAACAGTCAAAACTCAACAGTCTCATTTTAATTATACTCATGTTACCAAATGAAACATTTTTGTTGAGTATAACAATAACACATAAAATTAAGAAACAAAATTTATTTAAAAAAATTTCGGGTCGTTACAGAATCCATCTTATAAAAACATCCTAGTATATTTAAGATACTTTATTCATTACAAAATAAATGAATAAAAAGAGTTTAGGGGGTTGGAGAAGAAAAATAAAACAAAAGGACACAAGTGAAGACATTACATTAAAATCTGGAAACACCTTTTGGTTTGAGCTCAAAGGCTTCCTTGGGAAGACTTCTTCCCAAATTGAGGCTTCAAGGAGTACGAGAGGTAAGTGGAAAGACAAAATGGGTGGTGGTTGGCCGATCCAAAGGATTTGGGAGTGTGGTTAAGGAGGTAGAGGTGGGGGCCTTTTATAAGAGGAGATGAGGGGCACTCTTGTAAAGTTACAAAATGTTACTTTATTTTCAAAAGGGATTCGGATTGTAAAGGTCCCACATTAATTTATTTCAAGGATAAGGTGATAAGGGTTCTAAATCCACTCATCCAATAGGTTTTGGACATGTGTAGGTCTTATATATTACATTATCTTTCCATTTTATTTAAATCGTTAAATAATGAGGTCATCGCTGCATCATCATGATGTCATAAATAATTTAATATATTTAATGTCTAAAAATTATAAAAAAATACTATGATGTCGAAAAACGTTTTATCTTTCCAATGAATATTTGTAGTCATAAATATGACATTTATAACCTCATGTAAAAATTTTTTTAGTAAAACATCTCATGTTTGTGTCATTTGTACTTTAACATTAAATAAAAAGATATTTATGTCATTTCCCAACCAAAGTGGCTCCATGGGGTCCCCAAGTTGACCCATGGATTTTATTGGTCGGCCATGACACATCCAATGAGGGTATGACATGTGTCTAGGCCATTTTATTTTATTAAAACATTATTCTTACCATAAATTACACTAATTACCTCTAATCGCGATTAAAAACTTAATAAGTTATTAGTCACCAAAAAATTATTTTTATCCCATTGAACCAAATTTTACTTCTTAATGACAACCATGTATGTCAGATTTTTAAAATTCAAAACACAAAAATGGAAAAATTTCATTTAAACGGAAAAATCAGTTTTTTATAAGTACCACTTAGTGGTTTCACTATTCATCAAAAATTGTAGTTTTTCAGAAAAATCCCAAAAATTCACCCTAAGCAATATTTGATATTCTGAATTCAACAATGAAGTCTATTTTACAAAATTCAAAACATATAAGTCACATTAATTAATTTAATAATTAATTTCCACTGTCAGATCAAATAGCGTGTTTTTATGAAACAATAAGTATCAAAAGATTGACACTAGTTTAAGACTGATTTCAAAGTGAAATTAATTCCAACGACCACTATTGGATTTAATGGTAAAAATATATTCTAATTTCAATTTAAAACCAACTCAAAAGATAATCGAATCATATAATTAAATTATATTAAAAGAGGTTTTGAATTAAAATACAACATTTTACATTATTCATTAAAAAATGAACTTTATCGGAAAGATACCAAAAAATTTACACAAAGTACATTATGATGTCCCAATTAATAATAAGAGTTTTATTTGGTCCAATAGAATGTATAATAGTGAAAAAAAACTATATTTAATGATTTTTCACCATCAAAAGGCGATAAGTGAACCTTTAGTGAAAACTAGGGTATATACGCCTAAAATTGAATTCTTTCCGTATTTTAAGCCTTTATCTTTTATTGGATAAATGTAAAAACATTTAAAAACATATATAATCATATTTTAGTTATTTATATCAATTCCCTCCAATACAACGACTACATGTTATCTACTATTTAAAATAATATTACTTTATTATTAGAGTGCATCGTAAGCTTCCCAAGAAACTCATTGTTGCGTGTTGGGTACGCCATCGAGCATAGCGTCCACTTTATAGTCATATTAATATTTTATCCACAAATATGGATAAATATGAAAATGTCATGTTTTTTATTTACCTGGGGTGTTACATTATTGATCTCCCATAAAAGATATATTCTTGGAATACTAAAAAATAGAAGTTCTTTGGATTGAGAAGAACTATATTTTCTCATCTATTATCTCTTTCGATTTATGTTTATATTTTACATTTATGTTATTTTTTCCACTTTTATTCAATAAAGAACATTGTTCTTCACTAAAATGAAGAGTTCCTGATACAGTCTCTTAATTTTCTTATTTTTTATTCCCTCATAAAACTGTTTAAGGGTTAAAGTGCAGTATGTAATGAAATTTATCCCAGACATAATAGTGGATGAGGTTTCAAACCACAATATCCTTTTTTAGTTGTTTATAAATAAAATCCATGTGGTGGAGTAATTTATTTTATAAAATTTAGATTCGAAGTAAGTATTGTTCACATGTAGATGAATAAAAATCATCTTTACACAATAAAACCATATTTAAATTATGGAATTTAATATTTTTTCTACTTTATTGGTTTTATTTTCCTTATTTAAATCAATCTAACTTATATTTTCTAACTAATTCAAACATGTAATTACTCTGATAAGCTGACAAAAACTTGTTTATTATATAAAGTGTTTGATAAGAGTAAATTATATTTAGTGGATAAAGTATTTTATGGTGTACATTATGACAACCGACTACTACTATAAATTAACACAACATAACATTTGTATAATACGTAAAAAATTTAACAAATAGACTCACCAAGTCCATATTAGTTTATTGCATTTTAAATCATAGAAACATAAACATTGTTACATAAGGGAGTGATATTGTCTTCCACTATATTATGTAGGACTAATACCCTTCTTCTACACATCATAATTAATATATAACTTCTTACCCTAGGGAAAAAATCATAAAAATGGATGAGCTATTTGGAATATTATTGGTATAAAAGGGAGAAATATAAAGATAAAAATGTGTTTGGAGGTATGAGAACGTGATCATGAAATTAGAATATCATACCATGCATATAAAAGATTATAAACATGAATCATGGACTAATTCTTGTTAGTTCATGTAACACCCAAAGCTTCCACAGTATGCTTCTCTTTGAATAATACAGTAGCGTGTGTTGTACGCAACTTCGAGATTCTAACACGTCGCGACCAATCAAAGTAGCCATTATGAATAGTAATACCCACTTATTGAAATTTAATACAGTTTATATTTTAAAATTTAATTCATATTTGTATTCGGAATATCAAAATTATACTAGGATGAAATTTTGGTACTTTTCGGATAACTTTTATATTTTGATGAATAGTGAAAATTACTAAATTTTCATTGAAAACAACTTTTTTAATAGAAATAATTAATAGTGATAAATTATGATTTTGAGTGTATTTAAAGTAAATTTAGAATATATTTTTACCATTTAATACAATGTTGGTCATTGGACATAATTACACAATTAAACGCGACATAAACAAGTGTCAATCATTTCATAATTATTATTTCTTAAAAACACGCTTTTTGTTTTGACAGTAGGGATTAATTTTAATTTAAATTTGTCCACTTTTTTTTTGAATTTTTAAAAATGGATTCATTATTTGGAATAATAATTTCCAAATTGTGTAAATAGGTAACTTTTATTTTTAGACATTTTGAATAATTATTTCGGTAAATATTTTATTTACCATGGTTAAACGGTAAATCTGATAAAATAAGGGTAAACAAAATAATATTATAATAATAATAAATTACC
Organism: Viscum album; assembly: GCA_963277665.1. Taxonomy (NCBI): domain Eukaryota; kingdom Viridiplantae; phylum Streptophyta; class Magnoliopsida; order Santalales; family Viscaceae; genus Viscum; species Viscum album. The sequence continues at coordinate 443,704,248 of OY728129.1, forward strand.
CTAAAACGTTTCTTAACCCTATTTTATGATATATGTATGACCATGGGCATCATTGGGTTGATTTTTGGACGCCATGGATCCACTTGTAAGTGATAATGACACTTTATATTAATTAAGTTAAAGTAAATACAAAAATGGCATAAGCATATATCTTTTAGAAAAACAATTTTCACATAGAGTTATATATGTTGGATTTTCATCTATAAATATTCATTAGAAACCTAAAACGATTTCCTACATAATTGTATTTTATTTACACTTTTTAATAATTAAATAATGTAATTTAATTATGATACATAGATGATGCAGTAATTATCTTATTAGTGAAATATTAAAATAATTGATATTATAAATACCCAAATAAATATAATTTGAGACCTTTAATGAATTCCAAGACTGTTATAGGTTACTATTACATGTTATAATTTATTTAAGTAACTTTTTTTGAAGTAATCATGTTTCTATGATTTTCAAAAAAATCAAATACCAAATAGTGTCAAAATTGACATAAAAGAATGTTTAAAACAAATATTATATTTTTAATTAATATTAAATTCCAAAAAAATCTAAGGCTCGGCCAAAGGATTATTATCATGATAGATTTATCATTACTAGACCACTTGGGTGTCTATTGGAAGTATATAGTATGTTTATTAACTATATAATATAAAAAAACAAAGTGACATGGTAAATGTCAATCTAATTAACTAAGAGTTTAAACTAACAGATAAGGTTAATATAATGACTAAAACCTTTTCAAAATCTATTTGATGAGTGTTTTTTAGACCTATACCCACCATAGACTTTAAATAATACACTTTGGAGCCATTAATAACCTAATATTAATTTATTATAAAATAATATTTCTATCATTTCCAAAGGTGCCCCTCACCCCTCTTATAAAAGGCCACTCACCCATCTCACTAATTCACACATTCAAAGCCTTTTGGTTCGTCCAAACCCTGATCAAATACTCTCTAAACTTCCCTCACTTTAACCTAGAGGCCTTAGTTTGACCTGAAAGCCATCATAAAGATCCCTTTTGATCAAATAAAAATAATGACCCCGAAAAAGAGGAAACGTTTTCACCACCCTCTTTCAAGTTCCCTTCTTCTTCAACATATTCTTTATTTGTTATTTCAATTATAAAACAATAAATCCAATATCTTATATATAATTTGATTTTATTATAAATATGGTACAACCATATTCAGTATTCTATCCATCTTTTGAATGTCATGTAACCATACGTGTGTACGTACGACTTACCGTCTCCACATCGTGGTGTAATTGTTATTCAATACACTATTATTTAGATGGGTATAATAATGATGTGTAATTCATGTAAATAATAAATATAACATGATAATTATTCTGTATATAGGATATAACATCCAATTATATATTATTTTAATATCAAAAGAATGATATTGTCGCTCGTGCGTACGTACAGACTACCATCTCCATGAACGCAATGAGATTCATTCTCCATTGTATCCATTCAAGTATGATTCTCATTTGATAACTAAAAATAATGTTTAAGGACTTGATTTCATTATATATGTGAATAAGATACAACCTATCCATAACAAACATGACTTATGTAACAAATCATGTAAAAGAAAACGAGTAAGTTAACACAAGAAACGACAATAATACTAAGATATTATAAACAAAGCAATGTTAAAAGATCATATATGATATCATATTAATGTATATGATTATTTTATAATTTAGTAAATATTATTTCACCATTATACAGGAGGTTAACCTACCCTCAACCAAGGAAAATTACAACTTATTGGTTATTTCACAATCTCTTCATTATCCGAGGTTGTTTATACTGTGACTTCTTTATCATCCACATCCATGTTTCTTAAAAATGTATTTCAAAACATTCATTATATTTTACTGAATATGGGTTAAATTCATTTATACCATTGTTTTACTTTTTATAAGATGTTTATAAAGTAATCTTTCTGCTGTTTTCCAAACAAGGTCCTTTTTAACCTTTTCGGCAGAATTAAGGTAAGAGTGTCTTTTTAACTTATACGGAGGATGTGGCTATTTTTCACCGTTATAAAGTCGTTGAAGCTTCCCTTACAAGATTATAAGAATATTTTCAAAGTAAATTTTTTATTTAATAATTATGGGACTTTTAAATTATTTAAAAAAAAGAGATATTTTCTCAAATAGATTTGATTTCATCTATGTCAACATCCTTTGATGAATTTTAAGGTTATTTGAAGTTTATTATGTTACAATACTTCCATATTGTATTGATGGTTCTCTGATATGTTTGACTATGGATGTGTGATTTTTATACCATTCATGGTTTATGAAGAACATATTGAATATTCGTATGCTAGTTTAAATATGAATGTTTATGTTATGTTTAAACCTGTTTATATGAGGAATGCATTAGACTTAATAATTGACGGGTGGAGCCCGCTTTAGCTCCTTTATACATCGGTATGTCTCATGAGACAAACTAGTGTCTTGGAACAAGGCCTTGACAAAATCTTATTTGTATTCTTGGCATGAGGCCTTGGATACATGGTAATGACAGTCTGGCATTATGCATTCCATCATTATGAACGTGGTTATTGATATTGCATGTGATTATTCGACTACAAGAATATCCATGTGAATAAGTAAATCTAATTATTTCATTTTATATTTTCCATATTATACTGAATATCAAGTTTAAAAATCTTTTGTTTTAGCTATACATTGCCTTAAATGTATATGATTATTTATGAATGATTCCGCTATATTGTTATCCTTACTGAGAATCTGAGCTCACCCCTTTCAATGTTTTATTTTTCATAGGATGTGAAGAAATAATTTATGAAGGACCTACAGGTATAATATATGGGGATATGATGAAAAGATGTTTTTGTAGTATTTTTCACTTTATGATGTAATGTAAACTTAATGAATGTATCTAGTTATTTCAAGGCTACTAAACTAATCAGTCTTTTGAGACTTGTTCTTTCTTGTGATCATGCCAATGTTATGTAATAATGAACCAACTCTAGGAAACTTGGGTCAGGGCATTATTGTTAGTATCAGAGGAAGTTTAGTACAAACCATGGATGCTAGATTTAGATAAACTCTGATTAGAGCACATAGACCTAAGATGGCCTTTGAGGATTAGTATAGAAGAACTCCCTAGAATTTTGGTATTGTAGAGATTTTGTGAGTTTTCCGAGCAATAAATCCCTGTCTGGATACGAGTAGGTAGAGGCGGATCTGTCACAGATGTACCTAGAGGTAAAACCCGAAAATACCGCTTTGAGCTAGACTTGAACGGGAACTGGTGCACGTCAATGGGCCTTGCTGCAATCTTGGTTACGACACTCCCAGGGGATATGCTTAGGATAAATCTAATTTTCTTTAGGAACCATTATGATGGGTTTATGAGTATATAATTCCTCAAAGAAATCATTTTTATGATTATGGATTATATTCATAAACTATTCAATTTATGTTAAGTGTTTTACAAGACTGGAATTATGAATTTTGATTCATTAACTGATCTAGTTTATGTCATCGTTTAGAAATGGCTCCTAGTGGAAGAAATGGAAATAGTATCAATGAATGCAATCAATGTAAACATTTCCCTCCTTCTGCAGATAATTATAGTGGAGCTGGTGATATAACTGGTGCTGATCAGCTTATCACCATATTGTGACAACTCACTCAGGTTATGAATAATAACCTTACCCGTATGGAGCACCCAGATCCACAGTGTGGAGGATCAATGTTAAATAGCTTCATGAGGAAGAAACCACCAACATTCAATTGGAGTACAAATCCATTAGTATCTGAGCAATGGATAAGTTCCCTAGAGAAAATATTCCATGCCTTGGGGAGTAATGAAAGTGAAAAAATTATCATGGCAGTTTACTACCTCACTGGAGATGATGATCAATGGTGGTCATTGATTCAAAACACGAAGGAAGATGATGAAGTATCAAATATGGAATGGAGGGAGTTCAAAGCGATTTTATTAGAAAAATACATCCCTCGTGACCATCGAGCAGATATGGAAAGGTCATTTCTAAGTCTGAGGCAAAAGGAGGACGATAATGTCGCAAAGTATGAGGCTAACATTAAAAGGTTAGAAAGGTATGCTAGATATTATATACGTAACCCAAGAATTAATATTGATCGTTTCTTTGATGGGTTGAAACCATTACATCGTCGATCATTAGTCTTACAATCCTTCTCGTCATATGAAGACATTGTCTAATGTGCTCTCAATATAGAAAGGAATTCTATAAGTCTTATGACTTTAAATTAATGAAAGAGGAGAAGAGATCTTCTGATCAATATGTAAATGGAAATAAAGGGAATAAGTGAAAAGATGAAAATCCATCCTGCATTAAATGTGGGAAGAAACACCCCAGTACTTGCATAAATACAATGGGAGTCTGTTACAAGTGTGGGAAAAAATGCCACCAATGTCATTATTGAAATGGAATGAGAGTTGATGTCATCATGGAATGCTATAATAGGAGAGAGATGGGACATTATGCAAATGAATGTCCAAAGCGTCATGGGAACTTGCCTCAGAAAAGTCCAAGGCATCATGGCCAAGCTTATGCTGTCACTAATACTAAGGTAAAAGCTCCGAAAGACATGGTGGAAGGTAATTTAATGTTTTCCTCAAGTTTATAAAAATTTTTATTTGATTCTGTATCATCGCATGGTTTCATATCTTCCTATTTTTCTATGAAAATTAGATATTTCCCATTTGATTTAACAACGGAGTTGTCAGTTAAAACTCCAAAGGGAAGTATCATTGCAACACAGTTTTGTGAATCAGTCCCCATTAGAGCACATGAATGTTCTTTATCCACTGATCTCATTGTCATTCCTATGATTTATTTTGATATAATCCTTCGTGTGGATTGACTTTCATACCATGATGCAAAGATTTATTGTAAGAAATATGAGGTTACAATTTTTGATGATGATGATAAAGAACAGCTTATTTTTAGAGAAGAATTGTCACCACCTAATTCTTTTCTAGATCCACCCCCAGTAGCTCAACTAAATTCAATTATTAGGGAATAAGAGAATAAAATGACTATGGGTGAGGAAAGGAATGTTCAAATAGAGTATGTACCTACTGTGAAAGAATATGTAGATGTGTTTTCGGAAGACTTACCTAGACATCCTCCAGAATGAAAAAATAAATTTTCCATTGACAGAATTCCTGATTTAAGGCCTATATCGAAGACCCCTTATAGAATGGCCACTATGTAATTATTTGAACTAAAGAAACAACTAGTGGAATTGAGTAATAAGGGATTTATTCACCCTAGTGTTTCACCATGGGGAGCATCTATTCCTTTTGTTAAAAAGAATGATGGATCCATGAGGTTATGTATCTTCTATAGGGAGATCAATTCTATAACAATAAAGAGAAAGTATCCCCTACCTTGAATTGGTGATTTATTTGACCAATTGCATTGATCTCAATAATATTCAAAGATTGACCTTCGATATGGGTATGACCAGTTGTGTGTGAAGAAGGAAGACATTCCGAAGACAATATTTCGAACAAGGTACGAGAATTACGTGTTTACATTAATGACTTTTGGATTGTCTAATGCACCCTCTGTTTACATGGATCTAATGAATATAATTATAAAGTAATATATCGATTATTTTGTGGTGGTATTTAGTGATGATATCTTGGTATACATCAAAAGCTACGAAGATCATAAAAATCGCTTGCGCATTATCCCAAAGACTATTAGAAGACATGATTTATATTGGATGTTTAGAAAGTGTGAATTATGGCTTCAGGAGATTCCTTTTATTGGACATACTGTCTCTAAGGATGGAATCTCTGTTAATCCTTCTAAGATCACGGTAATCCAAGAATGGCCAGCACCGACGATTATAACTGAGGTACGCAGTTTTATTTGTTTGGAAGGTTATTATCGACGTTTCGTCCAGAAATATTCCCGATTATCATACCCATTAACGAAGCTCACATGTAAAGGGATTAAATTTGTCTGGACAAAAGAATGTGAATAATGTTTTGATGGAATGAAGAGAATATTATTCAATGATCTTATATTGACTCTACCATCGGGGAATGATGGGTTTTTGTTATTTATAGTGATGCATCAATGAAAGGACTTGGTTGTGTCCTTATGCAGAATGATAGGGTTATTGCATATGCATCATGACAGCTAAAAATTCATGAGTAGAACTATCCTACTCATGATCTTCAGTTACCTACTATAATCATTTCATTGAAGATATGGATACATTATCTCTATAGTGGGAAATGTGAGATTTATACTGATCACAAGAGTTTGAAGTATTTTTTTCTCACAAAAAGAACTCAACATGAGGCAAAGTAGATGTCCTTAACTACTCAGAGATTATGATGGAATGATACACTACCACCCCGGGAAGGCAAATAAGGTAGCATACGCTTTTAGTAGAAAGGATCATGGAGTTTTGAACAAGATGAGAGTTGAAAATGATCCTATATACATGGATCAAGTAAATATGGATATGGGAATCACCATGGAAGGTGAAAAATCAATGCTTTTTCAATTGGTTGCCAAACCATCATTTCAAGAAAGGATAAAGAGTTCTCAGACCGGTGATGAAGAGTTACAAAGGATGATTAAAGCTGTCAATGATGGGAAATTGAGTTACATGTGTATGAAGATGGAATTTTGATGTTTAGGAAGAGACTTTGTGTTCCCGATATACCTGATCTAAAAAGAGAATTTTTTGATGATGCTCATACTTCCAATTTCTCTATACACCCTGGGAGCACTAAAATGTATAGATATTTGAAGGAACATTTTTGGTGGGACAACATGAAGAGGGAGATTGCTGATTTTTTGTCAAGTTGTAGGGTTTATCAACATGTGAAAGTTGGAAGGAAACTACCTTGAGAAGTATTGCAACCTCTTCCCATACCTGAGTGAAAATGGGATAATATCACGAAGGAATTTTTCATGGGACTACCAAAGAATCCTAGAAAAAACAATTAAATATGGGTCATTGTTGATCTTCATACCAAGTCAGCACATTTCCTTGCTATAAGGGAGGATTTACCACTGGAACTTCTAGTGAGAATATATATTAATGAAGTTGTGAGACTTCATGGAGTACCCCTATCGATTGTCTCAGATCGTGATCCTCGTTTTACATCAAGATTCTAGAAATGTCTTCAGAAGGCCTTGGATAATGAAATTTGTTTGTGCACTACTTACCACTATCAAACAGATGGAAAATAAGAACGAACTATTAAAACCTTAGAAGACATGTTGATATCATTCTCAGGTGACTTTAAGGGTATGTGGGATCAATATTTACCTCTGGTAGAATTTTCCTATAACAATAGCTTCTATTCATGTTTTCGAATGGAACCATATGAAGCGTTATACAGAAGGAGATGTCACACACCAACCTATTGGGATGACGTTGGTGAAAGAAAACTTGTTGGCCCAGAACTGGTTGAGGAAATGATGGAAAAGGTAAAGGTAATCCAAAACCACATCAAAGCAGCTCAAAGAAGGCAGAAGATCTATTCCAGCAACTGAAGAAAGGATTTGGAATTTCATGTGGGAGATCATGTTTTCTTGAAGGTCTCTCCATGGAAGGGAGTTATATGTTTTTGAAAGAAAGGTAAATTGAGTCCCAGGTACATCAGACCTTTTGAAATTCTAGAACGAATTGGGGTTGTAGCTTAATGTTTGGCAATGCCAAAAAATCTCTCCAATTATCACGATGTGTTCCATGTATCACTATTGATAAAATACATGCCTTACCCAATGCACGTACTCACCTATGAGGAATTAGAACTGTAACCTAATCTCTCTTATTGTGAAGAGCTCATCAGGATTCTTGATATGGGAGAACAGGTACTGAGAAACCGGACGACTCGTCTGGTAAAAGTTATATGGAGAAACCATAAAATGGAAGAGGCAACATGGGAACCTGAGGAACTTATGATGAAGAACCACCCGAGTCTTTTTATGCAGTAATATTATTGAAATTTAGAGGAAGAAATTATTTGAAGGAGGGGAGAATGTAACACCCCAAGATTCCACGGTACACTTCACTTTGAATAATACAGTAGCGTGTGTTGTATGCAACATCGAGATTCTAACACTCTACAACCAATCAAAGTAGCAGTTATGAATAGTAATAACAACCTTTTGAAATTTTATACATTTTATCTTTCAAAACAGACTTCATTTTTGGATTCGGAATAGAGAAATTATCCTAGGATGAAATTTTGGTACTTTTCAGATATCTTTTATATTTTGATGAATAATGAAAATTACTAAATTTTTATTAAAAACAACTTTTTTAATCGAAATAATTAATAGTGATAAATTATTAATTTGAGTGGTTTTAAAGAATATTTAGAATATATTTTTACTATTTAACACAATTTTGTTCATTGGACATAATTTCACAAGTAAACAGAACATAAACAGGTGTCAATACTTTGATAGTTATTATTTCTTAAAAACACGCTTTTTGTTTTGATAGCAGGAATTAATTTTAAATTAATTTTTGCCACTTCTTTGTTTGGAATTTGAATAAATGGACTCCATATTTGGAATCAGGATTACCAAATTTTGTAAATAGGTAACTTTTATTTTTAGACATTTTGAATAATTATTTCGGTAAATATTTTATTTTCCATGGTTAAAGGGTAAATCTGGTAAACAAGCATAAAAAATAATATTATACTAATAATAAATTAGTCTAAAAGGTGTCTTAACCCTATTGGATGATACATGTCTGACCAAGGGCTTCTTTAGGTCAATATTCGGACCTCATGGATCCACTTGTAATTGATAATGGCACTTTATTTTAATTAAAAATATTACCTAAATAATGGTATTTTATTTATAATTTTTGGACATTAAATAATTTAATTTATTTATGACACAATGATTATGCAGTAATTAACTTATTAGTGAAATATTAAAATAATTGATATTATAAAAACCCAAAAAATATAACTTGACACTTTAAATCAATTCCACAAATTTGATAGGTTAAAATTACATGTTAGGATTGATTTAATTAACTTCGTTCGAAGTAATCACGCTGTTATGAGTTTCACAAAAATCAAATACCAAATAGTGTCAAAATTGTCATAAAAGAACGTTTAAAACAAATATTATACTATTAATTGATATTAAATTCCTAAAAATCGAAGGTTTGGCCAAAGGACTTGTATCATGACAGGTGTATCATTAATGGACCACTTAGGGTTCTATAGGAAGTATATAGTATTTTTATTAAATATATAATATAAAAATACTAAGTGACATGGTAATTGTCAATTCAATTAACTAAGAGTTTAAACTAAAAGATAAGGTTAATATAATTACCAAAACCTGTATAAAATATATTGGTTGAGTGGTTTTCAACCAATCCCCACCTTATACTTTAAATAAAACACTTTGGAGCCATTAGAAACCGAGTATTAATTTATTATAAAATAATATTTCTAGCTTTTCCAAAGGTGCCCCTCACCCCTCTTATAAAAGGGCACTCCCCCTTCTCACTAATTCACATATTAAAGGCCTTTTAGTTCAGCCATGCCCTGGCCAAAAACTCTTTTAACTTCCCACACTTCAACCCAGAGGCCTTAGTTTGATCAGAAATCCATCCTAAAGATCCCTTTTGATCAATTCAAAAGGAAGAACCCGAAGAAGAGGTAACGTTTTCACCACCCTCTTTCATGTTCCTTTCTTCTTTAACTTCTTCTTTCTTTTTTATTTCCATTATAAAACAATAAATATAGTATCTTCTATATATTGTGATGTTATTATAAATATGGTACAACCATATTCAGTATTCTATATATCCATTGAATGACATGTCACCATATGTGCATACATACGACTTACCGTATCCACGTCGTGGTGTAATTGTTATTCAATAAACTATTATTGGATGGGTATAAAATGATGTGAAATTCATGTAAATAATAATTATAACATTATAATGATTATGTATATATGATATACCATCCAATTATATATTATTATAATATCAAAAAAATGATATTGTCACTCGTGCGTACGTACGGACTACCGTCTCCACGAACGCGATGAGATTAATTCTCCATCGTATCCATTCGAGTATAATTCTCATTTGATGAATAAAAATAATTTTTAAGTACTTGATATCATTCTGTATATGAATAAGATACAACCTATCCGTAACAAACACAGATTATGTAACAATACATTTAAAAGAAAATTAGTATGTTAACACCTGAAACAACGATAATAGTAAGATATTATTAACAAATCAACGTTAAAAGATCATATATGATATCATATTAATATATATGATTCTTTTATAATTTAATAACAATTATTTCACCATTATACAAGAGGTTTACCTACCCTCTTCCATGGAAAAGTACAATTTAAGGGTTATTTCACAATCTCTTCATTATCTGAGGTTGTTTATACTGGGACCTCTTTATCATCCACATCCATGTTTCGTAAAAATGTATTTAAAAACATTCTAACTATTTTATAGAATATGTGTTAAAGTCATTTATACCCTAGTTTTACTTTTTATAAGATGTTTATAAAGGAATATTACTGTCATTTTCCAAACAAGGTCCTTTTTTACCCTTTCGACAGAATTGAGGTAAGAATGTATTTTTAACATATACGGTGGATGCAGCTATTTTCCATCATTATAAAGTCGTCGAAATTTCTCTTACAAGATTATATGAATATTTTAAAAGTAAATTTTTTATTTAATAATTATGGTACTTTTAAATGATTTAAAAAAAAGAGATATTTCTCTCAAATAGTTTTGATTTCATCTATGTCATCATCTTTTGAAAACATTTAAGCTTATTTGAAGATTATTATGTTAAAAAACTTCCATATTGTATTGATGGTTTTGTGATATATTTTACTATGGATGTGTTATTTTTATACCATTAATGTTTTATGAAGAACGTATTGACATTTCATATGCTAGTTTTAATACGAATTTTTATGTTATATTTAAAACTGTTAATATTAGGAATGTATTGGACTTAATAAGTGACGGGTGGAGCCTTCTATAGGTCCTCGATGCATCGGTAGGTCTCATGAGACAAACTAGTGTCTTGGAACGAGGCCTTGACAAAATCTTATTTGTATTTTTGGCACGAGGCCTTGGCTACATGGTTATGATAGTCTGGCATTATGCATTCCATCATTATGAAAGTGGTTATTTATATTGCATGTGATTATTTGACTAGTAGAATATCCTTGTGAATAAGTAAATGGAATTATTTAATTTTATATTTTCCATATTATGTTGATGATCAAGTTTAAAAGGCTTTTGTTTTAGCTATACACTGCCTTAAATATTTATGATTATTTATGAATGTTTTCGCTATATTGTTATCCTTACTAAGCATATGAGCTCACCCCATTCAACATTTTATTTTTACCAGGATGAGGAGAAGTAATTTATGAATGACCTAAAGGGATAATATGAGGGGATATGAAGACAAGATGTTGTTGTAGTTGTTTTCATATTATGATGTAATGTAAACTTTATGAATGTATGTAGTTATATTAAGTCTACTAATCTAATCAGTCTTTCGAGATTTGATATATCTTGTTATCATGCCAATGTTGTATAATAATGCAACGACTCTGGGCAACTAGGTTCAGGGTGTTACAGTTCATAAAACATGAACAATATGGAAATAACGAACATAAGCCAATAAATAATACCAAGTGTATAAGACATGAAATTATGGAATAAACGTCAATATAAAACATTCTGATCATGTATAATTAGAAATAGGTCCACTGTTTATTTTAAGGAGACGAAATCACATCCTCCCATAGACTTATGGACATGCAACCATGACCAATCATAATATTCTAAACATGCAATATGGTTTATGAATATCACTATAAAGATGTAATCTAGATCATGAATAAATTATATACATGCACGAAGGTCTATGCGTAACATTGTGGACATGTAATAAAATTAACACATAAAATTATGAAAACATAATGAGGTTCACTCATGACATTGTAAACATGTAATCAGGTTCACTTATTAACTTATTAACATAAAATTGGGTCAATGCATAAAAAAATTTACATGTAATTATGTTCACACATTATATTTATAGTTATGATTCATCTTTCTGTACAAAATGAAATAGAGGAAGATATAGGTCCCACTACTCATATAATGAATTCATACATGCATGTACTACAAATCATTCATCATACCATGAATCATGGAAAGGGATGGGTTCTATAAACATCAAATCACATCCCATTAAAAAAATGGGTATCATTAACATTAGAGCACTTCATAACCTCTGTAAATGAGATAGTTTTTAAAATAATTTTCTAACATCTCTGACAGGGGTTCCACTAAATAGGTTCCCCAAGATCGGTCATCACATGACCTCAAGCACGCCTCCTCAGACACCATAGTTTTTTGACTAGCAGTGAGGGTCTAATAGGTAACGTGGGGAATTATAACCTCTTAGTCACAGTATTCCACAAAACTACATAATATAAATAGAAGAAATAGTGGGAAACCACCAATAACATACAAAATCAACCATCTAACAAATTAGGTAGAATAAATAAGAAATAGTAAATATGTCATGTCATCCTACAATGCCAAGTGAACAAAACACAAAATAAGACAAATAGTGGAATCCCAAAAATAGTCATCACTCCATATTTGGATCCACATCTATCAATGTCCCATATCCAACTCAACTACCTAGAATAGGTCCCTTTTCATTGCTATGACCTACAATCATGAAATATTCGCAAGTATCCAATGGTGGCCTAATCTGGGTGTGAGTACAATTCAGTAAGCCACCACCAATGATGTCCACAAAATATCTAGTATTAAGAATAGTTCATGCAAGTATATATAAATAAAATACTAAGAAATGAAAAATTGATGGATGAAAGTCAAATATATATTCAGAAATTAATAACCATGGTTCCATGTTCATTATGTACATCGTCTCGTCACATAGTTCATCATAAATATTTAATACATGGGTTAGAATTTGCATTATTAAAAACTATATTCATGGAATTTATCATTCCACATAAGAAAAAATAATAATCCCATACCTCAATATGGATGAGAATATCATGTAATAAACATACATTCCATGGATCCATAGTCCATGTATTTTCATTGAATGCCTCCATTGGGGTAATTGAGCATCCATCCAACTCCCCGACCTGTGCATTCCAAGGTAGGTTAGCAGTATCAATCCAAACCTTTACATGGGAGGAGAATTAGTACTTTTTAAAACCATCATGCCATGTGTACGTGCATGTTTATCAATTCACCACATTTATCCATATCACAACAAATACAACAAATAAATATAACAATAATGATTCACAATAATCAACATGGGATTCAATGTGATTCCACAGCCTGTTCACAATGCCATTTTCTAATACATATTCCATTACCCTAATTCTCTTTTTCATGTCCCATATCATTAACCATATTCATAAATCCACAATCTATTACCAATCACACATGTTCAACATTTCATATACTCGAAATCTCGTAGATTTTTCAACAAAATTCATTAGAAAAAAGAAATAATCCCAATTAAACTAATTTTACCCATTTTTTCATTATAATTCCAAAAAATCCCTTAAAACATTACTATGAATAGATAATTACCACAAATAATTTTCACTCACATTAAATATTTCAACATTCTTATCAATGGATACAAATTTTCACATGAAAATTTTTCTAAAACTTATCTATTTTCTTAGTCTGTAATGTAGCGGTGCACCACATGGCTAGCCCTAATAAGGTAAAATAATCCCCTATGTGTCCCATGGGGAATGTGAGAGTTTTTATCTATCATTTATACATTCAATATAACCAATCTCATTGAATGATCAAAATAACAACAAGGGGTAACCATGAAATAATCCCAATCATGCAAAAATCTCAAATGAAATTATGGGATATAACTTGTACACCACCGACCATTAATCCATTGATGAAATCTCCACAAATCAAAGCCTTAGATCCTGATTCAACCAAAATTTGAAGTCTCAAAAAATATATCACCCCAAAAAATCATTTTAGAGCATTCAATGTAGATGAAAGAAATATGCAAACCCTAACCGAGAATAAGAAAGAAAAATGAGATTAGACATAATGGGATATTTGATTCACAACTGTCGGCACTCCAAAGGAGCTAGGGATGACATACAAACACACTTGGAAGCTCTTGGGATCTCATCCTTAGTACTAGAGTTTGGGGGGGGGGAGGAAATACTGAGTTGGGGTTAAAATTCTTTTAATGGATTTTTTTAAATTTCCTATCATTATTGGGTTGCATGGTTTACCCGCCTGAATTTCTAAACTGTGTGAAAATCATGCTGGATCCACTATCCTAAAATCACCCATATTCATGGTTTCCTAATATTTCTACATGACTAGCTTAACTGTTCAATAAATGTGTGCAATCCTCAATTAATGGATGCATCGTTACCTAGGATGCTCTGCATGGTTTGCACTAATTGTGCGAAAACTGTGAAGCATGCCCAGAAAATGCCATTTTCCTTCTACTTCTTACCTAAAACACCCAGAACACCCTGAGACATCTCATGAACTAACAAAAACACATATTTAGTAAAAGGAGGGACATAAACTTAAACATAATCAATCACATACCATAGTATAATAATCAGGTATCTTACAACCTACCCACATTAGGACAACTATTCCTCAAGAATCTCTTCCCTAGTATCAATGGATTTATAAATAAAGGAGATCACCAATTTGGTCAAGTATATCGATTTCTAAGAGACGCGTTTCTTATAGAATTTTTTCACAATTCCATAGAACATGATCCAAAGGAATAACTATTCCCCCTAAGACTTTCCCACTATGATCCACATTACAAACAATATTCTCTTCAAAGGACACATCTGGATGCATATCAATATCATTAATTTTTATTAAATCAGATGGACCAGGATGATACTTCCAAAGTTGTGAGCCATGAAAGATGTCATGAAATCCACCATACCATTGTCAAAGATTCAATTGGTATACCGTCGGTCTAATCCTCTCCATAATGTCAAATGGTCCCACATATATCGAAGCCAACATTACCTATTTCTACATTCGACGATGACCCAAACATGTTGAAACCTGAAGAGAAATAATATCACCTTCCATGAAATCAATAAGAGTATGACCCCAATCTTCATATGACGTTTTCCTACACTATGTTATTTATATATGCTTCTGAATCAACCGAACCTTCTCTGGTGTCTCCTGCACAAGGCATGGTCTTAACAGATCACATTCACCGGCTTTTAACCAACACCACATAGATCTACCAAGCCTCCCATGGGGTGCCCCCGAAAGGTTCCATCAGAACCATATCCTGAAAACTGTTAATTTAAGAAAACTCAACAAGTGATAAATTATTTTCCCATGAACCAATGAAATCCAAAACCTAGGCTCTCAACATGTCCTATAATACCTAAATTTTACAGTATGGCTACTTATCCATCTTTGGGTGATAATCTATATTAAAAAAACTTGTGGGTATCATGAAAACTTCTATATCCCCTTCTATAATCATGATGTGAAATGTGGATCCTGATCTGAAACTATGGTTCTCAGCAAACCATCCAGTCACACTATCTCTTGAACATATAACCCACCTAACTAATCAAATGTATATGTTTATTTGATTGGAATTAAATGATCCACTTTATTCAACCGATCCACAAAGACCCAGATTGTATCATTTTTTGAGGAATTATAAAAAGACACACTAAGAAGGCCATTGTTACTTCATTCGAATTCCACTCTAGAATAGAAAATGACTATTTAAACCCACCTAGATGTTGATGCTAAACCTTAACCTATTGAAATGTAAAGCTTTGTGCCACAAAACCTACAACCTCTATCATTATTACCGACCACCAATACTATTGATGAATATCATGATACATTTTAGTAAATATTGGATGTCAATACCACATTGAAGTATGGATCTTGGGCATCAACTCATCCCATAGACCTATCGTTACCACAACACAACCTTGAACATAGGCTACTACGTTAGCACTAATAGCCCAACATGAATTTGACACCCCACATTTAATAAATTACTTCATATCAGAGCACTCTAGATCATCTTGGTGACTCTCCTTGACCGAAATCAAAACCATATAATCAATATCTATAGATGTAAGAGTTATTTTTCTATGACCATCCAACACATATAGGTGTATCTCATCTAATAATGACATAATTTTCCAATTAAATATTGAATCCTAATCCATAGGGTTCTGAGTCCCCCAACATAGAGAATGTAAAGCACTATTCCTTTTCCATGTTTTGTAATCCAACTCAAAATAAAAGGATTGTAGGAACTCAACCCACCTTTGTTTTCTAATATTTAAATACCACTAATTTAATATCTAATTAAAACTTTTATGATTTGTAATCTCTATAAACTACTCTCCCTAAAATAATTACCTCTAAAAAATTATTGCATAAACCACGGCACATGATAATGATATAGGGTATGGTAATTGTATTCAAGAGGCCTAAATAGTCTTCACCCATTATCAATAACTCAATAATAATGAACCAATACTGCCCTGACTCCAATAAAATATGCATCAATTAACAATGTGTACTTCTTACTAGGTTCAGATAAGATCAAAATTATTGTGGTAGTCAAGTGATTCTTTAATAAATGAAAATCAGTTTTTCATGTCTCGAACCACTAAAAATTAACACCCTTATTTGTTATGGTAGAGTGTGGTTCTTCCAAACAAGAGAATTCTATAATGAACCTACTAAAATATATTACCAAAACCATAAAAATACAAACATTAGAAACTTTCTGAGGCTGCTCCCAATACACCACCTATTGTTCCTTCACTAGATCCATTGACACACCAGATTGATAAATGATGTTTCCCATGAAATAAATTTTATCAATCAAGAACTGTCAACTGGATAACAAGGAATAAAGCTTATTCTAACATAGTGTAGTAGTTCCTAACTATAATATGATTCAACATCATGTAATCGACTCCTAACCTCAATGAACCACCATCCTTTTTATCAACAAGTATGAGTGATCTACATGGAAACGTACTAGGTCGAATGAATCCATTTTTCTCCAACTTATCACTATGAACATTCAGTTCCTAGATTTCTACCAGGCTATTTTATATAGAGTAATGTAAACTAGCTCTACCCCTATAATAAAGTTAACTTAAAACTCAACATCAATCTTAGGTGGTATCCCTAAGAAGTCATTAGGAAAGCCATCCTAGAACAAATCCACAATAAGAGGATTGAAGTTTTTTTCACCCCTCCATTATCATGAACATGGCACTTAATTTGGACCATAATATCTCCTAACTTTTGAAAAATTGCCCTACAAGGCCTACTCAAACATCATATTTTCCATGAATGACATATGTGTCTAAATCAGGAGACCCAAATGTTACCTAATGTTGATAATAATTGATTTTGGCTTGGTACACCACTAACCAATCCATGACCATGATAATGTCAAAACAATATTTCTCTAGAATAATAATATTCCATAGGAAACAATATCCAGTAACCTTTAATTATCGACCATTACAGTATCACATATGCTCACCTCACACCCCAAATGAGGAATCAATTGACATAACCCCACACACACTTTCTCTGGCTGGGCCTAACACAACAAATAACTATATAGGGATAAATAGTGTGTCATTTCTGTGTGAAATATAGCATTTTCATGTGAGGAGGCTAAAACTACCATACCTCGATTGGTAGATGGTCCATACTCACCACCCCTAGGTGTAGAGTGAAATGATTGTAGGTGTCCTACCCCTCAATCCTAGGATCTTACTAGAGGACCCTACACTACACTTCCCTGCTGGTGCGGATGGTCTCTTCCCAAGGTTTCTCATCCACCACCCTAGCGGTATAACTCATTGATATCCAACTACCTAACTAATACGGAGTAATAGTCCCCTGACCAACAATCTACACTATAATTTATCCTCCATCATTATATGAATGTTTGGAGTTCTTCTATAAACTCTACACATGTCTATTTTTTCCACATTAAATACACTCAATAGGTGGTCAGAACCACTGAATTCACACATTCCCAAGTCGGCCACAAAGATAGAAGAAAATGCAATCACTAACATGAGAAAATGGTTCCTTTATTCACCATTCTATTCATTGTTTACCTTGTGTAATTACTTGATGTGTCTCTTTATACTATCGAATGTGGCCCCACTGGTTCACCCCACCAGAACCACATGTCTATTTATGGGGGCCTCTTTGAGGATTATTTATGAGATGAGGGCCAAATCCAACAACTCAAAAAAAAATTTCAGCATAAATATATTTACCTGGGATGTAATCTATTGTTTAATTGAATCTTGAAAGAACATTAATATTATTGCCTCATCTCCCACTAAACCAGGGAAAAAACATTCCATGCTTGAGAACTGACCAACATACACTACTAAAAACATCATATCCTGAGTCAAACTCATAAGAATTGCATCCTTTACATTCCATAAGGATTCTGGGTAGTAATGATCCCTATAAATTTTCTGAAAAAGTTTCCACACCATTCCCCCTACTTGTTCTGTCTGGACTATGATATCCAATAATCACTTTTCTTGGACATGATACATATTGGCCGCTAACCTAAATTGCATCTTTGAAGGAGTCTGTATTTGATCTAGAATTGTCTGGATTGAATTTATCCAAAACAATTCTACATTTATCCAACCCTCTCTGGAGAATGTCAGAAGGTGTTGTAGCAGAAACTCCATGATTATCTCAGACATACCAGGCACGACCCACCCTATATCTCGTTCCATCATATACATAAAGAAGGAATTATTCAAATGAAACTAATCTTCCCTATTACCTTGAACCACTAAAAACATCCTAAAAAATTCAATTTTTATTATTATACCAATATAAATATATTGAAAAAGTGAGAAACCCCAAGAAAAAAACTAATTTGTTAAAGGACAACTTATGCCTATTGACTTTTTCAACTATAAGAAGTTCCCATGAAAAATAAGTTATCAATATTTCTGTATCATATTTTATATGTTTTTCAAATCGATGCAGTAGCCTATCCCATGCATCCATGTATTCTTATAGGATTATTTTTTCCTTAAATTGAATCCTATTACTAGGATACGACTCTTCTTGTCAATACAGTCCCTCAGTTATCTACTAGTGTCCATATGGATGTTCATTTCCATCATTTTATCACCCTCATCTTCTATTGATGTGTTGGTCACGTGAGATTTATCCTCCATTTCTTCTCCGGAATGTAGTATTATCTCTATTGGTTTCTTATCTTCCATCCATGTATTCTATAGTATATTCTTGATGGGAACAGTACCCTCGACTGCAGTGGTCGTAGCCTTTACTCGAACCACATTTCCATTTCAGTGGAGAAGACCTTCCATCACTTGGATTGTTACCTTCCTAGCAGAGAAGGTCTCCATTGGTGAAGGCCGATATGAATAATCCTTGCATCCTATCTTTCTGCCAAGTCGGCCCTTTCCTCCTCCTTAGAATTCATGTGACTCTACCGTAGAATACTTGACCACTGAATCTAGAATGGTAAAAAGAGGAGTCATCCCCAGACTCCTCTGGTGGGATACCTTGGTCCTCATTGCGGTGTTTTTTCATATCTTCATCCTAGGAATGCCACTCATCCTCTAATATCCTCTTACTCCTATATTTGGGGAGTAATCTCTGCAATGTCCTCCCATCTCCCAACCACACATGTCTTCGTGGAGGCATTTCACTATAATTCCAAACATGAGATTAAGAAAAAAAATCAAAAATGATATCACAATGTTGAAGGGAAGACATTAATTAGCCACCAACAAACAATATCACATACCACACATTTTGAAGTATGTTTCCTTAATAATCGTTTAACATTTTATCCCCTTTTAACACTTTTTATTGTATCATTGTACATAATTTTACAACACATTTTATAAATTACTATGCATTATACCCTATATGTTCCAAAAACATGTCACGTGTGTTTGTACCTACTATGATTCCTGTTAATAATATACATAGGTTACTAAAATGATACATGAATGAAAACCCTCATGTCATTCTGGTCACGAGAAAAATATCACAAAACATTCACTTCACACCACATGTGCACCACCCAATGGTGAAATATCATCAAATTTGACAACACACAAGCAGAATAATACTTCCCTCCACGGATGACTTGTGTTTTCCCTCATAAAAAATTCAGCTACTCCCACGAATGAGATCATTACCAAGTCCTAACAATTTCTTAACCACAATTCTACCATCCCAAAAGAGTTTGAAAGTGAAAATAACATCCTCTGATACTGCATTGTAAAATCTTCAAACTGAGTGTCAGTAAATTGGTTCCCGAAGTTGGGTCACCACATGACCTCAAGAACGCCTCTCTATATGTCAGAGGATCACGACTAGAAGTGAGGGTCTAGTAGGTCTTATCGGTAGACACTACCGTCATTACCAGAGAAATCCATAATAGAACTAAATAAAAATAGTAAAAATAATGGGAAACCACCAATAACATTGATAGTTAAACATATCCCAAACTGGGTACAATATTCAAGAAATAGAAAATAATATTACTCGCTCATGCATTCTCACGGTGATATGATTTAAATTCTATGAAAAATGATCCACTTCTCAATAAAAATTCATGATCCACTGATCAAATAAAATAAATGTCTCAATCCTCTTAATGAAATCCAATGCTCAAATTAAATACTTGGTTCACTTATCAAAGAGTGTACATGATCTAGTGATTTCCAAGAAGATAAACTCCATCATCAATATCAATGTAGATCATATTGAATGTGTGAAACATATGGTTTGGTAACCTACAAATAGAAATATTATGTCTTGTTTAAATTTTTATCAACATAAATAGAAAATCACATCACAATGTTACAAATTATTTTATGAAATACTGTAGTAAAAAACTCCTTAATGTGGTATGTGTTCAAAAGTATAACATACCATCATGGAAATCATTTCCCACTATCTGAAGAGCATTATAGTTTTCTATAAATCAATTTGTTAGGGTAAACTATATATATATTAGGAGGTGATAGATTGTATATAATAGGAGTTGTACTAATACTAACCTCAAATAAATAGACTATATAGTAGTGGCTGGCATAATAGTATGATTTGAATCGATACTAAGTTCAATGTATAGTACTATATTGAAAGAGTTGACCTGTCACAATATTTATAGAATTATGTAAAATATATGAAAATTCACCTGAAGACTTTCTCTTATTGTTTTGAGTTTATTCAGTTAACAACTGGACTGCATAATCAATATCATCTTTCCTCGTATGAAATACTACAACATCACCCATAGGCACCCAAATAACCATATGAGGAATAAATATGCAATATTACTTTTTTGGGAATTTTTTTTATATTTGATAGGAAACTATGAGATAAACCATGAATGAAAATAAGTGTGAATGATAAACTCTAAAACAATTCCATAAACGAAAATGAAAACCAATTTAATGATAAATCATTGATAAGAATATGATCCACTACTCAAATGAAATACATGTTTCAATGTTATAAAAAACATCCACCAGTCAAATTAAAAACCACATTCACAGCTCAAATAGAGTATGTTATCCAATTTTCAAAAAATGTATCACAAGAGATATATAGTACATGTACAAGAAACTAAAAATTGTGACAAAAGAAAATGATCCGTTATATTTAACCAAACTGATGTTATAGTAAACCATAAGAATATGTATTTAGGAATGAAATCATTCATTAACATACATTTTAAATGAGAAAAATTAATAATGAATATAGAAATATGAGAATTCAAATAGTAAATGTCAACGTAAAAGAAATAGATTCAAACCAAGAGAACATAACAATAAGTTTACAACAAAATATTTATATCTAAAAAGGATTCAGAGGGTTATAACAATAGATTCTATTTTTTCATAATTCCTCATGTGTTCTTAAGAGGCTGTTATCATATGGCCATGTTATTAAAATCACTCCAGTAGAGGTGTGGGTATTTGTTATAGTGGATCCCCTATCCATTAGGATGGGTTCACTGTGTTGTAGAATCTTGTCATAGAAAATATAGGTGAGAAAAATTCTATGAAATAAGATATACATAAAAATGGAAAATAAAAATACCTCTATAATTATGTCAACATCTAAAACAAATGAGTTTCTACTGCGATATTCAAGAAAAGAATTGGCAATTTGGAGAGTAGAAAAAATATCAGCCAAGGAATAATTACATACGAAAGGAGTCTGGTTGAGGATGATCTTGTATGACCTCGTCAGATGACATAATGCAGTTTCTCACCTGCAATATTAAACATATTTATTATATGTTTGGACATTTTAACAATTAGAAAAGCAGGGAAAAAGGTATTAAGATTGTTTTCTTGTGATGGATGAGTTTTAAAGATGTCAAAGATAGTACTGAAGCATATTGGGAAAATGTGAGAATAGGAGAGTTGCACCATGATGGATGAAAGCGGGTCTCCTACGTTTTACCTAACTAAAGAATTATTCGACCTCAACCATCAAGGGGCAACCATTGATGGACATTTGAATCTGATCTTTCTAATGAAAACTTTTATAGGGGATGGAGCTATTGTTCTAGAATATAGCCACCCAAGGGATTATATGCAATGGCTACATGGTTTGTAAAACAACGCTTCCACACCAACCATATCCTAGACACATGCAAACCCACTACCACTGCCACAACATAGTAGAAATTTTTTACATAACAATTAAAAAAATTATAAATATAAATTTTAAAATTTAGGATATTTGGTAATGAAATATTATAAAAAATTATGAATAACATTGTTTGACTTATTCAGTTGTTATGTACATTTTCTAGATATTCAAAAATATTTTTACATTAATCAACAAAATTGAGAATGAAAAATAGTCAAAATTGAAATATGTGTATTGGTAAAAATATATTTTAGTTGGATGTCATCAATTTCAATGAACATGTTTTTTATATTATGATTATTATAGGTTAATAGTGACATAACATATATTAAAATCAATAAATAGTGATACTTAATATTGGACATGATTATTTCAAGTAAATGGTCAAAATAGTTAATTAACATGATTATTACATGTAAATGGTCACATAACAAATATTATAGTATTGTTAATAGTTAATGAACAAGATTATTCAGTATATAGAAATTATGATGAATAGTGTACCTCATTCGTACTCAAAATGTTGCACAATTGACTCTTGAAAATGGAAAAATATGAGCCTGCACAGACAATGTATATAAATTAGTGAAACTGAAATTAACGTCCAGGTGGAAATATTGTATTATAACTCCATATAAAACCTACATATGATAACAATAACATGCATATTTAGGCTACTGAATCTCAAATTTAGCCTGAAAAAATGGGATAATGACTCTATTGTTTCTTGTTCAGTTAGAAGATATGTGTAATCAAAATATCAAACCCAATGGTAAAATGAGAAATCTAATCTTTTTAGAATTATATTCCTAAATCTCATTATCGAAAAAATGACATAAATTATTGAAATAGATAATTCAAATTCTGGGAATGAAGAATTCAAAGGGATGAATATGTATACCATGTGTGTCGTGATATGGATATATACACACCCATAAACTTCCTCATAACTGTATCTACTAGAATCACTATTTATCATGATGCAAACTGGTGGGTCCAAATCTTCATTAACATATTTTTAGTGCCTCAACAACAAAATATAATTTTTTTTGAATAACTCAAATACATGTTTTTTTTATTACAACAGTATATGTCCCTTCCAAAATAAATACATACATAACTAAGATTTGTTAATAAAAAATTAATTAACACAATAAAAAACACATCATTATAGATATTTGAAAAAAATGACATCTTCATTAATGAATGACAAACAAAATATTTATTGTTTAAAAACATGAAAACAAAGTATTATCTTATAGATAAACAAATAAATCTATTAAATAAAATAAAATATCAAAGTAACTAAAACATAAACAGATTCATTAACAAAAAAAACATAATAATTTAACTATTCATCACAAATATGAATGGAATCTTCATTTGAAAATCAAGTAACACACATACAAACAAATTTATTAAAAATATTAACTAATAAGAATTTAAACTAAAATTTCATTTTGAAACAACCAAATAAATTCAGAATCCATGTTTGGTATATCAACTAAACAAACTAAAATAATAAAAATTTGATATCTATACACAGAATCAACCATAAACTGAAGATTCAAGTTGATGGGCATATTTAGGGAACATGTTTTATAACGAACAGATGAAATAAAATACCCTGATATATAATTCAATTTCATTCAACATATGATATTTATACAAATAAATGATAAAAAATTGTAATTTTAGTTTAAATAAATAAATTATTTTTTCATACATGATACCAAATAAAAGAAGAATCATTGCTCCGTACCGATCATTTAGCTATATTTTAAACAAAGAAATGAATAAAAAATATATAATTTCAAAAAAAATAGATGAATTTATATGATCTCGATTTCCTTCATAAAACACTAGCACGACAATATGGAATATATATACCTACATTCTAATGAAACAAATAAAAACATTAAATGACAAGAAAAAATAAAATTAAACCAAAAAAATACCTGAAACTTTTATTATATGATGTGATGTTAGAGAATATAAATGGAATTAAATGGGATTAGTGTTTATAATTGAAACAGTTAAATTAGATAAAATAATTAATGAGAGAAGTTGGTTTTTCATACCTGATACCAAATAGAAGAAGAATCGCTTCCTGAGACCACATCTCATAGCCTGTTGATTTTAAAATATTTAAATAGGGGAAGAAAAAATGAACCAATCCATAACAACCTTGAAATGTATAGTAACCTGATCATCCAATTGGTGATAGCATTAATGAAACAGAGGAAATCAATATAAACCCTGTTAAGGAGATGGTTTATGAAACAATGGTCAAGCAGAAGGATATCAAGTAGTTGGAGTATTAGAGTATGAAATTTATAGTATGATTGTCTGAGTAAATATTGTGCAACTAAAAATAAAAAACAATGGAAATAAGGGAAGTTAATTACATATTTTTCTGGGTTATGTGTGGAAAATAAAGTGAGGTTCTGTGCTTGATAAATATACACGAACCTCATAGTGGAGATCAGCGGAAATAGACTGAACCTCTTCAGTCCAGAAAGTAATTGTGGTTATACCTCACTATTAATTCTTCAACAGCTCGATGCGCAAAGGTATAAAGGCTTCGCGAGTAAGCCACTGGGGATTTCTTTCGACCTCAGCATCTGCAAAGGATCTAAAATCCATGAAATAGGTTAGTCTTTGTGTGGTCGACATCATGAGAACCATAGTTGGAGAGGAGGGTCCAAACATTTTAAATTTCAATGTTACATGAACTATACCTAATAATGAATACTGAATCAAACATATTATAAATGACATAATATTTGGTAATAATTTAATGATTGGCCTATTCAGAAATAATAGTTATAGAAAATTTAATAACATAAATGATTTCAATTGAAGGATAGAAGTTCAATTTGACTAAACTTGAGGAAGAATTCCCCGCATCATTCCAATACCTGTGATTTTCAATTATATACCTTCTGTTACATCCATTAACATTAAATAATTGAAATAATTTAAAACATCCATAGTTGTGAAAATTGAAAATGATTATAAGCCAAATTTTATTAATGTGAATTGAATCTATGAAGATAGTATTATCAATATCTACAACCAGAAGATGAACTAGCACATACAGAACAATTATTTAAAATAGGTTTATGATCTAATGGGTGAAAAGCCGAAAAAGAAGAAAATCAAATTTGGAAAACTGATGCAAAAATTCAATAGCCCAATTCCATGTAATATATATGTTCTTGGGATAGCTGACTTTGATCCCTAAAATCCCCTTCTTCTACATGCGTGAATGTGTCATGGAAATACTGCTTAATCTCAAATACCCTCTCACCCAGTAACAATTTTCATCATCCAAAAAACCATGAACCTTAATATAATCATATTAAAACTCTATTTTAATTTGGAAAAACATGTTTCTTCTACATGAATTATTTTTAATTCACGATACACATGAAAATATTATCCCAACCAGTTAACATCAATCCTTGGGAGAACAGGAAATGACCAGATTTTGAAATACACTGCCCACCCGTATAATGTGGCCAGAGTTGTGAATCAATGATTTTAACTTTTACGAGAATGATTTTCTAGATAATTATCCAACATATAGTTTAGTTTGGAAGCATGGAGGAGGTTTATGAGTAGTATGCACAAGTGGAGCCTCGGGATGTGGATGAGATAGAGGCGGCTGAGGTCGAGTAGGTGGGAGACGAATGTATGGGAGTCGAATAGGTGTATGTTTGAAGGGTTGCAAATGATAATGGAACGAATAACATGTGGGTTGCAGGATTACGATGTTGAAGCTGCTCAACAGGTAGCGTTGGAGGATTGGAGGGAAACTGGGAAGGGTAGCACGATGTCAACACTAGTCTGCAGAAATCGTAGCTCAAGAAGAGTTAAATCATGTGTGGTGTAGGGGAAACCTAATCTGGACCAAATAAGCACGGAAGCGTGGGGTAAAGGGTTTGAGAATAAATATGGATAGATCATAGAGAGAATCCTGGGTGGACATCGCATGCAAATATAGTGAGATAGGGTTTTCGGCGTTGAAGACAGATGTAGTGGGGGAGTCGCTGAACGTGGAGGAATTCAATGATATCGGAGGTAGGATGTGGAAGGAAGGTATTAGAGAAGCATGGAGCATGGAGGGAACTGAACTTATGCAGTAGGAAATCATAAAATTATTAAATTTTGTAGATTCCATGTCATGCTACAATGCCAAGTGAAAAAACAAACAAAATAAGACAACCTACAAAATCCCCAAAATGGTCCCAAATCCATGTCTGGAACCTCATCCCTGAATGTCCCATGCCCAACTCAGCTCTGTAGCATAGGGCCCTTATCATATCCCTGACCTAAAAATATGATATCTACTAAGGTACAAAATTTCTGTCGAGTATGGTGTGAGTACAACTCAGTAGGCCACCATAAATGGTGTCAATAAAATATCTAGTCTAGCTAATAGTTCCTGAAAGTATAAATAAATATCCATACTATGAATGAATACTTGGTGGAAAATAGTCAATAATATCTTCATATTTATTACTAACCAATGTTCCATGATTATTATATAAATCATATCAACACTTATTTCATTATCAATATGTAGACCATGGGTTATACATTTTCTATATTCACAAAATACTTATTGAATTTTCCATTACACATAAGAGAACATGTTAAGTCCCTATAACATTATAGATGTGAATAACCAGTTATCACTCAACTTACCTTAGATCCTCAGTCCCACTCTTTTCATTGAATATAAATATTGTGGGCATAGAGCATCAGTTAGACTCCCCATCCAATGCATTCCACGGTAGGTTAGATCACCAATCCAACCCTAACCATGGGAGGAGAATCAATCATCATTCCCACCACAAAGCCATGTGCACATGATTATTTATCAATTAAAAACATTTTTCTATATCTCAACCAATATAGCCAATAAATATAACAGCCCTGATTCATCAAAATCACCAGAGGATTCATTGTTTTCTCATATCATATTCACAATGCTATTTTACAATACATAACCAATTACTCAATCAGTCTTCTCGTGTCTCATCCCACTAACCATAATTTCCAATTCACAATCCATTAAAAATATCACATGTTTTACTTTTCATATATATAAATCCTCATAAGGTTTTCAATATAATTCATCATCCACATGGCATAATCCATATTAAAATAATTTAACCCTTTTTTATCATCATGTATAACAATCCATTAAGACATTATTAAGCATAGGTATATTCCCATAAATCATATTCACTCCCACTAAACATGTATAGATACTTATTACGTACTCTACATTGTAACATGACAATATTTCTAATACATATCTATCTTCAATGACTAGAAATTATCAGCGCACCCCATGGGTCGAGTTAAAAATCTAATGTCGTCTACTATGTGTCCCAAGGGGACCATGATGTTTTCGATCCATCATTTAAAAATTCATTATAAAATATAATACCAATGTATCAAATTCAAAAAAGTTGGTAACCAAAAAATAATCCCAATAATGCAATAATATCTAACGAAACAATGGAATAAAACTTGTAGACCACAAGCCTTGAATCAGTTTACGAACACTCCCTCAATCAAATCCTTATATACGGATTCAGCCAACAATTAAATCATCAATCTTGATCTCACCTGAAAAGATGGTTATATAGCTCCAAAAATAGGTTTTATAATTATGAAAACCATAATCGAGAAGGGGAACAAAGAAGGATATTAGATATACGTAGATATTTAATTCACAATTGATGACACTCTAAAGGACATAGAGATAAGGGAGAAACACACTTGTAATCTATTGTGTTCTCTTCCTCGCCACCATGGTAGAAAGGGGGAAGAAAGGAAAAATATTTTGAGTTGGGTTAAAAATTCCTTTATTGAATTTTATCTAAATTTATTATCTTTTCAAGGCTACACAGTTTACCCGCAAAATATTCCAAACAGTGCACAACCCGTTTATGAGACACTATCCCAAAATCACAAAATAATAGCATTTCATACGAATTACAAATGTTTATCTTAACATTTCATTAAGAAAAAAAAATATTTTGTCTAATACTACATGGTTACTAGGGATTCTCTGCATGATTTTCCTTAACCACTAAAAAATTGTGCAACTTTCCTAGATATATATTTTTTAACATATTTTTGTGCCCCGAACCCCTGTAACACCCTATGACATCTCACGAAAATGGTGAATACATATTTTACCCAAATGCTAGACGTATACTGTAACATAAAATTACACATTCCTCCATAAAAAGCATCGGATCTTACACATTTCATTAAATCATAACACCTGAAAAGAAGCATGTTTCAAAAAAATATAACTCATCGACGAGAAATGGGTTCTTAATGAACATTGCATAAATACATTAAAAATTGATGAGTTAAATTTAATGGATCTATTGGATAATTTTCTAGAAGTTAATGAGTAAAATTAAAATAATTCATCAAAGATGGAAAATAAAATGGAAATATATTTTGAAAATATTTCCTGATTAGAATATATTTTCTTCTTTGAAAAATAATTTTTAAAACATAAAATATTTTAGAAACCATTTTCTTTGATTTTAAATTTAAAAAATATAAATAAGGATTGAAATTATATTGAAAATTCATATTCCGTAAAAATTTATAAAGCATGTTTCATATCACTTTGAAAACCTTTCTCTTTGAAAACACTTTGAAAACCAATAATGAAGTATTGAAACAAATGAAAACCATTTCATGAAATGTAAATTAACAAATTATAAATAAATATATACAATTATTTAAAATCTTTTTTTTTTGAAAATTCATTGAAAATTTACAAAACAATATCTGGAAATAATTTAAAATAATAAATTATTTTTTAAAATATTTTTTATTTACTAGAAATTGAAAACAAATTAATTAAAAAATATTAAAGAAGGAGTTTTAATTATTTTATAAATAAAATTTTAATTATGTAGTGGAATCATAATGTAAATTATAGTCATGAAGCTTGGTAGATCCGTACAGGCTGAATATTCTTTTTTTGCCACATAAAATGTTTAGATAAGTTCTTTGATCAGAAAATTACTAAGAAATTCCTTTAACCCCCCCCCCCCCCACCCAAATTTTTTAAAAAGGTAAAATATTTTTAGAAAGTCAATTAAATATAATATCAAACTTTGAGAATATTTTTCAGAAAATGTATTTTTGCAAAACATGGTGCGATGGAAGATAGACTTCCAACCGAAGAAATGGTTATGTCTGGCTCTCTTAAAAACAAGTCATGAATTATATTATGTTCCATATAGTGATAAAATGTGTTGAATAAATTAATATATTATAAATAACCATATTAAATGAAACGTTATGAGATTTCATGATATATAGGGAATAATGTTTCATCAAAATATTTATAAATATAAAGAATCTTCAAAATCCATGATATTATTTAGAAAAACTATTACCACATGGTAACATTGAACAATTATACCTATTTAAAAAAAATTAAATTACATGATGCCAAAAATATAATTAATGCAATTTTATTCATGATATAATGTTTTAAATTCATTATATACACGTCATGGAAAAATATTGGTTCATAATATGACATAGTCTCAAATAGGAAAATTAAGACAAAATTACTTTTCAATTTGGTGTCTTTTGAAACAAAACCCCCAAGAAAAAATATTTTAAATTGGATATGTAAATACCAATAACATTAATTATAGGAATCATATAATTCTTCCATGTAAATTTTACACACCAAAGAAAAGGAATGAGTGGTGAATAAATCATGTACCCCATATAAATAAAAAAGTGAGATGAAATTCCAACAAAATGTGTCTTGAATCTAATTGTACTTGAAAAGTAATTCTATATAACAAATATAAGTTTATTATACAATAATAAAATCCCAATATTATTTTATATAATACGATATATTTTTTAATTATGTCTTTATATTACCCGATTGTTAACAATTCAATGTTATGGTTTCACATAGGTTAATATCTTCTTTGTTCTTCAAATGTGTCATAAATTATTATATCATTTGTCCTTATACATATAACATGATTTAAATAAAGTATAACCTGATATAAATATCATGTATATTATGTATATTGGTATTATAATAATATATATAATATTGAAGTATGACATGGAATACATCGTTAATGGGGACGGTAGACCATACATACACCTGAACGTTTATCCCGTATTTTTCTATTGAAAGAATGAATAGAATGATATATATATATATATATATATTTAAAATATATAAAATATCATTATTATTCCATTTATTTCAAATAGTTTTAAAATAAATATACTTAATATATTCCATGTAGTCTGTTAATTAATCACATCCATTTCAGGGGTAGTATTCCACCCTTCCTCAAATGAAATTATTGTATATAAACAAAATTTAATGTATAAAAATATTTGATTGAAAATTATTAAAGAAGGATAAATAAATAATACGTATAATATATATCATATATATATATATAACTTTAAAAATTTATTAACAACATGATATTCAGTTAATAAAGAAATAACAATCATTACTTTGTGATGTGGTAGTTCGTTGTACCCAAAAACATTATGTTTGTTACCTATTAGATGGAAGCGTGTGTTATCCTAGATCTAACCAATATAATTAAAACTCTAATTGTATTGATCAATATTTATTATTTTGATAATAATTTATTAATGATAGAAGAGGGTGTTGAGAAAGAAATTAAAAGACAGGTTCTTAAGGGAGGGTGTTATCTCTTAATGAGAAAAATAAAATTTTGTTTTCACCAAAGAACTTACTTGGATGTAATTAATCTCAAAGGGTTGCTTTAAGGATGAATCGAGATATGTTGATAAGTTTATTTGGTATATATTGGCCAAAAACAAATTGTTTTAGTATTATGAGGAATTGGGAGAAGTGGTGGGATTTTATAGAGAATATATAGGACACACGTGGCATTTTAAAAGACATGTTAGGTGTAACCATGTTTTTACATAAAAAAGCCATACCTAACCAAATAAATTAAATAATTTTTGGTTTATAGATGATTTATTTATATAAAATGGTTGTTGGATATGTGGATAGGTCATTTGGGCTCTTACTCTTAATTTTTTTTCCTTAGTTAAGTTTAATTTCACATTATTAATTGTAAATAATTTTAATTACTTTAACTAATATTTGTGTTCAAAAAAAATTATTACCATTTTATAAATAATAAATTAATATTATTCTATAAATAAAATCCAATATTAAAAATTAAAATTACAGAAGGGGTAGAAATTAATTTAAAACTCAATCCCACAAATGAAATGACAATGTGGGTTCCTAAGAAAAATGATCAAAATATTACTATGTTTTTATGTCCAATTTCAATGTGAAATTTATTCAAATTACCTATATTTGATTAAATAAAAAGTTATTTATATGATTTGGAACTAAAAAGAATTTAAAAATATATTAACACAACAAATAAATAATAAATAAAATATGATTTGAAATAAAATTTTGTATTTACACTATTAATTAAAAAACGAATCTTTAAAAAAAATAACAAAAATAACCCTATGAAAACTTTTATGATTCTATTTCAAAGATAATTTTTTTGACATATACGATTTAAAAATCTTAAAAACGTTGTATTTTAAATTTTTATCCCAATAAAAGGTAGTAAAAGTACCTTAATAAAAATGTTGTATTTTATACTTAAAATTAGGTTGTTCTAATCCTATGGCAATAGAATCTATTGTGTGAATAAGGAAAATCTTTTGTTGAATATAATATATATATATTACATTAATATATTTTACTAATTTTAATTTCACTTATTTATTAGAATATAACATCATTCTCATTATAAAGACATTTTTTTATAAAAACATTTTCTTTATATTTTTATTGTATATATATTAATTTTCCTAGAATTCCAACATGTATTTACATAATTCATTTGAAAATATTCATAATAGGATATTTTAATTAATATGAAATATATTATTATATTAAATAATAAAATTTTAATAAAATTATGTTTTCGATTAAACCAGTTTATGTGTGTAACGTAATTCATCGAAGAAAGTCTATCTTGTTTGTAATGTTTTTAACCTCTGTTTTCTATGTACATAAAATTGAAATTTATTTTACTCATAGTACATGAATAACTTGTTGTTGCATATAACACATTCGAAAGATAGTGATTTAATAAAAAACTATTTTCTGTGTTGTGGGAAATGATAAATATCAAAAAGATTAATTTAATTGAAAAACAATCACAAAATATTGCATTGTAACATTGTACCCCCTTTAAAATAAATTTCTCCCTCAAATTAAATATATTTTTTCAATGATTTAATAATTTAATGTTTAATTCATTGTAACCCACATCATATAAATTAATATTAACCATTCCTTTACAAAAGATACAATCATAACAGCTACCCAAGGTGACAAATATCATGGTTTCAATTTATGGAAATATAGGTGGCTTGTGAAAACATGGACATGGAATATAATTCTAAAAATTATGTTTCATAGTATAGAGATAGATATTATGGTTATTAAAAAGTTAAAAATCAAAAATCATTAAATCAGTAATGCTATAATGGGCCATTTAATTCAACAGAAATGATGGTACTGGAATACTATTATCATATTCAAGAGAAGTTGCTTATAGTTGATGAATTTTTATGAGAATATATAATTAAATGATTCAGTAAAATCTCACCCTATGTAATTACATGATCCACATTACCTCAAAATACAAAAAGGAAGGTGATATGTTCATTCTTGAAGCACTAATATATCATGAGATCAATGAATTTCCTTCCGATCTGTCATCAATTATCATAAACATTTTAATAGGTTATCCAATATACATAAATAATCATGTGGCGATATAATAAATTAATCTAAAATATATTATCCAAAATGTAACATAATCATTCCATAAATTTTCAACATTATAACTTTCCTGAAAGATGAATATCCAAAACATTAAAAATAATAACATGAGATCAGTATAACATTGATCCCCCGTATATCAGAAAGTATCTCTTTGTTGTCACATTAAATACATGTGAATTACATAACCATAAATCCTATTGATAAATTTTAATATCCCAAATTACTATAAATCATTTTTGAAGAAATACATGTTTCCTTATTCCAATGATTAATGGATATATTCATTAAATCCTAGAGGTTGTAATCATCATCTATGATCAAATAGTCAACTTTGATAATAATATATTCCAGGGTAATCTATACCATCTAATTTATTTTTTCATATCCACCATATCATAATCAAAAAAATTATTATCTCAATGCCATGTTTTAATTAAAGTTTACCTTAATGTAATCAAAATATCTCATTTGAAGCAAACTGATATTCTATGCCTTCATCTATATTAAACATGTAGTTTTTATCCTTATTGAAAACTTATACAGAAAATATTAAATATTTAATGATTTATATAATATAATAATTGAATTCCAATAAAAAAAATACTTCATTCATCCAACCATACTTTTAAACAATTACTCAGGATTCATCCACTTATTTTGTAATACCCCATTCCAATAATACGAAAAATGAATCATTTATTTAGGACCCTCAACATCAATATAATAATGATTATAATATTAAATGTAAATAATATTTGAATAATATCACATACCTTTAACATTTATTTTGCATTCACTTTATGAACTGATGTATTACCAATACTTGTATGAACTTCCTCAATCTCTTTATGATATTTACACAAAAAATAGATTTTCATTATTCTGATACATCCACCATCTGAAACATTCAATGTTAACCATTTTATTGTAGTTCTCTCAAATGGATAAAACATCACCATGATATAAACTATAGAAACCAAGTCATTTTCTACATAGACGTTAAATATATTTTTCAAATATTTAAAACATTACACAAATAGACTGCCAAATACCATATTTGTTTAGTGCCTTTTGAAACAGGGTGACAAAAATAGTGTACAAATATAACTACATTATCTCACACTAGGTTCTACATGACTAGATCACTTCTTAGAATATTCATAATTAAAACATATCATCATAACCTTTGGAAGGAAACATAATATTGGGTGAGATAAGAATCACATTAATTTTAAACCTGATAGACAAGTATGCATAAACATGACATTAGGGGTACGATAACATGATAATAAAATTATAAGATCATACACTACATATCAAATATCATAAAAATTAATTATGGAATAATGTATGGCACTTCATAATACATGGACCTTAATGAAATAAACTACAGAATCCAATAAAGTATAACTTATGTATGAGATATATAATTTCGGAATTCACAACAACGTATAACATCATAAATAATTATATTTAGATACAAGTACACTAATCCAGATAATAAAGTGAAATAATGCCCTCGTAAAAACTTATATACATGAAACTAGTACAACAAATAATATTGTGAAAATTCATTTAGGTTCACACATAACATTATGAACATGTAATCAGGTTCACACATAACTTATTTACATGCAATGAATTCCATTCATAATATTGTGATCATGTAATCAGGTTCATACATTACATTATGAACAAAAAATAAGGTTCCCTCCTAACATAGTGAACATGTAATCAGGTTCATGCATAAACATGTGGACATGCAACCAGTTCCATGCGTAACATTTTGAACCTGTAATCATGTTCACACATAAAATTTATACTCATGATTAATACATTATTATCCAATATATTATAGGGAAATAAAGATCAAACCCATTATATAATGAAATCATACATTTGTGTTCCACACAATAGTCATGATATCATGACCCATGTAAAGAGATGATATCTATAAATTTCATATCCCAATCTATCAAATCAATTGAGTTTCATTGACATTTCATCACATCATAACCTATGGAAAACAGATAGGTTTCATAATAATCTCTTCAATTAAAAACACATGAATAATGTGGGTTTTAAAAATCTTATAGCCTGTGGAAGAAAAATGGGTTTCAAAAACATCATTACAAAAAAATATACATCATTCATGAATGAATATGAATGGAACATTTGGATCATTTCCAAGAATTAAATTAATAACATCAACAAATGCTATGTTAGATGGAAAATAACCTGAAAAAATATTTTGTAAATATGTATTGAGAAAAGTATCCTTTTTATTTGAAAAGTATTTTCAAATCATAAAACATAAAGAAAATCATTTTCATTAGAAATACATTGAAAACAAATAAATAATACTGAAAATCAGTTTGAAAATTCATTTTTCTTGAAAACATTTAAAATATGATTTAAATTATTTTAAAACATTTTGTTTGAAAAACAAATTGAATCATAATAAATAAATATTGAAAACACATTGATAAACATTTAATTTAATTTTCATTTAAAAAAAGTAATAAAATTTTGAAAACGTTTTAGAAATGATTTCATTGAAAATAATTTGAAAACATATAAAATAATCTTTCAAAATCATTTAAAATAATAAAACATTTTTTTACAAAATATTTTCATTCAACGACACTATTAAAAATATATTTACATAATATAGTGACTGTATTTTATCTTTTTTTTAAAAAAAAATTAATTTTTTTAATATTTTAAAAGAATCATAAAGGTAACAATGGTCCTGAAAACATGAATATCCATACATGGAAATCATTAATTTTTTTCACCATAATAATTATACAAAAGTTCATCGATAGGAAAATGAAAAAAAATATTCATTTAAAAAACTATTTTGTTTAAAAGGTAATAAATTGGTATAAATTTATATTAAATTTCATAGGATAATATTAGAATAATTTTTTAAATTGATCTTTTTTTTAAACATTGTTTGAAGGAAGACAGATTCTCAGCCAAAGAGAGGTTAAAGTCAAGCACTCTTAAAAACACTTTATTAAATATCTTAAGTACCAATAATTGGTAAAATCGTACTAACAGATGAATATATCATGAATAAACTGAGAGGAATAAAATTAAAGAGATCTCTTGAGATTTGGATCACAATATTTCATCCTAAAAAGAATAAATATAAAATCTCTTGAAAAGTGATGAGATTGTTTCAAGAAACACATACCACTTCGTAACATTGTACTTTATTCCTCATTTTTTAAAAATATATTAAATGAAGTATAAAATATCGTTAAAATAATTCTATTTATTATCAAACAATTAAACTTTTTCATATAGACTTCATGGATTAATATATGTTCATAACACAACATAAGTTCTAAAAAAATCTGAAAAAATAACTTTACAGATGTGATAGCTTTTGAAACATAAACACCATGAAAGAAATTTCATATGATGGAAACCAAAAAAAACCATAACTTTATGTATAATAATAATATAATTCATCCATGGGAAGTATACACACCACATAAAAAGGAATGTGTGAGGAATTATTCATATATCTCATGGAAATAAAAAGTGAGATGAAATTTTGTTACCATGTGTCTTGAATCTCGTTGTACTCCAAAAAAAATACTATATAATACATATAAAATTATTATTGATCTATAAATTAACCATATTAATATATATAATAACATATATGGGTTGATTATGCCTTCATATTACCTACTTGTTAACAATTATATATTAAGGTTTCACTCTAGTTAATACCGACATTGTGCTTCGTATGTGTCTTAATTTGTGGTATCATTGGTCCTTATACATTTATCATGATTTATATAATTTAATTTTTTATTTAAATATTATTTATATTCACTATAATTTTATTATTACAATATTTATAATATATATGTATGAAATGGAATACACCGTAATGGATATGGTAGGTCATACACATGCATGAATTTTGTTTCCTTTATACTGTCTCATTAAATGAAAGAATGAAAATGACATATATGAAGATATGTATATAAAATAATTAAAGTGTGATTATTGTGACATAAATATAATTTAATTTTATAAAGCACATACTTAATACAATCTATACACTGTGTCGACGAATCACATCTCTTTGAAGGGGTGATATTTCACACATCATCAAACAAAATTATCATATTTACAAAAAATGGAATGTAAAATTATATGTGATGTAAAATAAATACATAAGATTAAATACATAATAACTTCCATTTATATCATATATGAATATACTTTCTATCTTTATTAAAACCATGAGAGGTCTTAATGGAAGAACGAACAATCATTGTTTGGTGAGGATGATGTTTTTCATACACATCTATATTATGTTCGTTACTAATTAGACAGAATTATTTGTGAGTGTTTGTTCCAACCATATAATACAAAAATATAATTATAATTATTATACTTTTTTGTATAAATATTTATCAAATATTTTTAATGGCTCGACAATGAAAATAAAATAATGGAGATTTAATGAGGGTGTTACCTCTTTATTGGGTAAATCCATTTGATTTTTACCAAAGGGATTCCATGGAAGATGTTATACCCAAAGTGAGTATTAAAGGAAAAAATCGGAGTTATTTTTTATGTTTATTGGGTATATAATGGCAAAAAATTTAATTTTAGAGGATTGAGGTAGAGGGGTAGTAGGTGGCCTTTATATGGAAGGGAAAGGACACATTTGGCATTTTTTAAAATAGTTTAGGTGTACCTTACTTTTTACCTAACATAAGTGTTTACAATCCAAAAAAAAACCCAACAATGAGAGATTTATAGGCGAAATATGTCCATTAATATAGTTTTTAGAATTTTATAGGATATTTTAGCCTATAATTTAAAGGATTATTTCCTTCTTAATAAAAATTTCACATTAATAATTTTGATTAATTTTAATTAAATTCCATAATATTTGTGTTAAAAATAACTTGGTTTACATTATTTTTGAAAATTAATTATAAATGATACACCCATGAAATTAATTTTGACAAATTATAGTCACAGAAGTTGAAGAAATTAATTTAAAACTAATCCTGCATATAGGAAGACACTGTAAGATTTTAATGTAAAAAAGATCAAAAGTATACTATGTTTTTACATCCAATATCAATGGTAAATTGGTTAAAATGAACTAAATTGGATTAATTTAAAAAATAAATATTATAATAGGTTTCATTAAAATATAATTTAAATTTATTTTAATATATTTAATAAATTAGGTAGAAACCTATTTTGAATTAAAATTTAGTATTATTCACAATTGATTAAAAATTGAAACTTTATAGAAAAATTACAAAAATTCACCCTAAGCTAAAAATTATGTTTCTATTTAAAAAGTGAAGTTTAATTTTACATATTAAATTTATAAATGGTAAACAATTGTTTTAAAATTGGTTCTCCATTAAAATGTAGAAAAATCATATTAATAAAAAATATAGTATTTTTTATTAATTGGGTTTGTTCTTATTCTATTTATATTGAATATATTGTATGAATGTAAAAATTATAATTTTCAATTTAATTTTTATAAATATATATATATATATTACATTAATATTACTCACTAATTTTAATTACTCTAATTTATTAGAATATAACTTCTTTGTGAGAATGAAAATATTATTTTTATAAAATCAGCCACTTAATATTTATTTATTATATATATTAGATTTAAATGAATAAGGACATCTATTTTTATAATTTCATCAATAGTAGTCATTACCAACTAATTTAATATCAATGTAATATATTATTATATTAAATATTAATTTTTTAATAATAATTTGTTTTTTAGTTAAAGTATGTAATGTGTGTAACACAAGCCATCGAAGAATTTTTGTATTATGTATAATGTATGACAACCTAGGTGTTACTTGTAGACTGAGAAATAATTTATTTTTCATGATGTGCAGTATTGACATGGTTTTCTGTATAATGACATTCAAACATACTGCATTAATTTAAAATATAAAATATTTTTAGTGTTGCGTTAAATGAAAAATATAAAAAAGTTTACATTAATTGTAATAAATATATTTCAAAATATATCAAGGAGATACATATATTAACGGAGATATGATAAATATTTTAAGAATAATTTTTAAATATAAAATAATGTAATTATACATTTTTTATTAATTGTGAATTTTTTCTAATTTGGGGATATTCTTTTGAAAAATAATTGAACTGTGTTATGTATTTTAATCCACCCCCATCTATTGAGTTGTACACCCGGAACAATATTTAATTTTAGAAAAAAATTATAATTAATTTTCCAGTTACATATTTTTACCTTAATGCTAATAATTTTTATTTTATCTGAACATATTTGTCTATAAATAATTATAATCATGAAGTAAATGCCACTACTAATCCTCTTTAAGTTATTGTCATTAAATTTTTTCTATGGATGATTAAATTCAAATTTCATATATAGAGAATGGTGTTTCATAATTTACATGTTATTGAGGAGCAATATGAAATACCTAATATTTCAAGAAATGATTAGTGTTATTAAAATAATTATTCCTATGATAGTAATTAGAAAGATATGAATTCTTTGTAATATTCAATAGGAAAAGATTCATCTGATAGAATATATTACCATACTAAAAATTTGGAAATATAGGATACTCTTTCTATTTCTCATGAAGGAATCGAATATGTTATACTAATGTGCTTATAAAAACATAATTTTAATTATGATACTTTTTAAATGAAAATGATGAATCTATTTATAAAATATATAATATGTTTAATGAAATATCAAACATGATGCATTCTCATGGTAATATAATTCTTGATAATGATCATCTAATTTGACTCATAAGATGTATACCAGGTAAATGGAGAGAACCCTTTATTTCTACCATACAATCACGTGATATTATTAAGCCAATTGTGATGGAAGTCACTGTAAAACTCATTAAGATTGAAGATGAACGCAATGGAAATAAATAATAATATGAAAATATTAGGAGGAAGTTAGTATACTTCAATACATATATCACTATGAAAAAAACGATAAGATCAATGGTTTATGTTCTTGTAATAGTGAATCACTATTTGACCGTGATGGAGAAATTGATCATTTAGCTAGACATAACCTGAAATTTTATAGAAAAAATTATTTAATCATGAAATAAAACTATGCTTGTAAGTACAATATAAATTAATACTTGAGAAAATATTTTAAAAGGAGGATTCAAAAAATAAAATAAAGTTCTATGTGTCTATAATTAATGGACACAATAAATAAGACATTACAAATATGAAATATAATAAAAAATTAGCAAATAATTGAGGAAGATATAAATAGTCATTAAATCTACATGGGCTGCCTCTCTAGATAGATCATATGTTTTAGATTATAGAAAATATATCCAAAATTATATATCCAATATGTGTTACACGAAAAAAAAATATGAGCTGCCAAATATATTTCTTCAATCTCATATACATAACTGTATTCATATTAAAAAACTAAATGAACAATTTCAAATGTAATAAATTATTTGAATAATTTAATATTTTTAAGAGACATTTAATAAATTAACGGATAAATATAAATCCCTGAAGACGTATAATGCTATCATTTCTAACAATAAATATATTTTTCTACAGAAAATTATATAAATTCCCAACATCTTGTAGAAAATTTTATGTTGAGATTTTATGTTATAAAAAAATAAATATATATTTATATTTGTAAATATATTTTGAATATTTATACATATTATTGGTAATGAAACCACTCCAATAAACTATAGGAATAAGTTACCTACTTGAAGTGGAAAATCTACAAGAATGTTTTTTTTACCTAGATCTTCTTCATGTATATTTCTTAAAAATTATTTTCTAGTAGACATAAAATGTTATCATTTATGAAATGATATGATGTTATTATTGGATACCAATAGAATTGTGATAAAATCTGAAACAACTTATTACAAACAAATATTTACCCAAGAAAACATGAGCACCAAAATCAATTTTTTAATAACTTTTATATGATACCTAGTTTAAAAGTACCAGTAAGAATTTATACTATATAAATAGTATAAGTTATAGATATATTAATAGGGACTAGTAAAGCTTTAAGAAACTAATAAGTAAGGATTGAGGATATGTCACATTATGTGATAATCCCAATGGATAAATAATGGGAGTCAATCATATCAATAAATGAAGTACTCTTTTATTTTCTAAATATTAATTCGTATATAGATTAAAAAATATTATTCTTATCATTACCAAATTGTTTAATGATGGTTATGAAGTTGTGTTTTTTAATAAATTTTCAATATATTTTTTTTCCAAAAATTATATAGGTTCAACAATGATTAAAAATAAATTTTTTTATTTTATTGATTTGAATTCATTATTTTCTCAAAATGTTAAATATTTAAATACCATCCAAACATAATTTTTTATTTTCTATAACTATCATAGCCATTGTTATATAGAATATCTTATATATCTTAATAAGGTTGGATTATTCAAGGATAAACAAAAATTATAATTCCTATCATAAATTGTGTGTAATCCCCTATAACTAGAAAGTATCACAAAATATCATTCAACCTAAATAAATAAGTCTCATCATCTCATCCTTTAGGATTTCTTCCAATTTAATTGTTTGGATCTTCTTCAGTATCCAGTTAATTTGTAAAATATTATTCATATGTTATAGTGGATTATTATTCAATAAATTCAAGGGTATTTTTCATCTCTCACAAAACTTATGCCCTTTTATGTTTTTCTACATGGTCTAATTATACACATAACTGTAGTCGACATTGAATTCATACTATAAGAAGTGATAATGACCATGAGTTTGAAAATAATTTTTTTTTTAAATTTATTCTCACAATATTGAAATTTTCAAAACATTTATGCTCTTATGATACCAAAAAATGGTGATGTTTAATGAAGAAATATAAGGTTTCTTGAAATTTCATGTACCATGCTAAATGGGTATGATTTACTATTAATTTTTTGGAACAATATGTGATCAATTCATTCTACACAATTTCTAGAATTCTAATTAGACCAATTTTGAATATTAACCACCATGATTAATGTAATGGTATAAAAATGGTCTAATTAAATTATAGTTTTGTTATTTAATGTCATTAAAATCATTATAAAAGACAATTTAGATAAATTTTTATCAATTATAATTGAATAAATTTTCCTTCTATATTCTACATTTCTTAAATCATATAGTGTAATTAATTAAATGACTAAAATTGTGGAATAATATATACATTCCATTCTTTAAAAAGTGGTCCACATTAACCTAAGACCACATTATTAAAACATGAGGATGGTCATTCCATTATTGATATTAATGATAATCCTAGTGAAATTTCTTATCCACTTTTATTTAAACCTCATCCAGTTTTGAAGAAACAACATGAACCCCATCCTAATGATAAAATATTGGGAGAAACACCATTTTCCCTTGAATTGTTTGAAATAATATATGATATCCATCAGAAGATATTATTGGTGACAAAAATAAAGCAACCCAAAAAAGATTGTCTTCTAAAAACTATGGTAAGCATCAAGATTATGGAAATTGCATGTACATAAAAACATTAATGAAGAGATTAATATTGAATTATAAGTAATGGTAATTCAGGATTATTTAAATCATTTTTATAAAAATGGACTCTGTGATCTTGTTGAAAGACCTGTGGTTTTAAAAACCATTGTCACTAAGAGGGTATTTAGAAATGTTATTTCTTTTTCAAGTGCATTAATTTGAAATAAATATGGAATGGTTGAAAAAATATATTCTATTGAAGAAGGTTTTGGATATAAAAAACGATTTCACTCTTTTCTATAAATTAATTAATCATTTTTTTTCCAATGAAAAACATTTTAATTTTACATTATATCAAATGGATTCTATTAGTGTATTAATTAATTATTATATAGTTTAGGTTGTTTTATTGAAAACCCCCATGGATTTGAACCCCCCACATTCCAAATCATATTTTTAAATAATAGAAATTTTATATGGTTTAAAATTGGATCATTTTTTTGATATGATAGGGTTGGATAAATTTAAATTTAAAAATTTTAATAGAGTAATAGCTGAGTACACTCTCAATATTAAAAAATTTACAAATGGTTGTTAGTAGTACAATTATAGGCTTATGATATTATTTTTTATCCTTGATGAAATTCATTATGAATTAAATTTTATAAAATCATACAATGTGATTTTGAATAGAGTATAATGGGGAAACATAAATTCATTATTGGTTTTCATATTTTTCAAAATAAATATGGAATTATTTTAAATTAAATAATATACAATAAATATCATTTAATAATTTTTTGGTGTAGATATTATTAAAGGTAGTAATAATTCAATGATTAATAGCTATAAATTAGAACATAATAAAAATGGGAATCTAATATATAGGACCACATATACATTTATGATTTGAATCATTTTATACATAACTAAAATTAATCTATGTATAGCATTTATGGTGTGTACATGTGCCTATTTTCATGAAGATATAAAATAGACAATTTTACATACTATAAAAATAATTTTCAAATAAAATCAAATTTTAAAAAAAATAGGATTATTATATTCTGGATAAGAAGAATTGATATTATATAACTATTCATAAGATTTCATTTTTGGTAGTACGATAGATAAAATAATCTCATCTGGAACAATTTGACTTTTTTTTTCAAAAGTCCCTATTTTAATATTTTTCTAAAAAACAAAAATTTATTTAAATATCCATGACTACAGTAGAGTACATCATTCCAGGAATCTATTTTACATCGATTATATTGAAGAAAAAAGCTTTTCTATATTATAAATATCAATTTTTTCTTGTCCCTATAATTTTTGATAATACA
This sequence comes from Viscum album, assembly GCA_963277665.1. Classification (NCBI taxonomy): domain Eukaryota; kingdom Viridiplantae; phylum Streptophyta; class Magnoliopsida; order Santalales; family Viscaceae; genus Viscum; species Viscum album. The sequence goes on from OY728129.1 coordinate 443,748,946, forward strand.
TGTATTAGAAAAATATCAAACAATCATGTGTCTCACAATAGGATAATTTTTTTTGATATAAAAAATCAATGTTTTGAGACCATTTTTTATAAGGGTATATAACTATTTAATCTATATGAATTTAAAATCAAAATTATTAAATATTGGAAATCATTTAAAGTATTAAAAAATGATCAATATATGGCATGAAATTGAAGTGATATTTTCTTTATTTTTTCATTCGTGAATTTATTTATTTTATGGGTAAGAAAAAAAATTTAAATCTATCGTGGATAATATACCATTATTATCAACCATTAATGATCTGAAATAAATATATAAAATTGTTTATCTATCATTATTATCTAATATTATCATTATACCATTGGTACCTACCATGGAAAACCAACCGTTGAAAACTTCCGTTACATTACACCATGACCGAGTAATTTGAAAAACAATTGTTCTAAGATACTATGAGAATCTACCTTATAAACTATAATTCCTATTGTTTCTATTTATATATTCTTTAATTAAAATAACAAATAAATTTTTTATCTATATCTTTTTTTATTTATAAATTATGAATGCATAAATGATAAATTATACACAAAATTAGAGTCTAAGAAATAGATTCTTTTGTGTGCCTCCTTTAAACCCTATATCTAATTCTATCTTGACTGGTGACCTCAAATCTCTTACCTTATTCCCACAACCCAAAGTGATGATGGTTCGAGTAAAAAAACATATTGGATTTCATCATTAGTTGTTTCCCTCAAATAATGTTAGAGGATAAACAAGTTAGTAAATGTAACTAAATATTACTGATTCCATATCTCGAACTGTGTTAAGAGATAGTGAAATTGATTTCATTCCATTGGCATGGAGAGAGTTACTCATCTAGAATGTGACACATGACCAGGGATGGGTAGAATGGTTTTCTATGAATGATTAAACATTCAACCCTTAGATAGTTCCATATTTCTATCATTATGAAGAGTATAATTTTGGAGGGATGAATTTTTTTATCAATACAATGAAAGGTTGAAAGTTTATTAACATTTTCATGAAGTGGTGGGGAATATGTTCGAATAATCACCACTGAGTAAACTAGAACAACCAATGTTAGTTTCTAATTAACTGTGATAAATTTGTTATAGATGTTTATTTTTTTAGATTTTGTTTAAAATTATATTGATTAATGGACTTCAGATATAGACCATTACATATAAAAATATTTACTATTTATGTTTATACATCACATTATATGTCCCAAAAATGGAGTTTTTAGAATAATTAAGTATCCTGAAAAATTAATATTACTTTTTTATGGAAGGTGATTACAAAATTAATTTATATAGATCAGTTAATATGTTGCAACTGTGCATTACAACTTCCATATAAGACCCTATGGCCTACACAATAATGATTTCAATGTTGGATGATATTGGTATTGTACCTAAAGGGGATATAATGTCTTTAAGTGTGGTTTTTTCAACTAAATTAAATTTACTTGCAGGAGGATGATAATTAAATGGAACCCCCGGTTGAAAAATAGTGTTGTATAAAATTAAAAAATTTATAATAAATTTGACATAGTAATGAATTATACATGCAAACGGGATATAGTTGTCCCTGGATTTGACTGATATGTGGTTGTAGAGAACTCCTCTAATGAAGAAGATGTATCATAGTTTTATGGAAAAATAATATATTAATGGGGGATAATAGTTTGTGGGTATTTCAATTAAAGATGTTAGGGGCCGTAATTTGGTAATGATCCCCAATGTGTCTTGTGGATTATTCATTACACCTCTTACAATTCATATCAGAGAGATATATCTGAGTGAAATTATGAAACTAAACAGATTGGGGTATATAATTCCTATAGGGTTTAGATATATTCTACAATGACTTTAAAGGATTTAATTTTTCATTATATTGATATAGAATATGATGATAATGTAGGAAAGGAGTATTTGTACTCTCACCCTTAGTAGAAAATTTTTGAGTCCTGTTTGACTTCCATTAGAGATTGGTAGTTAATATCACCATCTATATTAGCCACTTGGTAATCTAATAATAGAGTTGATCTAGATTCATTATAAGTTCAAGAATGTAGAATATATTCCGAATTATTTTCATCAGATACAAATGAAGATAGAGCATCATCTTAAGGTGGAAATACTATAAATCAACAAATATTTGACTTTGATTATTGTTAATGAGGGTATGATGTGGATGATGACATGGGTTTTGTAATATAGCATGGTGAACCTATCATATATATTGAGAAGATAGATATTAAGGGATCATGGTTATATAGGATTAATGAGAAAGAATTTTAGGAACCTACTTCTTCATAGAAACCTATTTTAGAGACAATAACATAATTTGTTTTTATTTCTAAATAGGAGTGGGTTACACATATAACTACATTTACTCCTCCGTATTCCAGTTATTTTAGAAAAGGTGATATGAATTCCATTATTTAATGTTTTCTAACATATGATTTTTGGATGTTTTGGTGCTCCTCGGCTAAAGAGACAATGAACGGTGTGGCTAATATAAGGATGATAGTGAATGTTTTTCATTTCTTATATCCATTGAAGAATATTTTTGAAAACTAATTTATGGAAGTAAGTATATATGGTAAATATATCATACTATTAATTTCCAAAAATTATATATAGTAAATGAGTGATACTATCATAAAGTGATAAATATCACATTTGGATAGGATGGATTCATTCACAACTCCAAGGGAATTATTTTATAGGGAACCACATCCTAATGTGTATTAATTAGTGGATACTAATTTGAACTACTCCATAGTGAGATAATAACAGCATGTAGTAAAGTGTGATCCCTCACCATCACATCACGATGATGAGGATTTTAGATTAAATCTCATTGTTATCACATCTATTTGTTTATAAGAAAATTCCTAAATGAGTCTCATAATTACAGTTGTGAAAAAAAATTACGTCGGTTATTTTTCATTTTTTACATCGGGTTTTAGACGATGTTAATACGGACGACATTATAAATATTGTTTTTTACGTCGTTTATTTAAAAACTGATGTAAAAAACATAACATCATGGTGTTTATAATGTATTTTATTTAATAACAGACATGATAAACCATTTCCCAGGATTTTATCAAGTCGGTTATTAAATAACCTCCATGAAAAACCAGGGGGTAGGGTTTATCACATCGGCTATTTAATAACCAACGTGATTAACCTGTGTGGGGGAGGGATTATCATGTCGGTTATTAAATAACCGACGTCATAAAACACTGCGAGGTTTTTTTTTCACATTGGTTATTTAATAACTGACGTGAAAAACCAATTTTTTTTAAATAGAATGCAGTCCTATGATCTCCCCAGAAACAACCAGAAACCAAACCAAGAATTCGTACCAGAAAAACATAAGTAGACCAAAATAAGAACCAAATAAAAATTAAGCATTTAAATTGATAATATATAAAACTTACCCCACTGGAAAGCGCCCCACCACCCCCTGGACAGCCCCCCTCACCCCACTGGACAACCCCCACCACAACCCTAGACACCCCCACACCTCTGGACTACCCCCCGACACCCTGGACAACCCCAAACACACCTGAACATCCCCTCCACCCCTGGACATCCCCTCACACCCCTGGACAACCCCCCCCCCCCCCACCCTCATGTATAGCCCCCACCCCCTAGGCTGCACTCCCACAACCCTGGACAGCCCTCCCACACCCCTGAAACAGGACCAAAAAGTTAACAAAAATAGACCAGAACCCTCACACCCCACTGGACTTCTTCCATCACACCCCTAGACACCCCCACACACCTGGACATCACCACCACCCTTGGACATCCCCCCACCATCCTGTATACCACTACCTTCTAGATAGCACTCCCATACCCCTGGACAGCCACCCTCACCCCCTAACACTGACCAAAAATTTATCAAAAAACAGACATGAACCCCCTCACCCCACTGTAGAGCCTCCACCACACCCCACCCCTAGACTGCCCCCACCACCCCTTGGACACCCCCCACAACCCTGGACTGCCTGCACCCCCATGGACATCCCCTGGACAACTATTGTTGGGAGAGGAGGTGTCGCCATCCCTCGGGGGGCATGCCCCTAGATGATACTAATCACTCCCACATGCGAAGCTTTCGATCTCAAAATGTTTCACTTGTGGGAGTGATGAGTATCTTCTTGTGCGTTCAGCCCCCCGAGGGATGGCGGTGCCTCCTCTCCCACCCCCTGGACTCCCCCCTGTCCCCATAGACACCCTAGACCCCCCCCCCCACCCCATTAGAGAACCCTCCCACACCCCTGGAAACCCCCTCACCCCCACAGGACACCCCCACAACCCCGGACACCCCATGGACAGCCCCCCACTCCCCTAGACATCCCTTCCACCCTCTTGGAAACGCTCCCACCCCCTGGACTTCCCCCCCCCACTCTCATGGACACCCAAGATACCCCCACCCCACCGGACAACCCTCACAAACCCATGGATACCCCCACCCCATTAAACACCCCCACCACACATTTGGAACCCATCCCCCCAGACCAAAATCCATACCAGAAAACCCATCATAAGTACACCAAAACAAGAAGTATAGAAAAATTAAACATTAACATATATAACATTAAAAACATACAATTTCAACATAAAAAAACTAAATCCAACCTAAAATACTACCAAATACACAATTACAATGATAGTATTCAAAATTACATTTTACACTACAAACAACTAAAAATCAATCAAACCTGTAAAATTATCTGACCTTTCCACTTGCATGTGTTTGACATCTTAGGCACTATAGGTTTTAGGGACATCAAATAGATACAAATTAAAAGGATTTTAGTTAACGTTTATAATGAATAAATCAAATGAAATATTATGGAAATGTTAAAAAGGAAATCATACCATGTCAATGTTCACAACTGTCCCAGTTGAAATTATTTCATACATAAATATTAACATATAATATCTACATTTGATGACGCCTTGTTGTTCATAAAAATTCTTTTTGAATGGGTGTAAATTCAATATATTTTTTTTATGTAATAAATCAAATAGTACAAATTATAAATGGATATTTACCTTTACATTTTCATTTTTGATCATCGCACTCCTTTTCTTTGTGTTTTTTCTAAAGTAGACCCATCCCCTGTTAGAAAATAATAGGAATGGGATAAATTTAAAATTCATTATAATATATAAAACTATTTAGAAATTGAAACTTAATTTTACAACATTTTCTTAAAATTTTCCCGCACATCACCATGGAAAGATCATATCAAATAAAGTTCCTTCTCCCAAAGGCGAAAACCCCCTAACATCCAATGATCCCTGATAAAAAAATTATGGTTAGTGGTTTTTTATGTAAAATGATTATGATATATTTGAGAGAGATGTGTTTCATTTCTATCACAAAAAAAATCATCCAACATTTTGTGACTATATTCTGTTCAAGTATTTCAGCAATATAAACTATTCTTTGTTCCTCATCCAATTCACATGCTTCAGGGGAAATCAAATGCAGGTCCATTAACCGATATACATCTGTCCGCGCATTCTTATCACAAATTTTATAAATATACCTAATACAAAATAGACATAAGTATACATTTTTAATAAATATAACACAGGGAAAAGGTGTTAAGACTTACATGGAAAAAATATACCCCACGTTGATGACCAACTTATCTCCAGTAACAAGCTCCTTGATATCAGCTATCATAATCCACACATTTATTGCACGTCCAAAAACATGATCTTCCATTGGAAACTGAAAATGATCTTCCTACAAATTTGAATATATTGACAATATTTCAAGACTACTTGAATCTGTATCTGATGTCATATCCATTTTTCTTTTTTGTTTTCTATACAATATTGCTTTACCTTTGATGTATTCTTGTTAAAATAAATAGAAAAATATATTATTTTTCAAATGATAAAACAACTTTAATTAAAATAAAATAAAATTGATGATATAACATACATACCACTATGGTAATGAGTCGAAGAATTATGGATGGACAAATTAAAAAATGGCCGATACTTTTTCCAACTGTCATCACCTCATCTGTTGGTAATGGTACTCGAGCTGATCTATCAATAATATCATGTACAGTGACCCACTGATTCTCTACCTCTAATTTTTGATGATGAACTGTATCTCCTGTATAATATACCAACCCATATGCAACTATTTGATGTTGAGGATCATCAACATATAACTCGCAAAAAGTTGGAAGCTGCCATTGAGGAGTAGGATAAAAAATGGGTTCCGCAGGCTGATGTGTGGGAGTTGGAGCTACTGGAGGAGGTGGAGGATAGATAATGGGGTCTACAAGGGGAGGTGAAGGAGTGGGAGTTGCAGTCTGAAATTGTATTTGCAAGTCTGCAAACATATACTATACCGATGCTCTAATATTTTCCTCCACCGTCGCATTAATATTATGAAATTCAGCCTCCAAAGATTCTATTTTTTTATAAACACCCACAACGTAAGTAGTTGAGGAATGTGGTAACACTTTTCATACCGATACACCTACCATATATCCACATACATGACCAGGATGTTCGGGATTTCCCAATACTGAAGATAAATTATCTTTCCTCCCAGCAGCTATAAATACCCCCTATGAGCTCTACTCCTCAAGAGAATCCTGTATTAATTAATTCATCATTTCTTTAATGATTGAAATTATATGAAAAATATTGTTATCTTAAATAAATAAAATATATATCTTATAATCCTCTCATCTATGATTCTAGAATCGTCCGAAATATATTGATCATTGTTACCTATTCGGGGTCTCTTCCATTTTTCATGTCTAGATAGAGGGGATGGAGGGGCCACCTCTCCGGAGCATGATGACATAGATCTTAGTTTTTGTAATTTTTCCTCCATCATTTGTTCTTCCAATAATTTATACCATCCCTGAGATAAACTATGAGGGTATACATGTGTAGATTGGATCTCCAGATGATATTTCCTTGATTTCTCTAAATTAAGAATAAGAAATCATTAATAAAACAATAATAAGATCATTAATATAAGAACTCTTATAAAAGTTTAAATTTCCCTTACAAAAAATTATTCTTTTCTTCTAATTTCAAAAAACTGCCTCCATGTGTCCTCATCAATGAAAGGACATATACGACATGGATTTTCATGGCTCTAAAGACCAAAAATGAAATCAGATGTGAGGGTTGATTTGAAATCCATCCGTCTCCTGGAATCAATCGATAAGAATTTCTTCCTGAATCATCCAGCGTCAGGTATATCAAATATCATCTAATAAAAAAGAGGTTAAACATATTATATATATAAGAAACATTTAAATAATAGGATAACAATTGTAAATGATCTTACCAAAATCGTCTCCCAGAACTGAGAGATTATCGCTTTGTCCACACTTCTCCATTCATCATTCAAAATGATTACTTTGCTCTTACCCTGGGTGGATAAAAAACTCTTAAAATAATTTTCATTTGGACCTCTAGGAATATCATCCTCATCAAACTCAACAAGTAGCATCTGATCCTGCGTACATGCAAGTGATAATTTTGGTAAACGTGTGCACCCACGTTTACCAACTCTTGAAATCTTTGTAGAAATGAAAGAACATGAGGAAGATTTGGGAACATCAAGAAGATCATTTAAATGTTCCTTCCCAAAGGTATAACCAATATGCTCATCTACGGAATCATGTGGTTGATCAACTGATAGATATGTCATTATCTTTGAAATCAAAAAAAAACATTAGTTCACAAATATACAAATTCAAATATTATAATACTACTGTAATCAGAAAATAGAAAATTGTACTAAGTTATGTAATAGTAAACATGGTTAATATGGTAAAAATGTTAAAAAATGGTAGTGATGGAAAAGATATTCAAGACGGTAAACATTGTAATAATTTTAAACCTTCTAGACATGGTAAACATTGTAAAGTAATTGTCACAAAAAAATAATAGATATATAATTTTTGTATTGGTAAACATGATAAAGTAAACTAAACAAAATTAAAACATAGTAAACCTCGTAAAAATGTTAAACATGGTAATCTAATTTTCATTGACCGAAAGAAATAGATATATAATAAATGAAATGGTAAACATGATAAAGTAAATTAAAAAAAATAAAAAAATTAAAAACTTATAAATATTTTGTTTTAATACATGTCTTAATAAAGAAAAAACTTACAATATCTACCATTTTATGAAAATAATAAATATAAAGAAGAAATAAAAAAACGTTACGTGTAATTTTTGGAACATACAAATGGAGTGTTTTTTAAAATTCCTTCATTTTGATCGTTCCTTATGACACAAACCATGACTTCAACATGCTTATCATTATGTTATGTTACTCTTTCCATAGAAGTAGGGATCTCGCATAAAAGAATCTTTATCAAGTTTATCCCCGAAAACATATTTTTATTCCTTGTAAAATACTAACCCACTAAATATCTGATAGATCTACTACATAGAAAATTTGTTTTTCATGTCTTTCCATTATAAACGAATCTATCGTTTCAATCAATCTATTCAGATTAACAAATGTCATTCCAAATTCATCGTGTATGACACTCTTGTTATCAATAACCCATTTACATTTAAAAACATGAATGTTAATTATAAAGTAATCTACCTCCCATTTTTCTTCAATCACTCCATAAAATGCACTTTATGTAGAAATTGGGATTTTGTTTTTTGCACTTGAAAAATGAATTACTTCTGCAAACACCAATACACCACTCTTCTGAACTGCACTTCTGTTGTCCTGATCATTCGTATGAATTATATATCAATTAATGTGATAACCGGACCTTGTTATAAAATTTATACATGGACCACCCACTATCCATTTTAATGTCTCTGATACATCTGATCTACCAAGAAAGGTCATTTTAAAAGATGAAAAAAAATGTTTTGTTATGCTCATTCAAATCCAAATTTCTTTCTTATTTTGATGACATTGTTTCGACTCATTAATATGCAACGTGATATAAGGTTGAGCATTAGCTATGTTATTCAAGATGAATGATTCTAAAATCTTCATCTATTCAGCTAGTAACGATTTTACATTCAAGCCACAAATTCCCTTTCACTCATTATTAACTCGTTCATCGCGAGATGGAGGCAAACCTTTGTGTTGCGCCGTATCCAAGTAGCTCGTACAAAACTCTGAAATCTCCTATGAAATATTCATTTCAATAATGGAGGCTTCAGGTCCATATGGATTCATAACATACCCCTTCAATATTTTCATATAACTTTCCAAAGGATACATCCAATGAAGATATATACATGTACATAAAGCATTATTTCTCGAACCAGATGAATCATTAAATGTGCCTTTATATCAAAATAATTTGGAGGAAAATACACTCCCAATTGAAAGAGTATAAAAATTGCATCCTTTTCCAAAATGTTCAAATCATTCACATCAATCACATTATTAATAATTGAATTGAAAAAATAACACAACTTCATTATAGTCTTTCTGGCATAGATGGGACATATTATACAAAATGAAACTGGTAGAAGTTGATGTATCATGATGTGAAAATCATATGATTTCATACCAATCAACATGAAGTCCTTCAATGAGACAAATTTTTTTTACATTTGAAGAATAAAATTGAGGCACTATCATATCATGAAGACACTGACAAAAGCTAATTTTCTCCCTCATTGATAATGTATGACAATCCGGGGGAAGAAATGTTCGTCTTCAATTAAGAGTGGGAGCTAAATCCAAACTTATTCCCATTGATAGTAATTCTAATCTTGCATTCAACCCATATTTTTTCTTTCCATTAATATCAAACATTATTCCAATTAAAATATCACAAATATGCTTCTCCACATTCATGACATCAATATTATGTTTAACTTCATGATATCTCCAATCTGGTAGCTCAAAAAATATTAACCATTTCTTCCAAATTTTTCTATCATTACCAGATTTTTGTGTCCTTCCCAATGTCACATCAAGGTTTTTCACCCTCTCATAATATAAACCATGGGATAATGGTTTTGGAGAAATATTAAATTCTTGTGAGCCAGTTAATTCATTTTTTATTCTTCTATAAGAGTGATCCATAGGAAAAAACATTCGATGACCCATGTACACTGTTTTCCTCCCATGATGTAATTGACAATATGACATCTATTGTTAATAAATTGGACATGCTTTATACCCTTTAACACAGTATCCAATCAAATTTCCATATCTTGGGAAGTCATTTATAGTTAACAAAAGCACTTCATGCAGTTGAAAATATTCCATTTTATAAGAATCATACACCCTAATACCATCCTCCCATTAATGTTTCAAATCATAAATCAATGGTGACAAGAAAACATCAATATCATTGCTGGGTTGCTTCAGATGATAGATAATTATACTCAACAAGACATATTTTCACTTCATACAAACATTAAGAGAGAGGTTGTAAGTTAACATTTAATCATGCCATGAACTATGTGTGCTACTGAGGGTCCGGTATGGATTCATTCCATCTATGCACAACCCTAGTCTGAGATTTCTAATTTCATTTCCAAATGTAGAATACTGCTCACCAATTTTCTTCCATTGTGGGAAATCAGATCGATGACATATTTTTCCATCACATAAATGCTCATTAGCATTCCATCTTATCCTTTTTGCATCATTTGATTTAGAAAATAAATGTTTGAAAAGATGAATATTAGGAATATACCAAAATAAATTTGAAGGGATCTTTGTAATCCCTACATCTGCCTGTGATTTTTCTTTCACCTTATACCTTGATGTCCCACATTTAGGAAACTCTGACAAAAATTCATATTCCTTCCTATATATCATATAGTAATTTGGATATTCATGCATTTTCTTGTATCCCAATCCCATATGGCATAATAATTTCTTGTCCTTATAATGTGAATCTGGAAGATCATTATCTTTTGGAAGAATGTATTTCATCAATTGTAGCAGCTTTATAAAACTTCTATCACTCCATCCATGTTTTACATTAAGGTTAGTCAATCCTAACACCACCGAAAAAACTGTAAAATCTATACAACTAGGATATAATAGTTTTTTAGCATCACCATATAGACGCACAACTTTCGGATCTATCTCAATTTTTTCTGCTAAAATATCGTGAATCAGTTCTTCAATTCCATCAGAGTCACCATCTTGCAAATAATCATCATCAGTAACATTCTGTACCGTTTCACCATGCCAAATTCAACGCCTATAACTCTGATAAAAACCATGAAAGATCAGATGATCTTTTATCTCTCTACTTTTAAGCTTCTTCATATTCAAACATTTCAGGCATGGACAGAAAAAAATGTCACTACTTGGAACATTTCGTTTAGAAAATTCCAAAAATAAATCAACACCTTCTTCATATTCATTTCTCATTAGATGTGCCATAATCCAACTTCAACTCATTATTACCTATAAAAAATATCAAAATTATAAATCTTGTTAAGATAAGACAAATATATGTTTTTATGAAAAAAATCATTATTTGAATGTAAAAAATTTTGAAATATAAAACAAATCTATGTGTATTTAAAAAAAATGATAGAATATGATTTTAAAAAGAAAATAGAGTTAGATATAAGAATTTTAAATTCCGTGGAATCAAAGAAAACCACGGGGCCTCTATTGATTGATTAAAAATTGGAGAAAATGGAGTAAACCATAGAATCAAATCAAATTTAAAATAAAAACTCGTATGGACAAAATCACAATGTAAACCCAATCATCACAGCACAATGGGGTCAGGATAACTAAGAATATTTTAAAACCACAACATGGTCTCCCACATAACACATAATTTCCTCATAGTAGATGATTGGTCAAAATATATACAACCAAATAGAATCATATTGCAACACTAATATACATAAAATAATAAAATCATCATTTCATAATCTCAAAAACCATGGTGCAATAGTCAATCCCAACTGACACTTATCCCCTCCCCTTGGTCACCCCTTGCACACCACCACCCCCATGGACAACCCAGACCCCCTAGACACCACCCCCACCAACTTGGACACCCCTTGGACACCACCACCCCCTTAGACATCCCCCAACCCCTTGGACACCACCCCCACCCCTTGGAAATCCCCCGGACACCACCACCCCCTTAGACAACCCCCACCCCCTAGACACCACCCCCACCGACATGGACACCCCCTGGACACCACCACACCATTGGAAATCCCACCCACCCCTCAAGACACCACTCCCACCCCCTAGACAGCCCCCTAGACACCCCACCCCTCCTGGACACCCCCACCCCTCTTGGACACCACCACCCACCTCTTACCCTCTTAGACACCCCCTGGACACCCCCTACCATATGTACAACCCCCCCCCCCCCCCGGACATCCTCCAACCCATCTGGATAGAACCCCACCCCCTTGGACTCCCCCCCCCCCCCACCCACACCCATGGACTCCCCCCACCTCTATGGACACCCTGGACACGCCCCAACCCTCTGGACATCCCCCTGAACCCTCTAGACACCACCCCACCCCCTTAGACACCCCCTGCACACCACAACACCCTTGGACATCCCCCCACCCATCAGGACGCCCCCGGGACATCCCCCCCCCCCCCACCCCCACCCCCTTGGACACCACCCCTCCCGGACATCCCCACCCCTCTTGGACACGACCACCCACCTCCTACCCATTTGGACACCACCTGGACACCCCAACCCTCTAGACAGCACTCCCCCAGACAACCCCAAACCCTCTGGACAGGCCCCCACCCCCTTGGACATCCCCCACCCCCTTAGACACCCCACCCCCTTGGACCCCCCCCCCCCCCACACAGACACCCCTGGACTTCCCCCCACCTATATTGACACCCTGGACACCCCCAACCCTCTAGACAGCCCCCTGAACCCTCTGGAAACCACCACCACCCCCTTTGGACACCCCATGTACACCACCACCCCCTTGGACAACCCCCACCCCTCTGGACAGCCTGCCATCCCCTTGGACACCCCCGCCCCTCCTGGACACCACCCATGCCCCATACCCCCTTGGACTCCTCATTAGACACCCCCAATCCTTTGAATAGCCCCCACCCCTTGGAAAACCCCCCAAACCCTCTGGATAGGCCCCACCACCTTGGAAATCCTCCACCCACCCACCCACACCCTTGTACAACCCCCTCACCACCTTTGACACCCCACCCCCGTGGACCCCCCCCCCCCCCACACACACACCACTGGACTGCCCCCCCCCCCCACCTCGATGGACACACTGGACAACCCCCAACCCTCTGAACACCCCCCAAACCCCTGGACAACCCAAACCCTTTGGAAAGACCCCATAACTAAGGGATTATAACCTCAATCTACTAGTTTTGGCATATCTAGGGATGTTAACCTCAAGCTACTAGTTTTGGTAACATGCCATTATTCTAAAGGTGAACTGTGAACTATTTCACCAACTTGTCTAAAATTATCTATTGTTCAATGAATTGGGTTTTAATAGAATATTTGTACTTATAATAGTCTACGAAAATAAGTGATGTAAATAGTTTAGGGAACAACAAAAAAGTGATAACCAAAATATAAAAAACCAAGGATCTAAAACAAACATTCCACCATGAAAAACAATATATAATTAAAAAATAAATCACAGTGGTACATAGAATGGGTGTATCACAATGGTTTAGATATAAATTGCAGTAATATTGGTGAATGAGATCATTAGTTGTCAATGACAACAAATATTACCAAAAATGTAGGGCATCCGCGAAACAAAAACAAACGAAATAGAAATAGGTGAGGCTTACTTGAATATTTCATGTCGATCTAAAAGATATTGTGATAATAAATAATATGATGATGTAAAAACAAGGTATGAGGGTTCAAAATCGAATAATCTTACATAGTTTAAACAAAAAAATGCAAAACATAAATATAGGCTATCCGGCAAAAAACGAACGAAATAATGTCATGGGAGGCTTACCTAAGTGTTGCGAGTGGAGATGATAGATCTGAGGAGAGTGGAGATGATAAATGATGATTGAAAAACGAGTTAAACAAAACGATATCGAAGAGTCGATTCTAGGTTTTCCACGTGAGAGAGACGAGTCGCAGGTCTGTCGATGGAAAAATCAGAAATGACAATCCACAGGGCGTGCTAAATCTTTTAAAGGTTTTATAATGTCGTTTATTTTATAACTGAGGTTATAAACTATTTTAATTACATTTATAATGTCGGTTATTATAATAACCGATGTTATAAATTTATCAGATACCTCTTTTTTTACATCGTTTATTTTATTACTGTTGTAAAAAAATCCGTGTGTTGTTTTTTACGTCAGTTATTCTATAACCGACGTAAAGAACACATCAGAAACCACAGTTTTTACATCGGATATTTTATAGTCGACACAAAAACTACCGTGCGTTGGTTTTTTACGTCGGTTATAGTATATCCGATGTAAAAAATTCTGCAGGTTGAGTTTTTATATCGGTTATCAAATAACCAACCTCAAAAAGGCCTCAGATGCCGCCGTTTTTTACATCGGTTATGCTATAACTGACGTAAAACATTCTTTAGATGCCTCATTTTTAGGTAGGTTATTTGATAACCGAATTAAAAAATATTCTCTCAATATTTTTTATGTCGGTTATAAAATAACAGACATAAAAAACAACATATCACAAATTTTTAAGTCGGTTATATATAACCGACGTGAAAAATGGCGACGTTAAAAACGGTTTCTGCACTAGTGTTATAAGGAAAAAATAATTAAATCATGTTATTATGATATATTAAGTATTTACGACAAACATTCACACAAATATCTTTTCAAATTCATAATGATAATTTGTGAATTACTGATGTGGTCATAGACATGAAGGAGCTAGTGAATTTTTTAAAGATGTTGGAACCCATTAATATGTTTTTGATTGATGATTAGTCTATTTTATTTATTTTTATAGAACATGGAGTGTTTGATATCTCTATGGTTATTGAGTCTATGGAACCTTTTTTTTTCATTTCACCTCCTTCTACATCTAGGACTACCTCTGTTTCATCACCTTTATTACTAACCATGTAGAAAACTACCATTTTTGTTAGTCCATTTATCCATTCTCTAGTTGAGTATATTAGACATATCAAATATGTAGTTTTTAGCCCCATACAACTCCTAATCTACCTCACCATCCTATTTATGGAAAAAGGATGGATCTAGTGGATCATACAACTAGTCAGGATGATGAGTACTCAACTTACACTTATTAGGTTTTGACATAAAATTGTTTTGATATTCTAATCCCTTTTGTGATTTAATATTTTTATAAAGTTATATAATAATAACATTTTTCCTACATTATTGTGTATTTAATTTACTTATCTATAGTTTATATATTTTTTCAATCCTATTTTCAGGAGTAATTGTATGGTATATCACATGAGTAAATGAATGAAATGTATATATAACTATGAATAACACAAGTAAATTTATTATCACTAGAATGTTCATATATTACTCATCTATTAATGAATTTCTAGGTGATGATGAATGCCATGATTTTGGACAATTTAATAGAGGATATTGTTGGAATATTACAAGTACAACCTTATTTTAAGGATCACTAAATATGTTTTTTGTAATTTTATTAACTCATTCAATGTTTAATTATATATAAATATTTTATGGAAAAATTGAGAATGTTTTCTATGTCTGTATTTACCATCTCCAATTTCTATTAGTTATGATGACCTTCTCTAAGTTGAAGAAATATATCGATAGTGTAAATCTGAAAATGTGAGGATCTATCAATAACTTGTCATACCATTGAGTGGTTCCACCTACATTTTTAGGTTTATCTAACACCATTCTTTTACCATCACTTAATGCTAACACTTGTTCAACTGTACTACCTCCCTATGAATCTACTATTAAGAAGAGCTTATAGTAATGAAAATCTTCTGATACTTTTAGATAAATCTACCACCATGAATATGATACTTCTAGGTGTATCAGTCATCAAATGGTGTTAACATCAAAATATATATCATTATAAGACAAACCATTTTAATTTCTTCCACAAGTGAAGGAATACCACCAGTGAATAATTGCTATTAGAGAACCTATTTTTAGAGAGATATATAAATTATATAAAATTAATTTCAATAATAATTCCTTAGTGGGTATATAATAAATTTAATACTGTAAAAAATAACATGTATTTATGAATATTTAATCATAATCAAATTAATGTTTTCCATAATGAAAAACGGATACCATTCCTAATCAGTAGCTCAATATCAAGATCATATATATTATATTATTTATGAAACTAGATAGTTCGCTACAGAATAATATAAATTAAAAACAATCATCCTCATGCATGTGTTGAATGTGTTATACATTCATGGACACAAAAACATAGAATCCCATATTCTATATTGAAAAGAAAAAACAAAAGAAAAATGTGGGTGGTAGAATAAAAACTAAAAAAATAAAGCCTTTTATACCTCCACAAAACTCCAGTTTTTTACATTTACAGTTAAAATTGTTTAAAAACCATTCATATATATATTTAGGATCTCTTGAACAACTAAAAATATTCTTATTATAAAACAAAACATTTTTTCATTTCCTATCACTTTCATAGTTTATTTATAAATTAAATTAATGAAGTGTTTTGTTTTAATATGGATATCAATAAAAATAGTTCCCAATCCTAAAATATTTATTTCATGATGTTGTATTTCAATTTTCATCATTTTTATTCGCACATTCAACTATGTAAGAGGTTGTGTGTGACATATAATTGTTTTTTCATGCGTATAACTATGGATGTGGTTTCATTCCTATAAAACATTGTTTGTTGTTGTTTGTAAAAACCAATCTAGGATGTGGATCCATTTATTTAATAACTAACTAATTTTTTTTTGGATATTTCTGAGTCGATGTGATGAAGTCTATAATTTATACAGAAGCCATTGATTATTTTAAAATGTACATAATTCTAGTGCATTAGATGGTTTTTTCTTTTAATTGAATCATACACATTTATGTTTTATATGTCATCAAAAGACATTATTCTGATAGATAAATTAAATTAGTAATATATATATATTGATAGGATTAAATTATTTTAAAAAAATATTTAAATCTAAATAGTATATTCACTAAGCTCTGTATGATAATTTTGGTTGATTTTTGAATCATTAAATTATATCATTATACTATATTTTAACATGTACTTATCAAATTAAGGGATATATATTTTAATTTTTTTAATATATTTTTTTATTAGAATCCCAATTCACCACTATTTAGTTTAATATATGGACTTACAAAAGGTATAGAATATAGTAAAATGTTATCCCATAAATGTGTGGGTTATGGGATGAATGATTTTTTTTCTTGATGTTGAAATGGTTTTCAAGATTT
Organism: Viscum album; assembly: GCA_963277665.1. Taxonomy (NCBI): domain Eukaryota; kingdom Viridiplantae; phylum Streptophyta; class Magnoliopsida; order Santalales; family Viscaceae; genus Viscum; species Viscum album. The sequence continues at coordinate 443,766,415 of OY728129.1, forward strand.
TCTAATTCTCTCTTTTAGGGACACCGTTTTAGTGATTCCAATTTATATAACTGTTTACTAAATAAAAAAATTCATAGATATTATACTACCACACAATTTGTTTTGTTAAGTGAAAAAGGCACTATTAATTTTTTTAGGTTGAATAAAATACATAATGATTCTAATTATAATGTTGTGAATATTTTAATTGTGTAGTTTTCTTTTAGACTTATGTTTCAAATATTAGTGGTGGTGACTTTGGAATCATATTTAGATTAATTAATTCAGATTCAATGAAAACAGACTCAACATTTGTCCCATGAATCTAAAGAATAACAAGATATTATAATCAATTTAATTATGGTTTTTATCTATGATATTATTGATATATTTTATCACATATAATAAAATAATTTTAAAGAAATATATATTATATAAAACCAAGGAAATAATATAGTTTAATGACTTATATGAATGATTAAAAAATATATAGATATATCATCCTACATCCACAATGAACATAATATAGTCCATAAAAATATACATATAACATGATGCCCCTAATTAAACCATATATAGGTAACAAAAATAAAAAACAATGTCCAAAAAAAAATTATTGAACATGTTAAAAAAACAATTGTCTCAACACACTAATCATATTCATCATACCGTGAAACTCATCTAATTATGATGCATGAAAATACCATAATATTATATAAAATAGATTCTACTAAACAATATGATTCCCAAAAAAAATATCACCTAGTTCCCCCAATTTTCGGCTAATAATCATTGTCATAACCATAAAAAATATGATCACACAAAACATTAATCTCCAGATCCCTATAAAAATAATTAAGAACCTTCTACATAAAAAAATTATACAACCAATATTTAATATGTAAATGCTCAATTATCAACTGATTCCATGTTAGGATATAACAAAACAAACTCATTTTCCATCCTTCATTCATCATTCAATCCTCAAAATACATCTCCATATGATCTTTGACTCATATAAAATGTTACAATATTAGACTTTCTAGTCATTGTAATGAACTTAACATTATATTCAAGAAGAAACTGACTCCATTTAATTAACAAAAAAACATATACCTCTATTAAATGGTATTTTTTAATATTTAAATTATATAAAATTATTTCTAATAAAATAATGCCTTGACATATTTAATAAAAAATCCATGGTTTTTTATAATGAATCATGGGAAATGTAGTAATTCTAAGAGGGGTATTTATATAGACCCATGATATATGAACTTATGATTTTAGTTCATAATAATAACTAAAACATTATGTAAAAACATATAAATATAAATTATACACAATATAATCCTCTCATAACATCAATGTAATCACAATAATAATCCTCTCCACTATAAATTCAAAATAAATTTTAAAATCCATGATTTAAAAAATGGATTGAACCATGGTATTCAAATATCATAATGTATTTTAAATTAATGAAATATTTTGTAAATAATATCATATAATACAAAACATGAACATGGAAAGAAAAACTACTCAAAAAAAATTGTGACTTATAAGCTACCACTACCTCGGTCATCTTTGAGTAAACAATTACAATACTCATTGAAGTCATGTAAACCATGAAATGAACTTAAATCACAAGGATTTTTTTGAAAAATTTAATGTAATATTTTTTTCATGTAACATAACAATAATAATCAACAATTTTTGTTTCATTTTGAAAATAAAATCTTCAATTCACAAGGAAATTATATTAAAGAACCAAAAAAATTGACTAATGTTTGGGATGATAACTACACCTCATAAAACATAAGAGAATATTAGGAGAGTGTATCTTACTAACTGAAACCACCAAATACTAATAATTTAAATAATTTAAATTAAAATTTACATTCATAATATTCTAATATCATATCATTAAATTATTATATCATGTGTATAAACAAATATTTAAAAACTAACATTCATCCCAAATTTAATAGAAAGGATCACAAATCCTTGAAAATGTTTAATGATTATTCACTATCATCTAAATCGATAGATGATAATCTCTATGAATCCTTAAACTATAATTTTTCTAATACCCTAATCCATGTTTCCCAATGTTGGTGAATTTAATTCTTAGATTGGCATGATTACCAGAAAATCAAATCCCAATGGACCGATCAATTTACTAGCCATGGAGATACTAGGTAAAAAAATAATTTTTACATTACAACTTCAAATGAAAAAAAACATATTATACAATTTGAAAATATTCATATCACGTGTTTTATCACGACATTTAAATTATAATATACTTCTTCACATTTTATGGAAAATTAAAGATAAGAAAGGGATGAGTTGAGATGGCCAGTAAGGATAACCAATTTTGCGACTATTATCATAAATAAGAATAAACTTGTTAGGTATGGTTTAAAAGTAAAACATCGGACTTTTAATCCTAAAATTCCACACAATATAGAAATAAAAATTCCAATAACTCCACATAAACATTTACATGGATATTCTACTAATTGAATTATCAAATGCAATATCATAACTAATCTCATCACAATGAAATGCATAATGCTGAACATCATAACAATAATATCAACGTATCATGCCAAGACCATTACCATATTATCAAGGTTTTGTACCAAGACACTAGTTTCTCTCATTAGACCTACCGATGCATCGAGGGGCTATAACGAGCCACCCCTATCAATTACTATGTCAAATAAATTCTCCTAATGAAAAATGTTACAACATAACAATAACATTCGTATTAAAGATAACATACAAAATGTTAATATTTTAACAATAAATCATGAATTGTATAAACATATCACATCAACAGTAAAATATACCATAAACCCATCAACACAATATAGAATATTGTATCACAATAACTCAACATCAAATTATCATAAAATCTATAAAGGATATTGACATAGATGAATGTAATTTAATGAATTATTTAATGATCAATGATTGAAATATCCCTTTCTAACTTTGAAATCATTTAAAAGCCACAAAATTATATAAGAAAACATTTCTTAAGAAAATAAAATTATAATATTGTAACTAAATCATCAATATGTTAGGGATTTATAATGGTAATAAATAACCACTTGTCTCATAGAAGTTGAAAAAAATTCTTTCAAAAATGTGTCGAAAAGATAATAAAGTGCATCATTTAGAAATATATTGCATGGTTTATTTTAAAAACATGTTGTAAAAAGTAAAACATGTGTAAAAATGTCTTTAAACAATTGTAGACAATATTTTAAATTACATTTTAAAAATCATGGAAAAGGATGACAAGGATGTCCTAGTAGATAATTACGTATATGAAATCTCAAAAAATAAAGAGATTGTGAAATTAATGCTTACATTGTACATTATTTTATATTAGGGTATGTCCCCTTCATTTATTATGAAAAAAATCATGTAATTAAATTACACAAGGACCATATACATATTTATGATAACATATATGATTTTATTATATTATTTTCTTAATAGTATTTCTATATTAACATTCTTTTGGGTGTTAACTGCTTCATTTTCCCATTCATAATTTTCCATGTATATAAAGACCAGGGATATCCATGTATTTTTTATTAAATATATGGGAATTTTACGAGTCCACAAAAATTGGCAATGCGTGATTCCGAGGCCCAGAGTGCCCGGAATAAATTTTTGAACTTTTTTTCGAGTACGTTTAGTAAACGTGCGAGCGGGTTTTTAAAAAACTTTTGAACTGGTTCTCAGAATTAAAAATTGAGCGCACCATTGAATATGTTGTGCCGGTATTCCCTTAAGGATACTTTCACCTCGACATGAGATGATCGAGGGTGAAAGATCGTTTTTGGGGTTCTCAGTGAAATAATAAATAAAATAAACATACGATTTAGTTTATTTTCGTTGTAACCACCCTCCATGTCAATGTTCGGGTGTGGTTCCATTAGAACTATACCTCCTCTTCATGTTTAGTAATGGTGGTGACCACCCGAGTTTTCAATAACCTCTCAAATTGAATTTATGGGCGGGGACCACCCAACCCATATTAATGGGGGGAGAAGAAACCACTCAACCCCCCTCTTTAATGTGGAAGAGCCTATTCAGCTTCTTCCACATTAACCACACGAACCCAGCTTAATTAAATGCGCCAACCTAGGTGTTTAATTAGGATATTTTAAATATGTGCGAACGATTAATGTTGGGGGAAACACATTAGTTGGGTAATTTATTTTTGATAGAGCCTTGGGAGAAAAGATCTCCAACGAAGAACTATTTCCACGAATGAAGAACACGTTCTTCCAATAAAGAACACTAATGAATAACATTGTCCCCCAGCTTCGATCTTCTTCCTCGAGACATCCTTTAACATAGGAAATCTTCATTTAAGATGAACGAACACACAAACCGACAATAGAATAAAATGCTGACCACTCTGACGTCCGTCTTTTTCCCAACGATTCAACTTCTTCCTCCTATCTTTGTCGACGTATCAACCTAACATATGGGTTTAATACTATTTTTTATCACATTACAGGTACTCCCTTCTTCTCTTGTGTGGGACTTGGAATGATTAAATTACAAAGTATCATGGTTGAAGTTTTTTCTTCGTTCATGTGAACCGTATGCTACCACTCTAAACGCGGAGGGTACAAGCCAAACTGACATGGCCTGAAACTACACTGTCGTTCTTCTTTGGGGTGTTCTTTGGAATAAATGAAGACGATGATGGTGATGAAGGCAATGTCTCTACAACCCGCAGCCACTGTAACCCATGCCTCCCCCACAGTGCTCCGGCCTCCCAGCCCAACCGACCCCGCACACGCCAGATGAGCCTCCCCGGATGCGCCACCAGCCGACCCGGTCGCCCTAGTCATGCCGCTCGCCGGCCGTACCCCCGATCGACGCCACCACCTGCCTACCTCGCCTCCCGCCAGCCGTCCTGGGCATGCCACCGCCAACCCTTTGGGTCGCATGGCGGCACCGCCGCCTTCCCTCCAATCCACCTGGCTTGGGTTGCCCGCGGGCTTCTTGAGCCGCCTGTGCCCCTCGTGGCACCCCGACCGAACTGAAACATGCCTCTCGTGGTGCCCTATACTAACCGCCCCTCGCCCCTCGCAGTGCCCTGGCCGAACTGGCCCGCACCCTGCTCGACGTCCTAGTCAAACCGGCCCATGCCCCTGCAGCACACCCGTCGAACTAGCCTGCACCCCTCGCGATGCCCTGTCTGAACCGGCCCCCAGCTCTCATGGCACCCCCACGGCCGAGCCCCCCCCCCCCCCTGTGGCCCATGCGGCCCCTCATGCCCCTTCGTGGCTTACAGGACCCCTAGAGGAACATGCCACATCACGGGCTTCACCTGTCCCAGTGGGTCGGACTGGGTTGACCTGAACCGGGTTGACCCATGCCAAGTCAGGTCAGGTCGGTACGACTGGTTCAGCTAGCAACTGGGCCCACTTCAACACATTTAAGCTCCTTCAGCAATATATTTGGCACCGAATGTTCATTTGATGAACCGTCAGCGACACTGTAAATCTTGGATCAAGGCAGTCCCTTTGTGTATACTCCACAAGAGTTTTGGTTTTATATGGGAAACAATCAAGTTGGTTCGAACACGAATCCAACCAGGCCCCCAAGACCAAAATTCTAATAACAAACCTACCAAGCGTCTGATTTATGCACCGTATATTTCATTGGGACCTCTATGAAGTGGCAGACCGTTGTGATAATTTTTCATGGGACTTCGCGATAGTTACTGTGTCGACTAGTAGCTAGGGGAGAGGATGCTCACAGAGATGAGCGTTCATGGTGTGGAGACCTAGTAAGCTAGCTGAGACCTGATGAATGCTTACCGTTTTGACTAGGAGGGACTCTACTAGCCCAGTGGGGAGCTCCTTGGTTTTGCGGAATACCCATAATGATTAGCACCTTGGTGTTGCAGCAGACCCACGATACTCGGCAGGAAGATTAAATCAGTATGATGTGAGGGGGAGCACGCTTGGTGATGTGGTAGACCCATGGTGGTGAGCATGCTTGGTGAAGCGGCAGATCCATGGTACTCGACTGGAGGAGTACCTCAGTAGTACAAGGATAGTGGGAGGCAGACTTGGTGTCGCAGAAAGCCCACTTTACTCGATAGAGGAGGAGTTCTCCAGTAGCTAAGGTTTCGACAATGTGACTAGAAATGTAACTTGATACTACCACTAGAATAAAATCATGTTTGATATGAGTCAGTTTTTCTGTGTTTCCCTCATTATTGGGATGAATCAAATGATAACATAGGTATATGTATGGGAATATACCTATGTAAGGTAATATGTTGATTTTATACTTTTTGGTTTATACTTGTTGGATTTTTTGGGGCCATGAGGGTATCGAGATCCCTACTGAGTATCGTTAAACTCACTCCGGCAAGGGCTATGCCCGCACCTTGTTGTGTTGGTTGCAGAAGATGGACAACGCTGACTAAGACTAATAGTACCAGAACTGGACGGTGCCCGGAGGTGGACTATACGGCGTGTCAGTACATGGAGGAGATGGACGGATGTGGAGTGCAGAGGTGGCTTTCAGTACCTACCCATTGTGTAGGAATCCTGGAGGATGACCCAAAAGATTCTTTTCTTTATTTTTCATCAGTTGTATTGTATTCAGTGGCACTTGTACCTTTACTATTGGGCATGTATTCTGGCGCATATCTACTTTTAGCACTCTTTTGGTTATAAAGTTTACTCATGTTCATATCTTGTTGTGTTCATTTTCAGTTTATAAAAGCAATGCCTTCCTAATTTTAGGGAATTACTCTTTTGGTCCTAGTCGCCAGCCCCTAGCCTATGGAAGGAGGTATTGGGGTAGTCACGACACGATCTCCGGGGGACATGTCGTGACAATGTAAGTCAAGTTTTTTGTGTATGGGATGTATTTTTTTCATTTCAAGGATGAAATTAATTCCATAATTATTTCTTTACTCGTCATATAGTTTGTTTAATCATTTCTCAATTGTTAATGTGGAGAATAAATCTCACAATGTTGTGAAGATGGTAGGTCATGCGTATGCATGAGATACGATATTATTTCCTTGATGGTTAAATGGTATGGAATTGGATATTATATTAATTATAAATATTAATTATAATGTTATATTCATTATTTATATTTATTATACTCTTAATTATATCCATATAATAAATATAGTGTTGTATAAAAAGTTAAAGCACAAAGTGGAGAAGGTAAACCGTACATAGTCACGCATGGGGATATTGTAATTTTTATGAGGAATAAAATTAGAAATATGTTTTCACATGATTATAATAACATCTCAATATATGTAATATAATAGAGTTATTTATTTGATATAGAGAAAACATTGAAAGGGGAAATAGAAGAAGAAATGATCTTTGAATGTGATGATAAAACAATTATCTCTTTTTTGTGTATCTCATTTTGGTTTTCACAAAATGACAATATAGGATGTCTTTCTTCCTAGAGTGTGTCTTTATGAATGAAATAAGGGATTTTGGGAGACTAAATGAGTCATGGATGGTCGAAAAAATAAACATTGAAGGTTTGAATTAAAATAGAAGGAGAGGATCCCTTTTATGAGTTGAAAGCATCTCAACCAAAAAAATATTAGTCATTTTTTTCTTTTATTTTAAACCATATGAATTTAATTTATTGTTATTTATATATTTAATTTTAATAGTGGTAAATCCATTATAAATATTATATAGTTATTAATATTTACTTATATAGTGTAAATTGAGCATCAATAGATATTTTATGAAATTTTAGACCTTATAATTATCAATATGAAATTAGTAAATATTTTTATGATTTTTAATTTTTTTTTTTTAAAAATTATAAAAAATCAAAACTGTTAACTTTGACAGTTTTTTCTTCATTGATATAAAAAAAATTCACAATATAAGTTACCTTTGATGAAACACTATCAATATACTCCTATAATATCATAGTCAATTAAAAAATCTTGGACCACCTTAAATAATTTAAAATATGTTTTTTAAATATTTTTGAAATCATTTATTGAAATTTATATTAATAAAATAATTTCTATTTCACTATTGTGTAAGCCTTAATTGTAATTATTTAATACTTTGAAATTATAAATAAATTTTTATGATTTATTTAATGAAATTAGATTGGTAGAGATCACCTACAATATATTTTAGATCCTAGTTATCTCTATATTTAAATTAATATACATATATAAAATGAGAGTGTGACATTTTTTCTCATTCATTGATTTTCATAATATTAATGTCATATTCATGGAAAGTTGCAGTTAAGGGATTCAATTTAGTACCATAGATGATAAGGTTCAAATTTGGTAAACCAATTTTATTTTTTAGGTGATAATCTAATTTTATAATTTTATTTTTACCTTTAATTACATGATTTACAATTTACTGTGGTAATAAAAAAAATTCTCAAGTTACTATTCTTAATATCCAAAAAATAAAAGTATCCTATTAAAATTATTTGGAGCCAATGATTTCAAATATGGAATCCAAATTTCATAATTTGAAACACATAAGTTTCTGTAATTAATTTAAAATTAATACCAATTGACAAAGTGAGAAAACATACATTTTAAAAGTCAAAACCATCAAAATATTGACATACATTTATATAAAATTTTAATGATTAAATAATTTCAATGAATTAAAATATATTTAAAGGTAAATATAAAATCTAATTATACCATAATACCATTAAAAAATTTAATTTGACACAATAAATTATTTTGATTGAAAATGATTTTTTTTCAATTAAAAAATAGTATTTTTCAATATTCATCAATAAATTAAGGTTATCAGAAAAAAAAGAAAATTTTTATCCAAACTCAATTTTGATGTCCCACTACCAAATAACAAGTTTTTTTCTGTAAAATTATATATTTAAAAGTATAAAAATTTGTATTTTAAATGCGTTCTCCATTAATGGAGATAAAGCTGCATTATTTAGAAATACTTATTTTATTATAAAAATTCATTTTGTTATTATATAATGCCTAGGAAATACATAAGATGAATTTTAAATTTATGTAGAGAAAATAAAAATAAAAAAAATATTTCTATTTAAATCCACTAATTTAATGGCTAGGTTATATATCCTATTAAAAAATATTATTTTATTAATATATTGTTGATTTGTAAAATTGTCCCTCGCATATAACACAGGCCATCTCATAGTTTCGTGTAGAGTAATATTAACATATTGTTGTATAAAATAATGGAAGAATTAAATTTATGATTATTCAGATATGAGATTTTTCTAATGAAATTGGGTGTTACATTCTCCCTTACACCAATAAATTGCATCCTCACAATTTAAACTTCTGATAAATAACTATGGGATTGATATTTCAAAACAACATTATTGAAACCCTATATCGAAATAATATATTAAAGGGACCTCTATTTTAAAATAAATAAAGGTAGTTATGAAGGTAACTAGAAATAAAAGATACTATTATTCCATATAGGAAATCATATTCATGATAGAATGACCTGACCATAAAATTATGAAAGAGAGTGATAGAGAACATGATGAGGTGAAAGTTAACTACAACAAAGATATAAGTCTGCGAATAACTATGTCACCATTGGATTCATCAAAAAAAGGACTAGCCTGGCATTTTTTATTTCAAGATTATTTCCTTAAAGCTGAAGAACTATTTTACAATTCAGAAATGCACTGAATTGATTTAATTCCATGTCATAAGATTATTCATATTCTTCAGTTTTTCATCAATCTATTTTCACTTCATCTTTTACACATTGAAATTAATGTTCAATATGTATTTTTCGCACCTAAATTAGTTTTGATAAATTATAAGGCCCACAATTATTTATTGAATCCTATAAATATATTCTAAAACCATAAAGGTTATCCGAAAGAATCCAATAAATAATAATTTAACCACAAAATATAATATCTAATGTTTATCTTAGACCATTAAAACCTTTAATATTATCCAAAATAAATATTTCCAAGCCTAGAGGCATAAATTTAAAGAGAAGGTCACATGAATCGATGCATATTTTTTCCTCATATTATAATCATGTGAATACCTTCATTATGCATTCAAATAAAATATGTTAAAACCCTAAATTACAATTAAACCTTGTATGACATATATTATTGGATACACTCCTTAAATTCAATTTTTTTGAACTCGAAAAATGATGGAATAAACAAACCATTAATCATTCCCAAGTTATTCAATAATATCCAATTTACTTTATCAAAATAAATATTATCTTTTTTCCAAAATTATTATCACATTATAAAAACCATTTCTAGGGTTATCTTACCCTCACCCATATATTTTCCAATAATTTGAACATGAAATTATGTCACTTTACATGGTACTATACAATCTAAAATCTTTAATTAAATATTGTAGCAGTACAATCCACATATACTATATAATTAATTTATCTAGTATATTACTAATTCAAATAAAATAATTATTTAATAGGAATATTAATCATTAATTATCCAATATCATCATATATATTATATTCTGTTGATGATCGGGATATTGATTAACATAATGTCTCATCTAATTATAGTTGAAGAATTGTACATTAAAAACCTTATTCATACCCTTTAAATCGTGAACATGCTGCTCTTTTTCCACACATATAATATATCCCCATCCCCTTCATGCATTTTCCATGGTTCTTTTTTCCACAATTGTCAAATTTGGGAAAATCCTTCTTTCCATTCACCCCATTATCCATCTTTTTCACTTCATTCAACTTCTTCTCTTACTTCCCTTAAAATCCAATGTCTTGGAGAATTATTTAATTAACTTATTAATACTTAATACTATTTCATAAAATGATGAGAATACATGGATGTCTATTTAATTTTGAAATATCTACTTAATACCATGAATGATATGATTCTTCTTACTCATTGGTTCATGTTCATTGATGAGGTTCACATTTATTCTTCTAGGTACCATTTCTAAATGATGAAACACACTAGTGTAGATCATATCGAAATTGAAAATTCAAAAAATAGAGAAATGATTGATATAAATTGAATATTTACATGTATCCTGTCACATAAGCATAAAAAGTGTTTCTTTGGGGACATACATACTCATAATACTTCAAAAAAATTATATAAAATGTGAATTAACCTAAGCATATACCATTAGAGTATCAATATAGAAGCACAAAAAAGTAATTTTTTCATGTACCCGGTTTCCTCTAGTCAATACCAAAACACCTAGTTAAAGTTATTACTCTTAGGAACATCTTTGTAAGAACCACGTCCACTTGAAGTATCCAAAAAGGGATTTATTTTCTAGGAATACCCTCATAATCTCTATATTTTTAAATTCTAGGGGATTCATCTATACATGTCCTAAAAGTATCTCTTAGGGTAATGTTTCCAAGTAAAGGTTCTCTTAAATATAGTTTACAAGGATGGTACTAAACATAATTTGATATCAATTGTAACACCCTGACCCCTGTTTCCCAAAGTCTTTGAAATTTTTTTATTGGCATGATCACAATAAAATCAAATTTCAAAAGACCGGTTAGTTTAGTATCCTTTAAAATACTAGATTCATACATATGTTTTTAATTTTATATTATTATGAAAAGAAACATATTATCACCTTTGAGAACAATCATAACACATAGACTGTCATTTCATGTCTATCATAATATACTTCTTCACATCATGTTAAAAAATGAAATAAAAGAAATTCGTGTGCTTAGATTCTCAGTATCGATAAAAAATATACCAGAAGCTATCATAAATAATCACAAAATTTTAAGGATAGGTATAAAACAGAAACATAATCCTGTAAAACAACATCATTACCACAATATAGCATGAATAAATCAAATAATTCCATTTAAACATTAACATGGATATTCAAATTATCGAATAATCGCATGAAATATCAATAACAAATATCCTATTGAGAAAATTTATCATATCAAATATCATAGCCATGCCGCCAGTGCCTCATTAAAAGAACATTACCATATCATCAAGGAAATACTCCAAGATAGTAGTGGGTCTCATGAGACCTACTAATGCATCTTTGGGATATAGCAGGCATATCCCGTCACATACTATGTCCAATGAATTCCACATATTAAAAAGGGTGAAACATAACTTTAACATTCATATTCTAACTAGCATACAAAATGTTAATTAACAAACCATAAAACATGAATGGTATAATTCTAGGACATCTAAAGTTAAATATTTCATAAACCCTTCAATACAATATTATTGATTATATCATAATAATTTAGCTTCAAATAATCATAAAATTCAACAAAGGATTTTGAAAATGATGAAAATAATTTAATAAATTCATTAATTTTTTTGAAAGAAATATCCCTTTTTTCATTGAAATAATTTATAAGCCACAAAATTATAAAAGAAAACATTTTTTCTGAAAAATAACCTCAGATGATTTTATATAAATATTCAAATTGATAATGTGTCAGAATGGAAGGAAATATATTCTTACATAATATAAGATAAAAAATAATTCTTTACATAATTTTTCAAAAATGTTATAATGTTCATCCTTTCGAAAATGACCAAAATATTCCATTCAAAAAAATTTGTAAAAAGAATTATATGCATAGAAAATTTAAATAATTGTTAATTATATTTTTAATTGCATTTAATAAACATAGAAATAGACAATAAGGCTGTCCCATTAGATAATTATGTATAAGAAATCACATTTATTTACGATACTGTAAAATTAACCCTTACTTTATACTTTCGATTAGTTGAGATTGTGTTCAAATCCAGCATAATGGTTAAACCATGTTATTAAATTTTACTAGGTTCATATCCATATTAATTATATCATATATGATCCTATTATATCACTTTGTTAATAGTATTTAAATATTATAATTATTTCGTGTGTTATATATTTTGTTTTGTCATTCCGGTTTTCCTTGTATGTCTTGTTTTTTATACATAGATTATAATTTATGCATTAAAAAGTTAAATTAAGTTTAAAATTATTATTTTTAATCATCATATAAATTTTATAATCATTCATAAATTGTTAACCTGGAGAATTAATATCACCGCGTCGTGGAGACGATTGTCCTTATGTATGGACGAGTGACGATATCATTCCATTAACGGTTCAATGGAATATAATTTTATGGTATATTAATTATAAATAATCATTATCAGGATATATTTATTATTTATATCCATTATACAAATCATTATATCCATCCAATTAAAGAAGTGTTATATAATAAATTACCCCACCCTATAGAGATGCTAATTCGTACTTAGGCATGCATAGTGATATTGTTATTTGTATGATGGATGAAACAAGAAATATGGTTGTCCCATTATTATATTAACATCTCAGTATATTTATGATACAGATTTATTAATTTGATATGTAAATAACAAAGAAAAAATATGTTTATGAAGAAAATAACATTCAATGAGTTGATAAAACAATTACCACCTTTTCGGGTATCTCATTTTGGTTTGCACAAAAAGGCTACATAGGACGACTTTCTACCAAAAGTATGTCCTCTAGGATGAATTTATGTTTGTTGAGAGAGGAAATTTTCAGGGGATGTCTGATCGAAAAGGCTTTAGAGGTGTGAATTAAAAGATAAATAAGGAATCCCTTTTATAAGAGAGGGGTGGGGCACCATTGGAAATACCAAAACAATGAAATTTATAATGAATAATTTTTAAATAAAAATGAATGAGAAGGGTATAATTTAAAATATAAGATGATTTTGGGTCAAAATCATCCAAAAAAATAAAATTTATAGATGTTTTTCTTTTTTTATACACTATCATTTTAATTTATCCTTGTATAATCTATATAATTTAAAGTATGGAAAAAACATCAAAATATTAAATGGTAATTAATATTTATTTATAAGGTGTAAATTGTGCATAAATACATACATTATACATTTTTATACATTATTTGTATAAATTTTTATTTTTAAAATATTTTTTTGATTTTTTAATAATTTAATACAATGTTATTTTTATAAAATATCAATATTATCAATTTTGACACTATTCATTTCATTGAATGAAAAAAAATTCACAAAGAAGATAACATAAAACAAAAAAATATAATATTCTCATATCATGTCATTTAATAATATAAAATTCAGGTATAACCTTAATTAAATCAAATTATATATCTATAAAAAAAATTAAATCATTTATTTAATATTTCTAGTAATGAAATAATTTCTCCATCAGCATTGTGTCATCCTTAATGGTAAATATTTAATATATAATAGTTATAAATAAATTTCTATTATATACCGAATTATATTATATTTCTAGAAACTACCAATAGTCTATTTTTTCCCAGTTATCCCTATATAAAAATTAATACAATTTTATAAATTATGTGTGTTATATGTTTTTACATTCAATGATTTGAATAATATTAAAGAAATATTCATGGGAATGTGGCCATTATGTTTTTCTATTTAGAACCGCATATGATAAGGGTATAATGTTTTCATCCAATAGGATTTTAATGTTTTTAAGGTAATTTTATAATATTATTTTTATCATTAATTTACCAATTTACCCTTTACAATGGTAATAAAAAATTACTAAAGTCAATATTCATAATATCCAAAATATAAATGTAACCCATTAACTTAATTTTTATCATGTTATTCAAAATATATAATCCATTTTTTATAATTTTAAAAATGGATGTTTAATTAATTAAGAAAATAATAATTTCTATTGTCAAAACAAGAAAATGAGTTTTTCAAAAGTTATAACCATCAAAAGATTGACATGTGTCTATATCTGGTCTTGATGAGAAAATAATTACAATGACTTACATTATATAAAATGATAAAAATATAATATAATTATATATTTAAAACATTCAAATGCATATTTTAACATAATAAATTATTTCGATTAAAAAAGTTGTTTCCAATTAAAATTTATTATATTTCACTATTCATCAAAATATTAAAGTTATCAATGGAACACCAAAAATTCATCCTATCGAAATTTGATGCCCCTATTCAATAGAATATGTTTATATTGTCAAATTTAATATATAAACATATAAAATATTATATTTGAAATTGGTTCTCCATTAAAAGGCGACAAGAATGCATTATTTAGAAAAATATTTCATTTATTTAAATAATTGAATTTGTTATTTTATCATGTCTAAGAAACACATAATATGAATGTTTAAATTATATGGAATATATAAAAGTAAAAATGTGGTTAATACTATTCATAAACTCTAATTTAATATATAATATATATATATAATTGAATTATAATATTTTATTAATATATAATTATTCAGTAATGTTGGGCCATGCCTGTAACACAAGCCAACTCATTCTTATTTATATCATAAGCATAACATGGTGTTGTGTAAATTTAAAAGAAGAATTAAAATAATGTTTATTTAGAAATGAAAATATTGTAATGTATTGAGGTGTTACAATTTTATTTATTAAAAATAAAACTATTTCACTCCATGGTTACATGGAAATATATATAAACCATTTTTTCAAAAATTTATCATCAAAACACCCTACTCATGAATAAGATCCAATGTTATCCAATATTAATGTTAAAAATTGGTTTTGGTACCATGATTTAACTTGATATAGTATTAAAATTCACTATTTATCGATAGAATAAAATACTAAATAATAAATAAATCAAAAAAAATCTGATGTGTAGGTGGAAATTCTTCGGCCTCTTCTTTTACAAATCCTAATACCAAAATTTAAAATTTATAATAAAATAATTGACCAAGAGAACATATTTATCATAATAAAATATCAATTTGTTCCATAAATATAAAAGGACCACTACTCTAACCTTTGTAAATTTACATATGTCAATGATAGTTTATATTTTAATTAATTAATAATTAATATTTCACAGAACTAATTACCTAAGACTACATCATTGACAGAAAAAACGATTCAATGAAAAAAAATCACTAAATATTTCACAACCACAATACCCCACCCAAAACCATGAAAAATAGAAAATATGTCTTAGTAAATTTTTTGATACACGAAATACCCATAAATACCATAAAAATTATAATTAATAAATTTTAATTAGAAATTAATGAGAATAAATAGTGAATATTGACAATTAAAAAATAGAATAGAAACACATCACACCTCTCCCCATGATGGGATTGTAAAAATCTTCAACTTCAATTGTATAATTCTTCTATCCCAAAAAATAAAAATGATAACTATAACCAATACCTTTATGAAAATATCTTTAACTAACTTTATATTTCCACTGAAAAACATCACCTTTCATTGATTGATATGTAAAATGATAATAGTGTTGTGGTTAAAATAATTATTTTAGAGGTAACTGAATATTGTTTGGAGGACCATAAATAAGAAAACATAATGTATCTGGTGATTATAATAATTGAATATAATTATATGTTTATAAATTATTCCTATCACCCATATAATGTAAATAAATTATAAATCAATAATTTTTATAATATATCCCACTACCCGCTCAAGATTTCATAGAAGGATCATGAAGAGTGCTAATTTTTTTAGATAAACCCCTTATATCCTTACAGAATAAAGAAACATAGCCCATAGATATACACTAGACTATAAAATACTAATGAATCTGATAGTTACTAGCTCAAACCCAATCAAAAATCACATCATGATCACCCACATTGGTGAACATACTATTTCACAATATATCTATCATCATCTTAATCGAAGGATAAAGTATTTCATCAAAATAAATAGATCTCAACACATTGAAAATGAATACATTTTAGGATAATTATGAAACCAAATTAACATTATTACAATCCCTAAAAACTATATATATCATATTTAGACACTAAAATAACATTCTAATGATCCATATAGAAGATCACCAATAAAATCCATTCAAAAAAACTCTTGAGAAATAATCTATAAATCTAACCGTTATTGATCTTTTAATAGATCAATCCAACCTAATTATCAACTTCAAACTAATTAATATCACTTCCAATGACATATGATACTCCATTAATATCCAATTAATGTGGAATATTATATTATAATATTATATCTAGCTTTTAGTTTCATTAATTAATCGAAATCCTAAATATAATTTAAAACATATTTAATGAAAATAAAAAAGCAAGGTGATACAGTCCTCATCCATTATATGAATAATATGTACAATGAACTACTTAGTTTTATTTGGCATTTGAAACACCTCATCTCATATAAAACTTGTAGGTTAACATAATAATATGAAAATAAACATTATGATATATATATGTTATCAAAACATCTCCCACAAATATGATTCTATATTTAAATTAATTTTCTCTCATTTATAGGGGTATATTTTCATTATATTAAAACACACAATAAAAATGAAATACATTCTACATGATGAAATATCACACATAATATAGTAAATTAAAAATATAAGTATATCCTTCGTTAATCATTAATATATAATCATCTCCTTTTATAAGGTTACAAAGTCCCTCTTCATTAAATAATGGTGATCCTTATTTTCATGTTTTATAAAAGATCCATAATACTTGTTATAAACATCAAAATATATCCTCATAATTTTGTACTCTAAACACTATCAAAAAACAGAATCTATATTACTACTCTGTAATGACATAATTCTATTCAGCATCCATCCCAAGATAACCTATAACATTTATTGTTACTCCCATAACCCATCAAAAATAGGTTATGCATGGTTTTAAGAAACCATTTGTTTAATATAAAATGAGTAAATAATTTTCCATTTTGAATTATAGATTATGTTGTAAAATAATAAACATATAAGGAAAACATAGAATATATTAAAATATCTAAAGTAAATGTCATGTATATTATTAATGTATATAGTCCCATATTTGAAAATTTTAAATATAACTTGTATAAATATAATAATTTGGGTATAAACACCAAAACATGTAATAACACATAGAAAACATTGTTATACCTCTGTGATAGTAATCAAGTACTCATAGTACATTTAATAATCAACTACTAAGATATGGTTGCAGAGCTACACGACAAACATAACCATAAATATCTGAAATATATATATAAAAATTATTTCCAGGATTAAATATTCTATGTATATCTCTACTATAGAATCTAAATACATGAATGTGATTTAATCATGTTAATTCATAATTTAGTGTAATTATAAACTACTAGACCAACCATGTCCAATATAGTGAAATGTCTCATGATCTACCCATAGATTACAATGTTAACCATCTTCAAATGAAAAATGGTATATATATATATATATAATCACCTCACTAAAATCAGTTAAACCATGTATCCTCACGAATTACCCAGACCAAACTAGTAGGATTCCCCAACCATTAAGTAATATCATTCCACTATAAATGATTCCATAATAGTACCATGGTAATACAATATTTCCTTAAAGTGGGGATAATATTAAAATATTATTCAAAAGGATATCTTGATAATTCCAAGAGATCTTGAAGTTTTTTAAACACTCAAAATTTATTTAAGGAAATAATGATTTCTATGTCATTATATTTATTTAGAATTATATTATGGGTATCAGATTTGGGGAATGATTACATAATTCCTAATCTAGTATGAAGATAAAGGGTTTTAAAATTAGGGGAGTATGTTCTTGGATATGTATTATTACTTATGCATTTATTTTGGTGATTGGATGGAATCTAGAGAGTGACTAGATAGTTCAATGTGTATATTTTTTATTACGATCAACCGACTACAACATAGCCATAGGTGATCTAGTGTGGAATGAGTGTTGGATTTTTTATTTTTCTAAAGGATTAGAAGAAATACTACATCATAAATGTAGTTTACATTGTATTTTTGATATGTATAGACCATTTATCAAACGAGAGGGTCTACTAATATTGGTTCTTATGAAGAAGGAGAGTCGGGTTCTTCTATTATAAGGGATAAAATATAAAGAATAGTGCTGGTCCAGAGTGTTTCTTTATGTTATTTCACTAAGATGCTTCCCATGGGATAAGTTATGCATCGATTGGGGAATTTAGGATATTGGGTTTCCCATATAGGTAGGATGATCCATGGAGCATTACTTAATGACATAGTTAGTTGTGGATATGTGCACTTGTATCATGGACTATTTGCGTCAAAATTTAACTTAATGTTTTTAAGAGGGTAAAACTACCATTCCAAAGTTGTATCCAATTGATTTCAAGGTTATGTGGGGTTTTGGTGAAGATCATTCATCAATATCTCCCCCTCTCCCCCATGTATTACCCACCTTGAAAATGATGGTAATTGTTGTGATTTTGTGGAAATTTTAGTATTCTATTTAATTTCATCATTATATCATCCATACATTAATTTGATATAAATTTCATGTCATATTATGATATTACTTTAATTTAAATATTTGATGAACACATTGAAATCATCCTAGTTTAATGGTTCTCTCAGGAAACATTGTAGATGGGGTAAAATCTGTAAGAATGCCAAAAATATTAGAGGATTCTGTGAAGATGTGAAATTTATTGATCATTTCATAAATTAAACCTTTTTATTTTATTTTAGAAAATTAAATTAAAATTATATGATTAATAATTTTATTGTTTTGTCTTTATTTTGTAACACGAGTTGTAGTATAATCATTGATAAGGCATGTACATGATTTTCTAAAGTGATATATCTCATGTAAAGGGTTGAAATCGGCTATTGAGGTATGTTGTCTTAATAGTATAACGTCGTATATTTTTTTTGAATTTCATTATTTCTTTCCTGCATGTTCATGAGACCATTTAAGGAATAGAGAGTTAATATTCCAGAAATAAATAGTTTTTATGATATTAGTCCTCTTAAACATAGGAAAATATTTCATTACCCCTTTTTCTAATAGAGATTAGCAATAAACTATGTCACTAATGGGTGATGGTGTTTGATGAGTTGGTGAGAGCACTTGAGTAGGTATCAGGATTTGATATGAGTAATTACAATATTAGGATCTTTTTATATGGATATTTTTTTATTATTTGTGATTATTAATCATAGTGGGATTACTAAAATTGTTATAAACTACAGTCTTAATAAGCATAAACCCTTGTGGAGGATTGTGAAATATCCCAAGGACTTTGAATTGGGATTCCATGGGGTGGAATAATTTTCATGGTATGGTCTTAGGAGAGTGAATGATATTTATGTGGTTTGGAATGTACATGAAAATTTGTTCAGTATTAATATATGGTATAATATTTCATCAAGGGAAAACATAAGTTAGATAGTATAAATATGTAGTGAATGAGACCAACATTATGTTACCTAGTGAAAAAACATAATAGTCATATGATGACTCATGGTGGTGATAACAATATAGGGGGATTTATTAGGGATATACCTAGATATGATAAGCTATATATGTTTATTAATATGACTTATTCCATTCTAGTTTCTCTTGTGATAGGTTATCGATCATTTTTTTATTGTTGTGGGTTGTGATTAATATCCAATATACCTGTGAGATGGTGCTAGTATGACTTCTATGAGTGAGTTGGTGTCATAGTGTGTAATTTTTCATGGCTTGATTTGAGATAGGATTTTTGGATTTAAACATAGTGGCCTCACCTTGAGTAATAAGGATATGGTTGAAACATATATTTAATTATAATTTTATGGTTTTATTTCCAACCGAGACTAGGTTAAACCATGAGTGATTGGTTTTGGGTTTTAGAAGGGACCAAATCATTAAAGAAAATATGTGGATAACTTTTTATTGTGTTAGAGTACATTAAGTGATCGATGACTATATATCCATGGGTTATATGGCTAATATGGATGATATATTGATGATAGACACCACACTGATTAAAAATTTATTGGTCAGTTGTAGACATTTGACTTACATTAGTGATAATTTCAGTCCATTACTACAGATAAGTGGCCATACCTTGTTTGATAAGGTCAGTTTGGGACATGTATATTGAACCTTACCTTATATCATTATGGTAATATATGACTCATGGTAAGATTCCAAAACCAATTTCCAGGATATTAGAGTAGGTAATGGTTCGATTACATCAGGTGAAATGATTATTTCACTATGAAAAAGTATTTTCGGTCTGGTATCATGGTGTCTATGTTAGCACACGATGTACTGATGACCATATAATCATAATGGTATATTTATCACATAACATCTGAGGGTAAACTTATAACATTATTATTTTCTTATAAAATAATACACATTAATAATGGAATGTATTATTGTCACAAGGTATAACACTATTGTGATGTATTTATCCTTCCTTGTTCATATGCACACCATATACCTACTTTTGGTTGTGCATAAGATGTGTAGTATATCAGACTAGAGTATCTCTAATGGTGTTTAAAAACATGGATTTGATTATGTGTTGGGGGTGATGGAAGTTAAACTTTTTTATTTGTGTTTTTCTTATTTATATATGAGTTAATACAAATAGGTGACTATTTTGATATAAGATAATACAAAAAAATTAATTTTTCATTCAATGGATGTTATTTATTATATTTATGTAGATTAATGTTTTCTCGATGTTTGTTGGTTATTATCATTATATCTTGAACCTGATTTGAGGGAACAATTTCCCCATGGTATGTTTTAGGCACCAAATACTAGTAAGTATCCTTTCATATATGAATCAGTGCACATAAGTCCCCATGATACATTTTATAGGGTATTGGGGAGTGTCCATTGAGAGGTGTGTAAAACATTAATATCAATGTATTTTTTTATTACCATTTCGGAAGTCAATAGACAATGAAATTATCAAAAACTAACTCACTTCATCAACAAATATGACACAAGATCCATCATATTGTAATAAATAATGTGTGTTTTTAATTCTTACAAGTTGATGAATATAACTAATGTATCCATGAAAACATAATAAGAAAATTTTTTACACAAGAAAAAAATCAATCCCTAAATCAGTCAAATTTGCAAACAAAAATAGTAAAATATGAAACAAAAATATAAATCAATAAATAAATATGTATAATGACAAGACATATCCATAAAAAATAATAAAATTTAATAATACTACTATTTTGATAAAATTATTATCTTAAGAACACTGAAAATGATATAAATAAATATCCATGTGATTTATGGGTTTAAATACCACATTTCCACCACTACAACTCTGAATCATATTTTATGAGAACCCACCAATAAAAATTGGTTCTTTCCCCTTCCTGAATCAAGCATGAAATAGTATATAAACAGCCATTTGGTGTATGCATGCCATGAGATCAACCATATAGTATGGTCCAACAAAATGTTTCTAAAGACTAGATATTTGAATAAATCAATAATATAAAATGTTTTATAGAATAAACTTTGTTTAAATCAAATTATCACAATTATTCATAAAACTGATTTATAGGCACATTGAAATAGTATTAAAGGATAGTCATGAAGGAAAATATCATATTTGGAATTAAAAAATTAAATTCAAGACATCCATGAGATTCTAAAAATAAAATACATATATATATATATATATATATATAATACATTTCTAAAATATAAACAACTAATAAATTATAAAAATAAAGCAACATGCCGCCATACATAGGATTCCAAATTTATAATAGGTCATGTAAATATTGAATCCCCACACCTCACGTGGAAGTGTAAAAATAAATAGGCTTGTATGCAAATAGCATCTATAGAACTCCTGAATAAAAATATTATAATTCCAAAATATGCCTCCCCAACATTACAAGGGTTTTATTTTTTTTATTTCATAATATAAATATTTATATAGAGGCTAAAGGACAACTATCCATGCCTATCCAAGACTGCCATCGAATATCATGGAACCCATGTGTTTTCCACCTCCCAGTTATGCACCATTTTCACAATTGAAATCAATTACAAGGGGGTATCCAATCAACAACAATACAACATTTTCAAATAAATATAAAATTGCCTAACTTTTGAATATATTTCTTCAAATAATTTTCAACAATTATTATTTTTCCACATCCAATACTTATATATTAGAAATAAAATTGTTCCATAAAACTATAAATAAAAACATTTAAAAAACCATGACTGAAAAATTCATATAATAATTCTATTTTTGAGAATTAATGAATTCTGACACATCAAACTACCAACCCATGTTTCAAGAAGAGAAACCAATAGTAATAGAAGCTCTTAAAATATGATATTAATCAATGTGCCACAAAATTAAATCTATATATATAGATACATTATATCCTAGTGTTTCATATCTACTAGGAGATGTGAAATATATTAAATAAAAAATAAATAAAAAGAGGGCATAAGGAAAACCACATATTGAGATAATAATTTAATACGTAGTTGGATATCCCACCAAATTCTCCCCATGAGAGAATCAGAGAAGATGAATTGGGAAGGCAGACTGTCAGGATAAATACTAGAATAAGGAGAAAAATAGGGTCAAATCACACCACGATATAATAGAGAAAATATATAAGAATTATAACCCAAAATATTCATGATGTGAATGATCATAGATGAATCAATTCACAAAATGAATATATGGTACTTATTGAGAATAAAAGGATGTGAAAATTAGATTCCCTACCATTAGAAATGAAAATTCATCCCAGATCAATTCATTATGTGAACTTGTGTTTCAGGTTGTCAATCACTAAAGCAGAAATCGTAACACTCATTCAAGGAGTCAAACTCCTAAAAAATCATTTTATAAATATGGATTAAAATAAAAGGTATTAATGAAGAATTATATAGCTAATATTAGCACTAAGATGAGACAATATTCCCAAATATGATGCTTTTTATTCCAAGATTGTCATGAATAATATATTGGGTCCAAAATGAAGGTAGGGAATTTTCCCCCCTAAAATGATTCTATATCACATGTCTCAAAAGAATATGGAAGTTATTTCATATCACACTAAATAATATAACAGATTTAAAATATTGAATCTTCCCAAAGTAACAAAATATATTTAATATTTTATTAACATCGGAGGTATATGGATAAAAATAGAGTTCCATAAAATATATTACTTGATATGTGTCTGTTTGATACTTATTGAAATAAGATACACAAAACAAATTATGAATTGATTTCAAGTGAGGAGGAAAATCAAGATGACATAAATCCTTTTCAATATTTCCCTTGATTTAAAATATAATCAAATTTTTCAAAGACATCATACCTCGAGTCCCATGATATAGATTAACCAACCCAGCTGAAATGATTAAGAAATCCAATTCATCAATTGTTTACTCAAGTGGATGGAACTGTTGATCCACATAATACTTATACCAACTCTAACATGTAACCATCCCTTTAATTGTAGTTTCAATAATATCTGAAGTCTCCTAGAAAATTATCATCCCCAAAAATTATATTTCAGTTATCATGGAACCAATATGATGTGCTAGATAAGGTAGACCATAAAAGCATTCAAAGGGAGTAATTCTAATAGATGACTACTATTTATTTTTATAATAAAATTAAAAGAAAAAAAATTCAAATAACTTCCAAAGTTGAACAAATACACATGGATAGAATACTCTTGAATCCAATTAACATTCTATATTTAGCCTTCTATTTGAGGATGATAGGCTATGATCAGCCTATACATAGATCACATCCCCTCCTGTAGGACTTTCCAACATTTATAGGAGAGATCATGGACTCTATCTGAAATAAAATACGGAACCCCTTCATTCCTCAAAATATACTTCACGTATAACATTCAAAAAACATCAAGATTATTGATATCTTGAATCACGATAAATTAAAAATTCTTTTTTAATTGATCATTCACTACCCAAATGTTTATCCTCCTAGGTAGTTGATGGATGAAAAATGATAAAAATACTGGACACCATTTCACACTACCATACTTGAATTGTGAGTGGATTATGTAGATCGTAAGGATATTGGAGTTCATAATTAATCAAATTTCTTGCAATGAAATGATAGAAATAATTTGTTGTGTCCCACTTAAAACAATGAAACTTAAACTAACACATCATGTCATTATATATCTTATTTGTTCATATGGGAATGATTAACTAGTGGTAATAAATTTTTTCCATCACATCATTTCTCTTGGTTGAGGAAAAAGTGAATGACTCTGAAAATAAATAATACATATAGGGATACCGACCACACTATGATTATCTTCCACAATATATTAAATCCCAGAGACTCCAAAATCCATCATCAAGTTAGTATTCTTAAAAATACAACTCAAGAATAGATTCTATCAACTGAGTTCTCACTATAAATACAGAATTCCATTTTTATCCATGTGTAATATTACAAATAAGACCCATAATTTTCCATTAATCCATGAAATCCAACATAATAATAGAGGGTCAATTCATACTAATAGTGCCCTAAAATTATATTAGCCATACTTAGGGAGTGGGTGATGTCAAATTTACATAGCTTCATGTTTTATAACCCTAACAACTATTTGAGGATAACGTGTTTCTATGAAAATATATATCTCATTACTTTTTTTCAAAATAAATGGTGAAACAATCTCAACATTTGTATGTTTCAAAAAATTAAGGGAATGGTTTAATACGAATTGATATAGTTCATGTGTGGGATAGTTATTCCAATAAAACCCATGATCATGAGAGTTATAGAACACAATGTGTTACCCAACCATAAAAACATGGCAAGACCTATTATCAAATAATCACAATAGACAACGTTGACCCTTATGGATTTTAGTAAGATAAGGAAATGGGTTGAGGTTAAACATTATTATATAATTTCATAGAACAAATTAGTAGATCCTAAATACTATAATAATTTCACTCTATTCATAGTGAAAGCTGTCAGGATTAATATATGATTTGATAAATTATTTACAAACCCAACATAATATTATGTTAGGACCCAAGAAGATATAAATATCGAAATCATTTCTTATCTCTACACAAGAAATTAGAGCTTTTAACATTGTGGGTAATATAATTTTTTAGGTTCTGAAACTATTTGTCCAATTAATTTAAATTATTAGATCTATATATAACACTTCAATAACATAGAATAAAGGAAATGATCAACTGTGTTTCCCTAAATGGTTCTCATGTAAAACTCATACTCTTATTTAGTTTATGTAAAAATTATGATTTATTCCATAAACACATCAATTAATGAATATTGGTGTTGGTGAAATTTTTTGTTCATAAACTCTATAATAATAAAAAGAACATTTTTCATTAAAAATTAAATCATGTGGAACTCAAATTGAACGTAATAACATCTGATGGTTGTATATAGAATATTTGACTCATTAATCCTATGTTAGTGGAAACCAACCTGAATATGAATCATAAAAAACCCCAAAACCCCATTATAATTGATAAAAAAGTATTAATTTTAGGAAAATGGAATTTATTATTGATCTATACCTGATTTATATTATGGTAATCAACACATAAACACATAGTCCTATTTATCTTCATTGAATGGTGGACTAAGGATGCAAAATATGAAACAGAAGAATAAATGAATCCATTTTATTCCAAATCATCAAATATATTTTTAATATATTCAAATTATTCTAGTTACATGCAATAAGAATGTAAAAATAGTATCTTTATCTCTTATACAAACCCTACAATAAAATCAACTCATATTTTAAGGTGTCGACCACAAATGTTGGATGGAAATACATAATTAATCTCTTTAAAACTAATGGAAGATCAAGACCCATTATAAAAGCTTCATGATCCACTAAACCGTATGATTTTGTCTTCCCAATATATTTAGTTATTTTATATATTGAATATATATTGGATCCAATTCTCATTGGTACAAATATGTGTACCCATCAAAGGTTGTATAAGACACCCGCAAATAAGCACAATTTATCTGAGCAATATGGTGAAGCCTCTAGTCCATCAGAATAATAATAATGATGACGTCAATATGAAAAAAATATTAAATCCTATAAATTTTAAAATTTAGATATAGAAAAGGTACACAAGAATATTTATAAACTCAACTTTCTTTCCATTCTTAAGGATCTTTCTATGTCCATAACATATTCAATGAGCTCCAAATCGAGGTTTAATATATTAAAAATGTAGTTTGAAATAATTTTTTATTTGAAAATGGTTGAAAATGGGTATTTTTTATAGGTGATTAAATTAATAAAATACCTCTCACATCCATAATGAACATCTTAATAAATTATGAAATCTCATTCATGAAACATAATTACTTCACTACAAAAGATTATGTTGTCCTACCTTCATAATCCAGTGGTTCAATTGTGATTTTCAAAGAAGAATTCAACTAATCCAATGATCCTCTCAGTACTGATGAGATTAAATAATTTTTTTGTAACGTAAATATTTATTCAATAATTTTAGATATTCCAAACATCCCTAGGAGAGGAAGATGTTTGGGGTTCCTAAAAATGAATATTTTGTATTCTTTTCCTTGACAATGTAGTATAATGTTATAGGTCCTCATCTAGCTACAGAGGTAGGAAATAAATGAATCTATTATTAGAATCCACATCAAAATCTTATAAAAGTCACATTTCATTACATCTCCCAACCATAACTGCCACTATCACCATGACCATATGTGGTATAAATTCCAATAAATCCATAAATTCCCTCCTAATCATTTTGATCAATGATATCCACATTCACATCCTCAATACAGAAAAAACGTTTTTGAAAGAATACTATATTATGGATATCTTATTTAAATCAATTCTGAATCCAATGTTCTATTACTTTTTCCTTTGATAAAATATGGGTGTGAAAATATTATTCTCAAATAATAGTTTTCATAATCCATAAGTATACCATCATACTTCTAATGCGTGATGAAATTTATGTTCATATGAATAAATATCATTGCTAGGTAAATTTATTTGGATTGGATGTCCCTAAATTCAGTATACTTTAATCCCTCATGCAATTGTTCTGAAACCATTGAATCCAAACACCTTCAACAATTACCTTTAATATTAAAGGAAAACACATCACCATAATGGAATCTGAAGTCTCCATGAAGATGTAGATCAATTCAATAATTCATCAAAATTCCCATAATTTTCATGAATCACTCATCCACTATATGGATGGTAGTTACTATAGGATAAAACATAGGATAACTTCATATATCCATCCTAGTATGGATCCACTGCACCAAATAGTATATGAATGAATGATTCTCCCTATACTAAAACATATACCATGTACACCACTACCTAAATAAGATTCTGATCTGTAAGAGAATTTACATATGAGAATTTTATCTATAATACCCCCTTCCAGAGGATTCTATGGGTGTATTATATGAGGAATATTACTACACCACATAAAATAAAAAGGGTAAAAATTCATTAGATCAGAAAATTGTCACAAAAAATATGGAATATTGTGATATTAAGACACAAAAATACATAGTACCTACAATACAAGAGAACATTAAAGAAATCCATGATGATATATATTTAGGAACTCAGTAATGACCTACCACATAATTACAAATATTCATAACTCATAAATACAATAACACCCCAAAAAAATAAATCAAAATAATCCCAGTCTGTGATACCATTTTTTCATCAACCATCACATGTCATACCTGATCATCTCAATCGATCAATTTTTTAGAAATACCTAAATATGTTTTTGGTTCCCTAAAGGCAGGTGACAAGTGACACAGAATCCAATAAAATAAATTTCGAATGATTTTAGTGAACAAAATAAAAATGAACAATATTTATCAACAATATAAGGGAAAAAATATCATATTTAAAAAAATAATTAAAAACACTAAAAAAATTCTCACTACAACTAGAATTCCAAATAAAATTCAATAAAATATTGGTGTGTTGAAAAGGTAGTGAAATTATTCGTCAAATAATAAGGGTGAATAGTGAGAACCCTCTCATTTTGACATATGGGTGAGAATCCCAGCATGAAAAAATCAGAACTCAAAGTTATATACCATGAGTACCATATTCCTCAACGTTTAACCATTCCATTTACAACACCTGAAATTTAAATTTCTACATAATCCAATTTTGTGTACACATGGTGTGAGCTCAATTATATAATAGGGTACCACCAAATCTTTTAGAAGATGTATCTATTAAATAAATCATCTGAAATAAATTCATCGAGGAATAAAAATGTTATATAAAAAATGTTTATAAAAAAGTTATTATTTATCCACATTGAAACAATTTTAAAAGAAATTTTGCGCATTGATTTATATAGATTGAAATAAAACAAGGAAATAAATCATTCCATAATGGTCTAGAAAGCCCATGCATAAATATATATATATATACAATTTCTAAAATATAAATCAATATTCAATTAAAAAAGAACATAATTGAGAACCATGGTAATGATTTCCATGTTATATTAGGTTAGGCCAATCTATAACCCTCACACCTCAAGTGAAAAGAAAAAATAACCACGTGTACACTCACACCAAATATCTAAAGCATCGTCCTATTTTAATAAGAGAACAAATATTTTTCTTCACTTTATTACGAAGGATTTAGCTATCACTTTCATAATATATTCATTTCTAGGGAGGATAACCAATTCGTATCCACTATTTTCCTATACCTCCCACATAATTCCCAGTCTCCCGTGGGTCATCCTCCTCTCACAAATACCCATGATCAAAAATCAAATCAATTCAAATGGGATGATTCATCAATTTAAATATATCTCTATAAAATAAATTATAACAAAAGAATCCTATAAAAATATTTTTAAACAGAATTTTGACCACCCAATCATTTTATAAATTATAAATAGATTTCATTGAATCAAATCCATTCCTTTGGAATAATTAAATTTTATATTTTTAAAAATTAGAATATTTTTTATTTATATGATAATTCTGTTTTTTGAATCCTCATTCTTCAAACACTTGAATCCTCCCAAAAAATAACTGCAACGTCAAGAGGTTGGGCGATGGATCTCATTTGATACCCGTCAAATCCATAAGACACAAATCAAAATCAAAACATCTACATCAAAAAACATGTCTTCTATAGGATTCAAGTGATGTTAGAACCAAATAATAAAGAGGAAAAAGCATATAATTCAGGAAGAAAATCATTTATTGTGATGACCCTTGAAGAACTATAGTGAAATTACAAAAAAAATCACTATGAGTATAAGGGATGATAGGTTCAAATGATAGAGACACTACTATGATTGAGTTTGGTAAATTGAAAATAGTAATTGAGTTAAATCACAATAAGGGAAAATGGGAAAAAATACACTTTTAAGATGGGGCCTAACACATTCACTTCATGAAATAGATTTCATGGATTGAATAATCTTATATCAATAATTACACATTTTTAAATTATAGTGTTGGTTGTGAACCATATGTTATGATGATTATATTCTCTACCTTGAGAAATATATTTTCTTCCCAGATTACTTGACAACATGTTGTAATTTTTCAGGTCATGAAATATTATACAAAACATATTATAACTCCATTGAAACCCCCCTAAATATGAATTATAGGTCATAAAAAGACAAATATAATAGAAAAAAATTTGATACCTAAAAAAGCATCATTTTGTCCTTAAATTAAATTTACCAATGATTATGATGGACCTCAAAGTAGTGATTCATGGAAACATTTCTAGTGAGATGTTTTATATGTTTTTATTAAAATTTAATTATTTTTTATTTGGGTAAATTCATTTATTAAAAATAATTTGATAGTAACGTTTTTTTGTTTTACTTACTAGCTGTCGTTATGAGATATCACATGAAACAGAGTTGGTATGTATGTTTCCATAGACATCTATTTTATTATTTGTTATTATTTCACTAACATGGTGTATAGTTTAATTTTTTGTAAATGAAAACTTGTACAGTAGTTTCTAGTTGGTTATATAGGATCAAATCTTTTGAATTGTAACATCATATTTTATTATGTAGAATGTTATTTAGATCTTATGTCCATTATTTCCCTTGTGGTTCTTATACAGTCTCTTCAATCATGGGAGGTATAGTAACCATTTATGGGTCTCTCCAATAATTATATTCCATGTGATATCCCACTTCTGGGTTATTGGAATATATTTTAATAAACATAATGGCTTAATAACATCTTATAAAGGCATTCTACCCTAGATATTCATTGTAGATATTTTCCTAACAGAACTATATGATTTTTGGGTTTCCTTGAATAGGATTTAGGAATGGTATAAAGAATTCCATGGGATAATATAATATCTGTTTCAGAGGTAAATATCAATGGGATTTGTAGAAATATGGTTATTAATCAAAGGAGATATGACTAGCGGTAGATCAAACAATACTAAATTCATTTGTTTTTTAATGAGGCTAAGGATGTAGTCGATCATTTGGAACCTTATAATAACTGAGATTACTAATTCCTATTATTCCATAATCATGGAATATGGAAGGGAAATTTGGATATGGGTGTTATACTAGGTTCAATAAGACAAGCCCTTTTGGAGTCTCAGTCGTGGTGTCTGACCATGTGTCAAGAGAGACGTTTCCCATTGTATTATGTCTATATTTTGTAGGATTTTATATAGAAATCATTGATTAGATTCATTGAGTTGTGATAATACCTTGGAAGGAAGATAGTAATTATTGGAAACTATTTTTTGGAAGTTTCTTAATATGTCAGGGTGAGTGTAATATATATACAAATTGTTCCATT
Organism: Viscum album; assembly: GCA_963277665.1. Taxonomy (NCBI): domain Eukaryota; kingdom Viridiplantae; phylum Streptophyta; class Magnoliopsida; order Santalales; family Viscaceae; genus Viscum; species Viscum album. The sequence continues at coordinate 443,798,207 of OY728129.1, forward strand.
TTTAGTTATTTTCCATCTAATTTTTATGTTATATATGAGAAATAATGATGTTACATTGTGATGGTAGATATGATTTTATGATTAAAGGTGGCATCATGTAATTGTCCATGTATAATGGTAAAACTAATCAATTATCATGTCTTAAGAAGGGAGATAAAATATTAATGCACATGGTGAGAGTTTTATAGGAATTCCTATGGTGAGGAATACACAAATATCTATTATAGGGTATGAACCTCATTGGGATGATGTTGTCAAATTTCATTGATGGTGTTATTGAATTTCCTGGATTGGTGGTGGTTAGTTATTTGTGAAATTTATTAGGTATGCTTGGACCAACCATCTATAGTAAATACATTGATTTATTAAAGATATGTTAGCTTTTTGCAATCGAGGTTCAGTTTGAAAATGTGTTGAGGATGTAGCTCAATTTATGGGGCTTGTAAAATCATTCATGGTTGAGGGACTCTAACATCAAACGTATCATGGATACAATGATATTGGATGGTGGATGTTTTTTATTTCATAATGATATTAGTGTGTAAATTGATTTGATCGTAATATTTCCCTATAGATTATAATATTCAGAAGAAGGATGTGATATTAGATATATTTTTTCCCTGGTATTGACCTTAGGGTGGATATTGATGTAATTTTAGGGTTAATAAAATCCACGTTCTATTTATTCTCATGTATAGAGAAATATGTATGTTTCCGTTTGGTGTTGTTGAAATTATTTAATTAATCCAACCGTGGAATGAATTTTGGTGTGGGTATTTTCTAAATCTAATGTTTCATATGATATTTAATTTATCATGAATGAGTTCTCAAATAACTTGTAAATGGTTGTGGAAGACTATTTTGTGAGTGATAATATAGAGGAGGACCTTCTAGGGTTTCAGTGTATAATTGGAATTTTTATGGTGGAAATCATGCATCATGTCAGTGTCATACTAGATGTGTAATTTTGGTTGTAAATTCTTTTGGCAGGGATCCCCATGGCTCAAAATTGGCCTAATTTTATTATAGTATTATGGTGGGAATAAAAATAGACCTTTATATGTAATGATTAGTTTTTCATTATTAATAAAGAGTTAATGGGGTGTTTGGTCCTGATCTTGGTGTTTCCATGGGTAATGAGTTATTTCCATAATTCGTGGTGAATATTATTTTTTGTGTTTACAATTTGATAAGAGATGAATGTAATTTATTAAGGTTGGATGGTAGTGAGATCATGGTAAATTGGTGACATTTTGAGGAATAGTTTTATTGACATGGTAGGACAATTACTTCTTCATCATAAAAATGATTGTGTATTAATGTTTGATATGACCCTAATACTTATGGATCCTTACATTATAATGATAATTAATTACATCAGTTAAATGTTAGGTGATATTTGGATAATTCAAACTCAAATTATAATTTTGAGTTAGGGATTATTTTTTGATGAATATTTTCGATATGATTCATTTGTTTGGTAAGTGATTTGGTTTCTAGGTAAAATGATATAGAGGGATTGGGGTGAGATGGTTGTTGAGTGGTAGATGAATGTAGATGATTAGGAAAAATTCCCATGAATTTTTAATGGAATGCGTGGGGCCTTTAAAAATTTAATAAAATAAAAGAGGATATGTCACAACCAAAATTGTTGAATCATAGTTTTGTTATAGGGGAATAATCACATCTTATCCTAGAGACTACATTGTGGTCTATTCTCTATGGCCCCAAGAGTCGGATTCTATAACTTGTAGGGGTGATTTGTACATCCATACACAATTCCATTATGGTTTTAGGGGTTGAGGTACAACACTAGTTCACATGGTATACACATTAAAATGACCTATGGGGTTTTCATTATGCATATATCCCCAAACGAATATTTTCTCATAGATCCATAATCCATGATGAAACAGGAGGCTGAATAAGGGGCTTATAAAATTAACACTTAGTTAATAAATTAATAGGTCTCAATAAATGTTTCTATAAATGGTAATATTAATTATATCAATCGTTATAATTTTATGTGAAATAAGAAATTTAGGGACGAATATTTGGTTGGATCCTCCCCTTATCTACCTATGTTCGAACTACTAGAAAGTGGTGTTTGTTGTTCAATTATGTTGAGAATATATATATGTTCCCCTATATCATCCTCCAATATTTTTTGTTTTCATATGTGATTAATTTCATAGTTATTTACAATAGGGATCTGGGAGATATTTTACTATATCATGGTGAAACATTCTAGATTTGATAAGTATTTATTTTCACTTGACTAGTATTGTCTCGAAAGGGTGACCCAGTCGTGTTTTGAGTGGATTTCGTGAGCAGTCGACAACCATATATTATTTCATCTATTATTTGAATGTATTAATTTAATAAATTAATAATTAAAAATAAATTATTATGGTAATAAATTTTCGGTTTTTTGGATTTATATTGGATCTAATGTGACTGTATGACCAAGGAAAATGCATGAATGGGATTGGATAAAGAAATTTAGAGATTGGAGGGGGTTTAACACTTGTATCGAGGTAGGTGATACCTAAAATAAAATAAAATATACATATTTATACTTGATTTCATTATTTATTTCATGTTTTAAAGACCATGTAGAGTTATAGGTTCTTATATATACCATTCATAAAGAGATATGATTTTTTAAATCCATCAACACTTATATAAAGCGATTCATAAAACATTTGAGTAATTGAGATGTTTCGGAAACTCTATAGCCATGGAGAGTGTCTGTATATAGTGTTTGTGATGTATTTTTTATGGTTATGGATGTGACATGAGTTGCAGGGATATTTATTTTATTTTGAGGTATTCTTTTTTAAGCATGAAAGTCATATGACTAATGGGAAGGTCAAGATTATCAATACATCTCAATCCTAGTAACCATAACCACAAATGATTAAATGGTTAATTTATTGAGGTTTTGGATTAGGAATACTATGGTTATTAGTGTTAATTTTCATTGTATTGTTCATGAGCATCAGAACCAAGAGTTTTGACTCTAGAGAAAGTCATAATGTTATGGCTAGGATGACTATTCTATATGAATGGTTATTGAGGGTGCTGAAATGATATTACTGAGTTGGAAGAAGAATCTGTATAAATAATCCAATTGTACATATTAATGAGTAAGTTGAGTATTCCACTAAGTAAAAATACAAGGTTGGATTGAAGATGGATATGCATATCTGTGGTGACATTTTCATCATTTTTTATGTGATTCATGAACATATTTTTGTTATGATGATTTGTTACTTATCCTCGTTTGGGTTATGTAGATCATATATCCTCAAACAATCATGTATTAAAAGAAAAAAAAGGACAACCATGAGTTGTATAGATACTATGTGTACATTAATTCATATCATATATTGAGTGAGAAGTTACATGTTGATACATATGGAATTATCATGTGTATGGATGTTCTATTGTAATTTTACCATGACTGAGAAGGTAGAAACAATATTAAGGCCTATGATTAGTTAATACCATGACTGAAAATGTAGTAGTTATATAAGGGATGATGCCTTTAGTGATATGGTATGTTTGACAATGTACTAAGTGAGTTGAGTTATTTTAAGGAATGAATATAGAGCATTTAGTGAGATTTATTCTCTAATTGAGATATAGATGATAGAACCACCCTTTAGTGACTTGTTAAATTATCACATATGACAAAGGAAAACCATTAATGAGAACTCCATTATAGGAAAATAGACATGAGTCCCTTGATTGACTGATAATTATTTGTTTGGTATTTAGACATGAACTCCCTTCAGTGATATGGGAATGTTCTAAACATGGATGTTGGGTCCCCTTATCGAAGATAGTGAGTGCAGGACCTTGATGATAGATCAAACCTTGAATAACTGAGTAGTGGTAAGGACACGGTGCTTGTAATGACCCAATGATTAATTAATAAAAATTCCTCTTGATATAATAAAATGTCTTATTAAGTAATATAGTTATATAACATATTAAATTCATTGGTTTTATGATTTTTAATTTCAAAATACCATTATTAATTGTTAACATTGCTAATATAGTCGTAGAACAGTGATCACATGATTAGTATAATGATATGGCTTTAACCAATCTGATTTACTTAAACAAAGGAAGTGATGGCCCCATCCAGTATAATTTCTTCGTAAGAAGCCAATTTTTTATAGCATGGAAAATTTGTGGCATCACTGGGCCTCGCCCTTTTCCAAGTCCATGCCGAGCTTCAACCCGTTAAGCTTGAACAGTACCACCCACGAGAGAAGTGGAAGTTGATAGAGATTACCTCCGAGCGATATTATCCGAGCCACCCCAAGAGTATGTCATCATCACACACCTTACCCATTGGACATATGTGAGTGTTATAAGGGGTATTGTAACAAGACGAAATCACTGTGATTTGGTGCATTATTTTTGTATATAATAAAGAATATACAAGAATTTTGTTATTGTTACTTTGAAAATTGTTTTTAGAGAACAAATAGTATTTTTATATAAAATTCAATTAAGAAATATATTTTGATGAATTAATGGATTTCTTAATTAAAAAATATTTTAATAAAATATTATTAATAATTTTCCTTTTATTAAATATAAATAATCTTATATTTTTTATGAGTACAATTGTAAATTTTATTATGGTTTGAAAGGTGTTTTTAACAAAACCCTTGAGTTTCTTATAAATGTTGATTTTTATTTTAAAAGTAAAATTTTAAAAATTTATAAAACTATATAGATAAAATTAATATTATATTTGGAATCAGGACATCAAAATTAATCGACGATGAATTTATTATAATTTTCTTTGACAAATGTATTTTTCGGTAAAAATTAAATGATTTTTTAATATTTAATGTGTTTTATGACATCATAATAATTAAATATTGATGTAATATTATAATATATGATTAATTTTCGGCCAGTATATTTTTTATCATTAAAATAATGTGATTATGATTTTTTTATGGTGCCTTAGTGGACCCTCCAATACTTGTAAAACATTTTATCATTTAAAATGATTTCCATGAGAGTGTGACTCCCCTCCACATAAGCTAGCCTAATATTTTAATAATATCGGCCTTTGGACATATAAAATAATAACTTCCACTCCTCTTGGAAAAAAACCATGGGAAAAAACTATGGGTTGGTTTGGGGTTTTGATTAGTTTAATATGTGGTGTCCATAACCAAAATAATAAAGAATTCACCCTATTTTCCTATATAAACCCACCAAAGAACCCACAAACACATCAATAAAATCCTTTGGAGATTGACCAATATCTGACCTCATCTCTCTAGAATCCTCCCAAGGCACCCCATTCCTCCATGAATCATTTCTCAATCCTCTCTCAAGCCATTGGGATCACAATTCAATGTAAGGTATTTATTATGTTCTTATTTTTTTCCAAGTTTATATATTTTTTTATACCATTATATTTTCTATTAAAAAAGTTGGGGTATTATTTATCATCTCCCCCATATGTCTCCCATTATTTTTTAATGAAAACATATATCTTTCTCTCTCAAGAATTCCTCCCATGTACCTCAGTTACCATGCTGAAATTTTGTAAGGAATTTCTATCTTCTCATTTACATTCAAGAAAAAATTTTATTTTAAGAATCTAAATTCAATTAAGAATATTTGGGAATTATTTCCCATTAACTACTTTCTAATAATTAAATGTATAAATGATGAAATAACCTTTTCTCTCTCATAAACACATTTTAGGATTTTAATTTTTTGTAGTTATGCTGCCAAACATTCCCACATCAAAATCATTGTGTAAGTGAATACCAAGACCATTTCTCTATCAATGGTATTAAATATTATGCACATGTACTTATTGACTAAGGAATTACATTTATTTATTCCACATTAGTAATTCAAGGAATAAATTATGATGTTTAAGGAATCCATGTTGTATGATCCATGTGGCACACTTAGGCATTAAATGAAATAATGAAGAATGGTGTGCCCTTATAGCTCTCCTATTAATCGGTTAAAGAATAGTATCATGATATGTCAACTGTAGTGAGGGTTTAATCATTCTAATTAATGTCCAATTACGGTTTACTCATTCTACATGTTCAATTATTCTTATCTCAAGATAATATCATGATAAATGTTGATTCCACATTTCCTTGTTATAATAATCATGATATATTATGTCTTTATGTTCAAGTTTTTTTATGCTCTATTGACATGACTATTTCCTAACATATACTTTATTATTCATGTTATGCCTTTTTTACTCCCTTAATGGGATTTATATCTCACCCTTTTATGCATGTCCCCAGGTTATCCCATGCAATTCTATGTATGAAGGAATGTGCATGATCAGGTAAATGAGGTTTTCAATAAAGATGTGTATTTAATGTTTTATATTGTTATCTAATTTTCCTATACCCCAAAGAAACAAGACATTTATTTATTCTATATTGTATAAATTGTCTATTTTATGTAATATATTATGTTTATGTGTAAAATAGAGACAAGGGTTTTTATAGTTGATATTAGAGGAAATGTTGTGTTATTTTTTGTATTAAGATTAGAAAACACTAGTGAAATCTTTAGGATTAAAATTATGTAAATTAAAAACAATCCATAAATTTTGGTGAGAATTGAGTATGTGTTTTAACAAGAAATTACATCTCTATCTTGATATGAGCAGGTAGAGGAAGCTCTAGAAGAGATGTATGTAGGGGTATAATATGAAAACACAACATTATACTAGACTCGAACGGGAAATGGTGCACAACAACGGGCCTTGTAACACTCTTTTTTACGACACTCCTAGGGGATATTCTTGTGTATATTTATAAGATTCATATGAACCATTGTTAAGGGAATAAGTAAATTCCCATAAGAATATATGGTGGGAATTAGATCATTTATAGAATAGATTAAATTCTATAAATTCATCATTTAATGAAATAAAATTAATTTATATGTCATCTGTTTTTGACTTTGGATTACCCTTATATGTTACCCCAGACATTAATTTTATTCCAACCATTGTCTAGTAATAGGAGGAATGAGGCTAACAACTTATGTGAAGATCATTGTTCTGACTGTTTTAATGAGATGCCCAGTCTGAGGGAAGCGAGAATCGAAAACATTGTCGCTATACTCTCTCATTTAACTCATGTTTTCAATAGAAACATCGGTCAAGAAGAATGTTCAACCACCTTAATAATGATTAAATCATAATCGAGGGCTTCATGAGAAAAAGGCTTCCTACTTTTAATGGATCACCTGATCCCTCAATCATTGAACAACTGATCAACTCCATTGAGAAAATATTCTCTATCATTCAATGTTTTGAAAAAGATAAGGTAATCCTACATTCTTATTTTAAGGAGGGTGAAGATGATAATTGGTGTTCATTGATCTAAAATATAAAGCATGAGGAGAATAACTAAGCATTGGAATGGAATGATTTACAAAAAATGTTCTTCGACAAATATTTCCCATGGACCCTCCGATATAAGATGTAATGGGACTTCATTTCCCTCATGAAAAAAGATGATGACTCCAACAGGGCATATGAGGCAATCTTCAAAAGTCTTGCATAATACACCTCTAGCTTTGTCATTACCCTCGAATTCAGGGCTGACTGCTTCTTTGGTAGGATAAAAACTAGCCTATGGAAATGCCTAGTGATCAGTGATTTCGAGTGCATTGAGTAAATTGACTGATGTTCCTTCAAAATCGAAATGAATATCGGTTAATATTAGGGGTATCATGGGGATAATAAGTGTAAGGTGGAAATTGTTGACACAATAAGGTTTTTCTTTTGAATTTTTCATTCATTCATATTTTTTGGATATTGTTGAGTCAACAAGGCTTCCATAATACTTTACCATTTAATTCTTGTTTTGAAAATCAGAAAAACATTATCTAAAAGAAAATTTCATTCTATACTACGTTTTAATTTCAAAAGGAAAATTATCTTTCACCAAGGAAATTTATCCTTACCATGTTTTTCTTCATTCGTTTTGTCTAAGTGTAGAATACGGTTTTATATCAAAAACCTCAGAATCATATAATACTTCGATATAGAGCATACTGGTTTTAGGATTTGAATTTAGGTTCCGAGTTCCTTGAATACAGACTCAAAACTCTTATGAGTCCTGACTCAGAGTTCTCTAAATTCAGACTCTAAGCTCTTATGAGTCCTGAATCTGAGTTCTCTGAATTCAGACTCCAAACTCTTCTGAGTTCTACCTCCGATTTCTCTGAATTCAGAATCTGAACTCTCTGAATTCTGAATCCAAATTCTTGTGAATCTAGATTCTGAATTTCCTTGAAAATCGTTCTCCATAATTATATAGATTTCATGTTCTGAATTCCTTAGAAAACAGAATCCAAATATCCTTGTATTATAGACACAGAATATTTATTTGGTTAGACTCCTAACTTTAATTTTATTACATTCCGAATATTTGACTTTGGTTATGTAACCATATTTTTTCTTACATATGTTTTGATTACAAAATGATTTCATGCTATCAGTTACTAACTATCTGTTATTTGAGTGACACATGTATAGCTCCCTATGAAATTCATGGAAAAATATGATCGTTAGAGGAGGGAGCGGACCATTGGATTTGTGCCTATAAATAGGGGCTCATTTGAAATAGCTCACAACATGTTGATCAATATAGATATTACATGTTGCTGAATTTATTTCTTGAGAGAGAGAATTTATTTCATTGTGTGTACTGAACACCAGGTTCATATTTTATTCATGTTACTCCAAATTTTGCTGAGTACATAAAGGAATTTCGAGGATATAAAGACAGAGGTGTTGACTACCTTAAGATGAGGGCATCTTTGCTGAGAAAGATAGAGGTGTCGACTAACATAATGTTGAGGGCTTGCAGTGATAGCAAGACAGACTGTGATCTTTGTATCGATGGATTACCCTGATGGGGGTAAAGAAGACTTTCTTGGAAGTATAAATCAAGGGATCATTATCCAAGGTTGTTGGATACCCTTCTCTTTAGGTTAAAAGACTTATTAATTGTTACTTTTTTGTTTCATGTTCTCTGCTATATTTTATTTGTTGAAGAAAGTATAACTATCTTATACTTCCTTATACTTGTACTCTGATTTAGTAAGATTATATATGCTTTAAGGTATAATCTTTATCCTTGTAAACTTTCAGGAAGTTTCATTTTCCTGAACCATCATTCTGGAGTTGCTTTCTCGGAATCACTTTTCCGGATTTAGACATGCTTGTAGAACTAGAGGTTTTGTGAATTATCTTGTTTAACATTGTTAGAAATAATCATCTTTAAAAGTTACAAAATAATTTTCTTGATGAATAAAATTCACCCCTCTTGTATTTTGAGAATTATTAGAGACATCATTTAGTATCTATATTATTTCGATCATACATTTGGTATTATAGAGTATATCATACACCACATACCATCCCAACAATTGGTAGAAGAGGATTGGTTCAATCTGAATTAATTTCATGATTAGATTCAATAGAGAATTAGTCTTCTTCGTATTTTCGGAATCATCTTTTTGGACTCATAATGTTTATATTCATTTTTTTCTTAGAAATACTGTTGATCTATATTTTTCTTTCTGTGGAATATTTTCCTTGTTTACAAACATTTATTACTAATAATTTTGTGTTGAATGATATTTTGTTTAAGATGTTAGGAATCAATGTTGGTTCCATTGACATCCTAAATCCGGCAAGACCACCTATTTTTTATGGGAATGACTATGAGTACTTGAGAGATCGTATGAAGACATTCATTATTAATACTATAGTGGGTAATTTTGTTGTGCTTACTAGAGTATATAAAATTCATAACAAAGAATTAGGTACATTTACAAGTCAAGAAAAGCATGAATATTAACTGAATTATAAGGTACAGAATACATTTCTCTGTTCAATGACTAGAAATATATATATCCAAATTTTGTCTTCTGAAACAGAAAATTGTATATGGATGAAACCTGAAGTTACACACTTTAGAACATCCAATGTTATTGAAACTTGAAGAGCCATGCTCAGAGATGAATATCATGGGTTTTTATTTCATTATGGTGAACTCATATGTAATGTGCAACAAAGATTCATGAATATTGTTAATTGTTTACAATCTAAGGGTGAGAAAGGATTCGATGGTGAAAGTCTTGTTGATAAGATCATAGACATCATGCCCAATTAGTGGGAATCGAATAGTACTGCAATGGATGAGAATGGAAAGGTTACTCAGATTTCTCTTGATGATATTTTCGGAAATCTTCTTCAACATTAGACTACGATAAAGAGAGATTCTGAAAATACTAAGATGTAGAATGGGAATGGTAGTGTTTCTTTTACTACAACTTCAAATCATATGAAATCCATGAATCATGAGAGAGTTACTACATCCAAATCTAAGATGATTTTTATTCAATCCAAATCTAGTAGAAGTGAATCTTCAGAAAACGAGTCAGAAAATCTTGTTTGATGGATGAAAAAGATTTTTGGATAGAAGAACATTCAATCCAGATATAAGTATAAAGAAAGGAATGATAAGAATGATTTAGAAGTCACATGTTATGAATGAAATAGTGCTGGACATATATGACCTAATTATTCTATACATAAAAAAAGGAATGAATGGAAAATAATTCTGAGAGAAATAAAAAAAATACTACAAAGTTAAATCTATGATTGTTTTGAAAGCTAATGAGACCTGGAGTGCCAGTGGTGGTGATTCATCATATGAATGATCAGATTACGATTCATCTAGATAGAAGAATCATGGTTTAATAGCCAGACTACCAACTGACAATCATTTATTAATGTCTAAGGTACACAATGATGAATCAATAACCAATTTTTCTTTAAATAAAAATTATAGTAATCATAGATACTATAATTTTCAGATCAACAATCCTCTTCTGATGAAGATGATACTCTACCTACCTATACAGAAGTTTCTAGGTTTGCTAAGCTTCTTGAGAATGAAAATTCTAAAGCCAACAAAAATTTTGAAAAGAAAAATTCTAGGATTTATATATTTACTAAAAAAATATCAGATCATTCTAAAGATCTTGATATGAAAACACTTTATTTTGAATGTATTTCAAAAAATAATGAGGAAGTAAATTCTAAGAAGGATATAATTTCTAAAGATCTAGAAAATGTAATTTCTAAGGAAAATGTTTTCAATCCTAACTCTAGTTATAAATCTAATGTTTTGGAAGATAAGAACTTAGTTATCAGACTAAATATATAAATGTTTTCCTTGATGAAATGTTTGTCAAACTTTACCTTATGTAATTTTTTTTGATAAAATGTATTCTCAAATCCGACCTCTAAGGAATAATTCTGGTTTTTTCTATACTATTTCTAAACCGCTTTTTAGTAACAATTATTGTGTTCCTCAATGTCCTCCATTCTGCACCAAGTGTCAGTGTGGTGGACCCTATGGAAAAAGTTTTTCCTTAAACAAAAACTAGTCTTTTTGATTTCAGAAAGGTTATTTTTCTATGAATATTTATGTGCCAAAAATTTTTCTTTCTGATATTTACAGATCCATGATAGTTTAGATTTTGAAAGTATAACTCTTTTGTTTTCAAGAAAATAGAGTGAGTACCAATATTAATACATGGTACATGGACAGTTGATGTTCCCGGCACAGTACAAGAGAAACTCCATTTAACAGCGGTATTTTTGCATTTAGCGGCAGTTTAAACATCCACCACATGGTTTGGCGGTGGTTTCTGTAAACCGCAGCCTAATACGACGTCGCCAATCTATTAGCGGCGGTTATTTCCATTTCATGGTGGTTTAAGGAAAGCATTGTAGATGCCTAATTTCGCGGCGGTTTTACTGAGTTTAGAGGCGGTTTCTTCGATCCTTTGATATCAGTTTATTCACGGCGGTTATAACCGCCGCGAATAAACTCAAATCCAGCGGTTGTAAAACACCCGCTGAAGTCACGAGAACCGTCGCGGAATGAGGCAGCTACGATGCGACTATGTAGCGGCGGTTAAAACCGCAGTGAAACGTAATTTTTTACGTTTTGCGGTGGTTTTCACCATTTATCAGTTGTTTAAAATACCGCCAACGTACATTTAGTGGCGGTTTAAACCACCACTAAAAGATGACCAGCAAAAAATATTCTGTCCACTGCACCACTGCCCTGAAAGATAAATCAAACCATAAATACCATATTTTACATACCAACAGACAACAAGAAACATCAACATCAGAAATTTGTACAGAATAAATTGGAAAAAATAAGTAAACATTGACATTCTATATAAGAATTAACCATATTGTACATACCCACATACAATAAGAAACATCAACCTAGGAAATCAGTATAGAATAAATTCAAAAAAATATATATGACAGAATCAACTATAAATCATAGGTCCATTATTTGACTACTCTCCAAAAAATCATCTAGCCGATCCCTCTTGATCCCCTATAATATATATCACTTGAAAATGAAACATTATATCTATATGTGTGTTGGTGTTCAGATATAGGGAGTGATCATAAAACACAGTTAGATTTACCATGTGTGGGCCACCTACATTGTTTAATACCCCAAATATACCATCACCACCCACATCTACTATACCAGGTGTCTTAGAGAAGCTCCTGTGATAGCCTCACTCAATTACTTATTTTGCACTTTTATGTAACACAACAAATATTCTATAACTTATTTCTTAAAAAAATCACGATACACAAAAATATTATATTCTATTTAATCATAATTTAAAATAATTATTGAGATACATGATATTAATCACTTTTTAAACCTTGTAGTATGACTCTAAAATTCATTACACATGTCATTTCAACAAAATTTTAATCTATGTTGAATCATGTCACATTACCTTAAAATTCATGCCTTCAATTATATTCTATATTATTCCTCCTAACTATGATACAATATATTCCCCTCTGAGGTTCAATCCCAACATCAAGAAACAAGCTATTTTTCTTATGCGATAAGAATAATATGAATCACTTTTACAAAAACCCATATTTAAAGACTCTAGTAATAGTTTCTTTATATAGTCCTTAATTTTAGATACCCCTCCTAGTATCACAATATCATATCCACCTTCATGTTGTATGCCCCAACCTCTTAATAATTCATCCATTATAATCATACCAACATATATGATATTGAAAACAATATATGGTCCCTCTAATAGGTGTAATCCACAACCATACCTTCTCCAAATTAGTTATTTGAGACCAAGATGAAACTAAAATGGAAAATCATGATAAATTCAAACACTATCTATTTCTAGGTACCTTTCACAAAGTGTTCCCCTTCACTAAAAGTTAAGATTATAGAAATATTTTTATTTAAATTGAATATAAATTGTATGATGTATCCCACTAATCATTAATAAACTATTTGTGTTATGATTCTATTTATAAGGATTTATATAATGCTCATCGCATGGGCCTGATCCCAACAATGTAAACACCTACGACTTCTTTGTATAGAGAAAAATGAAAAATTTCTTAACTAGGTGGCCTTAAACAAATGAATCATAAATATGTACTATATATATGATTAACCTAAAAATCATATATTTTCATATCTACACATATTGAAAGAGATCATATGAATAGGGGTAACTCGTTAAACACTAGTATTTTGATATTATTCATTAAAAAATCATAAATCTATAAGGGAATCCAATAATTCAAAAGATTCCACCCATAGAATATTTGATGATCCCAAAATCTCACACCTTTTACCAATACCTATTTTGAATAATCTATAGTATGAATCACTAGTGAACACCTTAAATTGTAATTTAGTTTTGAAAGGAAATTCATACCAAGTATCCATATACATGGAATCCCATTGCAGGTTCTCATCAAAACATAGATAACCTAATGTGAATCCATTAACATGGAATTGGATTGATAAACAATGAACTCATACATTCGATGATGTATTGATTGGTTTCTTTATTGAGATTCCTTTTCAATACCTTCATCACATTATTCAATTAAAATTGAATCACCAAATGCACCAATTATGTTCATGACAAAAAACAAGCTGATAGTACCCATAAGGAACACACTGGTGAGTCATGAAATCAATTTTTATGTCATACATAGGACTCAATTTCTATGAATATATGTTCCCCAAACCCAGACATACATTGTCTCCTACCCTTGTAAAATGAGTGCATGATGGTTCACAACTTTTTTCAGGAATACCATCTAAAAGGATCTATCCTGACATTATTTGATAGTCATGGTAATCTATAAAGAATAATGCCCCACAGTTTGTCCTACTAAAAATATTCTTTGGAAAAACCATTGGTCCCTAATTTCACAACAAAACTTTTTGTATCCTTTCTATAGATCATGATAACATGTTCTTCTCTTATCATATTGATTTGGATAAATATTTCCACCATAAATTAGAAATCACCTTAGATATTCATTATGGGTATCATGTTCACTATAGTAATTTTGATTAACATGTGACCTTGAGTACTCAAGAAGATATATAGGGTGTTTTTCCCTATTGTCTATACTGAAGCATCTAAAAGTTGATCTTACTGGGGATATCCAACCACTGACACTCAAGAGTATATTTATACCCCTACTAGTTTTAACACCCTTGAGTCCCATTAGAATATCTAATAATATAATAGGGATAGTTACAATGCTATAATATCTAAAAGCATCAGAATCTATCCTAAGTTTCCTTTGTGACTATAAAATTACAATGGAAAACATAACCCACATGGGTGGGGGGGATGTTTTATCATTTTTTCATCATGGTAATCTCTATTATCATTCATCCTAATGGATCATACCCAAATTAACGATATGCCTCCTACAATGTAAATATGTGTTTCTTATTGGTGGTAACACATTAGTATATTTCTTCAATGTTAACCAAATTGATGTTGTGAAACATGATTCTATTGAGTATGAAATATCTGGGGATGAATCCACTACCCCCTCACCACTAAAAAATAGTAAAACCATCTCAACATAAGAGAATATTAGTTACATAAATGTCAAAATAGTATAACATGTAAAAATCAATATTAAATTTCTATAGGGAAAAAACTCATTCCGTATGGTGATTTGGTTAATGTTATCATACCTCATTTATCTAATATTATATAATAATAGTAGATTAATCAATCAATAAAGGTTGATCTGAGATTTCCAACTTGATTAGGATCAAATAAATTGTTGCAAATTACCAAAACATTAATGTTTTATCTATAGTTAACTTCATGGGTTATATATCCTAATCAATATAAGGAAAATTTCCCAATGGTATTTAAGGATGTAGTATCTTAGGAGTCAGTGGATTCCTTCACTTCCCATATGTATTCCATTGAGTTTTGATGTGAATGAGTACATCCTTATTAGAATTAATATCATGAGTGTGTGGATTCAAATCATATACCACCCATATTTGTAACCTTCATCTTATTGATATTTGATATAATGGCAGATCTATATAAGTATATTAGGTGTTTTTAATCCCAATTTATCGCAATGTATAGTTCCCTAGATCAAGGATAGGATTCAGTACAAGAGAAACGCCATTTAACGGTGGTCAATTACCACTCACAAGGGCCTCCCAGTAAGACAAATTACAAGGGCCTCACCAAAGTGTCCACAACACTATCCCCTTGATCTCTATGAAATGACCCAATTTGTTCAACACATCAGCAATTGGTTTAACTCCTAGTCATCCAAAATCTCGACAACCAATTAAAACACTGGCCTAAATGGAATGATGTATACCACACTCGAGAAATCAAGACATAAAAAGAAACACCAAAAATAAATAAAATGCATAAAAGGAAACATGAGAAATCAAAGAAAATTTATTACATGAGAATGTTTTGTGGAAACTATGTGCCACAAATGTTACATATACAAACCAATTGTTCCCATGTTTTTTCAACACATAAACAATACAACTACTCACGGTCCGATGACGCATCGTCACCCTCGCCACCTTCTTCACCACATTCTGTTGTCACCTGTAAGAAAATTATTTTGAAAATTATATACTGTTTCATATTTATATTAAAACATAAAACAAATGAAAGTTAGAACAATTAATTATATTGATTTTTTGTGATTTACTTGCATACCACCAGTTGATGCACTACCACCGGGGGTATATCTGCTCATATGATGACATATTTCTATCAACTCTTTCTGTAAAGCAGATATCTGATCCCCCTACTGGGGAACTATGTTTCGTAGAGAAACAATTTCTTTCTGAGTATATCCGTGTATGGGCTGACTAAATCCATGATTAGATGCAGCTTCCATCCCTGGTTTCCTGCTAAAATCCTCAGATGGTATGGGTCCCAAACCCATCCCACACACTCTACCAGGATGCTCCTTCCCATGGACTTTAGCTATCGGGTTATCCTGGGAGACTTAGTAGGACTGTGTAGGATTTCCATCCAATAGTTCTTTAATTTTTACCAATAAATCAAATATCAATATACATTAACATAGTAAAAACTAATAATATGTTTTTATTATATTAAATTGACTTAATACCCCAACTTCTTTAGAAGGCTCATTAACAAAACATCTATCTGATTTCTTATGAACATCCAACCAAAGTTCAGTTCGAGATGCTCCATGACCTAAACTTTGTGACTACATTAAGAAATGAAAAATCAACAATTAAATATATTAAACAGATAATACTATCATATAAATATATAAAATAATTAAAATATTATCAATATTGTTTAGATTCTACAAAATCATTTTGAGCCCGCAGTGTGAGGGATGACTTGCTTAGCCCGGTTTGATGCATTCATTCTTGAGAGATTCTGAAATATATAAAATTCAATTTAATAGTAATGTATTCAATGTCATGTCTTTTTCATATACATGTATAAATGTAAAATGAGGATAATATAATAATATATATTTCAATACCATCAGATTTTCATCAAGATGTCTGTCAACAAAAATGATCCACTGTTCTTTTGGTACCCCACTGGGTAGCTTCCCATACATTTGTTGCATAGTCAACGAAGTATCATTGAAATCACACCAAAATCTCCATTTGAAATCAATCCATTTCTTACCTAGATTTTTCAACGTCCACTTCCGTGCAATCACATAAGCAACTGTAAAGTGGAAGAGAATCGATATACAAAAATTCATTTTGAACATATTAGTAACATCAAATTCAATTAAACAATAATGTAATAAATTTACTTTTATTGGAGAATAAAAAACATCATTTTTTAGCTTGGAGGAATATGTCTCCAATCATCATATGAAATAGGAAGGGAAATGGGCACCGCTGCCAGTTAGCCTAGAATCCGGCCAAGTAACCCCACGACATCATCTGTAGGGACCCCATAAGAATAAAATGGCACGAATAAATTTTCACCAGTCATATTCCAAACATCTGCACTTTTTATGTTTTTCTACACGATTTCATTTTTTCATCTTCAATGACCAAACAATTATTATTAAAAAAATAAAATAGATTTATTTAATTAAAATTTGTACCTATGACAGTGACACTCTAGTATGCCCGTGAGGAACTGTAAGGGGCATGTAGTTGCCCTAATGATGAGGATCTTGAAGGGTGATTTGATGACTCAGCCTCTAATGGGACTTCTAATGATGGTGTGAGAGATGGTGCAGGGGGAGATGGAGCAGGGGTGTAGGCAGCTGGTGCCTCAGATGTCGTGGGGAGGGAGCCAGATGGATCGTCATCTGTCACAGAACTAGATGAAATAGTGTACCGCTTCCTCCATGGCATTCTTGTCATTTAATCAAATAAAATTAAATTGAGAATATATATTTCAAAAAAATTATGCAGAAAAAAAAATTAAAAATTATAATAGATGCCCAGTACTAACAGACAAAATATATATAACAATGATAATGAATGACTACCGAAATAAAACATGTGGTTTCTGAATAAATAAATAATTGTACATACAATCATTTTCCACTTCAATAATGTCGGTTTCCAACTCCATTGATTCATCCACTTCATTAAACCTTGCTAGACTAATATTTTCAATATCATTATGGAAAAATAATTCTACTTCATGTTGTTGATTAAATTCATTTTTAGAGGTCAAATTTTCCACATAATCGCCCATATCTTACAAATCTCATTGTATTACGTGAGAAACTACACTCCACCATTCATCGACAACATCATTCACATAATATACCATTTTTTCTTGCGATTATAAGATATATGGATCATGCAGTTCACAATCACCATCATCAATCAAGCGAGAGAAGTCCACAGAAGTTATTTGACAGGAATCACTTTTAACACCTCTGAAAATATCAACCCATTTTCATTTGAATAAAACAACAAAAAAATGTTTTTGGTTGTTTAATTAAATAATATCATGCATCTTTCCATAGTATTCCACTTTAGCAAATCTAAATATACCACTATTCTTTGTTTTCAAACCCACTTCTCGATTGACTGTACGAAATCTAAATCCATTCACATTATAAGTGTCGAACTTTCTAACTTGTTTTAGAGGACCTCTAGCAGAAAAATTCAAATCGTCTGACACCTCTCCATGAGTATTAGTATTCATGATCTGAAAAATTAAATATAATTTATTATATTTACAAAATGTATGTGTCAAACTAATATTCGTACTTATTGCAATATTTAGGAACATACACATTGTGCAAACCATTCTACAAGCTCTTTATTAACAGATTTTGTTATATATTTCTCATTTTTTGTTCGTCCTCTCATTAATCTCTTTGTTTTTATCCTTAACTCTTTAATAAATGGATATGAAATTTCACTATTCAGCATCACATATCTTTGTGCCTATAATAATTCCAATTCATTAAGTGTCACATTTTAGGTCCTCCCAACTGATTGACCAATAGTATTAAATATTTTGGATTTCTGATGTATTTGAGATTGAGTCGATGTTTCTTCAACACTTCCAACTCGATTAAATCTTGTCTCAATATCATCCAAGTATCGATAACAAAAGGGAATACACTTCTCAGACAAATAGCCTTCAGCAATAGTGCCTTCTGGTGGAGCTTTATTTCTCACGTATGATTTCAAATTCCCAAGATATCTGTGAAAAAAATAAACATAATTATCTATTTAATTTAGTACCAAAAAATGTTTAATTAACTCAAAAAAAAATAAAACATGTACCTCTCAATTGGATACATACATAGATAATGAACGAGGGCTCTTAATTTATCTTCCTCAACCAAATGCACAGTTAAATGCATCATTACAGTAAAAAATGATGGAGGAAAGATAATCTCCATTACACAAAGGGTAAATAAAATCCTCTCCTGAAGGATTTCTAGTTGAATTTGATGTAGAGATTCCTCACATAGTTGTCTGAAAAATGTGCAGAATTGGAGTACATCAGAAGTAATTTTTTTCAGGTAAAAATATACGCCATGGCAATGGTAGTAACTGTTGTAATAAAATTTGTGAATCATGACTTTTCAATCCATGTAACTTTCGATTATTCAAGTCAACACACCTCAAGATGTTACTTGAATACCTATAAGATACCATAACATTCTTTAAAATTCTAAGGAATGTATCATTGTCCTTATTTTTCATTGAAAAAATTGCCGAATGATACTTTTCATTCTCATCTGGCCAGAGATCGCATTTTATGTTCATTCCTTGTAAGTCATTATGAGCATTGAGATGGTCCTTTGACTTTCCTTGCTCATTAAGCAATGTGAAAATAACATTTTTACATAAATTATTCTCAATATGAATCAAATCAATATTATTCCACAGAAAATTAAATTACCAAAACAAAAGTTTGAAGAATATACTTTTTTTCGTACATTTTGGCGTTTCGATTTCGCTTGACGATGCAATTCAGACCCGTTTTCCACTATCATTCAAATGATGGACCTTCCCAAATTATGTTTCAACATTTTCAAGCTGTGTCAATATTACAAAACTAGTTAACAACTTTGGAGGTGGTCTACGATCAATGGAACCATTACATTTTGATCTGTTCAGCTGAAATCTATGAGATGCATCGAGAAATCTTTGATGAAACAAGAAGCACCATTTTCTTTTGTGAGGTATCCTTTTGGGATCAAAATAAAAGTTACAAATTGAACAAGACAGACTCATATATGTGTTCTAACAAGATAAATTGCCAAGCCCATGGAAGTCACTAATGGTCCGCATTAAAGCAGCATGCATTTTGAAGATTGTTTTAGAAGAAGCATCAAATGTCTCACCACCATTGCTCCATAACTCGTGCAATTCGTCAATAAAAGGATGAAAGTATACATTAATATCACTTCTAGGAATTTTTTTCCAGGAATAGTCATCGAATGGATAAAAGATGTTTGTTGCATACACATCCACGGAGGCAGGTTATAAGGGACCAAAAAAACAGGCTAAATGCTATAACTAGTACTCAAAGTCCCAAATGGGTTGAATCCATTAGCAGCCAATCCCAATCAAACATTACTAGGATCAGCTGAGAATTATAGATGTACTGAATCAAATTTATTACATGATTGGGAATCTTGTGGATGTCTCATTAACCAATAATTTTTATTATCTACAGAATGACACTTCATGTATTCTGCAGTTTTTGATGACATGAATAATATTTTCAATCAAGGATTTAATGGAAATTGACGCAAAACCTTTACAGGTGTGTTCCTTTTCTTCTTCTCTATGAAATTATGTTCATTTATAATTACAATATCACCCTTTTCCTGCCATCTAGAAGAAGAAAATGTCATGAAATTACTTCTACTTGAATCCTCTCCCCAATAAATCATTCAATCATTTGGACCCGCATGTATTTTTTTATAATTCAGACTAAGTTTGTTAAAAGCATTTTTCATATCATAAAAAGATTCAGGGATTTTTTCTTTAATAAATGGATCACAAATAAATTCTGATATCAAGGACATTTCCTTATTTATAATTCCACAATGACATTTGATATGGTACAACTTCATCAGAAATGAAATCTTTGAATATTTCAAACACCCACTATACAACTCTTGATTTCCATCGTCAAGTAAATCATGAAACAAATTTTCTTCAGTGATGTTTTCTCCTACATTTGGATCCACATAATCAAGAGTAGGATCCCATGATATGTTACAATCTTGATCTTCTTGTGTTACAGTCTCAAAAACATCACTTGTCATGTTGCAATTTTTAGCACCCTATTCTGGTTGTTCTGATATGTTTTTATGCAGATAGTGGTGTCTTGCAGTGCCGAATGCATCATTTATGAGGTTTCTCATTTCATTTTCCATTGTCAACGAACTTGGGACCTCATTCTGTGGATTGAAATTAGTGCTCAATCATTCTGTAACATTCGATTCTCCATGCCAAATCCAACACAAATATTGACCATGTAATTTCTTCAGTATTAAATGTTTATAAACTTCATCTCTCTTCAACCATGTTCTAAATTTACATTTAGGACATGTAAATTTTATTCTCCCTTTAATAGATCGATTAGAAATTGAAAAATATAAAAACTCATTCAATCCCTTAACATACTGAGGTGTGTTCCTCGGTAATGTGATCAAGCTTTTATCCATGTATATCACAATGTTCTTACACAATAAAAAAAATTAAAACACATAGTTACTACTAAATAGAGAATGAGATTCATATATATGATAGTATAAGATTACAAGAACATAATACAATAAAGATGAGCCACTAAGTTAGATATGAACCTTCTAGTGTTTGGGATAGGGGATGTTTCTTTGGTAATGAGAAACAGTGTGCTAACAACATGGTAGATACTTTACCATGAAAACCAAAGCACATTGTTAATTTGGAATAACCCCAACCTAAGTTCTCTATAGATTCATCATATAAAACATTAATATCAAATAAATCTATTATAAATAATTTTTAGGGAAACTTTTATGACGCCTACAAAACTCAACACATTATTAACATGGAGTGACAAGAACCACATGAGGGATGGTAGTCTTCATGCATGATAAGTGGTGGTGTTCATGGAAATGCATGATGAAATAGCATGGAAGATTAGGTTTTGAGGTTCTACCAACCTTGTGTGGATTGATTTCCTAGACCACTCTTTGGTGTATAAACATAGAAAATAGTGGTGGTGTGACTTGAGGTGGATTTGGGTAATATATGTGTTAGTGCTCATGAGTGGAGAGTTATGGTTAAATGGGACGATCAAGGATCTGACCATGGAGTTGAACTAAGAGTCAAATTCAGACATCGGTGTGGACATTGAACATTTTTGTTATTCCTTGATGTGGCCAAATATTTATGGGGAGATATGATCCATGGGGTGGATGTTATAATAATGTTCATGTTATTCAACAAATGGAAGAACTGATTAAATCCAAAAAAATGCATGAAATAAGTGATGTAATATTTATTTCAAGTCTCATTTGATATAAAACATGATCAAAACATGTCATGTATGTTCATGAATCAGAAAGTGGTGTTAAGAAACCACTTTTTTTCTTTAAAACATGATCTAGAATATTAATGCTGAAGTAAAGTCACTTGATGAATCTAGAAATACATAAAAAATGGATTATTCTAGAATGAAGAGAGGACTCCATGTCTTAACTAAGAGAATAAATCATGTCATATTGAATCATATATATACCAAGGGATATCAAGCACTGAATTTAGTAGAATTAGATCACTAATAAGAAGAAAAATTTAGAGGAAGTAGTTATTCCATTACTATAATTAGTGTGGTTTCAGTGTGATTGGTAAGTTGTTATAGACATGATAAATATAATTTTTAAGTTATATTGATATTGTGAAATTTTATTAATGTGGATGATAAAGACACCACTTACAGTTCTATTCCCTTGGCATCTCACCCCTACATAAGGGATAAATGTATGTCAAAAGCCACATTCCCAACACACAAGGTTTGAGAACCTATCATTATCCATATAGTCCATATTGATTGCTCATCGAGCAATGGAACCTAACATGGTTCCATATTGGGTCATTCATATGTTCTCGTAGAATATCATACCATAGATTACCATTACCACACCATCCCATATCCTTGCGCCTAGACATTTCTTTAGGAGAGAATCAATTACCTAAAACAATACCTTTATATATATCTTGACCCATAAATACAATATGGACACCCTATTAGGGTTTTAATTTCCCTATAGTTAAGCCTCTCACATATATAACATAGTCATCAACGGTTGTATAATCAATGCATCATACTAAAGGGAATTATATGAACCCAACATTAATCTATATCCTCATGTATCATTAGGTAAATAACTCATGGATCCCATTTATGTCACATACCCACCTACATGAAATTTCAATCCACACAATAAATACATAACCATATCCTATGGTAATATTATTCATAAACTACCTTGATCATAGAGTTATCCCCTTAAGAAATCTCATTCCATCCTCATCAAAGCCATCTCTAGGATTCAACACCATCTCAATCCCCTAACTAATAAAATTAAAACATATTTTATTATGCAATAATAATTAATTATGGGAATTAATCCATATTAATCCAATTAGTCATACATTAGGGACATCTCATCAATTAAGTATTCTCACTGTAACTTCAAGAAATGGGGTATGGATCACTCTTGGAACACCTCTGAGATCATTTCTAAACAAAACACAAATATATTAAGTCATTCCATTAAATGAATTCATCCAAATTTGATGATAAACCAAAATAAATTATGATAGTTACTCAATAATAATGAAACTACATAAAACGTTATGCATTTTTCCTCTCCAAGATTCCACTAACCATTACACACACAAAATCCACCGTAATAAGATGATCCCGCCGATGGCAGGGGAGGGGAGCATACCTAAGGTATGAACTCGACGGGGTTAGGGGAGAAGCTGGCATAGTCGGTGTCGAGTGGAGAAGTGGGGTCAGTAGTGACCGGCGGCAAGGTCACCAGCGGCATGAGAGGGTAGTAGAGGGGACGAGAGCTAGGGTTCGCGATTGTCGGGTTGAGAACCCTCTCGGGGTTAGGGTTGGCTCGGGTGGGGGGGGGGGTATCACCGATGTAAAAAACTAAATGGGTTTCATGGTGGTTTTTAATAAACCGCAACAAAATATTTTTTACGAAAGGTTTTGGGGCAGTTTTGTAAACCGCCACTACAAAACTGCCGCTAATGGCATTTTGTGTTGTAGTGGCATATGACTGTTAACAAAAAGATCTTTGAAAAGATTATCAAGAATAAAATAGGAAAATTAACTTTCAGAGATAATGCCAAGGGAGAAATTATTGGTATAGATAACATCGTTCTTCATGGAAAAACAATGATTTCAAATGTTTTATTTGTTAAGGGTCTTAAGCACGACCTCATTAGCATAAGTAAATTATGTGATGATGGTTACCTTGTGAATTTTAAGAATGAAAAGTGCTCAGTACACAATTCCAAGGAAGAGTTAACTCATTCTTCCAATAGGTGAGACAATGATTACAAACTAAACATAGAAGACCATAGGAGCCAAGACATATCTTGACATAGTGAAATGGAAGATCATTCTCGGTTATGGTATAGAAGGTTAGGACACTATAACCTTCAGAACCTATGAAAACATTCTATAAAAGGAATATTTAAGGATCAACAGGAGAATAGATTTTATTATTCAAAAGTATGTGATCCTTGCCAATATGGAATGCAACATAAATCAAGATTTAAATTAGTCGGTGAAGTCTCAAATACTAATTCATTACAATTAGTGCATATGGATCTTTTTGTTCCAATATAAACTGGAAACATTGGAGGAAAGTTTTATGTATTTTTCTTGGTTGATGATTACACTTATTTACGTTGGTCTATTTTCTAACAAATAAATCTGAAGCTTTTTCTTATTTGAAATGTTTTAGATCCCATGTTAAAAATGATAAAGACCTTCTGTTGATAACTATTCATAGTGATCATGGAGGGGAATTTCAAAATTCAGATTTTGAAGATTTTTGTAGTAGAAAAGGCATTACTCATAACATCTCACCACCTAGAACACCTCAACAAAATGGTGTTGTTGAAAGAAGAAATATAAATCTTCATGAGATAACAAGAACCATGTTGAGGGGATATTCTATAGCCAAACATTTTTGGGCTGAAGTTGTAAGTACTACTTTTTATATTATAAATCGTGTTTTGGTAAGACCATTTAATAATAAAACTCAATATGAGTAATATAATGTTAGAAAACTAAGATTTTATTACTTCAAGGTTTTTGGCTGCAAGGTATTAATTTTAAATAATAAAGATAAATTACACAAATTCTCACAAAAATCTGAGGAAAGAATTTTCATAGGCTACTCCAGATCTTCTAAGGATTATAATGTTATCAATAAAAACACATGTACTATTGAAGAAACAATACATGTCAAATTTAGTTAAACTGATCCCTCTGTTTTTAAACAACCCAAACCAATATCTTCAGATGTGTTTTCAAAAACTAATTGTCAAACATTTCTAGAAGATCCTTCTGATAAGGAAAATGTTCCAGAAGATGTTTTTGAAGCATTTACCCCAGAAGAATTTCTACCCTATGTTTATGAACAAGTTTTACAAAACCAAAATCAGTCATTTCATGAGAATCATCACAGTGATATTATCATTAGTGATGTAAATCAACCCGTAAAGACTATGTGTTCATTAAGAAATGATGTACAACATCTAGCATTTCATTCTAAATTAGATCCAAAAATCTCTCATGAAGCTTTCAGTGATAATGAATGGATAAAATGAATGCATGATGAACTAAATGAATTTGAAAGTAATAAAGTCTCGACCATAGATGAAAGACCTAAGGAAACTTCTGTTATTGGAGTAAATTGGGTATTTAGAAATAAGTGTGATGAAAATTGAATCATAGTAAGAAATAAATATAGATTTGTTGATAAAGGCTATAATCAACAAGAAGGTATAGACTATGATGAAACCTATGCTCCAGAAGTTAGACTTGAATCTATTTTTATTGAACTTTCCTTTGCAACATTCTTCAATTTCAAAAATTTTCAAATGTAGATAAAATGTTATTTTATTAATAGTTTTGTACAAGATGACCTTTTTATTGAACAACCTCCTGGTTTTGAAGATACAAAAAATCCTGGACATGTTTATAAACATACCAAGGATTGTATGGACTTAAGAAATCCCCTCGAGCCTGGTATGATCGACATACATGATTTTTTCTTCACAATAATTATGTTAATGGAAATTTTGATCAATCCATTTTTATAAATAAATATAAGAAAAATGTTTTGATTGTTAAAATCTATGTTGATGACATTATATTTGGTTCAACTCAAAAATCTTTAACTAATTCCTTTGTGGATCTATTGAAATCTAAGTTCGAAACGAGTAAAGTGGGTGAGTTAACATTTTTTCCATGGTTTTTAAATTTCTCAAAAACCAGAAGTAATTTATATATCCCAACATATATATATTAAAGATCTTCTAAAAAAGTATGGATATGACAACACTAAGAGTATTATTACTCCCATCAGTACCTCAAATAAAATTGATCTTGATGAAGCTGGGAAACTTGTAGATCAAACATCTTTTAGTGGTATGATAGAAAGTCTACTTTACTTGATAGCTAGTCATCCAGACGTAATTTTTTCAGTATTCTTATGTGAATGAAACAATACAATCTTAATTAATCTCATTTAAAGGCAGTGAAAGTAATTTTTCTCTAATTAATGGGAACCATGGATTTAGGACTCATTTATACTTCTGGAAATGATTTCTTCCTAAAATGTTTTTCAGATGCTGACATTGGTGAATGTAGAATGTATAGAAAAATTACATCTGAAACTTGTCATTTTTTAAGAGATTTATTAGTTTCTCGGTCATGCAAGAAGAAACACTCAATAGTACTCTCCACTGGTGAAGCTGAATAAGTAGTAGATGGAAGTTGTTGTGATCATGTATTGTGGATTCAACACGTACTCCCAGACTATGGTACAAGTATTACCAAAACAAAAATTTTGTGTGATAATACAAGTTCCATTCCCATAAGTAAAAACCTTTCACATCACTCTTGTGCCAAAAACATAGATTTATAGGCATCACATTCTTAGGGATCACACAAAAAAGGGATATTATTCTTCAAATTATCATAACACAAGATCAATAGGCTGATATTTTCACATAATCATTACCCTATGATAGATTTTAATATATTAAACAGACGTTGGGAATGATAACCGAAAGGTAATCTTCCTCATTAAAATTCTGTTGAAATTAGTTTTTATAGTAATAAACTCCTTTAAATATGGTAGTACATTTGTTGTTAGATGAATAAAAAAATTTGTAATGATGTTTTAAAATTTTTCTATTTCGAAATATTTGTATTGATGTTATCAAATTTTTCATTTTCAAATTTTTTTCATAATGATTTTTTCAAATTTTTACGTAATGAATTTATTTAAAAAAATTGTAATGAAGTTTTCAATTATTTTAATGGTGTTTTCAAAAAAAATCATAATGATGTTTTCAAAAAATTTCGTAAGGATGTTATGAAATTTTTTCGTAATTATGTATTCAAAAAAAATATTTAATGAAATTTTCAATTTTTTTCATAATGATGTTTTTCATACTCAATATTTCTTTTTAATGAATTATTTTCGAAATATAAATTTCTACGAGAATTTTTTTTCCTCGATACGAATAATATTTCAGGAAATCCAAAAGGTATGTTTCCTTTCTTAAATTTTTGTAATAATCATTTACTTGCTTTTATGTTCATTTATTTTAGTTTTTTTTAGATTCACTTTTCCATAAATCCGAATGTTTTTTTTAAAAAACCTCAAATAATCAGATTCAATCAAGATTACATTGTGGCTATCATATCAACACTCAGATCTGATCAGAAAGATTTTCAGCCAATGGATCGTGTTTGGAAGATGAATCTTCACATCCAAAGCCTATATAAAGGACCCCCTAAGGGTTTTCCCACATAGATCTCAAGCTATCACAAGTTGAACTTCTGACTCTATACTTAATCTCATTCTGATCTTCTCAGAGTCTATCAATTCTGAATATCTGTAGAAGAATCCTCTCAGAAAGATTTGTCTAATGTCAAGCCAATTTCGGAGTGGCAATTTAATAGAGAAAGGTTAGTGCATCTGAAATTCTTCAACAAGTATGACTCTATAATGTCGAAGAATATCAAGCTTAATGGATGGGAGAGTGTATGCAAATCAGAGCCAAGGGCTCAATATTTGGTGTATCAATACTTTTCCATTGTGTTTTATGAATCAGTCAGTTTCATAAATGAAGAAGGTAGAGAAAAGATTTCATTTATGAGTTATGGTAAGACTTATTCTCTTTTGTTTACAAAGGCAGTTAGCTTGGTTGGAATTCCATATGAAGGTAAAGTTGAGTTCTGTTCCAACAAGTTTCCTGATGTCAAAGGATTTTTTGTAAAGGTGAAATCCATGGCGTGCCTTGGTCTTACTGATGTCAAGACCTTGAAGATTTCTAACCTCTCCACAAATAACCAGATCCTTGAATTATGGGTTCAAGGATTTATCATTCCGAGAAAAGGTGACAAGGACACACTGAAGAAGAGTGATAAGTACATCCAAGATTTTTTGGTGAAACAAAGAAAGGATAATCTGGTTAAGAATATTCCAATTATGATTGATAATATCAAGAATGGAATTCTGACGGCTTAGATTGTCATGTACCCGACCATTCTTGCAGAGTTGATTGTTCTGTGTCTAGAATCTTTTAAAATTCCATGCTGCTCAAATACCAGGAACTGTAAAGTTATTCTTGTTAGTGATGATACTTTGAATATGATGAACATTGTATTTTCTAATGACTTCGAATATTTTAATGACCTACCATAGGAGGAAGAAGAAGCTGTTCCGAAGAAGCAAGAATTAGACGATCCTTCGAGAAAGTTGGAAAAGAAGAGAAAGCTGAAATAAGTATAAGAGGAATAGAAAACCCAAAAAGCTAATGAAGCCCAATCCACACCTCCAAAACCTAATAATAATAAATCTTATCCAGATGAGTTTCTAGAAAAGTGGAGAGAAGACAAATAGAAAAGGTAATTAGGGGAGCCATAGTTTAGCATGAATCCTTCATAAGAAAAGGATTTGAAAGGGAAGATAACAGATGAGCTTGAGACGAACGATAAGGAAAAGAAGTTAAAGGAAAAGATTTGTGACACTGAGATTGTGCAATACCTTCTTAGGGATACTGCTTCCGAACATATTCCGCTACCAGAATCCTTCTTGGTTGATCCCTTACCCGAGACTCCAGGAAAGAAGTTCACGACTCCATAAAATGCCCAAGAGAATGTTGTTCAAGAGAATGAAGCTATCAAAGGATTAGAATAGAAAGCTGAAACCATTTTTTACACAGAATATTTTATTAAGAAAGTGGAATACTTTTATAAGAATGAAATCCCATCTGAGAAATTATCAATCTGAACATTCCAGCCAAATCTTTGAAGCACACAACTCTTGGGATAGATGAAAATCCTAAAGATGAAGTGAAAAATTTATCTGAGTAAGAAAGTTATAATCAATATTTCATTCATCATAAAGATAAGAGGAATGATCTGATAAGTAGAAAATAGATGAAGATAGAATTATTTAGTTGTCTGATAGTGAACATGAATTTCTGGATAAGGAAACCGTTACGAGAACTTATAATCGTAAAAATGTGGTTGTTGATACACCTATAAAAGATATTTTAAAGAAGAATGAAGTTGGTGGATCTTCGAAGAGGAAACATGTTGATCTAGAAAAATAACCTTAACCTAAAATAGTTTTAGATTAGGAATCATCATCTCTTGGACATGATTTCATTGTTCAATTGTTGAAGAAGCTGGTTAACACCATTTCATTTTTTCTGAGCATTGTACTTAGAGGACAGATGCTTCAACACATGCTTAATCATAAATCAGATCCAGTGTCCATGTTTATGGACAATTGTGTCAAGATTGAGGCTGATTTCAAGAAATTCTTCATAAATTATGATCCCCACAAAAGATCTTGTAAGAAAATGGTTAACATGTCCAAGAGAACATTTGATGATTTGACAGAACATGATGAGTTTCAAGATGGTGTTAGTGAGTATTTTGACATAGAATATAGTAGGATCAATAATCATACAACCATTTATGAAGAAAATATAACTCTATATCAGAATACTCATATTAAATATGTATAATATTTGAATGGAAAGTTGTATCATGTTTCCCAAAACTAGAAGAGAGAAACAGATCTTCGGAATGAGATAGAAGAAAATCTTGTTAATTAGGGAGAATTCATGAAGGCTCAGGAAGAGGCTCTCAATCCTTAAGAAGGAAGAATCAAAGCCTTAGAGAAGAAAGCTGAGTATCATGAACAGATTCTTAAGAGAGAAAAGGAAGATCATAAGGAGATCAAGAATCTAAGGATTATAGTAAAGAAGCTAATTACCATGAAAAAGGAAGGCTAATAGACCCAATCCGATATTTTTTTTACTTTTCTTCTTTCATAAAGATCATTCTAACCATAATGAAACATTTTGATGATTGTCTTTTGGATGTATTTTACTAATCTTATAGGTATCATAATTTATTTTACATTCCCTGAAACTATTTTAAAAAATCACAAAGGGAGGGGGAAGGAAAAATAATTGTATGTAATGAATATATATCCCTATGTAAGGGGGAGTTTATCTACGGGGGAGTTTTCATTATAGGGATTTCTAAACTCAAGTTATTGAAAAATCTCATTTCGAAAATCTAGAATAAGGTCCATAGTGTTTCAAAGTCTAAGGGGGTGCTAGTCGTATTCATCATTTTTCATTTGTAAAGGTAGGTAAGTTTTATTTCAATGTCTAGAAAAATATTTTCTATGTTATAATATTCTTTTTCGTAAGAATTTTTTTTCTTTCCAAAAAGGGAGAGATTGGTGAGTCAATAAGGTTTTCCTTATGACTTTTTCATTCCATCATAATTGAGGGATATTTTTTGAGTAAATAAGGCTTCCTTATGACTTTACAATTTTCTTCTTGTTTTGATATTCACAACCACCTTATCTTAAGATAAATGTCATTATATCCTATGTTTTACATTCAATAGGAAATTTTTCCTTCCCCAAGGAAATTTATCCTTAACATTTTTTTTCAGTAAATTTTTATATGTGTAAAATTCGGTTTCGTATCCAAAGCCTTAGAATCATATAATACATAGATATGGAGCATTCTGTTTTTAGGATCTGAATTCAGGTTCTGAGTTCACTGAATTCAGACTTTGAACTCTTATGAGTATTGACTCTGAGTTCTCTAAATTCAATCTCTGAACTTTTATGAGTCCTGACTATAAGTTATCTAAATTTAGACTCCGAACTCTTCTGAGTTCTGACTCTGAGTTCTCCGGATTCAGACTCAGAACTCTTATGGGTTCGGACTCGGAGCTCTCTGAATTCAGACTCCAAATTCTTGTGAATCCAGATTCTGAATTTCCTGGAAATTCAGACTCCATAATTCTATAGAGTTCAGGTTCTGAATTCCTTGGAAAACAGAATCTGAATATCCTTGTATTATAGACACTGAATATGTTTTTGGTTATACTATGAACATTTATTTGATGAAATTCCTAATATTTGAATTTGTTAATGTGACATTATTATTTCTTACTTATGTGTTTATTACAAAACAATATCATGCTTTCAGTTACTAACTAACTGTTGTTTGAGTGACACGTGTATAAGTACCTCCAAATATAAAGTAAAAACATGACTGTTAGAGGAGGGAGCTGACCGTTGGAGTTATTCCTATAAAAATGATCTCATTTGAATGATATCTCAACAAGTTGATCAATCTAGAGATTACATGCTGTTGAAGTGATTTATAGAGATCGAGACTTTATTGTTTTGTGTGTACTGAACACCTTGTTCAGATTTTCATCGTGCGACTCTGAATGTTACTGAGTACATTTGAGGACTTCTGGGGATTTGAAGATAGAGGTTCCGACTACCTTGATGTTGATGGCTTCCTTACTGAGGAAGGCAGAGTTGTCGACTACCTTAATGTTGAGGGATTGCAGGGATAACAAGAAAAACTATGATCATTGTATTTAGGGCTTACCATGGTGTGGGTAAGACATACATTCATTATTGTATAAATCAAGGTACCTTTATCCAAGGTTGTTGGATACCCTTCTCTTTTGGTTAAAAGACTTATTACTTGTTACTTGTTTATTTCAATTTTTCTGTTGTATATTGTTTGTTGAGGAATGTATAACTATCTTATACTTCCTTATACTTGTACTCTGATTTAGTAAGATTCTATACGCTTTAAGGTAGAATTTTATCGTTTTAAACTTTCATTATGTTCAATTTTCCAGAACCATATTTCCAGAGTTGCTCTCTCAGAATCACTTTTCCGGATTCAGGAAAGTTTATAGAACTAGAGGTTTTGTGAATTACCTTGTTTAACCTTGTTAAACATAATAATTTTTAAAATTTACAATTTTTTTAAAAGAATACAATTCAAACCCCTCTTGTATGTTGAGAATTATTATATACATAATTAAGTATCAATATTATTTCGATGCTACATTTGGTATTATAGAGTATATCAAACTTCACATACCATCTCAATAGAAATTAATTGTCATTGTTTGATGGATAAATCCAATGGTGCTAAAATAATTCCGCACCCCACTTGCCAAAATTGTAGAAGGAAGAACCTCAGAAATGTCTTGAAGGGGATACGAAATGATTTAGGTGTGGAAGATAAGGGCACCAAGCCATTAACAATCGACATGGAAATTCCATGGCTATGACAGAGGAGATGAACTCTTCATTTTACCTTAAATGCATTGTTCATTGCATCAACTGCAATGAACTAGTGCACTTTTCAAATCAATTCCCTAAGCCAAGGGTTTTCAGAGGAAACCAGCAATATCCAAGGCAGCAAGGGATATATTTTTCCATCACTACCGCCGCTGTGAACCCCAAAAATGATGTGGTGAAAGTTACGCTAGTTATCCATTCAATAACAAGGAATGCAATTTTTGATTCTAGTTCCACTCCATCAATTATATCCACAATGTTTTGTAGAACAATCCCAACACCACCACAAATCATGGATGTAAAGTTGTTGGTGGGAATGAATAGTTGGGAAATCATTACATCCAATGAATATAACTCTTCCCCTATCATTATTTGTGGATTTAATTTCTCGTAGAACCACATCATACACCCTTTTGTGGAATTTGATGAAATTATCGGCATGGATTGGATTTCCCTATAGAGAGACAACATTAATTTATCTAAGAGGTAAATAACTATCTGTATGCTAAATCAACCCTAATTTTATACAAGTTCAAGGACGAGGATGAATCTTATTTAGCACAATCATGTCAAAAATGGATATTAATTCCATATGAGAATGTGTATCTTGAAATTATGGATGAGTGTATGTAACCATCCATGAAAACATTCCTTTTGTGAGGTAATTCACTAAAATGTTTCTTGAAGAATTTCATGGTCTTCCTATTAGAAGAAATGTTGAATTCTCAATTAATATTATACCTTGGGAATTACCAATATCCAAAACTCTATATAGAATGTCTATTTTGGAGATTGAGGAGGTGAAATGAAAACTATATGAGAATTTTGATAATGGGTTTTTACACCCATGTGCTTCACCATGGGGTGCACCGGTCATCTTCCTCAAAAATAAGGATGGGGCAATGCGCCTTTGCATTGATTATCATGTGCTCAACAAAATCACAATAAAGAAAATGCATCCTATGAACTGAATTCATGACTTGGTTGATCAGCTACATGGAGAAAAATATTCACTATGGTGGATCTTGATCTGGGATATTAAAATGTATGTTTGTCGAAGGATGATATCCCAAAGGCTAATTTCATACATGATGCAGACACTATGAATTCATAATAATTTCTTTCAGGCTCACAAATAGTACATCATTATTAAAGGACCTGATGAATAGAGTCTCTACAAATTACAGTAAAAAATTTGAGGTAGTATTTATAGATGAAATTCAAATATACTCCAAAACCAATGAGGAGTATGAAGAGAATCTATGCACTGTACTAGAGAACTTTTGAAAGGAGAAGATCTATGCTATATATTTCAACTATGAGTTATGGTTGAATGATATATCATTCATGGGTTATATCATCACAATATATGGGATATCTGTGGATCCCTCCAAGACACATGAAATTGAGCAATGGTCGAGGCTAACATCAGTGATGGATATCCATAACTTCTTGGGGTTGGATGGATATGATCACTGATTTATGAGAAATTTATCTCGAGTGTCAAACACTCTTACCATGATAACACAAAATGGAGTCATGTTCATTTGGAGTTATGAATGTGAAGAGAGCTTCAAGTAGTTGAAATATAGGCTTATCAATTTGATTGTGCTCATAGTTTCTACAAGTGGAGAATTTTTTGTGGTATTTATTGATGCTAAGAAGAAGGGAATGGGATGCATGTTAATGAAAAATTAAATTTCCATTGCATATGGTTAAAGGAAATTGAATGTTCATGAGAAAAACATTATTACACATGATCTGGAGTTGGATTCAGAAATATTCACTTTGAATATTTGGTGGCATTACCTCTTTGGGGAGAAGTGTGAAATATAGACAGATCAAAAACCCTCAATTATATATAAAAAAAAGTTGAATATGTGCCATTGAATATGGTTAGAGATGATCAAGTACTATGAATACTCACTCTATTTCCACCCTGGGAAAGTGAACAAAGTGGAAGATTCTCTAAGTATAAATGACATGCCGATTCTATAATTGATGATAATTGAAAATGATCGAATATTCATAGATTTGATGAAGATAGACATTGAAATCATGAAGAAGGGAACATCATAAATCCTTTCACAAATTATTTTTCAACTATATCTATTGGAAAGCACAAAATATGATGTAGGAACTTAGAATAAAGTATAAACTATAAAAAATGGAAATCCTTGGAGTTCAATGGTAATGAAGAAGTAATTTTTAGATTTTGGAAAAGACTATTTTTTTCCTCAAATCTATATTTAAATAATGTTCTTTTGGTTGATGCAGATAGTTAGAATTTTTTTATTCACCCTGGAAAAACAAAGATGTATCGATATATCTAAGAGCATTATTTGTGGGATAACTTGAAGTAGGATATCACCGAGTATACATCAGAGAGTCTGGTATGTAGCAAGTGAAATCTGAGAGGTAGAAGACATAGGGGATGATGCAACAATTTCCCATACCATCATGGAAATGTGAGAACATCGCCATATATTTTGTTACTGGACTTTCAAAGAAATCCAGAGGAAACTAAGTTGTTTTTGTTGTTGTGGATTGTCATAAGAAGACAGCAAACATCATTTCAATTCGTGTGTATTTCTTATTGGATCAACTTACACATATATATATCATAGTATTGGTAAGGATGCATGGAGTACCACTATCGATTATATCCAATCGATATCCAAGATCCATCTCTTTGTTCTGGAACAGTATTCAACATGCTCTGAATATCGATCTTAACATCAATACGACTTGTTATCCTCAAACTAATAGCCAATCTAAGTAGACTACCAAAATACTTGAGGAAATGTTGAGATCATGCTTAGTGGACTCTAATAGAAGATCTGACCGACATCATCCTCTAGTTGAGTTCTCTTACAAAAACATTTTACACTAAAACATCCAAATGGCTCCTTGTGAATCAATTTATTGGAAGAGTTGAAGAACACCGACATGTTGGGATGAAGTTGGGGAGTGAAAACTCCTAGGTCCAGAAATTTTCGAATAAATGGTGGAGAAGCTTTAGACCATCCAACATCACATTAATTCTCGTTAGAGATGGAAAAAAGAGTTATGATGATAATAATTGATGATACCTAGAGTTTGATGATAGAGACATGGTATTCCTCTATATATCACCATCGAATAGCGTTATGAGATTTGGGAATAATGGAAGGCTTATTACAAAGTACTTTAGCCCTTTTTAGATCCTTGATCGCATTAGAGCAGTGGCCTATCAACTAGCACTCCCACCAGACCTATCTCAATTACATGATGTATTCCATGTATCAATAATGAAGAATTATATACCCAAACCCTTGCATGTTCCCAATCCAGAGGTTGTATCATTAGAGAATGACCTCTCCTTTGTAGAGAAGCTGGTGAAAATCTTAGATCAAAGGGAAAAAGTTCTAAAAAATAAAAAAAAATGTCTCACATCAAGGAGTTGTAGTGAAACTAAAATTTTGAAGAGGAAATGTGTGAATCAGAGGAAGTGATGAAGAAGAGTTACCCTAATCTATTTTAGAGTGGGAAGAAGAAATTTTGACGGCCAAATTAAATAAGGGGGGAAGATCGTAATGAACAAAACATTTATTAATGAAAAATAATCTTGATCTAATTACATGTATTATTATGTACAATGGTTATATAAAATATTCCCTTCTTTGGTTTTAGGATTTTCAATTTAAAAATATTGTTAATAATTGTTAGAATTGCTAATATATTCGTTGAATAGTGATCACATGATTAGCATAAATATAGTGCTTTAAGAAATACAATTTTCTAAGATAAAGGATGAAATAACAACATCCAACAGAATTCCTCAGTACAAAGCCCATTTGACGGAGCTTGAAAAGTTGGTGGCGTCACTGGAATTCCCTCTTGACAAATCCTAAGCCGATCTTCCACATGTAATGCTCAAATAGAACTTCCTATAGGGGACGTGGAAGTGGATAGAGATTACCACCCCATTGATGTAATCTGAGCCACCCCAAGATTCTATCACAATCGCACACCATAAATATAGGTCTTACATGGGTGTTATAAGGGGTTATGTATCAAGACCATGTCCATATGACTGAGTGCATTTTTTT
This sequence comes from Viscum album, assembly GCA_963277665.1. Classification (NCBI taxonomy): domain Eukaryota; kingdom Viridiplantae; phylum Streptophyta; class Magnoliopsida; order Santalales; family Viscaceae; genus Viscum; species Viscum album. Next base: position 443,835,161 of record OY728129.1, read on the forward strand.
GCATATAATAACCGATATAAATTAATTTTATTATTTGTTACTTGGTAAATTGTATTTAAAGTATAAATAATATTTTTACTAAATATTCAATTACGAATTCGAAAAAAAATTGAATTAAAAAATATTTAATAATATATTATTAATAAATTACTTAAAAAAAATAAAGGATCGTATAATTTTTATAAATACAATTGAACATGTTATATCTTTTGAAGGTTGTTTTTGACAAAACCAAATAATTTTTGATAAATGTCGTTTTTTATTTTAAAAGTAAAAAAACTAACATATTTATAAAAAAAATTTAGATAAAATGGATATTATTTTTGGAATTCGGATGTTGAAATTATCCAATGGTGAATTTTTCATTATTTTATAAGACAGTTGACTTTTTGGGTTAAAATTTAATACTGTTTTAATATATAATATGTTCTATGACATCATAATGACCCAATAGTGACGTAATAAAATACTATAAATGGTTTTTTTCGGAAAATATATGTTTTACCTTGAATATAATTTTATTTTAGATTTATTTTCATAATTTTATGGTGCCTTAGTGGACCCTCAATGACTTATAATGTATTTTAACATTAAAAATAATTTTTCCAAGAGTGTGACTCTCCCCCACATATGCCAGGATAATGTTTTAATATTTTAGGTCATTTTACATATAACATAATGTTTTCCACTACCCTTTGGAAGAAACCATGGGAAAACACATGGGTTGGGTTTTGGTTTTGATTAGTTTAATGTGCGGTGTCCAAAACATAAATTATAATGATTTCTCTCTATTTTCCTTTATTATCCCACCGAATCTCCCACTTCATCTTCACTCAAAAACAATGTAGATCAACAAACAAATGAAAAATTATCTCTATAATCCTCCCAATTATCCCGAATCTCCCAAGAATCCCCTCTCAACCATCTCCCAATCCTTTAGGATCACAATTTCAATTAAGGGATTTCTTATTTTCTTATTTTTTTCCTTTGTATTTTCATTATACTTTTTATACCATTTTATTTTAAATTACAAATGATGGGGTATGTTTTTAAACCTACCTCATACTTCTCTAATTATGTTTGTATGAGGATAGTCCTCTTAATCTCTCATTAATTCCCCCAATGTACACCAATTACCATGCTAAAATTTTGTAAGGAATTTCTTTCTAATCATTTACATTCAATCATTTATTTTATATTTTTCATCTAAATTATTTTAAATATTTTGGGGTATTATGTTCAATGACCCCCTTACTATCCATTTAATTTATAAATTATGAGATACACCTTTGTCTCTCATCAAACCATTTTCTGATTTCTATTTGAGGTTGTTATATTCCAAAAATGTCCCATATCAAAATCATCTTGTATGTGAATACCACACCGATTAATCTATCAAGGGTATTTACTATTATGCAGATACACTTGTTCATTATGGACATATATTTATTTATTCCACATATCTTATTTGAGGAATAAATTTTGATGTTTTATGAATCCATGTTGTATGATCCATGTGGAACACTTATCCATTAAAAGAAACGATTAAGAAGGGTGTGCCCTGATAGCACTCCAATGCATTGGGTAAATATTACTATCATGATATTTCAAGTGGAATGAGCGATTACTTATGATAATTCATTTTCAATGAGGTTTTACTCATGATACATGTGCAATGAGAAGTGGATCATACTAATATCATGTTAAATGTTGATGCCAAATTTCTGTGTTATAATAATCATGATATATCATGACTTTATGTTCATTTTACTCTTATGATCTATTGATATGACCATTTCCTAAAATGTACATTATTACTCATGTCATTCCTTGTTTATTCCCTTACTAGGATTTATAGATCACCCCTTTTAGGCATTTCCCCATGTTATCTCATTCAATGCTAAGAACGAAGGAATGTGTGTGGTATTGAAAAATATGTTTTCAATAAATATTCCAATTTCATGTTTTACATTGTAATGTAATGTTCCTAAGCCCCAATGTAATTTGACCTCTAGATCTTTTATATTGTATCATGTGATGATGTTTGGTAATAAATTATGCTTATTAGTGAAATAAAGAGAAGGGTTATTATAGTACAATTCCCTAACTCGACTCCTTGAGTATGATTTAGGTCTTGATTCCAAAGTAGGAGGATAATTATTTTTTTGCATGGTCAAAGTAGATATAGTTGATTGTAATGGGGGATTTTTTTCACATGATAAAATAATGCCAATAGTTTCATTGTGGTCTTTTTAACTCATAATATTTAACTCACACATGTGGACATTTTCCTTTTTTTTCATTCATACATGTATTTGATAGGCTATATTAAGGGCACATTGAGCAACCCGACATTGTGTAATATCTCACACCATTCATAATCAGTAATGTTCAGGTTAACCATTATAAATTGTTTAATGTTGTATATAATATGTGTGTTTGTGAAGGATATAGAGGATAATGGAATGTTTTGAGTTTTGAATTGAAATAAGACCTATTTATCATAGAGGAGACTCATTTATATTTTTTCCATTTTTTAGTTGTATATTTATTTGTCATGGTCGGTAACAAGGGGGTTTCATGAATATATGGAAAAAAATTATTTCTCTATAGAATTCATATGATTTGCATGTTTTATGTACTATGATGATTTTGATGTACACTTTTTCATATTTCTGTTTTTATTAACTATTATTCTTTGAAATAGTCAAAAAAATGATTATTTCGGAGCTCCATGTTTGTTGAAAGCATATATCATATTGTGAGTCTTTCCTGAGGCCATGTGACACCTCATACAAGTAATTATGAAGTGGGGTAGTGTAATATAAACAAACTTTCCAAACACAACTATAGATTCCCTCTGAAAATAACAATACATTATCACTGAAATAAACTAATATAAAAAAGAGAAATGGAAAACCGAATGATGTGTGACATAAAAATAAAACTCATGGAAAAAAATGAACTAAAATTACCATAACTCTTTAATTATCATATAACTAAAAATTAAATTATTCTTCAGCCCATTTATGTTTATAATACAAAAAAACGTTAAGATGAAATATATGTATTAACAAAAAACATAAGTCGGACCTCTTTCCATTCTGAAGAATTGATACCTAAATTACAACCACAATATCATTCACCTAGAAATTTAAATTTAAATTAGGGAAAAATGTAAAATATAAATCGTTGTAAATAAACCATCAATAATATAATGTTAATAAAAAATAAAACATCTTAATTACACCATCTTAGTTATAATTTTTACATATATCTGACAACAAAATAAATCAACAAGTTGTATCTCGTCATCTAGAACCATCATCAAATTCTCTAATATTACCCTAAAAATTTAGAATGTTGAATATCCATTAATACATTATGGAACTAACAAACATGTCTAAAAAACATGACCCTCTATAAAACTCAATCCATGTCCCAATACTTTATCCTAATGCATTGTCTTAAAATTCAATACACTTCTGAAAAATGTCTTCTGTCTATAACATATCACTATAATAGGCATGGATAAAATATTTAATATATAAACTCATTGATATCATCCAATTAAGACATATAAGTGACATATAAATCATTATGTACCATGTATTTCCCCAATATATCTACTCTTCTTCAAATTTCCACATCCATGTGTATATAAGTAGTCCAATGATTGATCAAATTATAAAATGAATCATAACATAAACATGAATATAGCTTAAAAAATATTATATTTTAATTTATAAAATAAAATCACTAAATCTTACAAAGGTTTTATAGAAAAAATATTCATAATATAACCTTTATATCCTAATTGTCATTTATAAACCCCTTGAAGATGGAGTATTGGAAGAAAAACATTAACAAACTATAAATTCCCTATAACACCTTCTTTATATAATTTTATCTAATATCAAACCATTTAACATGATTCCCAATGATGGCCCCAAGATTTATAATAAACAATTCTCTTCCAAAAGGTTCCAAACCATTAAAATTATAACTTGAAATGGTAGTTTCATTACATACAAAATAGTTCCCAAAATCCACAAATGTGAATTAATGGAATTAATATAAAATTATAAATCCACAAATAATAAAAGTATCATTAAATCAATATAAAAATACCTTTAGTACGCATGATGTTTTAATATATTTATATCACATATTACTCACATCATTTATACATAACTATCAATGAGGAAACCAAAAATTCCATCCAAATCTAATTCTTATTAAATCACTCAAATAATAATGCTTAATGAAATACAATATATAATATCTATGAATAAGAGACCACATGATAAATATTTAAATTGATCCTTTGTATATATAATTATCCTCCTCAGAATTAATGGAATTGTAATCTATATAATTAGTATCATCTATACATAGAGGGTGAATATATATAATAATTCAAATGATTCCCACAAATTATATTCCACTTACCTATATATAGGTTATAATTCATATCCAAAATCATTAATGGCTCGCAACATGATGGATTCAAAGGGTAAAAAATAAGAATGATTTCATTAAAATAATGTTAAAAAGTGATAAAGCCCCAACTATTCCGTATAAATACTATCATAAATATATTATCTCTTCAAAATTCATTAAAACTATACTTAACAATGATCATATAATCAAAAAATTCTACCACTATTCATGAAATAATATTTGAGAAATAGATCACATCATTAACACCACCCATGATCTAAAAACAATATAAAAATCATGTGATACTGAAAAATATAACTATAAGTTCACACACATAAGAAATTTAGGGATTATTCATTATCCCACACGTATAATTGAGATAGTTGATTTTTTATGTTGGAAGTTTTCCAATGTTATTATATATTAAAATCATTTAAACTATTGAAGTTATTCTCTATTGATACCATGTACTAAATTGATGTCATTTTTTTATATATTGATCTTGATAAAACATTGTTGAGTAATCATAGGGAATTATTTGTGGATTAATGGTTGTGAAAAAAAAAATTGTTGAAACCGATAAAATCATGCTGAAAGAGGTGAAAATGGTAAAAAATTACGATATATATAATGTATTAATGAAACATCAGCTGACCCAGAGTCAATAACTTTTATGTGATATTTTTATTTACCATATTAGGATAAAAAACTTTTAACATGTAATGTAATGTGATTGAGATTTGTAATTGTTCATGTTATTGTATAATGATGTAATTTGGGGTTGTAAAATGTTTTGAAAAAAATTATGGGGGTGATTGGAATGATTATAAGTGTACAGAATTATCAAAAACCATAGTACATCTAGGGTATTTGGGGTAATCACATTGTGTCCATGATATTTAGAAACCCAAAATGTCATTTCTACTCACATTTTATATTACACTACTCACTCGGAACATAATGGTGAAATTTTAACCATGTATACCCTATTCGAAAATCAATCAAAATTTCAAAATGGATCTTTTTACCATAGTTTTTTAGGGATCCTAGTTGGTATCCAATGGAATTTTGTTAGAAAATTCATGAGATATTTATTTTGTTAAAATTATAATTTTCTCACTTAGGAAAATATTTAATTGACCCCTATATTTTATAATACAAATCTATAGTGATTCAATGGTTGTTTAAAGAAGAGTTCACTAAATTCAATGATTCTTCAATAAGGATTTATATATGTTTCAAATATTTTACATTTAAAATTTATTTTTGAGAATGTAGTATATTATTAATTTCTGGATTTCATATAATGCATAAAATAAGGACTAGAATAAATAGGCTAAAATAGAAAAAGGATATGTGTGCATAATAAAACAGAAAATTTATTGATGATTCTTATTGTTTTATTTCATTAATTAATAATAAATTAAACACCTAATTAAACAATTCTATTGAATATTTTTAAGGATTCTCGGTTTTGAGTAGTGAATTTTTTATTGTTGTCAAAATATTTTATGTTTATAACAAGTCTCAGAATAAAAATATATTGATAGATAATATAAGAATATTTTTTGGTAATCCCAATTAAATGATTAGTTAATTATAATGTTTTATTGAATGATCAAGAATTTATTATTTTAATTTAAAAAATGAATAGTTATTAGAGAGTTTTATGTGATGATTCATTGTTATTTATGATACTTTCTGAGAATTTAATGATTAAAATAATAGTAGATAAGAAACTTATCATTATTTAATTTTATTATCAATGTTCTATTTTTTGTGATAACTGATCAGGTCAGGAAAATATAATTATAATTCTTTTGGATGATATAACCATCCCATAATACATAATTAATGACTCCAAAACATAATATGATAATGGAATCTTCTATGACCTGACACAAATGTTTCTACTAGATTTATTTTGTCAATCATATTGAAAATCACATATATAGTCATTTTTTCTTATGTCCAATTAATTTGATAAAAGAGAAAAATTAAATTTTCCAATAAATAATAACAGGTTTAATAATTTTTTTCAATTATATGATGTGAAATTAATTTATGAATTCAATTCCATATTCAACATGTTGTTGGACCTTCTGAAATTCATATAGTTTTCATTAGATTAAAAAATGTTAAAAATGATGAAGAACATATTTTTTTTATTATTTTAGATTGTTTTAGAATCTTTCATTTGTTTAAAACATATAAACTAACATAAATTAGGTTTAATTATATTTGTTTTTAAATAATTTTCCACTAAAAATGTATTCTAAAATTATTTTTATTATATGTGATTTAGAGGACAGTTTAGAAAGAATTTTTAAAATACTTTATACTGTCATAATTGTATGAAATCAAAAATCATTCACCTATAACACATTAATAGAATGAAATTTTTTAATGTAGAAATACAACCATGTGAGAAAAATTATTACATTATGATGCATGAATATAAATTTCAAAATCATTTCATGAATTAATATGTCGATATAAAATATAAAATTATCATTATTTTTTTAATAAAGAAATACCCATGTTAATTATGTAATGGATGGAATAAATACAATTGATACTTTACAGTTTTTGTGTGTAAGGATTATATTATAATTAAGAGGTTATTATAAAAATTTGAATATTATAAGACTATATAATTATTCATCGATATCCTTTTAATTATAAATCATATTTAAATTATAATATATTTCAATGTATTGTTGGATAAATTTTTATGATTTTTTTTTAAAGGGATAATTTTATTTACAATGAATATTTTTTTCAATATTATTAATGACAATATTTATTAGATGGGAAGTTATAATAAACTATAAATTAAAACAAATTTTTTAAATAAGGTTAATGAAGAATGATATTTTTTTATCATGAAACATTAAATCATGTTAGATTATTGTTAAAAAATCCTATAATATTAAGATTTTTTCCACTAGATAACATTTTATGTGGAATTATGGTGTACTGTGAAGAAGAATTATTTTTGTAAAATCTTCCAATATAATAATTTATCATAAATTCTATGTATATATTAATTATAAAATTATATAATTAAACATATAATTTATATCTCCATGTAGAGTTATATAATTTTGAATATTGGAACAATGTTTAAGATCTATTTATTTAAAAATTATATAATGTTATGATATGTTTTAAATGAGTGTTAAGGAAAAATGGTTATGATCATTGAGTGTTTAATATAAATAATAATTTAAGGGGGATTTAGAATAAATTGACCATTTATTATTATTATTATATATAATGATGTTATATTTTTATTTAATTAAAACATTTTATTGATTTAATGGTTACCAAAATTGATGGTAAATATTAGGTTCTAACATGTTTTTTTCGGAAATATTTTATTGTATGAAGCATCAAAAAAATTAAAATAATAACTTTTATAATTCCAATAATTGAATCAATAAATTAAAAATTATTTTACATTAAAAAGAATCAATAGAAGTTTTATTTAATGGGTTTTAAAAATCAAATTCGAATGGAATGCAATCATACGAAATGATTTAAATATGAATAAATAATTCTAAACAGAAAAATAATCCACCCATGCGAGTCCTTTAAATGAAATACAAATCATTGTTATTAGTGTTTTATTCATTTTATGTGTAATGTGTATTTTGATCATCAATGAAGATATTGGTAATGACGGATAATATTAATGATTTAAAATTGAGGTTAATTCAGTTTGGTAAGAAAACATAGAATAGTTATTAAGTCATGAATAACGAAATTTGTGAATTGTTCCAATAATATATATATTTATAGTTCTATCTAAATAACCTAAATTTTATCAATTAATGGGGTTTTTTTAACAAAACTAGTGAAAAAATATCCACAATGTCCTTTAATAATCTATTAATCATTTTAAAACATACATTAACTTAATTTAAATATGATCTATCTTTATTGATCTCCAATAATTTAATTGGAAGGTTTCTATTTATTTATATAACTTTTGGATAGAGGATGGTTCAAATGGGTATGTGATGTAATTTTTAGCATATCTTGTCCGGGTAGTTCATTTGGTCATTAGAATTGAGTACCTACATTAGAATACTATAATATTAACATAACTTCATAATAAAGTATGTATAGGAAATAGAAATATGGTAACCAATGAAACTACCATTTCAACACTATCATGAGTCCAAAAAATCGATATAATCAACATAATATACTGAATCCCACTTATTATATACACCTTGATATAAATAATCTTAAAATTAATATGTATATTCAATCACCTGAGATTAATCCAAATGTTCATGTGAAAATATAATTGAATCCAAAGGGATTATGTTCTCAATTTTCATATAAACAAATAGAAAATTCAGTCTACGATATGATATTTACAATAGTAATATTTTAATTCTAGATATATTCCAATTTTTTAAAATATAAATGTTAGGGAGGTTGGATTACTTATGAAACCCCATATATATAGAATTTAATTTCCATATAATACAAAATATTGTATACTGTTATCCATTAAAGTCAAGTAGGATGTGTGAATTAGAATTACTTATGTTGACATGTTTTGTAAATACTCTATATATGAATGATATTAATATATGATGATCAATATCATATATTAGATCAAGGATGCATATAGATGTCTAGTTATAGATATCCAAACCAATATTGTATTATATGATTATATAATCATGATGAATGGAAACATAATTTAGGAATCCTGAAACATTGGATGATCTTTTTTTTCACCAAAGAATGTTCCAAAAATGTCCCTTCATAGATCCTTATAATAAAATATATTTTCACTATAATAACAATTATTTCTTGGATAATGGTTTATTATATGGTGATGATATGGGTCTTGAAGTGGTTCTTCCAATATTAAAATTTTATTCATTAATTGATAAAATTATGTGAGCCACCAAGGTATCCCTTCAATTAATTTTTAATAGAAAGACCCCCGGAATGGCCTTTATTGTGTTTTTTTGGCCTTATATGTTGAGATATCATTAATTTAGGGGGAATTATATATTTATCCAATAGAAACAAAGTAATAATTAATTTAATAATGAGCTATATTGAAAAAACCATGAATAATTTCTCAATGGATTCTATATAGTCATTTTATCATGGAGGAGGGATTGAATAAGGTAGAGAATAGAATGCACCATACTTTAAAAATGGAATTATTACTACAAAATGAGAGAAACTTTTTCTTTCTATTTCTAATAATCCTTCCCTCATTAGTGATGGTCATTAAATATGGGATATTCATATATGTATATGAATTAATGGGAAACAAATTAAGAAACAAGAAACAAAATATAAATAAATCAATACTAAATTACAATAATATTAAATATCCTTGTTAGAAGATGTTGAGAAACTAAGTGGTTAATTTTCATAAGAGGTAATTATTTCTCTACTCCATTTATAATAATTGTACAATGATTTTTTTTAATTATAGGACATGGCTCTCATTTCCATTAATGAAGAAATGTATATCATTAAAAAAGGATGGGGATAATTTTGTGATTAAATATGGATTTTAATATAACATGATATACAATTTCATTGAGTTCAATTGTGAGTATGATATAGATATACTAACTGGTGTTGAAGTATATTAGTGAAATTTTAATTCATTACTATACTATTTATTATATTTAAAAAATAAATTCCACCAAAAAATGGATGAAACATAGAAGAAAAAGTAAGAAATAAATATTAAAATGTTTTTATATTTTTATTTTGAGAAGATGAATCAACAATGATATTTTGGTATGAATCCACATTCTATTTTATGATATTGTTTTTTCTATATTGGTTTTATTATTTCCTAATATCAATGAAATCTATATTAATTATCTATTTGAGAATTTCAATAAACCATTTATTCATCTATAGATAAAAAAAATTATTTTATCATATGAAAATATCAAATGGAGAAAACAAAATCTATAAATTCATTGATAATGATCGTAGAAACATTATTTGAAACATTAAAGATGATAATTATAATGAAATATTAAAATATTATAGTGTTCATTTTCATAGGATTATATTGTTTCCACTTTAATAAAAATGGGATAACGTACTCATTTAAACAATTCATGTTATTCTGGATGTAGATTAACGGTAAACACTATATACAGTGGACAAGATTACACTAATATCATGGAATATGATATGTGTGTGTTTATTCATGTTTGTCTTTCCATATGATACATGGAACCCTAATAAATATCATATTCAATAGAATTTTTTTTCCATAATAGGAAATATAACACATAATGTCAATGAATCATCCAATCATAGTGAATGACATGGACATTTTATAAGAAATTATTTTTAGATTAATTGTATTATATGATTAATATATCACAATAAGATTAATTAAAGGTGAATAATTGTAAAACATTATAATTTTAATAATCATAATTTTTATCTATCATTTATTATATATATTTCATATATAGAATCATTTGGAATAATTAATGTATTTTTTAAATATTAAGAACATTTTTTAATGGGGTTGCAATTAATAAAATCATACAATTACTAGAATTATTCTTATAGGTCGAGTAAATAAATAAAATACTATGGAGTATCACATGTTTCTATATTAAAATATTGAAGGTGCAAAAATTTTATTATTCCTCCTTATATTTTCCACCTACCAAATATCACGTTCACAATATTTCTATGATTACTGAGATATAAGAATATCATGTATGAAAAATAATATCACCCAAACATTTTGTGATTGAATTTAACCCATGGATAAACTATGGTGGAAGTATTCATTTTGATATATCTCAAGGATCAACATGTAACATGTGTTTCAATAGTATAGTATCAACCATCTCCATTATAATGTAATAATTTTCTTTAGTTTAAATTATACAATTGTTTTATTTCATATCAAATTATTTTTTGCTTGTGGGTTTTTTATCTTATATTTCATAAATAAGAGTAATTCAATACAATAAAACCCCTATATTGTATCAAATCATTAAATGCATACAATTTTATATGAAATTCCATTTTAAATTAATTTTAATTTGATACCATGTTATATATTTTAACCTAGGTTATAGTTTACCAATGTTAAAAAGTATATGTTTATATTCCTGGAAAAATATGACACAAATATTGTAATATAGATGTTTTAACAAAATGTAATATAGTGATATATGATTATATTTTCTTATTCAATATAGTCTATTATCATAGATGATTCTTTATATTAATTTAGTTTTCAAAATATCATATAGTATGACATGGGATGTCATATAATACGATAGAACCAATATGAATATCTCATGTGGCTATAGAAAGATTATAGTATCAAAATTATGATATAATTGATATTTTAACATCTAACCACTTAACTTTAGCATTTTTAGATAGTGATATTCTACTAGGCCTTTGGTGAAACCCCTAAGACACTAATGTCCAAAAATAAATTTAGAGGTCCATAAGAACATTTTGGGAATAGTTTATCATTGAATGATAAAACCTCTAAACTAAAAAGAACCCGACCAAAACACTTGATAATTCATGAGGGAAAATAATTAATGTAAAATAATTTTTTAAACCATAAACCTAATTGAATTTCAAATAGAAACCATAAAACATACATAAAAAGAAGAAATAGACCACCAAACATGAAATTCAAAAACTGTATCGACCAAAAAAACCTAAACAACATCGTGCTCTATATAAATATTCCATTACCAAGGAATAAAGAAGAATAAAAAAATAATTAAGATACACTTACATTAAATATGTCTTGATTGAAGAAATCACCAAATAAAAAAAATTCCCTAGAATTAAGTGAGTCTATGCTCATAATGATTTCCCAATGACAATCATTATCTCTTACAATGTTAATAACATGTTAGAAAATTTAATAATATATTTTTAACATGTAAAAAAGGTTATAACATAATCATAAATATTTTTTATAAATGAAATCTTTAAAATAAAAACCTTTTCTTAAAATCATTATGTATACCCATAACTATGTATCCACACACAACAAGAATGCCTAGGTGACAGTTACATACTCTCGAGTTATCTCTCATCAATAAACAATGTCATGATAAGGTAACCAATACATGGATATCCAATAGCACATTCCCATTCCAATGTTTAATGTGTAATTAAAAAGAATTATGAGGACCGTGGATGATGAATTTATTATAGTTAAATTTAAAAAAATCAGTCTTTTTTATGCCATTTCAAGAAACCAGCTCCACAAATCTCTACAAAACCATAATATATTAATAAAATATTTTAATATCACAATCCATAGATTTTTCTTAAATCCAATCATTTCCAAAAAAATTTAATTCCAATAACAACTTGTGTTTCAACAATAACCCAGCTAAGGATTTCACAAAAATGTCAATCAAATGATTAAATTTACACCATTACTTCAAGTGAAAAATATTTTGAATGTAAATGACAACCCACCTAACTCTCAATGATTTCTGAAAAAGAATAATGACACAACAGACCTACATATTTGATATTAAATATAATTCATTTAATAAAAAAATCTTAATATACCAATGTTCCTTTAATAAATTATGGATTTATACCCCACATACTTATTGTATGACCCCATGTTAGATAAAAATAAAACATATAATAGGAATGATGATGAATATGTGCATAATAATGAATATAGGTCTCTAACACACATTTATTCTCCTAAAAATCACATTTGGATCAATGGGGATCATATTTATGATTAGGGAGGAAATGTCATTCACTTTATAGAAGGAATATGGGAAAACATATGTAAAATGGATTAATCTGTAATATATACAGAATTTATAGAGGTCCCACTATAAAATTCATAGTTAATCATCAATATCATTAGACATGTGTCTCATCTGTGAGATAGTACTATCTAAGGCCATTCATCGTATGGTTTGAATGTATGGTTAAAAAACTATGATCCAACTATGTATTCCAATATTTTTTAAAATGCATGATTTATCTTGGTCATTGTCATGGGTTTTTACTACTGTTATCTAACAATGATCATAACTAGTGACCACATTCAACCCTTACATGTTTTTATAGATATTTTTCATGTTTTATACTAATAATTCACAAAATTACCACCTCCATAAATAATAAAAAATATTACTACCCCCTAATAACATCAAGAATATTATTCTTGAACATTATATAGACCATAAATACATGAATTAAGGGCCATATAGGTGAAGAGATTAACTATAAATACCACTCAACCCTGGTCATTAGATCCATAGAATGTGGAAAAAATTTATTTTTTCTGGAAGAGATTGGGAAATCTCTCCACTGTTTCCTTGACTTTCTATAATTTTTATTACAAAATCTTTTAATGTTTCCATAAAAACCACAATGCACTATTTCTTTTCCCATGAAATATCTTCTCCTTTATATTGTCAAAATATACCTGTAGATTATTCTGCATAGAATCCTTTCTAGGTCAATGTGATCCTATCAAATCACATTTTATAGATCATCTTGGTATTGCTTTAACTCATATACATGAACTAAAATTTAAACTAAAACCAAATATATTTTAAGGCCTGACTAATATGATACCTCACAAAATCGTTTGAGTTTTTCAAAAGGAATATATACAAGGTTACCAAAATATCCATCAAATGTATCCATATGTATTGGATCTTGATATAAGTTATAGTATGAGATATCCACTATTGGTATATTATATTCACCTAAACCACAAAAATTACCACCAATACATGCCATCTAAATTTTTAATTTTTAATTTAGATAATACATAAATTTAAGGAAGATAATATCTACTAATAGTCAATTATATTACAGGGTCTTGTTGTAAGGATTTTCAAAAAATACATTTAAACCGGGTGTATCACTTCGATACAATCAAAATTCCAATGCCCCATATCATTAAAATTTTAGGAATTTATATTTTGATAAAGTCATCCACCAAATTATTTTTAGGAATATGGATGAAGTGAGTAAAATTAGTGGGTAAATCCACATCATCCATATGACATCATATTTTCTAACAATCAATAAAAATCAATTTAAAAAAATGCATGGCTATTTGATCCAATTTTAACATCGGAATCGATAATGACTTCCATATACATTCCAGACATCGGTGATTTATCTTTTCTAGTTGACTGGTAAGGCATCTCAATACATTCATTTTTGTCTATAACACTACATGATTTTATAGTATTCTATATCATTAAATAAATTCAATATATTTTAATACATGCAACACTGACTTTTCTTGTGTTATACACAAGATTGAGTTTCTATAAAACAACACATTAGTATTATAATTATTTAAACAATAGATTTATTTATCAATTATATATTGTGATATGAATAGTGACTAATAAATTTTTATTTTTATTTATAATGTTTTCACATAAAAATAGTTATTTATAATGATTTATATATGGTTTGTTAAAAGTGTTATATATTTAGAAAAATTATTTTCATAAAAGAACTAAATTTTATGTCTTTTTGTGAACAATAAAAAAATTAATATTGGAAACTCCTAAAAATTATATTTGATAAAATATACTTTATATTTGGATTCAGAAAATCAAAATTAGCTTAGGGTGAATTTTTTTTATTTTTCTGAAAACGTTCAATTTTTTATGAATAGTGAAATATACTACATAGTACATAAAAACATTCATTTTATTTAAATAATAATTATTTTTATTGAATTTTATTTAAAAGTCAAAATATATACATAATAACTATATTTTTCGAATGTAATATATTTGAGTCATTTTATAATAAGATTATATATTTATATTTTATTGAACTTTTTAACATCTTTTTTCCACCTTCTATGCACATTTTCATATTCTCATCAAAATTAATTTTACTACTTCTATAAATTTAATTTAAAATGATTGATCGACAGTATTGGAATTACTAAGTAAAATGTGTTTCAATAATATGGGAATAGTTTTTTTGGAATAGTAAATTATCAATTTTATTTACCATAGTTTAATGTAAATAAGGTAATTAAAGCTAAAAATAATGTTATAATTACCCTAACACATGTCCTAATTATATTGTATAAGTGTATTTATACCAATATTAATTTTTAGTAATAAAATATGATCTATTTTGAGCCACTTGGATTAGATTAAGAAATTTATTATATTTTATTTAAAAAGGAATTAAAATTGATAAATTCTTATTTTAATAACGAACCCATTTTGAATATACGGTTATAAAAAAGTTAAATTAAACTATAGATATTTATTAGATATAATCTGAGAATTGGAGCGCCTTTTGTACTTCCGGCACTTCAGAAATGATCTTACATATGTTCTTCCATGCCTTGCGTCGTGAAAATTGGAGCGCCTTTTGTACTTCTGAGTCTGACTCAGCATCACTGTCATAGGGGGGAATATAATCTGAGATTAATTCACTAAGAAAAGTTCATGTTCTTCTCCTTCCCCCTGACCCTTATTATTTCACTTTCTAATCCCGTTGGGGCGGCGGATGAGGTTTCACCTCTAGATCTAGCCAATGAAATTGATGGCCCTGCACAATCAATTGAAAATTTTGGTTAGTTTTTAAGGATAATAGATGTTGATAAAGTTGTATTGAAAATTAAATGTATCCACAAATATTGTTATCTTTTACTCAATGGTAGATCAACAACAGGAGAAGGCTCCTCCCCATCATTCCTAGCTTGAGTACGATTTTCAAAACAACTTGGAGGAAGATCTAATAGGTTTAGCTCCAGTTGAGTAAGTGTCTCTCCTATAGTAGGGTTGTCTGTACCCCCTTTAGGAATTGACAGTTCAGTAGCTTTTTTAGATGGAACTGCACATTTGAACCAATCATGGTCAGAGATGTAATAAGAAGTTATTTTAACAGGATGAAGGATAACACTCACGTCCAAAATCATCTAAATTACATGTAAATTTAAATTGATCTAAAATATCTTCAAAATACGATACAAGATTCATCATTTCATGTAATGATATATTATATTCCTAGTTAGTCTCACCTGTTAGAGCATTCAATGTATCTACTTGGAGACCCTCATCATGCAGCCTCTGACCATGGACAACTTCTTCAGTTAAAATTGAGGCATCAGTTACAGTGGCCACCAAATGCTCTAGTGCATGGGTTGAACATAATTTATCATAGAATAGAAGTAAGTTGATGATTTATTCAACATTTTATGAAGCATTGTTAATTTACTAGAAGCAGGTTCTTCTCTTCTTACAGTGGCAGTAGGAGTGGTACTTGGAACAGATGCAGGTTCCTCTTCAGGAGCATCCAAAACAGCATGAACATGTAATTGTTCACCAGCACCCTCTGTTGTTCTTAGAAGAGCTTCAGTACACTCCCTCAATTTTGAAATTGAAGAATCCCATGCAATCCCAAGAATTATAATCAATCATTTCATGGGTTAAAATTAATGACTATCTGAAGTACTTACCACTACTAATGAAATGTTTAGTTGTGGACATCCTCCTTTGATGCTTTTTCTTCTTTGGCTTTTTGGGAGTGTTGACATCGCCTCTCCAATTACATGTATTGGAGAGTTAAAAGTCCTTTCTAATTATTCATTCATGGCATGTTGGCCTAAAGATACTGCGCCCGGCTCGTGAGGAGATTCATTATCCCCGATGGAAGTACCACCAGAGTTATACTATAGTGTAGGAAACTCATCATATCCTTTATTTTCAAGCTGCAGGATGATGAAAATAATTTCCTTGAATAACAATGATTTTTCGGAAATCACGTTGCAAATCCAATAAGGAAATAAACTTACATCTTCAAGAGCCACGTAACCATGCCACTCCTAATATGTGGAACCACTAGTCCCCTTATTGGTGCCATTATCAATCATTTCCTTCACCCTCTTGGGGATAGGAATGGAATCGTCGATGGAATATATGAGAATCTCTAGTTCTCTGATGTAAGCTCGCATTTCATAGGGATTATCCTCGATACAGGTATTAGTAGAAGCCCGAAGATTCCCTAATCCAGGGATGTGTAGCCCCTCACACATATCCCGCCAGGCGGTTTCTAGTATTGTAATATAAACTCTGCCATGTTTGGACATCCTTTGGTCATAAATATTCAGCATGTATACCGGAAGGCTGTGAGGAGGCTCCTACATTCCTATACTTCAGCTTCTTCCCAGATCCTGTAACTACAGAAAAAGGGTAAGAAAATAAGACTGGATTCTTTATAAAGAAATGGTGATTAAATTTCCCCAATGAAGTAACTCACTAAGAGTTGATGAAGTTTGTCTCTTGATTCTAATAGGAGGATTATATCTGGCATGAGGCCGCTTTGCGGCATGTTATGCCACATCATCCCATATTGGGAATCCGGCGAGTCATCCCTAGGTGAGGAACCTGGTGAATCTGCTCCAGGTGGGGAAGCGTCACCTTCCCGATGATGTGTTTATTTCTCTACAGTTATTTTCTTTTTCCCCAACTGATAAACCGGCCGATTCAACACCCCTTCATGGTATGATGTTATCCAGTTCTCAGCATACCATGTAGTCAAGTTACTCACTGCTTTGTCAACTGGTACATCAAACACTGTCCTGTTCTTCTCCATAGATGTCAGCAACCATAGTTTTCGGAAAACCATCAGATGCTACTCTGACCTGACATGCACAAGTGGGGATACAACAGTCTACTGCAGACACTTGAATTGGAATGAAAATCTGTATGGACCATAGGGCTCGCATATAATCTCTCTGTCAATGCTGGTGGCCAGAACACCGTCTCTACAAGATAGCATATATGATCTCAATTCCAGATCGGTGGTTCCACCATCAACAAACCACCTGGATGGTGGGTTTCCATAAGGAATGAAATTAAATTCCTTAAACATTATCAGCCTCAACTTCATATCAAAGTGGTTAAGGGATAATAGAGAAACTCGAGAAAATTCCTGCACTGATGGCCTGAAAGAAACTTCCAAGAATCAGTACTCCATTATGTACATTATATGTCCGGAAATGAGTGGTGATCCATCCCCAAAAAACATGGAATGGTCCCAGTAATATCAAATGAGTCTTACTCATAAAGACATGGAGTAAGATCCTGTGAATCATCCACAAATGGGGGTATCCAACCCAACCATTTTCTTTTCAGCCAACTTGATGCCAAAAAAAAGGTCCCTGACCTGACGCATCCCTTCGAATCCCTGACTGGCAGAAGATAAACACTGACCCACAAGGCTAAGAAGTCGGCTAGATGGGTATTTTTTTGGATTCTCTGATTTACTTCATTTCCCAACTTCACTAATTCTCCTCCTTCTAGGGTCGGCCAAAATATGCCAAGATCACCCCTCTTCTCTGTTCTGGGGCAGGTAGTAGGAAGAGTATAGATGGACCCCTTATCCTTCAAATACTTCTCCTCCTTCTTCGTATGAAACATATTCATACACTCATCGGGATGAATACCCTTTCTAGAATGAGTTAGGAAGTTCTTGGAATTCATGATCTTGGGGAATATTTTCAATTATTCCCAACCCAATGCCGTATTATTCTCTGAATCATTCCAAGTCTCCTTGGGGGGGGATGAATTAATCATACATATCGCCTAGAAATGGAGCCCGAGAGATCTTGTAGACGTCCCCCAAAATGATTCCTAATTCTCCATGATTCAGATGGGAAGAATTGGTTTATGGGCTCTAGCAGCTGAATAGCTCCGGCACGAACTCATCATTTCTGTAGACATATGTCTGCCATGCCCAGACGGCTTCATATATCGCAGCTCCTTTCAATTCCTCGACAAACTCTGCACAAGTTTGTCGCACCCTATATGTCCACATCCACGTTGGATTCACACCTCCTATAGGACATAATTCCCAACTCTTCTTCCAGCCTTTGGATTGATCCATATGAGAATTTAATATGATTGAAGGATAACAATGTCGTTGCAGCTCGGGCTTATGAGGTTTCAGATCTAGTGCACAAGGGCTATGATGCATCATATAGGCCTTCTCCACTATTCCAGTATTTACAAATGCTCCTCCAATTGATATATTTACTGAATCAAAATTTTTGTAATTTTGAAACCAAGAATGTGGGATATAATTCTTTGCCTATAGAATATTTACGTCTTGCAGATGACCATGCTCATATAGAGGCAAGTAGATGCTCTGTGGAAAGTCATGATGATACTTCTTTCAAGTACTTGGCCATATATGGAAGAGTGATGTTGCATATATCATAGTAATCATGGCCTAAAATGTTCATCATATTATCAATTCTCTTGATGGACAATTCATCAGCAGTTCTGATTCTTCTAGAAGCCATTGAATCTTCACAATGGTCAAATAATTAAATCTTAAGTGAGTTGTTTTTTTCATAAAATTTGTGAATAAAAGTTAAAAAATGGATAAGGAATTAAGGCACACAAGTCCAATTTTGAAGCGCAAGTATAGGTGTGTCGTGCATGTTTTTGGCGCGTAGGTATCACCGCGCAAGTCCAAATACCTCTACAGAAGCACGACACAAAGAATCAGCAGAAAATAAGACACTTGCGCGATGAAGGAAACTTGCATGGAAAGAGCAGGAATCTTTGAAAACCGGTTGCTTTGCACGAGGAATGGCCACATATTTATAGGCAAGGCTGCACCCCTGCATGCCGAAGCCTGTGCGGCTCACACTTGCGCGACGCCATCTGCACGCTCAACACCTGCGTGTCGCAGTTCTTTGGTTTTTTCCCTCTAATAGTCACATCCTTCTTCATTCAGATCCAACTCTGAGGGGGGGGTCTTATTTTTTACGCTCTTTTCCGTCATAGAGTCTAACAAATGAAAAGGGAAATACCTGGAGCACAATGTGATTAATTATTTAAAGTAACATCAAAAATCGACAAAGGCATGAACAAGGATTTAATTGAGCATGGGTCGTGAATGATTCATTATGGTCATGAAGGTATACATTCACGCTACATTTTGGACATGAAGGTGACCTACGCTCCCTATTTTATTTTCACCCAGGGTCTTCAGTAGGCTATAAATACCCCTTGTGGGCCCCCCATTTCGAAGACAAAAAATCCAAAAACTCATATTTGAGTTCTCGGTGCCCTATTATCTTCTCGAAGTCTTCCGAACACTTCTATGGTAATATCTTACCTATAATGGAATATCTAAATATTGAGAACAAGGTCTAAGTGTTTAAATTCATCAACACATGCGTGACGCCATCAGTGTGTTCAACACCTGCGCGCCACAGTTCTTTCGTTTTTTCCTTTTTACCTCAGAGTCACATCCTCCTTCTTTCATATCCAACTATGAGGGGGGGGGACTTTTGTTGACACTCCTTTCTATCAAAGAGTACAACAAATGAAAAGGGAAATACGTGGAACACAAAGTGATTCATCCTTTGAAGAAACATGAAAAATCGACAAAGGCATGAACAAGGATTGCTTTGAGCATGGGATGCACAAGTTCAATTATGGTCATGCATGTATACGTGAACCCCACATTTTGGGCACGCAGGTGACCTATGAGCCCTATTAGATTTTCTCCCAGGGTCTTCAGTAGCCTATAAATAGCCCTTGTGGGCCCCCCATTTCAAGGAAGAAAAATCCAGAAACTATTATTTGAGTTCTCGAGGCCCTAGTATATTCTCTAAGCCTACTGAACATTTATAAGGAAATTTCTTACCTAGAATGGACGATCTAAAGAGGTGGAACAAGGCCTAAGTGTTGAAATTCATCAACACATCCGTGCCTAGGTGTCTAACCCTTCAGGGAATTGAAGACACATGTGCACCGCCTTATCCCTTCTACAGAACCTGCGCGCCACTAATTTAAATGTCATTAGGGATAATACTAAAGGCTTGAGACAAGCATTTCCCAAGTATTACCCTATGGGTTGACCAGCGCGCAAGTACACATGTGTCGCACAGGTATACCTGCGCGACAAGGACTTGCGCGCCCAAACAGGACCTGCATGCCTAAACAGGACTGGTGCTCTTACCTTTTTATGGGTTCCCCTCCTATCCATTCATCTCTTTTCTTCAAATCCACCTCTTCTATTCATGATTTAGCCTTCAAAATCATCTTCAATTCCATTTATGGCGTGATTCCTTGTTTGGCTTCCTTATCTGAAAGGAATTCTGTGGAACATATCTCAAAACCTAGTGATTTACATATATTTATGTCACTAAGGTAAGATATTTAATTCATTCATCTTCATCCTTTAGGATGAGATGATTTTTAATTTGGGAATCCTCTTTAAGATTAACCCCCAAGACCCCTATTCATGGGCATACTCCTCAGAAGTAAGCCCCAAGTTCCAAAATATGGGCATCCTCTTCAAGAGTAAGCCATGTGTTCACAAATATGGGAATCCTCTTTAGGAGTAAGCCCCAGTCATCAGGTTCCCTTAATATTGGGCCTCCTTCTCTAGAATATGCCCCTATCATAGTCCCTTAACATGGGCCTCCTTTTTAGGAGTAATCCCCAGTCATAATTTCGTAAACTGGTCCTCCTTTTTAGGAGAAATCCCTAATCATAATTCCTTAACCTGGGCCTACTTTTATGGTGTAATCCCACGGTCAAGTTATCTTAACCCGGAACTCCTTTACAATAGTATGCCCTAGTCCATGTTCCCAAATATGGGCATCCTCTTTAGGATTAATCCCCAAATCCCAAATTCCCTTAACCCGGGCCTCCTTCTCAAGAGTAAGCCCTAGATCTCAAGTCCCTTAACCTGGGCCTCATTCTCAGGAGTAAGCCCCAGTTCTTAAGTCCCTTTAACATGGGTCTCCTTCTCAATAAAAATCCCCAGTCATATTTTCTCTTAACCAATATTAACTTCTTTTGATTTGGGTTTCCTTCTCAAGAATAAAACCCAATCACAAGTCCCTTCCTAATTTGGGCATCCTTCCAAGGAGTAAGACACAAGTTACAATATCCAAATCTCTATAAATAACATGTACCTTTATAGACATTGTTCTCGGGCTTCTTCTCTAATGTATTTCCTGATCTTTATCTATTTGGGAAATCATACATACATAAGCCCTATATCATTCATAGTGACTGCATCTTTCATGGAAAAAATTGGCATTTTTACTAATACCACTTTTTTCTCACACCGAGCATGAATCACATGAGAATATAGTGTAAAAGTAACAATGACACATCTCTTTGGGCCGTTAATCATACGTAAGACCCACTATTCCCATCCAAACGACGTGGAATTTGATATCTACCATAAAAGTGGAGTACGTAGGATGCCTTTCTGAGGTTCAAGCCCATCACCCATTAATTCTCATCCATTCCACATGATGTTAAACTATATCTTAATTCCTTAACTACATGGGTTCTGGTTCCTTTTCTAATGTTGGTAGCCCATCCGTGGGTACGATCCCAACACTAAAATACTCCATGCCATTCTGAACGAAAATAAACATCAAGTTCCCCAATGAATGGCTTTAAAACCACTATGGTTATAATAATGACCAAGAGATCATTATATAATGTGTTGAATGATACCATTGACTAAGAATCTCTAACAAATAAAGATTATTCTCTATCGATGAAGAACCTCAAATACATATAAAAGATTCTCTAAATCTCATACATATTAATCATTGATTTCCAGATATTAAGGAATGCTCATTTTCATACATAGTAGTGTAATAAGGATTCACGAACATAACTACAATCTATAAAGGGAGTCCCGGAGTAGACAATAATTCCCCCCAAAAAGGTGTGATGATTCCAACCTCCCATCCTCTCGACCAATGAAAATTCTTAAGTCTCATCAGTACACAACTAATGAGAAGCTACATTTGGAATGTAGGTCCAAATGGATATAGAATCATTGGATGTTTCCAGTTCTACGAACAATCCCATTAGAAACTGATTGGAATGTTTGAACCTTAAGCAAACAATGTCATCCCCATTTCCAAAGGAAACAAAAAATCTATCATTGATAGATTCAATTTAATAAAATAGGTGATGTCTATTAATCTATAACAATGAAAGGTGTTAGTATTGAATAATTTTTTTTAACAATTCTTCAAAACCATCCAATGTCATGCCTTTGTCTAATTTATCCTGAACTTCAATTTCCCACCATCGGCATGAAAAATTCTCCATCATACTTGTCAGCAACATTATATTCAATTCTTATATATTACCAATGAAATAAATTAATTTATTCATCCTATTTATCCATATTTCATCATTTTCTTGCATAAAATGCCCCAAATGGTATTAGGTTTATACTTTATAATTGAATTGAATGGGCCACCAGTGGTGGTTTATCATTCCTGTTACCCATATCCATGGATTTATAATCATATACAATACTTTTATCCAGTTATTTGGTCACATGTGGATCAAATGAAACTACATTCTCAAAATCCACATCTTTTTGTTTTCAATCATTCTTACCATGTTCCCATTAATATATCTAGAACCAAACGCTATTAAATATCACAAATTAGAAATTTAAGGCCTAGAAATTTTAATTTACCTTATCAAAACCTATTACAACATAGTCTTCCATAATTGATCCATAATCAACATTTCAATCATTTAAAAAAAATTACAACCATGTTTTAAAAAATAACCAGTTTCATTATTTTCAAAAATCAACACTTTCACCCATTTCGTAAAATATTTAAATTGAAATGAACTTGGAAATAATAGTGGGATGAAATTCTATCAATAAAAGCTATACAAACTGAAAAAATCCATGATGATTCATTTATAAATAACCTAGAGGTTCTTTGAAACGCTCATGTATCAAAACAATCTAGAAAATTGATGTTCAACATAAAGAGGATATATTTTATAGTTTTGAGAATTATAATCCTTACTACCTTCCCAAGAAAAAAAACATATAGTATTTGAAAATCCATGTTAATCAAACTGACACCACTCTCTATTTAATAGTCCATGCACTGTGATATCATTTTTCTAGTAATGAATGACAGACCAACCAGGAATGATTCCATTTGTAACAACCCACCCAATTCATTATCTTGATAAATTAAGGGTGTTTTCTAGGCATATCCCCAAGACAAAAATGTCATGAACTAAATTAAAATGTCCTCAACAAATTTTGGGGAAGTATTTTCTGTATGACTTATTAAACATATAAATAATATTATAAAACCAAACAAACCACTATTTGACGCATCATTAAAAAATATATCAATAAAATGATCAACCTAATAAAAAAATAATTGTGAAATAGGAAACCAAAATTCAAACATGTGGAGAACCAAATTAATAAATAACTAAAATTTTCGATGTAACATGAACATGAATCACCCAAACTACCATATTCCCCTTATCAACATTCGTTTCCCACTGTATCAAAAATCACCACAATAGAATAGAGATACTTTTCCTTTACATACTTCTCAATTGATGGAATCTGAAAAAGGAAAATAGTGGCCTAGTATGGGGAGAGTATTAACTCAATAGGATTTCCCAATGGACATTCCAACTCAGACCACTTATATAAATCATGTTAGTATAATTTATAAAAAAAATTAAAGAAATTAAATGGAGTACAACAAATCCGTATGTTTTCTTCCATTGAAATCATTAAAATAACAAAAACATTTTTAAATTATTTTACAAGACTCTATCCATGTATCCAGACAGATGAAGAAAGGAAAAATTCTATTTCTATACACATTATTAGTTTCTAGTAGATCTACTATGTCATCATGAGGTAATCAATACCAAGTTCCATAATAGAGCACAAAAAGTGTATAGTGTCATGTCTTACCAAAATGAAATAATTAAAAAAACAATCTAGTATTTAAAACATTTCCTAAAAGATAATATATTATAAAAATAAAACAATTATTAAAAAAACATTTTGAAATCATAAAACAACTAAGTTTTTAGAAATCTAACCAATTTTCTAATGAATTTAAAATTCAATAAAAATCATAATATATATCAAAAATAAAACAAGGCTTTCACCAAAATTTAAATAAAAATATTTAATTAAAATAATGACTTCATGTTCTAAATAAATTGTATTTTATAGATAATACACCTACCTATCATCAATTGGAAGAAAATTAATAAGAATACATCAATTCTCTTGATTCATTTTTAAATCATCTTCCATTAAATAAAGACAATCATAATCTATTAATATTATAATGATAAAATGTTTATATATAAACCATTATATATATATATATATCATTTAGATAGATATAAAAAGATATGATAAAATAATAACATTGACGAATGGGTAATTTCCAATTATTTAGGGTCTCAACATACTTAGATTCGTCAAAGGATCACTCCCCTATAGAAGGGATTCCTATCTCAAGCCTATGGAGTGAAAAAATATCAGAGTAATGAAATGATTAGGAGGGATACATGGGTAAGAGGGGATGAATGTATATTATATTCAAATTTTAAGGAGGGAAAACTATATAAAATATTGTGTGTTTTCCTAGGAGAGAAACCTATGTTCCATCTATGTGGTGTTATATTCTTAAGGACATACCTTACAAAATTTGAATGAAGTTTTGACAAACAATGAAAAAAAACATTATTCTCTAAATACTACAAGATGAATGTGTTGTCCCGATAATTTTCACTATTTCCCAAACCATGGACCAACCACCCTATTGTTACAATCATCCCTTCGATGATATTCTATAGATACTGAATAGTATCTACTAATAGTGAACAAATTATACATCACCATAAAATAATAAAAGACATCCCAAAACCACACAAAACCTCTTAAATAATATTATAAACAATATATAGTATCAAAATTCATAACAAATCCATCACATTCCCAAAATCGGGGGTTCTATAGATATCATTTGATATAATTCACATGCATCAAAGGGTATGTTACAGGACACCGCATCCTATAATAAAATATAATTAATACTAATTTCTATACATTATAATATATGTCTTATAAATGAAATGAGGTGATATTATGTTTAATGTCAATCATAACATAGTATATATTAATATCATAGAATGATATATATTCCAAAAAATTCTATTTTCAAATTTTCAACTATGAATTGATTTCTATTTTAAGAAATATCTTTAATATATAGTCAAATGTAATGTGTTTTATTTATTTAATTTATTATAATTTTTTAAATTCATTACCTAAAAAATTATTTAAATTACTTATTGATTATTTCTGGAACATTTGATAAATGAATATATTATATATTAATTGTTAATATCAATTATGTTTATTATTCTATATGCTATCACATTAATTTTGGTATAAAATATTTATAGTTTAATTATATGGAAGTTCATCATGTTTTCTAATTTTAAAAATATGTAAAAATATAAAATTGTAAATATAAAATTATGAATTTTTCATAATCATTAATTTTTATAGTTCATATTTAATGGCCTTTTTTGTGAAATTTTTTGGAAAACATATCAAATGGAGTTATGTGATTTTTTCGGACCAGGTATTAAATAATATTAGATATATTATATTCTTGATTATAGAACTTGTTTATATAATCAATTTTTAATATAATATTTTTAAATATTATTGAATATTACAGATTCATATAAACTCTAAATAAAGGATATTAAGAACTAATCATAATGGAAATATATAAAATGTATTGTAATATTAATTTATTGATTGTAATTAATGGATTTCCAAATTATAAATTATTTATCACTTCATTATTTATGAATTAATCATAATTTTCTTCTCACATCTACATTTAATTAATGTTCATTTAATTTATTTGATTATCCAATTTGTTATCATATATAAACTATTTATTTTATGAATACATGAATTATTAAATTTAAATTATTAAAATATTTTATAAATTATTTTAAATTCATTTATAGAGATTTATTTTAGTTATCATAAATGATTATATATATTTTACATAGATCATGTTATTATATTAGGTTAAAATCACAAATTTAGTAGTAAAATATAATTTATTCATATTGGTTCACAGAATTGAGATGGTATTGAGGTGCATAATGATTAATGAATTGTAGGTAAAAGGATATTGAATCCGATGTACCACTGCTATAGGTGTTTGGACTTTTTCTGTAGATGTGGGGGATCCATACCATTTTTTTAATGATTAAACTTATCAGTATTAATGTTTTATATTATTTTAATTAAATACATGAATGAACTTCATATACCTAATCAATGGGATTCATTTGGATACAAGATAATATAGCTAGATATGAATTTTGGTTAGCCACACCAGCTATATGTTTTTTATAAAGAGATATACATTAATATCAATTGAATATAATGATCTGTTGGTTGGAAGAATATTAAAAAATAAATGACTATAAGAATTATATATGTATATAAGAATAGATGGTATAGTTTGATATCATATTAAAATACTACATAAAGTAAAAATGATAAGAATCATATTAAAGAAAACAAAGGTTAAAAAATCGATAATTCAACTATGTAGGTTCGTCCTATTTTAGGTTATAATTGTTTACTATTATGTTGTATGGTTGAACTAGATTACCCAAACCATTATATTACTAAATGCCACTTTGAGATTTAGGTTACCCATAGGAATAAAGTCCAAAATGAAAGGATATGGGAGGGATATTAAATGGGGTAATCACTATGATTGAATGGATTCTTATCAACATACTAAGAGATATGTGGGAAACGATTTCCATGATGAACTTTCTAAATAGACATGCAGCAAGAGGAAAGATAAAATCATCATGTTTTATATTTTGATTTGGTTCATGGATAACTAATGTATATGTTATTTTAAACGGTGTTATCATTTTATGTGTATAAATTTTGAAAAATTATTTATTAAACGAATATAAATTATTATTAATGTCTAAGAAGAGTTTATAATTTAGATATAATGACATCATAATTATTTTATATAAATTTGATATTTATCCTTGAGAAAGAGAAACATTAGAGAGAAAAAATTCATTTCTAGTGGAGAAAAAATTATAGTCACTATTAATAATGAAATAAAATATTACGTGTTAATGAATCACTATCCATAGTAACCATAAATTAATGTTTTCTTATCATGTGGATATATAGTCTTAGGTGGTGAATAGTTAAATTAATATATCATTTTTAAATATATTGTTATTGAATTGAAATTATTTTCTATGAATATAAAAAATATGATAGGTATGTCAATGAATTAGATAGATTGAAGGTTTCTTTTATCAATGGTTCTACCATTATAATCCCTTAATAAATCACAATTGGATTATTTTAGATTGAATACAATAATCGAATCCCATATTTTATATTTGTATTGACTATAATGGATTTAGTAGGAGATGATATGTTTTTTTACTGAATTGTTCATTACAAAAGGAAAATATTCCTTACAAAAGATAAAATTATGTTGAAATAATGAATATTTAATGATTCAATACCATGAAAGATATATGAAAATAATGGGGTGTAAAGAGGAAGGGGTGAACTATTGTTGGGTGGTATTTACTAGTATAAAAGAATTTTTTTAAGAACCACCATTGAGATTCCACATATGGTATTAATTATATAATAAAAAAATTATTTAACTTGATGGGTACATGTATAGAATAAAAAACTATAAATATCTTTATTCTACATCATTTTAATATTCTACACATTATTCATCCCAAATAATTTCACAATACTTAGAATATAATCTTTATAGTAATTTTGGACTACATTCATGGGAAACATAGTTTACACAATTTCTCATCATATCTATATAATAAAAAAACTAGATCCTATATAAACTTATCATACAATACACTCATATTCATAACTAGGGGAATTGCAATAAAAGTATGTGGGTTTCTTAAAAGCTTGATTTGGAAAAAAAATATTTAATAATAATCAATGATCATATGTTATCCTAATATGAGCATATGGGTTTAGTCAAAATACATTATAAAATCATACCCAATAAAGAATATATCAAAGGCCATATATCAAAGAATTAATCATGGAATAACATTTTTAATGACACAAATGTTTATATAAATAGTATTCAATTAACAAAAAATACGGGAGAATTAAAAAGTAAAGAGTATAAGAAGGAAATTGTCTCATAATTTAACTATAACAAATATATATGCATAGAAATAATATGTTATGGCTTCCCAATAAAAATATCATCACATAGTAGTCTTGGTATAATATCTTTTGTAATATATTTGGCTTGGGATATTTCAATTATGTATTAGTGGGATTTTGGTAAAACCTCTATTTTACCCCTATGGCATGGGATAAATACTCACTAACACCCTTTAGATTTGGATAAATCCTCTCATGTACCCATTTTCATGATATATATCCTCTCATGTCCAATTTGTCATGGGATAAATCATTTCAATTACTGTTTGAGTTAGTATAAAAATATATTGTATAATTTTTCATTGGATAAATCGTCATTTGTACCGATTTATATAAGAATAAATATTCCCATGTACACTCTTTATAGTTAAATATCCTAATGGGTTCCCTTAGGTGATGGATAAAATATCTCTTTTACCCTTGATATTGGGATAAATCCCTCATGTAAACTTTTGATTAGGATGCATCCTTATGTTTCATATGTAATACCATGAGTTATAATCATTACCAATGTGTTGGATGGATATATAGGACCCCAACCATCAATCATCCATACATATAATTCCACAAAAAATAAATTTTTTAGTAAAATCATAAATATAAAATTGCAATAAAATGATTTTAAATAATTTCAAAATGGAATCACATAAATTAAATATCATTACTTAATACCAACAAAAAAGAACATTTATAATGAACACATATAGTGTGACTAAATAAATATTAATTTATTTGATAACATTGCTTTTAAAATTGATGTGAAACAAAAAAAATTATACCAAAATCATTCTTAACACCATTTTAATATGTCTTTATTATAAAGGGACATTCCAAAAATGATTTTTTAAAATGAAGGAAAAAATATAAAAAATTGTTAAAATAATTTCCATTCAAGTCGGATTAAAAATAAATTAATAATATTTATATTGATAAATATATGTGAATAAATTTGAATCATTTAAATAAATAATATTTTCAAATATTTTAAGATGCCTTTATTTAAGACTCATATCTTTAAAATAGAGGAAACAATCCTAGTAAAATCAATAATGTTGAACAAAATAAGAGATTGAAATATTTTATTTTCTACTCAGGAGATTTAATAAAAATATTAAACTAAAAAATATAGATTTTAAATAAATATACTTTAAAATTATTTGGAAATATTTTCAAAAAAATCATTTCTTCGAATTAATGGAATTATAAATGAAGAATAACATTGTGTAAATTTTTATTTCCATATAACAGAATGTGAAAATTTAATATAACCTCATAATTGGATATAATATATCAATATTTTAATAATTATGGTCATTGTTTTGTGATTATGAACCTATGAAATTATTTCATTCATTAAAGCCCCAAAAAATTTGAGGATCATTTAAGTGAAAAACTCATGAATGATATGTTGATTTAATTTAAACCTTAATTACCATGAATATTGATTATTTGATTATATATGTAATTTAAATCTCATAGTATATAAACCTCATAAATTAATATTGGTAAATAATACATAACATGTCTTAGAAGGAAAAAAAATTGGATAAAACCGTAAACATGTATTCATGCTTTACTAACTGTACTGCAATTGATTGTAAAAAATATATAAAATTAATAAATTATTCGATTAGATTAATATAATAATAATACCCATTTAATAATAATGTTATTAAAATATATTAACATATTGTGGTTTACCTTTATCATCTGATCTACAGACATTCAGTTTGTTATTTTATGAAAACATCTAAATGATATGATCAATTCCTACTATGTTGTTTAAATTTATTCATTATTAGTTAAATCAAAGTAGGCTTATCAATTTTTTCAGCAATTACATATGACAAATTTTAATTAGGCAAAAAACAAGATTACATCTTGTTAAAATAGAAATCATGATAAATGAGTTCTCAACATGTTTTATGATCGAAATGTAATATATTAATAAATATTTAAAAAAATTAAAATTATATTATAGAATTATAAAAAATCTAAATATATCATTATTATAAAATATTACCATTATATGAACTCTAATAATTATTTATGACATAATAATTTTAACATCATTAATCTAGGTGGATAAATGAAACAAATAGTTAATGTATTATATTTATTTAATGAGGGAAGGTATGTATATAGATAATGATAATATTAAACAAATAGAATATAATTTAATTAAAAAATATCATCATTAAATCCAATATATTATCAATAAATGATGGGTTGTGATGAAAAATGAAAATCGACATTCATGATCATGGTATTCTGAAATATTCACAATATCATTTTATAATGATTGAACATATTGATGGTGTTTTTGAAGTGATCATTTAAGAGTTTTATTTGGGATATATACAACATATTTATTCATCAGATCTATCCTAGATACCATCCATGGGATTTTTAATGAAAAAATAACCACATCACATCTTAGAGGTGGTAATATATATGTACTAATGATAGATGATTTGAATTAGATTAGTGAGTGACATTTAATAAATAATCATTGTTAAATTAATATATTTAAATTAATGAAAAATATTGAATCTAAATAATTAGATTAATAACATTAGAGATTATAAAGGTGTGTGTAAAGTAAAATGTAAGAGTAACTGAAAGTAATAATCATTTTTCATGGATGAGTTTTATCCTAGAAAATTCATTGGAAATTAATTTCACAAGAAACATATATGTGACCCAAAATTTAAATAAATGGTATATGGTTCTATGAGGAAAAAATTGGAATATTTTTTAAGATATTCTATATATTGTTTAGTATATATATTATTGATGTGTTACATTATTTTAAGTCATGCGAACTGTTGTTTAGGATGTATAGTTAGATATTCAATGTTGTAATGTTACTATTCAAATTTCAATGGATCCAAAATGGATGAAAGTATAGGGGATGTCTATATGGTTCCATATCCTATTCATCTACTCATTTTCAAGACAATGTAGAATATTTTTTGTATTTTATCTTATCATTTATATATTTTAGGCTTACTACCTACAACCTGGTCCATTAAATATTTGAACCATATTAATTAATATTGATGAAACAATTAAGATTGTACCATCTACCAAATTTGAGAATTTTTTAAAAATTTGATTAATAATTTTATCGAATAAATTTTTTAAATTTATAAATAATTAATTATAAAATAAAAACACCTTATAGTGTAAAAAAATTAGAAAAAAATTGTTTTCGTAGCTTTAAATATATATATATATATATATATATTAGTAAAATGTTCATTGATTTTTAAAGAAATTTACAGAAATTGAATTATTTTAAATAAAATAAATCTTACGATGGTTTTACTGGATTCGAAAACTTAATTTTACTTAAGATATTATTTATTAAATGAAATTTAACAAACAACCTTTATTAGAGTAACATTCAATTTAGTCCCAAAAATGTTCAATATACTATTTTTATATTCAATAAACCTTTTAATATTAATAATTTAATATAGATGTTTCATATTTGATAACATAAATAGTATTTTAATCTTTTTTATCATAAAAATATTGTTATAAAAATACATATTTTTTAAAAAACCCATTAGTTAACTAAAACCCTATCTTTTCAGAAAAAGATCAAATATTCCTAATAAGTACATTGTGATATTCTAAATCCAAAAATAAATATCGTTTTCGGCAATTCATAATCTAAATGATATTAATTTTTGATTTAAATGAAAAAATTAAAAATAATGAAAAACCACTTACATTGATAACATGATTTTTTTTCAATATTAAGTGTTTTAAATTTTATTTCATAAACCATTATAATTTTAAATATGTTAATATATTATTTCATATGTAATAATATTTTTAAAGAGTATAGTTTAAATGATTTTAAAAATATATCAAATACCAAATAAAAATGTTCATTGAAAATAAAATATTAGTTTTTTATTAAATACTCAATTTCTTATTTAGAAAAAACTAATTATATATATTATAAAATTAAATTTCAATAGTTTTATGATTTAAAAATAATTATCCAAATTTTATATATACCTCAATTTATATTATTATAGAAATATTATTAATATTTTGATGTAACAAATAAATATATATATTTATAATGATGTTTAAAATATCATACTTCTTTTGTGAGTGTTAGATTTATTACATATCAATATATCAATTCAAAATACATGTTGGATAAATGTCCAAAACAATATATTAAATGAAATTATTTTTTATGACCATATTTTCATGGTCCATATTATATTCTATTCAATATATATAATTACTAAATCATTCATTTATATCACTGTCTACTTTTAATTTATGAACATATTTCACAAATAAACAATTATAATGATAGTTCTGAAACTGATGTATTAGTTTTATTGGTTGTATGAGAGGATAATATCAAAACCAAGCTATATAATTTTTTCATGGAACCCTGGTTAGCCTAGAAAACATCACCAAAATCCATGCCCATGTTTTAGATCATACCCTAATAATAATTAACAATGAAAAATATTTACTAAATCACTATATATTTCAATAATATAACCAATACCATCTAAAAAATGATCATACAAAATTTTTTTGGGCATCAAGGGTTTATGAATGTGTGAGCGTATGAGGTTTTCAAGTGTTTTTTCATGGGTATTTCCATTTTAATATTAATAGGAATATGGTAACAAGTCTTATACATGTAACGAGTGTATAAGGTTTCATAACACTAGAAAACTATTATAAAAAACCATATACATTAAATAAAACATGTGATCATAGAAATGATGGAGGGACATATAGTTGAACTCGATTCATCATGCAAAAAAAGTGAAACATATACAGACTGATGGAATATATAAAATATAGTTTTCTATATAGAATTAAATCTAATCACTATCACAATTATTCATATAAAAATGTTAGTCAATAAATCTAAAATTGGAATAGCGGTCTTGCTGGTTAAAAGAGAGGATGAATGTACAATTGGTTTGTAATATTATTTCTTGCAGTGGTCCACTGTTCATCCTAGATATAATAAACAAAAAAATTACCCAATTAGTTGATCACACCTTAAAATAAATGAACTGTTACATTTGTTTGACTAATGAAAAAGATATTTTAATAATATAAATATATCCATCTATGAAATGATTTTATACAATTATTAATTATTCAGGAATTTATGAAATTCCTATCACACATGTATTTTAATTGTATAATATCAACACAACCCTCAGACATGTTTTGAGTGTATAATAATCCATACCACCAAAAAACCACCATGAAAATCCATCTATATTAAATAAGAAAGTGAAAACTCCAATGAAAGAAAATCTTGATGTATTATGTGAGGAAACAACACTAACCATTAGTAAGTTGATTAATTATTGTTGATATATGAGGGAATACATAATACCAACACTATTTAACACAAATAACCCTCAATTACCCTTTTTAAAATATAATAAAATTTTAGTCCAGTCTATGCCCCTGTCATCGGCATCTCACATCAAACCGAAAGATCCAAAATGCACTTTTCATTAGAGGAAAGTTCCCTTATTATTTTCATGTGTTTTACATCACATCGCCTTTTCAAGAATAATATTTTTTGGAAATATTTGAAAATCAATAAATAAAGATTATCCAAAAAATAAATATCATCTTTCTCTAATTTACATCACATCGGCTGCGGTGGAGTTTCCGGCGGCGCACCGGGCGCCGCCGCCGCCTTCCGCGGGCCGCCGGAGATGCTCCGGTGGCCCGTTTTGCCTCCCGTCTGCGCCATTGCTCCTCCCGGGGGCCGATCTTCACTGCGGGATCAACGGATCGCCCTTGCCGCATGGTTCGTCGTCGTCCGCCAAATCCGCACAACAAAAGATCGGCGGAGGGTTGCCGGGTCTTGTTCGTTAGATCCGCACCCTCCGCGTTAGTCATAAACAACGGGAGGAAAAGAAAATAGTCAACAACAATTTTAATTAAATTAAAATTGTTCGGAGATTAGGTTCTCTATTTTAAAAGAATAAACACGGGGAAATAAAATATTCGAACATCCCTTACCTTGTCGTCGTCGGACGTGAGGTCGTCGCGGAAGGAGGGGATCGTCGCGTCGTTGCGGAGGAGACGTTCGTCGCTCCGCGGGAAAAACGTCGCGCCGGCGATCTCCGGATCAAGATCAAACGGATTTAATTAATTTAAATCCGTTGATATCGAATTATAAAAAGGGGAGAATTAGAAGATTCGATTCTCACCTTTAACCGCTGATCGAAGGTCCGCCGCGGAAGAAGAGGCGCCGTAGAAGAAGGAGGAGAAGGTCGCAGAAAAGTTTGTTGACGTCGCGGATCGTGCGTCGTCGAATTCCGGTTCCGGCGTTCTTCACGTTCTTCGCGTTCTTCGCGGGGAGGGTGGAGGTTTAGAGGATCTCGCACAACAGGAGGATCCTCCAAAATAGACAAGTTTGTCTATTTTATTATTTTGCCAACAAATGCAAAACGCGTAAGTAACGACCCATTAAATTCGTTGAATTAATTCAACGAATGAAACAACCCATTTAATTCACGAAATAAACCGCCCAATTAAATGGTCTGTTAAGAAATAAAGAAAATGCGTCGGTTGACTTTTCAGTTACTTTGACGGGTTTTCGCGGGTGCGTTACTTAGCGAAAGAAACGGTGGGGCTCGTGCGGGCCCTGCCTCACAAATATCCTACCAAGAGGGTAGGATATTTCCGGATAGCACCCTATCCGCTTTAACTCAGTTCAAGTGGCTTCCAAGTGACTTCCAAGCAGCTTAAGTTAAATAAAATAAAGTTGTCGCACAAATTTTATTTTATTTCTGTCTTAAAGCCCCAAAATTTAAAAACCACGTCTGAGCAAACGCAACTCCGGAAGAGGCGTTTCTAAGAAAATACCGGCGCTGCGATTTCATCGGTGCCCTCAGAATTCGATTCCGGGCACCGGTTCAAAAGATAGAAAAACCCGCTCGTCCGTTCACTGAACGTACCCGAGCCAAACTTCGGAAATTGATTCCGGGCACACCGGGCCTCCGAATCAGGTGCTGTTTGAAGCTGCGCTCTTGTAAAATTCCAAAGAAAATTAAGAAAAAAATTTCCTTGAAATTTTCGGGTCTTTGCAAAAACAAAATAGATCTAGACATGGTTATTATAGGAATACCATGACTTCTCAAAAAGGGAAATTATAGCAGGGAAAAAATGAATAAGGTGCATTGATGAATAAATTATATGGAACTAAGAAGGTGTTTTTAGATGCTCAGGTTGGAATATCTATGGTAGTATGTACATTTACTTTTAATTCTACCATTATTCAAGTTCTATTTCATACATCTGAATCACATTCATTGTTGACTTCTGTGTTAACATTTTAATAGTTTTAAACAATAAAGGATTCCCTCTATGATAAAACATCAATCTCTTCTTGGTAAAAGAGAATGTCAAGCCATTTGGTGTTGACTATGAGATGGATTTGAACTATAATGGGACTTATTGGTTCCAGATATGGATGTATTTAATGATACAATAGGAATTGTTTTTTAAATGATCAAGGCTCACATCCACTGTTATAACAGGATAATTAGTTTCATGATTCAAGATGATGTTGAGCATCACTTTACATGGTAATGGGATGTAAAGACAGGTGCAACGAGCTTGTTGGCACAAGCAGGGGGAAATGTCTCTTACCAAATAGAGGAGTTGAATATGGAATTGTTGTTAGAGATCAAGAATAGCTATTTTTTATCAGTTGTGTATCAGTTTCCAAAATCAATTCCTAATAATATTTTTGGGTTACCACCTGTAAGGGATGTGGATTTTTTATGAATCTCACATTTTCATATATTTTATACTGTAAATAATTGTTTATAATCCCAAAAAAGTGTTATTGGATGGGTAATTGTCATGTTTTTAGGTTTTACTTTTATTTTGATCCCAAATGTGAAAACCGACTAATTCTGGATTTTTGACAGAATTTTACGTCAGGGGTATTTTGGTCATTTCGGGAAAAATTAAATTCCAAATTTTATGATTCAAATTTTTTTAGAATACTTATTTTATTTTCTTCATTTTTGTCTTCTGAAGAAGGAAATGATTCGGTCATCTAAAGGGTCTAAAAATTCATTCAAGTTGGGAATTGTTCCGGGCAGACAGCATGGACCCACCCAACGTAATGGAAATCAACGTCGGCCTTAACATATCTAAATGATGTGTTTTTACCTGGGATACAACGAGGACAGATATGGTCGACCCTAAAATAAATTTGGGGGATTATGGAGGTCATTAAGGAGGCTATTTAATGACATAAGTTTGGAGGAACTTTCCTGGAAGCTTCGTCCAGAAACAGAAACTGCGAATGAAAAATTAATAACTCCTCCATCCGGTTTCCAATTTAGCTGAAATTTTGAGGAGAGACAACCAAGATATTTATGAACAACGTTAATTAAGGAATAAACTCGTGAATATGTCATTAAATGGGTCTACAATGCGTCGACATTTGAGGGAAAAATTCTGCCTATAAAAGGAGGCCCTCACCTCCTTCTCAAATCATCCCATTCAGCATCCATTCCTTCAAGGAACCAAGGAGGAGTTCGACACCAATGTTGGAGTGGAGGATCTGGTACATGCTTATAACATAGGAATTTTCTTTTCTTTTCTTTTTATTTTTAGTTTTATTTTCCCATGTAATGCATTCATATTTTAATTAAAGTGTTTCCACCTTCTTTCACACAGTCTTTCTTTTCCAAATTTAATCTAATTTCTTTATTTCTCTCTTATTTCCATCATGATCTCTATGCACTTCACCATGTCAAATGAATAACTCGAGGCTTGGACCTGGGGTAGGTTTCACGGTGTTCTTTAATATCGTGCTTCAATTCAAAATGTTTCTATTCTGTTTGTGGTAGAGGCGGGAATAATGCACGGGTACGGCAGTCGTCCACCACGACACTATACCCAAATCCATTTAGTTTCCTTGATTAATTAATATTACCTCCATTATATTAGGCAATACTTTTAAACGGTGGAGTTGGGGTTTCCATAAG
This sequence comes from Viscum album, assembly GCA_963277665.1. Lineage (NCBI taxonomy): Eukaryota > Viridiplantae > Streptophyta > Magnoliopsida > Santalales > Viscaceae > Viscum > Viscum album. The sequence continues at coordinate 443,873,776 of OY728129.1, forward strand.
GGATGAAACAGCATATGGTGGAGTCGGGTCTTGTAGGAATAACATTCTCGGTTCATGTGTTATCCTATTTGACTATTGGAGGAGGTGTGGTTTGGTGTGCCGGACGTATAGTAAAATCACACACTAAATAAATCAAGGGAAAGAAATTCATTAATGAAGTTTCAATAAATGAATTGTCAAATTTAATTTAAACAATAAATAAATAATGAATGAACCCGTGTTATCCAACCCTAGGACCAAGTTCTTTCATCAATAATTTCATTCTGTAAGTGCATGTTAGTTTTAACATTTAATTTGAATTTTAAATTTCAATGCATTTTTGTATTAATTAAAAATAGTAAAAAATAATTATTTTAGGTGCTATAGATTAAGTAAATGAACAACTGAGAAAGCTCCTAAAGTGAGACGACCCGGGTCAGCCTCTGTGCTGTATTAGGAAAATAAATTACTTTTTCCAGGCCCTACGACAGGCGTGCGTCAAAACTTTCTCCGTTTTCGGGGAGATAATCGGTTGTTTAATTTACTTTTTCTATTTTCAAATTTTAGATAGTTTTCATTTTTTTAAAAATCCATAAAAAATTTATTTTTCCATGATGCATTTGAATTACAATTATTATGAATGGAATAATTAATCACAGGTGGAGGAGGAAGAAAATGACTACACTGAGGAGGCCCTCCAATGAAGGGTCGATGCTCTAATGATAAGGTTCAAACAGTAGTAAAGATGACTCACATCGTGGATATCACTTGAATATTTGATATCCATGGCCGATGAACTCAAAACTGACATTGAAATATTCAATGCTAAGAAGAAATTGCCACAGGTCTTCCCTAATTTCACTAAAAAAATCCATGAAGTTGAATCCAAACTCGAGGTGGTGGAGCACAACTACCTAACTCCATCCAATGATAATGAACTCCAATAGGCTTTTTCAACTAAAGAAGTGATTGAACCAGAACCAACTCAGGGAGATGATCCTTCCATGAACTCTAATCTTTCTGATTTCATTCAATCTGATTTGAGTATCACTCCTTATGACTTTGAATTTTCAGATTTGTTCAATCTTTGTATCACCTCGGAGGAAGATGAAGAAGGAGAAATTTCACCTATTGAGGAACACCTAGATCTCCCTAAGGACATTGATCGTATGCTTGAGGAAGTCCATGAAACGATAATAGTGGCTCTACCTGAAGAACCAAATCACAAGCTGCCTACCGTAAAAGGGAAGATTTTGAAATTAATATTTCAAATTTAAATTTTGAATATCCCTTTGATTATTATTTTCATGCAGCACATCTAGAGCAACCACTAGATATTGAAGAACACGTTGCACAAGTAGAAACTGAAGAGGAGGAGGATCCATACTTCATCATACCCCCGCCATGAAAGCTATACCACATTGTGAAGGGGGTGGATCTGGTGTACTCTATACATGGAATTCTCCTCACCAAGAACAATGAACTGCAAACTGGGAATAACAACATGTGGTGGTTCATGTTCAAGAAGACCCACCCACCGTCGGATTATGGATAATGGCTGGTACTGCCCTCTGGAGGTAGTAAAAGATTACAGGGCCCACTTGGGGGATCATACCAAGATTTATCCTCGAAATTCATTATAGTATTTTAATTTTCAATATTAGGAATTTAGATTTCAAATTCAGTATTAGGAAATAGTCTAGCATGTGGCCCCCTCCCTCTTTTCATTTTGAGCATAAATGAAATGATCCTTGTGATTAATTGAGTAATTTTTCATGTGTAGGATCATGAATGCAAAAGGAAGCCCCGAGAATTAGAGGAAGAGGACCGAATCAATATTTTAAAAGGGAATTAACTTTTTACGATTATCATTTAGTTTCCTTTCATTTTTTTGGTCCAAAACATATTTTTAGCTTTAATGAATATTCTTATCACTTTTCACAGATCAATTTATTTTGAAAGAGTTGAAATGATTTTTGAAATGATGGATTTTAAATGATTGTTGATATGAATTATTTTCCCTTGAAATGGATTTTCAAGAATTTTAATGAGTTTGACTAATTTTTGAAATCCATGCCCATGAAACACTGAATCAAAATATTTTTTTCCCAATTTTGGGAGGTATTCTAAACCAATTTTTCATATTCTTCCTAATACCCACACAATCTTGAGGGAAACATGAATTTTGTGTGAGAACCAGAATTTGAGAATATTCTCTTTTGATGCTTTGGATTTCATGAAATGTATTTGAAATTATTGAGGCATCTCTTTGGATAGCCACATTCTATCTTGAGACCCACCTTTAAATTTATCCTTCGTAAGCCCTTATATTCCATGAATTTCCATATAGGTTTAAGCCACATTACAAGTCACTTTTTCCTTACCTACCCGCACTTTTAATATTTTTGCATGGTTATTTCAAGTTTGAGTGTGGGGGAAGGGCCTTTCGTGTGCGTTCATTGGGATGTGTATCATTTATGGGTGGTTTGAGGTGTGTGTCAATACTTTGGGTAGTGAATAATAATATAATTGGGCATGTGTCATCATTTCATTTTACTTTATTTGTTTCATCCATTTATCCTTCAAAAAAAAGAAAAAAAATTCGAGATGAGATTGAATTCCTCATTGTACATTCTTTTATGAACCATGTCCCTCCCAAAAATCAAGGGAATGAATTTTCATTCATTCATTGTATTCAATTTTCAGCTCATCCTCCATAAAAAAAGAAAAAAAGAAAATAAAGTTGTGCCTTCCTGGAGTTTTGAAAAAAAAATAAGGAGAAATTAGATGATATAATTCATTATAATAACTTCTTGGCTCATGTAGAATATCATTAAAAGTAGGGTGGTGCTGTGTTTCACATTTTCATGTGGTATTAAGTGAGGAATTTCCTGTGTTTTCACTTGAATTAATCATGCATTGTACTTAATAGTCAAACCTCCTCTTTCTAGCCTGGAACGTTTTTCAATAATTTTCCCACCAACCCTAAGACATAGAATAATTTTAACCTTTAATTAAATACCTCATTATTAAATTCATTTTCATGTTTCACGCTCTGGAGAAATGATAATTTTCACAAACCTATGGTGATACATGTGATTTTCAAGTATGAGTATAAATATAGATTCTATTTCTCTTGAATGAAGAGTGACATAAAATTCAATGTGAGGTATGTTGTGATTGGGCCATTGATTGATTTATCAGGTTTAATAAATTTTAGTGATTGAAATGAAAATAATAGAGAATTATTATTCATATATGAGACATGATGGAATTCTATTTTGGGTAAATCATTGATACTTTCTCAATTTTTATTGTTGTGTGGATTTTGATTTGGATGTAAGATGATTGCTCAGGAGTGTAATGTTTAAGTGTGGGGGAGTGATAAAGCTCACATTTTCATATATTTTATACTGTAAATAATTGTTTATAATCCCAAAAAAGTGTTATTGGATGGGTAATTGTCATGTTTTTAGGTTTTAGTGTTATTTTGAGCCCAAATGTGAAAACCGACTAATTCTGGATTTTTGACAGAATTTTACGTCAGGGGTATTTTGGTCATTTCTGGAAAAATAAAATTCCAAATTTTATGATTCAAATTTTTTTAGAATACTTATTTTATTTCCTTTACTTTTTTCTTCTGAAGAAGGAGATGATACGGTCATATAAGGGGTCTAAAAATTCATTCAATTTGGGAAGTTTTCCGGGTGGACAACATGGACCAACCCAACATAACAGACATCAAAGTAGGCCTAATCATATCTAAATGATGTTTTTCCGCCTCAGCTACCACGAGTACAGATAGGGTCATCCCTAAAATAAATATGGGGGATTTTAAGGTCATTAAGGAGGCTATTTAATGACATACTTTTGGAGGAACCTTCATGGAAGCTTCGTCCAGAAAAAGAAACCGTGAATGAAAAATTCATAACTCCTGCATCCGGTTTCCAATTAACTGGAACTTTTGAGGAGAGACGTCCAAGATATTTATGAACAACATTATTGAAAGATGCAATGCGTGAATATGTCATTAAAGGGGTCTAAAACGCGTCGATATTTGAGGGACAAATTGTGCCTATAAAAGGAGGCCCTCACCTCCTTCCCAAATCATCCCATTCTCCATCCATTCCTTCAAGGAACCAAGGAGGAGTTCGAAACCATTGTTGGAGTGGAGGCTCTGGGACATGCTTCTAGCATAGGAATTATCTTTTATTTTCTTTTTATTTTTATTTTTATTTTCCCATGTAATGCATTCATATTTTAATTAAAGTGTTTCCACCTTCTTTCACACCGTCTTTCTTTTACAAATTAAATCTAATTTCTTTATCTATCTCTTATTTCCATCATAATCTCTATGCACATAACCATGTTAACTGACTAACTCGAGGCTTGTACCTGGGGGAGGTTTCACGGTGTTCTTTATTATTGTGCTTCAATTCAAAATGTTTCTATTCTGTTTGTGGTGGAGGCGGGAATAATGCACGGGTGCGGCGGTCATCCACCACGACACTATTCCCAAATCCATTTATTTTCCTTTATTAATTAATATTCCCTCCCTTATCTTAGGCAATCCATTTATATGGTGGAGTTGGGGTTTCCATAATGGATGAAACCGCATATGGTGGAGTCGGGTCTTGTAGGAATAATATTCTCGGTTGAGGTGTTATCCAATTTGACTATTGGAGGAGGTGTGGTTTGGTGTGCCGGACGTATACTAAAATAACACACTAAATAAATCAAGGGAAAGAACTTAATTAATGAGGTTTCAATGAATGAATTATCAAATTTAATTTATCCAATAAATAAATAATGAATGAACCCATGTTATCCAACCCTAGGACCAAGTTCTTTCTTCAATAATTTCATTCTGTAAGTGCATGTTATTTTTAAAATTTAATTTGAATATTAAATTTCAATGCATTTTTGGATTAA